>CM021767.1:22143003-22380405 GCA_011076525.1 Nettapus auritus
GGCGCTGTGCCCGCGGGGGGCGGGGGGGGGCGCGGGGACAAAGCCCGGGGCCGCCGCCGCCGCCGCCAACTCCGCGCCTGGCGGGTGGGGGACGCGCAGCGAGGAGGGCCGCGGCCGCCAGCTGCGTTTGGCCCCGCTCGGCTGCCGTGGGCTCGGGGGCCGCGCGGGCGCCGCGCCCCCATTGGGCGGCAAAGCAAAAGGCTCGCCGCCATTGGCCGGCGGCCCTCGGAGAGCCCGCCCAGCGCCGTGACGGAGCGGCGGCGCCGCGCCGGGGAGAGGGGGGAGGAGGCGGGGCCCGGAGGAAGAGCCGCTCGCTGATTGGCCCGCCGCGTTGCCGTGGATGCCGCTTCTGCCCTCGCTGATTGGCCCGGCCGTGTCTCCGTGCTGCCAGGGCAGATTACGGGCGGGGGTCAGATGAGGGGAGGCCGGGCGGGGGCTGAGGGGAGGCCCCGCCCCTTTCCCCCAACCGTCACCGTTACCGTTACAGCCACCGTTACCGTTACCGCCCCCGCAGTGCCCAAGCAGCACGCCCCGCCGCTGTCCCTGTGTCCCACCACTGCCATCTATCACACACTACCACCCGCGAACCCACCACCGGCAGCGACCGGGGCTGATGGGGCCGCGAGCTGCGCCCCGAGCGCCGCGGCGTGAGGGGGCGTCGGGCCCCGCCGCCCCCGTGGTGCCCGCGGTGCCTTCGTTCCGCGCCCACCGGCATGCCTGGGCTCCCGGCTGCCTTGCCGAGGTGGCCCCGGCACCCCTGTGTAGCAGAGGTGCTTCTCTCGGTGCTTTCCCGCTGGCTGCCTTCGTGGCTTCACCGCCAGGGACAGGCCATCCCTTCCACAAAGGCCGAAAAAAATAACATTTTTCTGGAAAACACGAGGCTGGAGCTCCCTGTTTCTGAGCTAACAGTTCCTTTCCTTCCTGTTCTTACCCGTACATTGACATCTTGGCTACTATGGCAAGCAGCGAGGGCTGTGGGAGTACATTTGTGTAGAAATCTCTGATTATTCCCAGCCTAATCCTTCCCCACTCCGTAAATTTTTTATTAGCACGGTGAATGGACTGCTGCCATGGAGACGTCAAGCCCAGCTCAAAATAGCTAATAAGGCAGAATTAGAAAGGGGAGCATGGCCGGTTCAAAAGGGGGGAAGGGAAAAGGCAATTTTAGGCGCTGGCAGATGAGAGGCAGCCAGGAGAGAGCGAAGGCTCGTGGAGAGAGGTGAAGGGCTCAGCCGTGAACACACTGAGACAGAAGGATGCTTCCTGAGGGGGGATACCCAGGGGCCAGCTCAGGCAACGTACCCACCTTTTCTCCCATCCCATGTGCCCTTTTATTTCCTTGGAAAGTCTTCCAACCAAGGTTATAAATGCATGCAAAATAAAGAGTTGTTTTTTTTTTTTTTTTAAAGCAGAACAAAGGAAATGCGGGGACAAAGGCACTGTGTGCAGTACGTCCTGAAGATGTGAAAGGCTCACGCTGCAGAGAAGTGCTTGATGTCATTGTCATGAGGGAGGATCCAGCCATGGCACAGGCCTCCCAGTGCAACTGAGGGACGATAACGACTGGTCTTCGATGAAAAACATTTGTGATGGGTTGTCATGAGGAAACGGGGACTGAATACCCCAGCAAACAGTGAATGGTTTCAGTAGCCTTCACTGCTCTATCTGTCCTTTCATTATTATGTTATTTTAAAAATAGTGCTTTGAGAAAGATTAATGTGAATGATAACCACTGCCTACACTAGAAGCATTATCCTGCCTGACTGTTGTAACATAAAACTATTTTGGCAGTTAAAATTCCCATTTTTATGGGAGTTATTTCTCAAATGTTTTACACAAACTTCAGTACCAAGAATATTTCCTGACCTGACTACTAAAACCTCAATAAAGTAAACTAAATAATAAAGTATTATTTATACTCTATGGGGGAAAAATAAGAGTTGTAATTATATACCTACAGAAAAGGCCATGCCAGTGTATAATTCAAGTTTTTGATGCACTGTTGTCCCACAGTCCACCAAGAACAGTTTAAGGAGGCTGCTAGAATGAATTTTATTTCAGAGGAATTAGAGGTTATTTTTTTAAATTATCTGATATTTCTTTCTACCACTTTCTACCAGAGGAGGAGCTTCCAACTCCCTAAGCACTTCCTCTCCATTTAAAGTAAAAGATAAGAATTTCCAAGTGGTAATCTAGAGTGCTTAATGAGTAAAAACATTGCTATCAGATTACAATTTCTGTATAATAAGAGGCAAGCACCAATGCCACATAATCAAGTGCCTTGTGTATTTCTAGACATTCAAATACACCCACATGCACTCGAGAGACACCATTAATGTAATCACAGCAAGCAAGATATTTTCCTTTTCTTTACTGTAGGTCATACATAGGTCATCTATCAGAGCTCTGCTGCCTTTCTCTGTGCCATTTTTACAGTCACGTTACAATTTTGATAAGTAAATCTTCTCACAGCCTTCTGAGTTTGTTTTGGGTTATAAGCATACTAAGTGACTTTTTTTTTTTTCTTTTTACTGCATTTCTTTATGTCTTTTTTTTTTTTTTTTAATTTTCTTCTTCAGCTTGCCTTTTTAAATTTCTTCTACAATTCTTGTTTTTATTGCTTTCCATCATCTTGGGATGGATTCCTTTTCTCCTTATGCTTTCTTTTTAAGTTTCCTTCTCCCTTTTCTCATAAACCTTTGCTGCCTTCAGTGTAGATGAGGTGCAGACTAGGATGAAATCTTTACGTAATATGAACATAGTATCATTGTAGATGCAGAGGAACAACTGCAGCTCAATGTTGGCAGGTCATAGAAAACAGAGGCTTTTTTACTAATACTTTGCTCATGGCATATGCCACAAACACTACAGTAGCCTGTTTTCTGGTGAATCTTTGTCCTCCACTACCAACTGGTGCTGTACTTTCAAAGCTCAGTGCAACTGGAGGACGTCCTCCTCCATTTGTATCTTTTCCTTCCAAAGCTTGTCATCCGTAGCACTACAGAAGGAATTTCCAGTTTCCATTGGCAAGGGTGAAAGGGGGATTTTTTTTTTGCATCATTCCGTATCACAGGTGGACATAAGCAGCATTCAGTGGTTAGTGTTCCACCTTGTGGTTTCTTCTTTATAAACTTTTAATGATCACATCTTGATCATTAATTGTTTCCTTCTGTAACAGCTCGTAAAGAGGCAGAAACAAACAAGCAGGCAGCTCTTCAGGTAAAAAGAAGGCAGCGCTCGGCTTCCAGCTGCTCAGGACACAGAGGTATGGAAAATGTTCTAGCCATGGGCTGAAAAACTGGGCTCAGCTTTCAAGTTGTTTCAGGCTGTTGGAGCACGAGTTCGGTTGAAAGATACTCCTGCTTTGTCTGCAATTATTTTGAGTGCCATTTGTGGAAGGAGAGGTAACAGAAGCACTTACTTGTTAGATCAGTTTCAATCATTTTTCTCTGATGTGCAGGGCAGAGTTGACACGATGCATAGGCAGATCCCTCAGGGCAGCATACCCTTTGAGCGCAGACAACCGCCTCACATGTATTTCTGTTGGCAGCTTTTTCCTTACCTGGAAGAAAAGCCTGAAGGCAGTTGCAGCAAGAACCACTTGCCATTTGGTGTGTCCTTAACATGAAGGGTTTCCCGGAGTAGCGTCCTTTGCCCAGCTTGGGTGGCAGGCACAACATGTCTTCAGCTGGCCCAGCTTTCCAGGTCTGTTTTTGTTCCTTGCTCTCATTGTCCCGTTGCACATGCTTCATTTTGCATTCTTTTCTGTCGTGCTTTTCACAGAATCACAGAATCACAGAATTTCTAGGTTGGAAGAGACCTCCAGGATCACCGAGTCCAACCTCTGACCTAATGCTAACAAGTCTTCCACTAAACCATATCCCTAAACCCTACATCTAAACGTCTTTTACGTTTACTTCCCGTCTCCTCCCTCTTCAGGTTCACTGTCATTGTTACTCTATTTTTTTTTCCTCTTTCCAAACTGTCATTTCCAGCTGTCATTCTCCATCTGAGGAACCTGCTGTTCCTAGCAGTCCTTCCTTTTAGTATTAAAAGCAGGCCCCCCAAACTTCACACCCTTTGTAAGGGAAACATTACCATTTCCCATATCACGCAATAGCATCTCAGCTCATGTAAGAGATTAATACCCCTCTTACAGAGGCCTCAATGTAGTCCAGAGAAAAAGGAAGGCCACATGCTCTCCAGCAGGAACTTTGCAACCATGCAATAGACTTCTATCGTTTTAGGTTCCTCACAGAAAACTTGTTTATCACACTCAGTTGCAAAGCCAGCTCCAGGAAGAGACAAAAGCTCACTGGGAAGAGGGGTACAGCACATTCCTGGTCACTGTCACATTGGTACTGCTGCAAGCTTCCCTCTAGCTACTCACACACCATTTATATTTTAGGTCCTCACTTAAAACTTTAATTGAATAGCAAACATTAGCAGAAACTGCGCTGATGCTCTTTTCATCATAGCAAAATGCCTCTTGCTGTAACGTCTGGCATTCTGTACTTCTGTCATCTAGGCTATGTAGTTGCTCTTAAAATGAATTTTGATTACATGAAATTGAACAGGGAACAGAAGCAAAGGCTTGGCTAAGAATAATTTGTACATAATTAGCACAGTGACAAGTAAATCAGAACACACGTGCTATCAGTTATGGAAGGCACAGGGATTATTCTTATGTTTCTTTTCCAACCTACTGCTTTCACTTGCTTGTATCAGTCAGAATTTTTCCAATTTTTCATTTGTTCGAAAGTCATCCTTTTATTTTTAGGAAGTCTGATGGAGAGACAGCCTTGGATGTTCTTTGGATCAAACCACATTCGCAATAGTTACAGAACTTCAGAAAATTAAATAGATAGCTCTAAGAGCTGTACTGATTTTGGAGAGTCTTTAATAAGTTGGAAATGAAAAATATTTGGCAAGTCAAACTGCATTTGTAGGCGACAACGTTTCAGGATTCGAGAATGGAACCCTGTGATCAGTAAATCTTTTAATGTCATTACCTTGTGAGCCTGGCTTCTTCATTCTCTTGAGCTAGCCTAGATGGGAAAACAACAGCAGTGGACAACCAGCACTCCAGACAGGAGGTGACAACAAAGCAACTGGCACACTGCTGGCAGAAACAGCTCACCTGAAGACTTGCACTAATATTTCAAAGATTTTAGGTCCATCCAAGAGCTGCACAGAGAGCCAGTGTTTTCAAGCTTTTGTACAGCTGCCTGGAGGATATTAGTGGAAGCTGAGAAATTTGGTTTTGTTCTGAATTCAGGCAAGGCTGTATGTTCTAAGCAAATAGCTCTGTCTGCGTAAGATTAATGATTGAGCTGCTTCTTTTTGTAAGGGACTGCATAAATTCTCAACTCAGAAATTCAGGATCAGCACAGATATTTTTTCAGACTTGACAAGTCTTACAGTCTTGAGATGTTGTTACCAACAGATCAAACTTTGGAATGCTGCTTTAGCAATAAAAATAGCAGTATCAAGTCTTTATGGCGTCTCCTTGTCTTCACCTGAATCGTAGTATTCATTCCAGAAGTCAAAACACTGTTAAAGTCCTTTCTTTCAGTGTCTTTAAGTGGCAGTGTTTGATGGAGACTGTGTTCACCATAACATGATAGAATTAGTAACCTCGTTCCACAGGTTTTATATGATTTCCAAAACAGGAATGGGTTTGCATTTCTCTTTCATTTTTTTCTGTTCCCCAATTTTACTCCTCTTGAGCTACACTAATTCTGCAAATAATGCTGCAAGTACAGTACACATCTTTAACTTGTCACAGGCCCCATATGAGTCCTAAGCCCCTCTTTTGTGAACGTATGCATAGATTACTGAACAAACTGTGCAGTCTTTAATCTTACACAGAAAAACCTTCAACCATTGCAGCAATAATTTAATTAACAAGGTTTTAAATGCTTGCTACGTTAAATCAATTAAATAAGAAACACAGAATTGAGATGAAAATGGTAAGATGTCAATGTTGAAGTTTATTTGAATAAAAATCAGGATTTTGATTAAATAAGCAACTCATGGAAGCCAAATTTAATTTTGGTGACTGTCAGACAAATTATGGTCATAGTGGCCTATTAAAAAAGTGGTCTATACTTAACCTGGATTTTAGTGCCAAATGCTAATGAACATTGACTATGCTCCTTGTTACACTTTTCAGAAAAGAAAACTAGGAATTCTGAGGGCTATGTCTAGCCCCTGCACACATTGCCAATAACCTAGTGAGCCTGTTTGCCAGCTACAATGTTCCTATTTTCATAGCCTTGAGGGTATTTTTCCTGGGTTTTTTAATCTCTTAAGATCTCTACTTCTATCTCAGAAGATAAGTTAAAAAATGGGAAACAAACAAAACTGCATTAGTAAACCTGAGAAAAAAACAGAAGATTCAGTATTTTACTGGGTTAGATCAGGATTATGTTTGACAAAGAAAGAATGCACCGACTAGGATTAGCAGTACAGATAATTGAATTACAGAACTGAATTACAGAATCGTAAGTCCCTTCAGCCTTTTTTCTGTATTTCAGTTAAATCCAGCACACCACACATAGGAGACGTCTCCCATGACAATTGCTGAACAGCAAACCTCATTCAGGCAACCATCTAAAATGATGGACACTGCAAGTGATCTGCAAGTTCTATCCTTTCTACTTAATCCATCCTCAAATCAATTCCAACTATTTTTAATGAGTTTGCATTCTGTTTAGGTACCTTGCACGGGAAGGGTGCTATATGAAACCAAATTAAGTTATAGACATGATCACCAGTATGATTCCCGTAACGAACTGTTGCCTTTTGTTTCACGCATTCGGGTGACGTATGCCCCAGGAATTATTCAGACGTTCATCCAGCAGCGCAGTTTCAGTACTTTATTTTCAAAGTCTTTTACTAGTTAGTTTAAAACAAGTCAACAAATGAAATGTAAAGTGTTCTTTATTAAATAACTCAGAAGGTAAAGCAAATTGTGCGATTAAAAAAGACGTCACGTTTCTAAAGGATTTTTACAGCAGAAAATAAGTTGCGACAAATAAGCATTTCAGTCTAGCAGCCAAACTGTCCTCACTTTAGTGGAGTTAATTTCGGTCCTCAAATTGTGCCTTGTTTTTTAGAAGATATGCTGCTAGAAATTCAATGGGATTTGGCGGTCTGTAAAGAAAAGTAAATAATTACTTATTTTTTGTTGTATGAAACTAGGGAGCTGAAGAACTAACTACCTTCTATGAAAAGCAACGTAACTCCTCTCAAGTACATGGAAGCATTGGGATGGCCCGACTACCTAGGCAAACCCAGTAAATTTCCAGTTACTGGTCAGTAAGTTTTTAAGAAGGAACTCCTGGTTCCTTACTAAATACTAAAGTCCTCAACCTGAAGCAAAGTTACGTAGCTTAATTATGTGATCTGTGAAGAATCACCTCCTTTTGTTTGTTTTGGATTTGCTACCTGGTAGCTTAATCTGATTACCGTAAAGAAGAGATTACAAAATAATGATAATCCACTGCAATCCATCGCCTCCATGCTATTCATGATTTAACAGAGTCCTAATATAATGTCGCTCAGAAATCTCTTTTCCAAGCTACAGCACCTTCTGTTCAGCCACTCTATACACAGACGACATTTGATACTTCTCACCACCTTGTCATTCCTTTCTCTTACTTTTTCAAAAAAAAGTACACCGTACTAGAACACAGGAGAACTGGAATTACACATAATATTCAAAATATAAGAAATTATATATTTAAACAGCAAGGTGCTTGTTTGTACCCCTCCCATTTCTAAATCCTAGCATTCAGAATTTCCTTTGACTGAGCAACGCGCTGACATAAATAACAGTTTAAAGATATTTTTCACAAGGGTAATGGTCACTTTATAAAGTTCACACACAATTATTTACACATTGATCAACTTAGAAAAACAACAGACCAGCCCATTCTGCAAAACCTCTGCCAGCATCACTGATAAATTTTGTCAGCCACTTCTTCAAATTTTTACAAATGATCCTTTCCATGACTACAGTGCTGAGCTTTGTTCACCATGGAAATGCATCATTTACTTCTACCCTAGGTCTTTTATAGTGTAGCGAGTTTCTCATCCATATAAAGGCTTTTTCTTTAGTCCCACAGCAACTTACTCTCTTTAAAAGCCTGTCATGACAGACTGTGCCAGAAGACTTTTGGAAATTTAAATAGACTCTGTCATTTGGACTCCTGCTTACAGGTGCCTTTTGACCCTTTCAGTGAGCACCGAGACTCATAAAAGTCATGTTGATGCCTCCCAAATGGCATTCAGTCTGCAGCACAACTCCCACAGCTGGCAACTGAGATGGGTGGGCATCCTGCCTCCGGGGCAGGGTGTACCTTCCTAAATGCTCTTTTGCCTATTTAGGCAGCCTGCACAATTAGTTCATATTCGTAACTTCTTCTGAGGTTAAGACACTGCCGATTGTTCTTCTGGCTATAGGTACAGTGAGGTGATTGTGGTCATTGCACCAGGTTTTCATGTTATTTCAGCAAAATGGAGAAATGGTTCGTATGCAGTGTGACTCACCAATAGTTCAGAAAAATTCACGTGGATAAGGTGAACAACTTTGTTATTTTTGAAGAATTCACCTCTGTGTTGACTGATGAGAGATTTGGGGCACCTTGCAGAAGAGTCTTTACTCAAAGCATTAACTATCAGTTTGCTTCTTATTGTGTTGACACAGTAGGGTCACCCTCATCCATTAAAAAGTGTTTTAAGTCTTACTAAGATGCACGTCAGGCAAGATTTGTCTTTGTTTCTTTCTTTTGAATGGCAAACAGAACTCTTCATCATCACACACTATAGAAATCGTGTTCAAAACTGGAACAACTTCCCTTGTCTTTATAAGGTGAATTACATGACAAGATTAATGAAAAGTATTATTTTCCCCAAAAAAACTTTTCCGTAGTACACCTCGTTGTAAGGTAAGAAATTCACTAAATAACTCTTATGTTAAGTGAGGCATCCTGCTGTGTTCACTCACAGTATTTATGAACCTGTTGTAATTTGTTTCTTACAAGCATGAAGCTAAAAAGGCCATGTCTGGTGTGTGGGATCAGAAAAAGTTTCATGCTACCCAAGTCTGAGACCTACTTTCTTCCTAAGAATAGAAGGAACATTTCAAAATCTTACCTCTCTTTTGCAAGAACAGCAAGTCCCTGTAGCAAGATAGGTACAACTGTCTGATCCAAGTAGGCACGCGTGGGTAATGACTGGAGATCCACCTTCTGCTTTGATGTTTTTTCTGCATTTATTTTCTCATTTTCTACTATCCTCTGAAGGAAAAGTAAATGAACGTTGGTAACAGCAGTGAGATCTACTTTGATACATGAGTGCAAATAATACCCATTTCTCTGCAAGTTCACCTCAACTAATTTCTTTACATCTTTTATGAGAACTTAAGTGGGCAGTTTTCTTTGGACAAACCTAAACTGGAGGAGCTTTCTGCTTAATTCTTACATTTTGAGAAAATGTTAGGAAGCCGTAAGTTTAATATAAGCAGTCCCAGCTGAATGTTTCCTGCACGCGTGCACTTCCAACGCAAATGCTAAAAGCATCAGAAATGTAGGGGAAGTCTGATAAGAGACCCTGTTCTACTTAAGTATAGATGGATACATTAAGACACACAAAATGTTTCCAAGCCTTTTGGTCAAAAAATGCTGAATCATCTTAAAAACTACTAATTGTAGCTAAAAAAAGGATACCCTACCACTGCCAGTGAACCACGTTTTCAACACAACATACAATACAATGACCAATGGATAGGGTTACAATACAGTAATGGAAACTGAGGTATAAAGGGAAACAGTTTTCAAGGAGATCAGTAAAGAGGACATTTTAAAAGTTTCTGCATGATCTTAGCATACACTAGGAGGTTATAATGGAGGAAGACAGGAGGCATTTCTCTAGGGAGCAGTCAGCAACATCACAGAGTAAATAAACATCTAACCCACGCTGTTACCAGGAGCAGCGAGACTGGTACTGTCTACTCCTGGCATAAGTAATTAAAGCTAGCTTGGGTTATTGTGATCCAACGTTCCTATTTACAAAACTACTAAGAAAACTTCTCCCTTTGATAGTTTCATAGAAATGCCACCAACTCCTCCTATTCCCCTCCCTGTTATAAAAGTCTGTCTGGCTTTTTGTAGATTACAATGCTTATGGAGCAGATAATCATCACAGGAGAGTTTCCAAAGAAATCTCATTAAAAGGTTCACAATTTACTTCGGTAGCATTTACTACAAAGGAACCTGCAACCTCTTGGTGCAGTTTCCACCTCACTTTCTTAAGAACATTACGCTTTAAGTTTAGCTTCAACACTCAACACCTTCCAGCATGATCAGGATTGTGATTTCTGCTTTACGTTAGAAAAATAAAACCTCCATTACCTCTACGTTTTCAGTGAGTCCGTACTCAGAGTGGGGATTCTCTGGAACCTGTAACACAGCACACGGTCAGCAAGGCGCACACACGCGTTTTACACACGCAGCTGCACACACACAACGCTCCTCGCAGTACCTGCGGCTGCCCCTCCATGATCTGCTCTGCCTCCATGGCTGGAAACGTGCAAGCTGCTGGACACGCAGGAACCTGGGGAAGCAACAGAGACTGGTCAGCGGTCTGAGACGGCGACGAGCGCCCCGTCCCCGGCGCCCCGTCCCTCACCGCCGGGCCCAGCGGCCCCCGCCCGCCGCGCCGTGTTTTGGCCTCAGCGAAACGGCCGCGCCGCCGCCTCCGTGCGCATGCGCGAGGCAGAGCCCCGCTCACCCCAGCGGGCGCTGCGAGGGGCGGGGTCCTGTCCCCTGCCAGCCCCGGCGCTGGTGTTAGTGTCACAGAATCACACCTGTATGTAAGGGATATACCTACGTATACGGGTATATATACACGCATATGTGTATATATGTACTTATGCATATACCTATATATATATGTTTGTAAGGGACCTTTCCTGCTACACTTAAAGGAGTGACAGAAATAATGGAAACACCACGTTCTTACTCATTTACGCTCTAATGTAACTGATTCTTAATGGTGGTGAAGCACATTTACACCACTGAGTTTAAAATAGCCACCGGTAACAGGGCTGGCTGTTAGCAGTGCGATAAGCAGGATCAACGTGGTGTAAGCAGTCGCGGGTTGGACACTGCTTGGGCAGGTTCCAGACCAGCACGCTGTCTGTGTGCTGCTTTGGGAACCTAGTGCTGGCAAACAACGTTCAGGGATCATTTTTCTGGAACTAAAACCAAAACAGGAATGATTTAAAAAATTCCTCATGCAAAGGAGTGAGAGAGTAAGGGGATGAAGAGGTTGGAAGCTCTCCTCTATGAATTTTTCAATACATTTTTTGTAGTATGTCAGTGCTCAAACTGTACATAGAATGCCTGAATTTGTTGTAGCAGTGGCTACCAAGAAAACCAATTCTTTTACCCCTAATCACCCCCATTTATACATTCTCTGTTCTGTTAGGTTTCTGCTCTAATAAATGTTAGTGAGAAAAGGTTTCTAACGTTCTATGCAATGGTCAGTTTTGATGTCGGGGTAGTTGCACCATTCTCTTTGCTACAACTGCTGTGATTGTCTGCTCCAATTTGTACATCTCGTGCTGAGATACCACGATCTATCTCTCCTGTGTTTTGTCCTCACTCCGCAAGCTGAGGCCTCCTCCTTCAGGGTGAAGTCATGTCAGATGGAAGAGCTGATCTAAGAGTTGCCCCCTCCTGAAAACAGGTCTCACTTCTTCCCCCACCCTTTTCTGGTGTTCATTAGGAGCTCTGCTAAGGTAGGTCAACTCAGAAAGCCAACAGAAAACTATCCATTGTTCTGATCTGAGTTGGCTTTTTTATTGGTTGTTTAAGGCTTTTTAAAAACTGTATTAATTTTATGCCAGATTACTAGTTAGAATGTATTCACTGAAATTGTCCATGTACTTAGAGTCAACTTAAAATAGGAGGGTAGGGTGATTAAACTGACTCACAGATCACTCAGATATTTAATAGTCATAGCAGCAAATTGGTTTTGTAGGTTTTCACTAAAAGCATTAGCATTTGTTTGCAATTCCTGATATGTCTACTTCTCAAACTGTGTTTTGACTTAACAAATCACTCCCCTAACAGGTCCATTGTTTAGTAGTATATAATTCTATTACTATGACAAAGACAGATGCCTTATTGAAGTTACATTCTACTTTTTCTTTCTTTATTTTTTTTTTGTTCAATATCAGCACCTGAATAGATTGAGTAATCAGGGTTGTTTGAGACTTGTCCACAAACCCGTCCTGCTATTCCATCTGTCCTTTGATTTATTGGTAACGTATTCCTTCGTTGTCTCTTCTGTTACTTTGCACAGAATTGGGATGATAGAGGCTGTAGATAGATAGTCTGTCACATGGTTTACTCCATGTTTTTGAATGCTACAGAATAATAACGCTGCTTGAGGTTTCAGGAAGCTTATTGGTATTTAAAAACTTGATAAATTTTAGGAAATTCAGTTTGTTAATGAGTAGTTCAATGAATAAATTCAATTTGATACTCAGTAAAGAAGCATCCTTTAGTGGTGTTTTTTTTTGTTTGTTTTTGTTTTGTTTTTGAGAGGCACACTAGGAGAATGTAATTGTTACTGTTTATGGTTATGGAGAGATTGGATAATATAACAAAGTTTTTGTTTGTTTGTTTGTTTTTCAATAGAAGCACATAATCCTTCTTGCCAAATACAGAAAATAAAATACTTGGTGAACATTATTGTGTTTTTTTGCACTGATAGGTTTGCTGAGAGTGTCACGAATATTTTGTTACATACGTTGTTGCATATGTTGATACTATATTTTATACGTTAACAGAACTAATACTGTATTTAAAGTAAAACTATCCTTCTTATTTGAGAAAAACAATACGTATTACCAGGAGCAATTTTCTTTACTAGGAATACTTGTATGTGGCATAAACAAACACGGAAGAAATGTAGTTTAATAATAATTTAGCAAAAGCAGATCAAGACATTTGGGACAGCAGTCATTTGATGTGTCTCCTTAATTATACCCTTCCCCTGCCCCTCCAGTTCTTTGCTGTAAAGTGGGGCAGCTGATTCACTGCACTGATTCGTATCTTTACAGACCGTGGGGACAGACTGGAGTACTAAATACAGTTCTGGGGTGGGCAAGGATGGAGTACGGTGAAGTCCCTGCCTCAGCGCTTTATCCGTGGGGCTGCTGTGGCGGGGCTGAGGCACAGCGGGGTTCGTGGTGGTGGCATTGAGCCTGTCGGCAGCAAAAACACCAACAAGAACCGCGCCGGGGCCCGCTCCCGTTCCTGCCCCCCCCCCCCCCCTACAACTCCCATCATGCCGCGCTTCGCTTCGCGCAGCCCCGCGCTGTCCCCGCGCCGCGGGGCATGCCGGGATCTGTAGGCGCCCCGCGGCGCCATCCCCGCCTCCTATTGTGGCCCGGCCCGCGGCGCAGCGGCGGGGAGGAGCGGGCCGGGAGGGCGTCGCTGCCGCCGCCATGGCCGGTTGTTGTCAGTCGCTGGCAGCGGGGCATGGCGACGGCGGTGAATGAATTCCCCGGGCGGCCGAGGGAAGAAGAAGGGCTCAGCCGGCTGCGGCTCCGCGGCCTCCCCCTCCCCGCCGCCCGGGCCGGCTCCCCCCGTGCCACCGGCGGGGGCGGCGGCGGCTGCGGCGTCGTCGTCCCCGCACAAGCGGAACCTGTACTACTTCTCCTACCCGCTCGTCGCCGCCTTCGCCCTGCTGCGCTTCGTGGCCTGCCAGCTGGGGCTGCTCCTCGCCTGGCTCTGCGAGCGCCTCTCCCGCGGCGCCCTCATGGCCGCCAAGGGCGGCGGGGCCGCGGCCGGCGGGGCCGAGCCCGGGGGGGCGGCCGAGAGGGTGCGGGCCTGCCACAAGCGGGCCTTCGAGTGCATCTCCGTGGCGCTGCGCATCGACGAGGACGAGAGAGGTAAGGGGGGCCTCGGGACGGGGCCTCGGGCCTCCGGGGGCAGCCCCGGGCAGCAGCAGCCGCCTTTCGGGGGCACCCGGCTCCTCACTGAGGGGCCCTCCGTCGGTGTTTGCTGTGCTTTGAATCTGTCATAAGCTTCCCCTTACAGCCACCGCCACCTCTTAAGGACGTTTAGTCTTCAGGTAAATGGGAGCGAAGGTGATGTGCCTGTCCTTTTTTTTTTTTTTTTTTTCCAAAGCCCTTATTCCCCCCCCCCCCCCAATAACAGTAGCACATACTAGTGCGTTTAATTTAGCCATTGAGTCCAAATAGAGCAGCACAAATCTGTCAGCAGCCAAAAGGTAGCCTCGTGGGGCATGCTGCACCGGGTTTTTACATTCTCTGGAATCATCAATAGACCTTGTAGTGCGCTTTCAGTTCAGCTTTAGGTGCAGTGTCCGAGAGGAGGAGGTTAAAATATCCTACTGGGCTTTCAATCCAAGGGACGTGCTGAACGCCCCATAAAGGCGAGGTGCGGGTCTTGCTTTGCCTTGACAGTCTGGGAGTGGCAGTGGCAGTCTCTGGGGGGAAAAAAAGAGCATCATATGCATCACGGTTAGTTGCCAAGAGATGCACGGTGTCAGAGCGCTGAGGCTTACAGGAGGAAAGCGAGAAACAAGGTGCGGTAGCGCAGTGCCCCAGCATTATCAGTGAGTACTCTGTGCAAAGTAGCTGAGTATTCAGTTGTCAGATACCAGCCACAACAGCGCAGCAGGTAACTTGGTGGCTTTAAGGTTTGAAGTGTAAACCTTCAGACTTGATCCTTGTCATAGATTTGCTTTATGGATACTTCTAGATTTGTCACATGAATTAGTTGCACGGGTCATGTATTTGTAAGAAAAAACACACCTTTCCTGCTAGCACAAACAGTTGCAAGGCTGTTTAACCCTGCAAGTGCAATATTCATCACACTGCGAAGGAGCTCACTTTGCTTTAATGCGTAGATTCGTTATTTTCTTATTTTTTTATTGGCTGTACTATGGAATATGTGCATAGCTTTTAATTTGTTTGTTAATTAAATAGGTTTTCATAAATTCCAACAGAAAATAATGTATTAGCCTTAGTATATTAAATCATTGGGATTTCTGGACCGCATAGTACCCTGTCAGTTACGTGGAGTTGTTGCTGTTCTGGAGGCTGTGCGTACTGCAGTAGTTATCACATCAGTTCTGATAACTTTTATACTCCTAAATTATTGGTGACATTTTTATTCTTGCTTTGCTATTTTCAAAATCAAGCTTAATACTCCATTTTTCTCTGGGTGACCACACCGAGGAGGCCAGGTGGGTTTTATGGAACCCCCAGCGAGCAGCCGAGCACCTGCAGAGCTGCTCACGTGTTCCCCTCAGCGGGGTCGGAGGAGAGCAGGGAGAGCAAAAGTGAGAAAACTCGTGGGCTGGCGTGAAGGAAAGGGGAGGAGGGAACAAGTGATGGAAAGGCAATCGCTCGCCATGTACCTGCACACAAACCAATGCCTAGCCAATTTTTGAGCAATGAAAGTCACCCCCCCACACATATACCAGCCCCATTCTTCCCCTGCCTGAGCTTTTATTTCTGAGCACGACATTATATCATACGGAATATCCCTGTGGCCAGTTTGGGTCGGTGATTCTGCTTCTGCACTCCCAAGGGAGTAGAGTGAGAAAAAGAAATCCTTGAGGCTGTGCAAGTAGCGTTCAGCAACAGCCAAAACACTGGAGCATTGCCAACGCTGGTTTAGTCACAAATCCAAAACAAAGCTCTGGACAGGCAGCTGTGAAGAAAACTAACTCCTTCCTGGCACATCAGAGACTTCTGAGGAACGCGACTTGTTTAATGTCCTCATCAGGGAGAACTGGTAGATGGTTCCGTGCGGACCCAGAGCACTGCCTTTGCAAGCAGCTCGATCTGGTGTTTTGTTTTCAATAGTCCGGCTAGAAGGTGGAAGCGGGATCTCAGTGATGTACTGGGCACATTTGCAGCTGCTGTCGGAATGGCAAAGGTGGCTGGAATCGCCTCTGATTTGATTTCTAATGGCTTTAAGCAGCGCTGAATTTACACCACAGTTGAAACTGCTTCTGTCGGTGACTGGGGGAAACTTAAAGGCTGCAGGGGAGATCAAAGTCACACAGCTTTTGCTGTCTCACTTCAGTAGCTCTCTTTAACAGTCGGGATGTGTGATACTGGTGGAGAGAGGGCAAAAACGAAGTGATTCCCAAGGTGTGTGATGTACGCAGCTGTAGGGAGGTGCTGTGCTGCTCCTCTGGTTTCTGCTGTTAGAAGGAGCAAAGTAAGGAATTCCCTGCCCAGGGTAGCTTGCCAAATGTTACTAAAGGATTTTTGCGTCTGCAGAGGAGGAAGAGAAAAACCTTAAGAGGCTTCTGGAAATGTATTTAAACATTTTCCTGGCACTGGAATTTCACAGAAAATAGGTTTGGGACCGAAATTATGAAAAGTTTTGAATGCAGAAGTAATGCAATCTTTACTACCTGTATTTAGTACCTGTAGTATTTATAGAAAGGGAGGGACACGAAGTAGTTCTGGGTATCTTTGCAGTAGGTCACTTGATCTCAGGGTGCCGGGTGGTGCAGGTTAGGTGTGGGCGTGCTCATTGCTGTATTTGCTGTAATTTCCAGTTAGGACACTGTTGGTATGCTGGCGTACTCTCAGGGCTACGTGTGTTTTATTTCCTGGCGAAGCTGACATTCACCTGCAATACAGCAGTTTCCTGATAGGATGAACAAAGAAATATTGCTGTGGCAAATGAGCTGCTGTGCAAAATTAACCGGAGGAAAGGTATCTCATTTCCCTTGGGTGGTATCTCAGGCCCATTGGTTTCCTTCCTGAATTTCCATGCTTCTAGTGTTACTTCGTTACTGAGTATCATTGGAAGATTAAAAGGCATGGCTTGATTTGATGTTCCAGAAAGAAAAATAATGTTAATTTCACCATTTCGGTTGTGAATATGTGTAGGATAGCTTTTTTTGCCTTATTTTCTTTTTTCTTTCTTTTTTTTTTTTTTTTTAGGGGAGATGATCTCTTTGAGGTAGATGGAGAAGTATTACTAAATCAGGCAAAAGTGATTTGAGGCTGGTGTAATACCTGTTTATAATAGAAAAGCTTATTTGAAACTACGTAGCCACAAAGTTGACAGTGTCCCTTTAAATGTTTCTTTAAATCATAGAATTTTGTTGGAATATATCTTCCTTCGTGTTACTTGTTTTGCACAGCTTTATATGGAACCATTCCTAAGCCTCAGTTCGCTACGCAAAATAATGGGTTCACTTCCTTTTTAAGCAGGACAAAAGGAACAAGCTGTTGAATGGTATAAGAAGGGAATTGAAGAACTGGAAAAAGGAATAGCTGTCTTAGTTGTTGGTCAAGGTAAGCCAGTTCGGGGTTTTGTGGGAAAGATTTGCCTTATTGATCAGTTCTGGTTTATGGCTTCCTCAAAGCAAGGAACCGATATTGCTGAACACGGTAGGTGCTAGGAACGGTCTGCTGTATGAATTCACACGGGTGTATTTCTTGTTTCAGCTGTAGGTGAACACTGGTCCGTTTCCCTGTGCTACATTAACATTCTGGTCTATAATGTATGGGACTCCTATTCCAAATATTTTTGAGTTGTACAAGGTCATGGGCAGTTAATGAAAAATAAGTCTTAAGTAAAATACCTTATTTCTGAATATTTTGGCATTCCTGTTACGAGTTCGGATTTGTTTTTCCAAAGCTGACAGTTGTGGACTAGTTTATGTCTTCACTTACTGTGATTTGGAATGGCCTAACGTTGTATTTTTGGATAGCTTATGCCAAAATATCTGAACGCTTCCAACACAGGAAGAAAGTCTAAGTATATGGAAACATTCTAAGCTGTAGTCTAGAAGCAGATATGCACCATAGAGAAATAGCTGTAGTGAAGGACTCTCTAAGTATATATATATATATATATATATATATATAAATAAAAAAAAGCAAAAACAAAATGTAAGATTGCTTTGCCAGAATGCTGTTTTGTTTCTCAGGTATATTTAGAAATGTTTGTGAACAGTATATGCTGACATTTTTCTTATCCAACAGCACCAGTGGCATTTCGTACAACCTAAATTGCAAAATTGGGGAGGGAAAAAAAAAAGCTTGACTTGAACAGACATCACCTTTAAAGTGGTGATATCATTGCCTGTAATTCTATGCCTTTTGAAATGTAAAGGGACACGGTCAACTGAATTTAAGTCTTGGTTGTGTCAAAATGAATTACTTTGAATTATACTTGCCTCTCAGTCACTTTTCAAGCTTTTGAAAAATCTAATTTATATGACTGCTGTTTAGAAAAATGTAGTGGAAAGGAGCATATATTAGGTCAGCATGAAGCGTCAGAGATAGGTTCCCACTTCTCTACGAGCGGTATCGTAAAAGAGACAGTGACAACTAACTTCAAAACTTTATTTAATCAAATTAGGTTTGATTAAATAAAAAGCTTCATTAGTTTTGCAGTGACATTCCTTAGCGGAGGGGGTTGCTAAGGGGTGGAAGGGAGAAGAGGGATGGCTGGATGTCGGTATTGTAGCACTTTAAGAAGTTAATTTGCCAAATTGTGTTTTAACATTGATTTTTCTTTGTAAGGTGATCAGTGTGAACGAGCTCGACGTCTGCAATCTAAAATGATGACAAATTTGGCAATGGCCAAGGATCGCTTGCAGCTTTTAGGTACCAGTTACAATTCATGACTTTGGAAAGTTTTTCATTATTTGCACAAGTTAATTTAATGTGTTCTTCTAAACTATGACTTGTGATTTTTAACGTGAAGGAGTCATTCTCTGTATAGGCTCTCTTAAGTTTGGTTTTTAGCTGAGTGTAAGTAATATTTTTCAATGCTGTTGAGTTTTGAAATTTCCCATGCCTTAGAAAATAGGTGTAAAAGTAACTGAGAAGTCATTATACCATAGCATGCTTGCCATGTAAACTGGTGGAGTGTTGTAGATGTTCGAGTTAGTTTAGGATTTCTGTGTCAGAACTGTAGTAAAACTTGTGATATTCTGCTGACCATGAGTGATAAGTGCACCTTCTGTAAGTGTAATATCTTATTCCTCTTAGTTCTGTTGTCACTTAAAAAAAAATCCTGATAGTATGTATTATAATAATAATTCTTCAGCATTATATAGACCATAAGGTTGTGAAATCCTAATTCTTGTAATCTTTTTCTGGTGGTCTTCTATTTAACGTCTAGCAGGTAAGATTACTTCTTTTCAGAAGCATAACGTCACATAGTTTGGGCTTTGTTGAAATTAAGTGCTGTCTATATGCTCTTAATGGAGAGAGTAAAACAGGCAGTGTTGGCAGTGACATTTTACGGTGCATGATAAACAGAGAAAAGCCTTCCCATCACCCTACAAATCCTCAGCTTTGTGTGCTGTATCCTCTACCTTGAGAGTTTTGGAGATGCTTGCTGTTCAGTAAGTACAGTGGAAATAAGGATATGTATTGTTCTGTTTAACCTGCACGTTTGTAGCTTTAATCTCTCACTGTGGTGTTCTCGGTTCTACTAACTTCCTCTCCTAGCAGCATGTAGAACTGTCAGGAAAACTTTCTTTCTCTGCTTATACTTTGTGATTCTGTGCTTGTAAGTGGTGGTTGTTGTGGTTGTCTTAACATCCCTGCCAAAGTGGATTCTTCTGGTTTGTGTTCTGGTGTCCTTAGCTCTTCCTGTCAAGATACGGAGGAAATGTGGAATAAAGGAGGCTTGTCTGTAGAACCTTAGTATGTGCAGAAAATATATTCTATAAGAATATATATATATATATTTATATATATATTCTATAAGAATAGAATACATATATATATATTCTATAAGAATAGAATACTTAAGTTGGAAGGCACCTTCAAAGATCATCGTGTCCAACTGCCATTTTGCTCATTAGGGTTAGGGCTGACTCCTAGAGGTAATAGCAACTAAGCAACAAAAAAGTGAAAATGATTGCATGTCGGCAGCCTTTGATAAGGCAGGGCTTGTTGCTGACATCCTAATGGCAAGAAAATGTGATTTTAAAAAAAAAAAAAATATTTTTTTTTTATTTGCTGTTCTCTGAACCTTGAAGTAATAATGTGGCTGTTTCGTAGGTAGTGCTGCATCCCTGCTTGAGTCATGGTAGTAGCACTTCCAAAGAAGAAGAGTTGCTTACTTGTGTTCTGATTGAGAGGTTAAAATGGGTGAACTTTGCAGAAAAACTTGAAGTCAGCTGAAGTCAAGCTGGTATACTCATCTTTAACACTATAAAATCTGATCACATGCTATTTGTATTCTTAATTCAGAGTGCAAGTTGAAAGGTAAACAGATAAAATAGTGTTTATTGCATAAGTTGGTGTCCAACGTGATTTTTTAAATTTCTTTTCACTTAGACATTATTTGCGGCTTAATACTTTGTTCGGCTTATGTTCTTGTTCAGTTTGCACAAAGAATCTGCCTCAAGCAATGTACGTGAGAACAAACCTTAGATAGGAAGGAGCAAGTGAAGTCATCTGCCCTGTATGAAGAAAAAAGATGTTGTTTGGAGAGATTTTCCAATTGACTTAGATCCCTACAGGCTTGATTGTTATAGATCTGTTTGAGTAATAAATGTTTGATTTTGTGCGTCATTTTACATGGAATTTGTGGAAATGTAAGGTGATCTAGAGTTGAATTGTATGTACATCTCTAAACATAGCTCTGAGCTTGTTACTTAGAGTAACAAATGATCTGGAAGCTTTCCAGTGGCGCCTAGATGCCTTTGGAATGGAGCTAAACCTGAGGCTCTTGAGGCTCTTAGGGTTCAGTGATTTGCCCATGAATCCAATTCTGAAGATCAAGGAGTAAACTTTTTTCTCTGTCCTGGGGAATTTCCACATTTCTTAAGGGAGCATGGATAAGTCTAGCATTAGCTAGAAGGATAAGACAGGTTTAAAGTAGACAATCATATCAAATATTTCATGCTGTTTGGTAGACAAAGATATGATTGCAGATGGCTTGACTGAATGGAATTTCATTTAAGCGGAGTGACACTGGTAATATATAGAAAGTGAAAATTAAGTTGTATGGATTATAATTGTCACTGAAAAGCACTTAGTGTTTTGACTTTTAAGTGTGTTGGGTCGTCAATGTAAGTTCGAGTTACGTGACACCACTGGTGGTCTTGGCTTTCCTATTTTGATCCCTATTTCATCTTGCTTATAAACTCCCGTCTGGCATTCTGTTTGCTGAAAGCCGAAGGAACTCCAGGGAAGGCTTCAGTGAACCTGCAGGAGACTCAGTCACTTGGGCAGTTCGGTGGCAGTGGTGAGTTCTGCTGCCTGTCAGGGGGCTTCCAAATTCTACCACACTGAACTGGTGGGGGCCCTGCTTTTTGAGAGTGGCTCGGTGCCTGGTGTTTTAAGGGATGTTAGCTGTGCAGTAATTAAGATGAGTAGAAAAATCCTGCTCTGATAGCCTTCCTAGATCTGATTGCTCCTGGATGGCTGGTCACCCATGTTAGAATCGTTACTTGTTTTCCACAGTCAATACGTAACACTCAGCATTTTTTTGTTCCTAAAAATAGATAACCACAATGGCCAGCGCAACACTACTCAATTTTAAAACCAGATGGTTTTGCACCATCTGTGCTCTGCAATTTCACAGAGATTTTCTGTGAGGGGACAGATTCTTGTCAGCACAAGTACATCTCAGTGTACTAGGCGTAGCTTCAGGTGTTCTGGTTGAAGGATCTGCGTGGCACATAACTCAAAAATCTTTCATCAATATCCTATGTGGTAGTAATTCTGCCCAGGTATAGACACGGGCTTTAGTGGACACCCTTTGGGGTTCTTCCTCTTTCTTGGAGGTGATGGTGTTTTTGCTTTGGGCTTTTGTTACGTGATCATGTTTTCTTTAACTAGAAACCAGTTACCTTGAACTCGTTACGTGGACCTAATGTTGCATGAATAAGATGACGGCTGCGGTGGTGTCTGTTTGCTAGGATTATGCCAATGTTGCATTGTTAAGGAGAAATAATGAAAGAGATTCTGTAAACGGTGTTTTTTTTTTTTTTTTTCTCTCCCCCCCCCCCCGGTGTGTAGAGACAGGAAAAAAAACACACACTGAAATGGAAGGTGACAGCGTCCTATTAATTTCCTGGAATAATATTTAATAACTCTTTATTTATTCTAGAGGGCTCTGCAGCTACACTGCCTCTTCAGAAAAGTGATATAATTGCATTATGTCACTTTATGTGCAATAACAAAATTGCATGCTAATATGTAATGCGATGGGAGGACGCTGTGTGAATTGAAAGAGGCCAACAGTTGGATTACTTTGTTGTTGCTGCAGTTTTGGAGTTCCTCACTATGTGGAACTCTTTTGGATACAGCGATTGATCGGTGCAGTAAAACCCCAGTCTGAAATGGCAGCATTGAAGCAAATGGGAGCTCCTGAACTCCTGCCCGAGCAAATGGATTTTGTTACGTTTACTCACTAGAGCTTTTTTCATAAAGTTCGGAAATGTTATCCAAATTTAAATGATTATCTATTATCTTACCAGGTCTGAATATTAATCTTGTTTCCTGAGCTGCTTCTGTGTACTTCCCACTTAGGCCTCACGCATTGAGCAGGGAGTAGGCGGATGCTGCTGCCTCCCTCAGTAGTGCTGTGCCCGCTGTGTTTATGCTCGGTCACACTAAGGGGACTTAGAAATAAAGTTACAAACTTGTGGTGGTGTGCAGGCTGTTTTTGTGCAACTTCCATCCTTTGTTCTGCTGTACCCAACTCGTCAATGCTTTCAGCTTGAAACAAAATAAAGCCCGGGTGCATGTACTAATCTGAACTCTACATTTTCATACTTGCCTGTGGTTGCTAACCTTTTGCTCTAAACTACGTGTAATTTGTTTTGGATGCTATTGTTTGGACATGATCTTTTAAACTACTGTATATGAAGGTACTTTTTGGGAAAGCTACACTGTGAGTGATCTGCTAACATGCAGAAGAAGAAAGAAATGAAACAGTCTGGGAAGAGAACTGTAATAGATGAAGAAGTAGATTGAAGGAAGTGGTTTTACTTACTGCTTCTATGCTTGGCAAGCTCTGAATGGCAGTCCTCCCTCCAGTTGGGGCTTTTATGTTCTTGGCTGTGAACTTTTTCAGTAGAATTCAGCTTTTTCTGTGGTATGTTCTTTGATGTTGCCAGAGGACCTCTCTCCTCTACTTGGCCACCTGTTTTCCTGCACCTTCTTGCCGACAAAGTATGCCTTGCAACCTTACCAATGATGTTTTGCTTTTATGAAAAGGGGTGGAGTGGGTGCAAAATAAAGGTAGGAGATCTTGTAACAGAGCTCAGAAGTAGGGCCTAGGGTGGGTTGTGTTTTTTTTTCTCCAACTGCAATGGTAAAAGGAGAGCTGTGCAAAATGAATAGACCTGAGACTTAATTCTTGTTTCAGTGTGGTTTGCAGCCTTATACCTCTTTGATTTATGCTTTGGCTAGTTTATCGTGAGTTCAAGTTCATTTCTTTCTCCTTAATCGTTAATCTTTTAAATCTTGTATTTAGATGTTTCTGAAGTTAATCCTCTTAGCACAGCTTGCATGACAATTTTAGTGACATTCTTTTTCAATTATATTTATAAATAGAAATCTTTAAAGACATCTTCATCATGTATATGTGGTGTTTTTCTTGAATAAATGGTTTCTGTAAAATGTAGATTGACTATTACTACTTCGGTGAAACATTTAATATGCAGGAAAATGACCAACTGCAAGGAATCTTTAAAAGTAAGACTGTGGGGAGGACTTGGAGAAATGGGTTATCAAACAAATCTTAGTAAATGAAATTGAATTAATCCTGATCACAGCCTGTGGCAAGTAACTACAATCACTAAACTGGGAAGACTGTTTTAATGGACTCAGCCATAAATGACTAGTTTTTAAGCAGTTTTCGGTCATGTACATACTGACAGAATTTTCTTACAACTTTGCTGAATGTGCAGAATAGATAGAAATACTCCTTTTATCTTTAACCCTGTATTGAGTATAACAAAGCCGAAGCTGACATTTGTGTGTTTGACATACATAAGTTTTCTTGGTTCATTTTTGTTTTTTTGTTTGTTTATTTTGTCCTTTTTCCTCCCTTCCCCTTTGTCTATTATGTAGAGAAGCTGCAGGCAGATTTGCAAATTTCCAAGCCGCAAATGGAGGTCTATAATGACAGTACTAACCTGGCATGCCGCAATGGACATCTCCAGTCAGGTGGGTTTGGTTTTACCAGCACCGAACTATTAAGGGGATGTTTTTCAGTTTCTGGTGTATTACAAGGAAAAATATGCTATGCTGTGTGTTGGCCCAACAAACTTCTTAAAAATATGTTCTGTATTTCTGTTTATTATAGGCTTTACGTAAAATACACCCCATCCTTTCTGTGGCTTTGACAACACTGTTTTATTTTGCAGTATGAAGCTCTCTCTTGAAGTGACTGTCCTTGTTTCCTCTTCATTAAATTAAATATTAGAATCCAAAACTACTTTCAGAGACCACATTGTAGAAAATAATATCTCGTGTTATATACTTAAAGGAATTAAACCTGTTTAGAAAGTGTCAAAAATCAGTGTAGGATATATAGGCTATATATTTTGCCTACGTAAGCAGCTCTTCCTTTATGATATCCTGAGAGTGAATGTGCATTTGCATTAAGTTGCTTTAAATTTCAGGGACTTTAAAGCTGGCAAATTGGTATACAGTTAAAACAAAGGGAAAAAACGCTGGTTGTCATAGCAGGATGTTTTTGTCCTTCCCCAGAAGGCTGTACCAGGAGTGTTAAAATGTCAGAAGTAGATCTCTGTCCATGTGCAAGGAGTGAAGTTACTGTGAAGTTTGTGAATTGTCTTCAAGGAATATCTTAAGCCAGCAGTAAGCTATTCTCACATCTGTGATCTCAACTGATAATTTGTATGGTAGACATAATGAGATTAAGTAGCATAGTGAGCTAAGAAGCAACGGAATTCACAAAGTTTGTCTATTGAGTGAAGAGCATTCAGGTTTTAAAGTAGTTAAAGTTGAAGCTTAGTGTAAATCACATGCTTTTTTTTTTTTTTTCAGCACCGTTTCTAGTTCTGAAGTCTTCTTACTGTTTGTTTTTTTTCTTTCTGATGTATGAGGAGTTAAACCAGTGGAACTACGTATGCAGTAATATAAAGGTGCTTAACAAAACATGGTATTTTTGTCAAAACAGCATTTGTAGAAAATATGTAGCAAAAATGGTTCTTTGTTTTAAGTTCCTACATAGACACTACATAGATTGAATTTGAGAACACTTTAGTTTAAATGATCAAATACAACTCTTTTACTTTTACCAGATTGGCTAAAGATTGAATGAGCAAATACATGCATACACACAAAAGTTGATAACATGCTCCGATTCAATATGAACGGCTTTTCTTAAAACTCATTCCTTCTGATTTTTTTGTACCTTTTTCTCAACATAATCTCAGAACAGGATGCTGTAGGAGAAGGTCAGCCTGAACTTTCTTTGCTCTGAAAACTGTTACTTCAGTTACTTCAATCTGTCAGTAAAAAAAACATTAGTATCTGCCAGAAATGAAGAAACACTTTGCCTGCTGTTGGTTTAGAAAAGCTGCGGGCTGTGTCAGGCGGGTGCCGCAGAGTCTCTCCTGCGGGAGTGTAGGCTAACCGAGAACCCTCCATTTACTCAACTCAGTGGGAACTGAGAGGAGGCAGAAGGAGTGAAGAGCGAGCTGTCAGGATCAGTTAGGTACCAAACATCTGATTAATTTCAGCAAGATGTCCAGAGGCTTGTTCTATTTCCATTTGCCATTTACCTTGCAAAAGCTAAACTTTAGTTTCGTAACTTGTGGAAGTCCAGATGTTTACCCAAAGCACTGAACTTTTCCTGCAACTTTTAGATCTGTGCTAGGGCTGAAAAAGCCAGCCAACTAATTGTCATGTGAATTCTTTAACAGGTTGCTGCTGTATGCTCCCTCACTCTGAGTCTTGTTCATGTTGGTGCTGTGCTTCCTTCTTAAAGTATGAGTTCTGCTTCAGTCTGTTAATTGTATTGCCATTGTGCTTCCTTTATACATCTTGTAGTGAGGGTGGCATTTTTCACACTGACAGCTGCACTTACTTAAAAGAAAGCAAAATATATGATAAATACGTAGAAAAACATACAAAAATAAAGTAGCAGGTCACTTGGGATTGGATTACTTAGAAAGCAGAAGTACTAAGACACAAGAGTCAGGTGTAAGCTTCATTTTTCTGTCAGCATGATTACCTGTGCTATTGCCTAATAAAACTGGACTTTTTATATGTCCAGGACTTCATGAAGTATGACGTACAGTCATTTGGTTTTAATGTCAAGAAGGGGCCTTTTTGCAGAACGACTGAAACATAAGAAATGTTTTCTTTCATTTACCCTTAAACCTTGAACTCCTTAAGGATTCTTTTTGCAACTAAATTCTGCTTGGTGCTATATTCTTGCATTTAGGGTGTACAACTCTAATATTTCCAGAGTGTTAAAGATTTGAGATTCTTGCTTCTTTCAAGGTACTATCAGCCTTCTAGATAAACATACTTGATTCTAGCAAATGTGACAAACTATCCCTGTCGTCTTCATTCGCTGTTTTCTAACCGAACTGAACACCTAGAGGTTCTTCTTGAAAGTGTATGTTATGGGAGTTTTATAACTATGTTATAGCCGTATCATCTGCCCTTCAGCTGCAGCAGACTGTACAGCAGTTTGTCTTACGAGTCTTAACAAGTAGCCTCCTCCCAAAACTTTATTTTGGAATAAGTATTTATTTTTTAATATCCGTCATTCTTGTTCTCATAGCTGTCTTGAGTCAGATGTAAAATGATTTAGCTGGGTCGCTTTCTTCAGACATGCTTGTTTTCCTTTGTGTTGTGATTGTTCATTTGTTTTTGGTGGCGTTATTTTTAAACGAGGTGCAGAAGATTACACCAATATCGCCAAAGGCAATACAATATGTTAGTACTGGAGTAATTCCAGTATACCATTTTACATTTCACCCATAAATCTCAGCATAACATGCAGTCAGCAAAGGCATGATATTTCTCTTTCTTGTCATAAAGTTAGTTTGGCACAAAAAGCTACGGCTTTATCTTAGTTTTCACTTGGTAAGATTTGCTAGTATGTCTTTAATGGTGTGCATATATTGGCAACATTTTCTGAGTTGTTGCAAAAATTCGGCTCTTAATACTTACTTTTAATAAGGATTTTCCCAAAATAGGGAAACAAATAACATTAAAATTGTTTTTAACACCATAACCTGGTGGTAGTAGTTGTTCGGCTAACACAGCTCAGTCAGTTTAGAAAGGAAAACAACTGTATCCCTGACTTATCCCTGAGTTATGCTGCCATTCAGAATATGGAACAGGTTCTTGTTAGCTGCTGAAGTTTTCTGTAAAGTGCTTTTTTATTACTTGAATGTACATAGTTGAAAAATCTGAATGCAATCTTTGAAGAAGTTAATATTTTGGGGGCTATCGTAAATGTTAATCCTGAATAATATTGTCTTGGAATCGCTGCACGTATTTTGCTATGCAATATTTGCAGAAAGCATGTAGCTATACTTCCTAAAGGTTTTATTTTATTTTTTTTTATGTATATATATAACTACGCATATTTCTAGACCAGTCAATTTTTTTCAACTTTGGGTCCACAGACCACAAAAGAAATTTTCTTAGTCACTTTGTATGTTATAAATAGCCATGTGCATGAATTCTTGAGGAATATTCCCTGATGATTTTTAAGGTACCACAACTAAAGGCTGGAAACTGCTTTCTGCAGTGTCGGAATTGCTGCTGCTCATATTTATGTAAACTTTCTTTTTTTTTCCTGATGTTAAAGGACTTACAAAACAGCAGCAACTTCTTTATTAAAACAGGTGTTAATAGGTTTTAGATACATAAAAGAAAATATAATTGGGTTGCTTTTAGAAATACAGAGCATGCTGTTATCTTTATTAAATAAGCTAGAGCTGCATGTTTCACAGAATCACAGAACTGTAGGGGTTGGAAGGGACCTCAAGAGATCATCATGTTTCCCTGATTATTTCTCTGTTTCCAGGTATAACCAACCTTCTGTTAAAGTTGTTCAAATATATCCTTGCTTTGTCTTTAAAAACAGTTAAATGTAGTTATCACAATTAAATTATTATTAAATTGTTATCACAATTTAACCAGCAGAAAACCTCACCAAAAATTTTGCTCTTTGCTTGTTTGTGACTTTTTATGTATATATATTTGGATGGAGGATTACAATTGCAGAGCTGTTTTCAGGATCAGATTGTTACTTCTGTATGATCTAGTGGCATTTGCTACGAGTCTTAAAGTAAATTACTCTGTCCAGTCAAGAATTGGAGAAGAAAAGTAAAATGATCAAACTTAAATATGTATGTCCTTTAAATATGTAGATAAATAGAATTGTTTAATGATTTAAATTCACTTGAAATACAATGCTCTCCTTTTGTGATCTCTAGGGCCTACTTTACAGTTTTATATAAAACAGTGAAATATTTGGCCAAAGGCTGCTAGAGATACTACAATGGTTTCATGGCCTTGCAGCATGTTTTTAGCTTTAAGAGTATGAAGCTGAAAAATAAAAAGAAATGTGTTGGTGGGCGGTTGGATTTGTTACAGCAAGAGGCATATTTTACATAATGAAGCTGTAGGGGCCATCAGTCTGACAAGTGACATGCATATATTATTAAACACTTCACACTTCATAAATCAGTGATCTTAGGTAGCCTTTCATTTTGAAAAGTTTGATCACACTCTTTCATTTACCCCTCCACTGAGAATTTGTTTATAAAGCAGCGTGCGCCT
This sequence comes from Nettapus auritus, assembly GCA_011076525.1. Classification (NCBI taxonomy): domain Eukaryota; kingdom Metazoa; phylum Chordata; class Aves; order Anseriformes; family Anatidae; genus Nettapus; species Nettapus auritus. The sequence goes on from CM021767.1 coordinate 22,171,844, forward strand.
ACGGAGTCGAAACCGAACGCCTACATTCAAGTCCAGTTCTTCAGCATATCTTTCAGGGTTCCCCTGTAGGATTGACCACAGAATATATGTGAGCTTAGTGGGTCTAATTCCTGCAGGTACAAGTAGAGTAAATAATCACTTGTTTTTAAACCTTTCACCCTTCCCTTTTGGAGGGAAACAAATTAAATTTCTTTTTCCTTTTTTTGTTCTTCCTGTGTTTCCAGCTTCCTGAATTACTCTTTATCTGTGGAATTTGTGTGATACTAAAAAGGGCAACGTGTGCACGTATTGTTCTTAGTAGGAGGGGAAAGTTCTGGAAAAGGGTGATAATTGAGCAACATGTTAGGGTGAAGGAGTTAAAGAAAAGTTATTTTAGCTTCTTGAAGCCTTCCCATGTTGACTTCACACCAGCTGTGCAAATTAAACCTAAAAAAGTGCCTTCTTTTGATTAAATTGGACAAGTCAAAAATAGCTAGGGTTTTTAATAGGTTAATAGTCTGCTTTTTGTACTTGAGTTACTAATCATGCCTAATTTCAAGAGCTTTTGACTTGGAAATTACTGCGCAGGAATGGCTGAGAGAATTTATCAGCTCTGGATCTCTGTGTGATTTGGTCAGGTGGCTGCTTTTTGGAAGCAGTATCTTACAGGTCTGATGTTAATGGTATTTTTCAAGTTCCCTTGTGTTTGGCATGTTGATGCATCTACATTGTTGATGATAACCCCTGTGGAGTTTCTTTAATTCTCAAAAGGGGTAGATTTGTGGCTGAGGGAAGGCTTTAGAAGCTTGTTAGCCAAATAATCCATCACATGGGAAACTGCTGACTGTGTAAGGATTTGCTCTTGGTAGTATATGACTTTGTTTAAAGAGGCTGAAAACATGGTAATAATAAATTTGCCCTACTATGGTAACTCTTAGAAGCATTCTTACTTGAATTTTTAAGCAACTGTCAGTGGTGTGGCTTTCTACCTTAAAGTATTTTTCACTGAACTGCAATTTTGTAAACGAAAAATTCTTCATAGAAATGTAAGTTACCTTAAAAATCAGAGTTCTTTGGCCAGATATTTAACAAGACCAATCGAATTTCAGATTTCTAAAATCATAGTGAAGAAACTTGTAGCTAAAGTCAGTCTTGAGCTTCCTTACCTCTGACGCCATTTTTCTCTATCTAATCATAAGGTTCCATAATCCTTTTTAAAGGATATAAAATAAGACAGTGTTTACAGTCTCCACTGCAGACAACAGCATTGTAGTGTGCAGAGTCCAGAACGGTGTTCCCAGCACACAAAAAGGCAATCAGATGCTGCACTCAAATCATGAGCAATTAGCCTGACCAGCCTGTGTGCTTGCTTCTGACCTCTCGAAGTTCTGCACTTGCCCGTTCTGAGCCAATGGACCTTATTTCATCGTGTATCCCATATGGAGAATGTAGAAAATGGCCTTCTGCAGCTTGATCGCCTACGTTAAATTACATGTCACCAGATGAAAGACCTTCATGCTCCATTACAGATGTTGGAGCAAGCATGAATGGAACGTGTGATCATGTTTCAGTTCAGTGGTATAATATTTTAAAACTTAAAAGTGTAGGAAGGGAAGCTGCTTCAGAGCTGTCCATTTGAGTTTACTTCTTGAGATTCCTGAAGTGAAACAAAACTGTAAACAAAAGCTTTTAATAGTTGCTTCCAGGTACAACTATTTGAATTTTCCCAACTTGAAGTTCCACAGTGAAGCTCATGTGTGTGGAAGGTGCTAGACCGTGTTAGCTAGTATCTAAATAACTCACCTGCTAACATCTCCCAAGGAACTAATACTCTGAATCTAACAGCTTGAAATTTGGTGTTTTATTATCATGATTGTTTATAGAAATTCTGGGGAAGAAAAATCTTCTGGCTGGTGTTCTAATGACTTCTATCTTAAGAAATAGTTGTTGTTCTTTCCTTGCTACACAGCTTGGGTGTCCCCAGCTTTTGTAAGCTGGATTTTGAGAGCTCTTAAGAAAATAAAAATGTAACTTTAGGTGGAAGCTACAGTTAATATATCCTGGATAGTATTAAACCTCTTTAAAAACTTGTATTATTCTGGTGTGATACTGCACTATCTGTCAACAGCACTATCTTCAAGTTAGGATTGATGATGAAGGTACAAATGCTAAAAATGCTCTAATAACATTTGGTTTTCCTTATAGAAAGCGGAGCAGTTCCCAAAAAGAAGGATCCCTTAACACACACAAGTAATTCCCTTCCACGTTCAAAAACTGTTGCAAAAACTGGATCCACGGGCCTTTCAGGTCACCACAGAACACCTAGCTACAGCGGGATATCAACGGCTCCCGTTTCTAGACCAGCAGCAAACCCTACAACTTCAACTCACAAGGTATGGTGACAGTAGATAGAGTAATGTATGCTGAGGAAGTTGATATAAAATCCAGAACAAACCCTGTATTTATTGCCTTTTTGGCAGCATTGTGGTGGAGTGATAGAAATGAGATTTCGAGGAAAAACAAATGACAATAACCACCACATAAACTAAAACCCTAAATTCTTGGACAAGCCTCTTGAACCAGGCTGCACAGTGGATTTTAGAAATGGGCATTGGGTGGCCAGATGGGCAAGTGGAGTTGAGTTGTAATCACAGTAGAAGTGTCAATACTTTGTTTTGAAAACTGCATGGGAAGCTGAGGAAAACTGGGCTGGGATAAAAACAAATGTTACTCCCAGTCTGTACGAGACGGTGGCGTGGAAGGAAGGAATCTCTGGGTCCACAGCTATAGGTTTTTCCCCACATGTTCCTTCTCCAAAACATGCGTGCCCAGGTTGTATTGCAACTGTATAGAAAAGCAAATTTTATTTAAATTGTGGTTGAAATACAAAAGTAAATTCTGTACTAGTAAGAGAAAAATGCTGTATTTCTTTTGCCCTATTTGTTTAATTTTTCTCCTTATTTCCCCATCCTGTCCTCCTACCCCTACAGTGAAGTAGAACAAAGAGTAGAATGTGCAGAAAGGAACCTAAATGTGGTTACATGTTACGGTTTCTATAATATGATGGTGTTTAAGTGACCTGCTGTCAAAGTATTGCAGCAGTAGAAATTCTTGTTTGTAGATATTTAGCATCTGAAACAGTGCGCTTAAAAAGTATTAAGTTGTTTTTTCTTTTTCTTCCCCCCCCCCCTCCCCCAAAGGCTGTTCCTAAAAATAGCAGAACAAATAAGCCTTCTACTCCTACCACTGCTCCTCGAAAAAAGAAAGACATGAAGATATTTAGAAATGTGGACAGTAATCTTGCCAATCTTATCCTGAATGAAATTGTTGATAGGTAAGTCCTGAAGATCAGTAGTCTTTTCAGAGCCGAAAGCCAATTTTTCATTCAACAAAATCTTGGTGATCTTGAAATGGAAAACTGTACTTCTTGTTTGTTTTTGTTGTTGTTTTTTTTTTTTTACCTTGTAAAATGAATTAAAATTCAAATATAAAATGCGTATTTTTTGAAATGCGTAACAGTATAAGTTGTAGATTTCCTCAAAATAGTTCTTTATAATTTGTCAAATACATTAAATTAGTCAGCTGCAGCTGAAAAAGAGTATCTCTTTGTTAGACTAATTAGTATTCCATTTCTTTGTTAGTGGGCCAGCTGTCAAATTTGATGATATCGCAGGGCAGGAACTGGCTAAACAAGCCTTGCAAGAAATTGTTATCCTTCCTTCTCTTAGACCTGAGGTAAGCAGCTTGGTATTGTTATCACTACAGCAGAATCAATGAAATTTATTGTTTAACGCACAAAGCGGTGATTCTGTTACACTATCTTTGCTGGTTATGATTGTTATCCATAGTCCGTGTAGGAGAAGGTGACTGAGGCAGCAGCTTCATCACCCACCGCTCAAAACAAACAAACAACAAAAAACACCTGAAAATTGGTGAAGCTGACTATTCCAGATAACTGTAGCTCTGTGTGTGGAAATGTAGAGGACAAAGCCCAAAACTGGAAGAGTGAAACATAGGAGATTGCGTAGGTAACTTATGTCATGGCATTATCTAATTTGGAAAGTATTAATTTTTTTATTGTGATCAGTTCTCTGGATATTCTGAGTAGCCTAATCACAGCAGGAGAGGATGCAAGTATAGCAGTGAACAAGTATACTGAGGTGTATAACATCTGAGGACAGATTTGCTTTTTACTTGGCTGAGTGGAAATTAGTTATTTAGGCTTTTGATTAGGTTACTGGAGGTGGTACCCCAAATGAGGTCTGGCCTATGTTGCATTGGAATTCTGAGCTTTTTTGTGTGAAGTTAGTGATTTTCTGTAGTTGGTGCGCTGGCTAGAAACTCTTGCAGAGGCTGCATGCAGTGCTTTACTGCAGTGCTGATTATTCAAGTAAAATTGCCGTTTGTTCTTTGTTTCTGGGGACTCTTGTGGCATTGGCTGGTGACTGGAGTTGCTCTCTGGTCTTCCTGTTTCCTTTAATGCAGTTTCTGGATTTGCAGTGTGGTGGGGAAGAAACTTGAAGCTGGCATTGCATCAGAGGAATACCAGACCCGTGGGAAAAAAGCTTTGGCATTAAATATGCACGCTCAGGTGTTCTTACACAGAAGGCAAATGTCATTATCCCGTCTCTGTTATTACAGTGTTTTAATATGTAAAGTTGGTTGTTCAGTAACACCAGTACCATGAGTTGGGTGGGAAGGACTCTGAAATGTGAGCCTTGGCATAGTTATGACTCTTTCAATAATAGGTGACGTTTTCAATAAGACCTTTTTCATAATGCTGTAGTTAGCAGTGGATCTCATGTTGGTGTGGGTTGAGATATAACAAGGACAGAGAATCCCATGAATTCTTAAACTTTATTCCCTAGAGGAAAAAAGACTTTTTTTTTTTTTCTTATAAGTAAACATGGCAACTATAGAGGGGTTATTTAATCAGTTAAACAGTACTTCCATTTTAACCTCAATATTCTTGTTTCAACAAACCAATTAACAGTATTTTTGTAGGAGAGCAAAAGTTGAGGTGAATGAAACCCTGGCTAGAGACATGATGGCAACCATTTCAGCAATAAGATGCCAATAAAGCAGTAGCAATTAGTTCAGGCCATGTTTAATATTAGTCCATTAATAAAAACCATAAAAGCTTTGTGTGTCTTGGGGATAAATAGCAGTTGTAGCCTAACTGTGTAAGATAAAGGTGAGAGTTGTAAATTTGGTCTGGAATATCTGAAAATGGTGGAACTCTGAAAGAACAGTTCCTAATAAAAAGAGTGAGGCAGGGGATGCATGCAGTGGTGTGCAGCATGGGAAGCAGAAATGTAGTGTTATCCAGATGAAAGTGCTCAATAAATCGGTGGTGCAGGTGGTATGGATTAGTTATCCAGCGTGTTGCTATGCCCTGTTTTTAGGGATCAAGCACTTCAAATGATGCTGTTTATAATGAAATAAAGAAAATCCATGTTGGTTGGTCATGTTATAGAAACACCACGTTGTTAATGGAACCATTTCTGATGTTGGATAATGAGGAAAGGAGTGTCTGCTGCCAGTGGACTTCACACAGGGTGCACATATAAGTGATTCCATACTGTCCATTTTCTTTGTTTATTGAAATTATTGGAAGCTAGAATGGAGGAACGAGTGTGAGGCAAAAAAATTGGAACTCTGAAACTCTTGAAAGTGGTAAAACAGGCTACAGAAATAACCAGAAGAGATGCGTTGCGTGAGAAAGTGTGTACTTGGCATTCTGTGATGGGAGGTATGATAGGTGCAATTTTGTAGCGTAGGAAAGATTAATCCAGTGCAAAGTGGGAGGGAGGAGATTACCAGTGGAATATGGAGGGAGTAGGTGGTGGTGAAGTAATATTTTAAATACCTTCAGGTTAAGGCGTAAGTCTCCGAGATCCTCATTTAAAAAAAAAAAAATAAAAAATGAAGTGGTTCTTCTATATGGAGGAGTTAATAGGAACACTGCTTTTACCCTCCTACTACACACCTGCATATGCACACTGCCTCACATTTTTATATGGAATTTGTTGCGTTAACTTGATAGGATGGTTTGAAGACTATATCAATGTCTTTTATGCTCCTTTCACAGTGTGTCCATGCACAGAATGATCATGGCGTAATTTGACTGTTGTGTGAGAAATGATAGGCACCTGCATTAGGGCAAGTTAGTAATAAAATGTAGAAATTCTCAAAAAATCCATACAGCTGTAGAACTGCTGCTATTGTTGCCAATGTAAGCCATTCGTTATAGTCATTTACTTCTAAAGGTATATCAGCACTTCTTAGTGTTGTCCCCCACCCAAGACTGAATGGCTTGCTTTTGGACGCAACAGTCATCACTGTTGTTGAAGCAGAATTGTGATTCTAGGATTTAAGCTAATTGGAGGCTGTTAATGTTGGTAAGGCTTAGCAACAGATTTTAGGATTTCCTTTGGTATTTAATAAAACTCAGATTTTTTTCACAGTTTTACAAAAAATGAATTAAAAAAATATTGTCATGAGTTCTCTATGTAGTGATCTAGCCAAGTATGTATGTATTTATGCTAAGTTTCTAGCACTTCATCTCTTCCGAGGTAATTTATGATGATGTATTTTTGAAGTTATTTACAGGACTTAGAGCTCCTGCACGTGGACTGTTGCTGTTTGGCCCACCAGGAAATGGGAAGACAATGTTGGTGAGAAAACGCTACTGCACACATGAGTTGGTGGCCTTAAAATGTAACCATGTGGGGTGGCTTTCAGTTTTTCTGCTCTTAATTTTTTCCGAGTAACCTTTATGTTGCATAATTTCGAACTACTCTTAAAGTAGCATCTTTTATGGAAGAAGTTAGTTATATTGTGCTTTAACTGGGAAGCTTGCTGGTGCTATGTGTGTACGTTGCACTGGATGCTGTCGGAACTTGTGGAGCTCCTCCAACTGGATGTGTGAAAGAAATGTAATGTCTAAATTTCAGTTTCAGAGAGAATGAAAGTAACGTGGTTAATTGTTTGTATAAAGCAGCACTTAAAAATAATCTGCTCTCCACTAAAACATAGTAGAAATGTATTTTTTGGAAGCGGGGAGAGAGCGCAGTAGCAAGAAAGGAGTTGTCTGCCTTCCACACTGCTGTGTGAAAAATGCAAGTGCTGGAGAACTGCCTGGCTCCTTGTTTTACAGCCTGACGTGCTGGGTTGAGGGAGCTGGAGTGAAATGGCTGTGCAGCAGCCAGGGAACATTGTGTGTCCTGGTGCAGCTGAGCTGGGCGCATCTTCCCACATCACGTGGCGTGCTGCAGCTGCACGCTGCCTTTGCTGATGCTGAAGCACATGAGCAGGAATGCTGAGCGGCTCACTTAGGCTCTTCTGTTAGGTTTACCTATTGAAACACAATTGGTGATCAGTTCAAAACAAACAAAACCCACTGCCCTCACCCCAACCCTGCCAAAAAAGCCCTGTATAACCAGGGAATCATAACTTCTTGAGTATGGTGAAGCTGTTAAGGAAGAAGGTAATGCATTCTGTCTGAACTGATTCTTTTTCCTAGCTTTTCTCTGAAAGCAGTTTTTGTATAGATGGGATGAGGAAGAAAAAAAAAATGTTGCTTGATTCAAATGCTACCTTAAATTACCACTCTAAATGAGTTAAAATTGTTTTCAGTGCCTTCTCATGACACATTAATAGAAGCTGGAGACTGGTATTCTTCAGTAAGCAAGTTGTAGTTGGCCATGGAGATATTGTGATTAGAGAAGTGTAAGGGAGTCTGGAAAATTCTATAGTGGTTCAGCTGCTTACCTACTCCTATTTGTAAGTGGCCAGTACAGAAGTTCTCTGAAGCATCTACAACATATTCCCTCTGAAGGAATAGGGGTTTTCAGATCACTATTAAGAGTATCGGTGAGAGCTACAGAGGTAGAGAGGTGCCTTCAATGTCATGTTTTAAAAAGTACTTTTTTTCTGTCCTAGGCCAAAGCGGTTGCTGCAGAATCCAATGCCACTTTCTTCAATATAAGTGCAGCAAGCCTCACTTCAAAATATGTAAGTAACGTCTGTAAATTATATTAATCTGAAAATACACGTGCTGTAGTTGGGGCTTAAGAAGGCCGGGACGTCTGACAACTCTTTGAACTAGTTGCCTATAGTGAATATAAAGACTTTAGAGAAATGACTTGTGAAGTAAAAATAGTGGTTTGTGCTTGTGATAACTCAGTGTCAGAGGCTTTTTCTGCAGTTCAGGATGATACTGGCTGTGATATGGAGGAGTGCTTGATTTTGATTTCTTCTCTTTTTAAGAAAATAAAGGTTCAAGATTTAGGTACCAAAACCTCTTGATGAATAGGAATCATAAGTGAAGTTGTAATATTTAAGACAAAAACCATTGGTGTATATAACACTCGGCTACTGGTAATCTAGCTGAGTATGTACCAATGGGTTAAATGTGTTTGTTTTGTCAGCATTTTTTTTCTGGAAGCCCTTGTGTTAGGGATCTTTTAATAAACACTTTCTAAACTCCTTCCAAAAAAACAGTTTTTTGTTGTTTCAGGTGGGTGAAGGTGAGAAACTGGTGCGTGCTCTATTTGCTGTGGCAAGAGAACTTCAGCCTTCTATAATCTTTATTGGTAAGACCTTAAATGCTGTTGACCTTTGTGTACTTTCTTAAACATTTTGACTTTTTAAATTTGAATTAGCAGGTGAACTGCTTGGGGTAATTCTGCAGTGTAAAGGAAGTGTCTTGTTTATGATCCGCTAGCTAATCAGTATTTTCAATAGAACACGTTAAATAGCTACTGTTCTAGTGCTGATAGGGGAAAAATAGCATCAAAAATACACAACCTGTACTACCTTTACAGAACAAGATAGTTTTCATGTTAAACTTCAAACATAAAAATAGGCTTTGTTTGTCCCGAGTTACTATCCAGCAGGATTTTTTTATCTGATCTGTTTTGTATTGCATATTTAAATGACAACACATAGCAACATGGTAAATCTAGTCAGAAAATTATACAAGCTTTTAATATGTCTGCTTATATATTAAAGATAAAAGATCCCTCTCCTACAGAGGAAAAAAAGATTTGATCTTTCTTGCTGGAGCCCTATATTAGTGAAAGAACTTAAGGAGCTGTGAAGAATTCAGTGTTGTAAGCATAACTAAGATGTATTTCTTCTGTTGTTTTTTTAGATGAAGTTGATAGCCTTCTGTGTGAAAGACGAGAAGGTGAACATGATGCCAGTAGGCGTCTAAAAACAGAATTTTTAATAGAATTCGATGGCGTAAGTATCTAGTCCTAGGTATTACTTGATTTAGCAGAATTGGCTAACGTAGTAGATGCCAGGACAGGTTGTGATGAAGCACAAATTATATTTGGCTGCTGTTTGTTTGTTTTTTTCCTCCAGTGCCCACACACCACCCCCTTGGTTGGCAAATTGTTGTTTTTTTAATTGCTGTTAATTTTTTGCCTGCATACTACAATGTTCTGGAAAATTTAGTCTGAGTTGAAAGGTAGTAGGCAGTAATCTGGAGCTGAAATAATGGGTTGAACAGAGAAAAGAGAAGAAAGGATAACAAATGGCAATAATAAAGGAGCTTTGAGAACAAATGATTTTACAGAGCAAGAAGGACACTTGGGAGGGTTAGGCAGAGGTGAATCTTTGTTTTCAGTTTAATGGTTCTTTTTGGCAAATAAAGGAGAATGAAATGAGTTTTAACTAGTACCCTTCTTTTTGTTGTTGTTCTTTAAGGGATCTGTCTCAAAAATGTGCCCTTTGTCAAGGGGTAAGGTGAGACTTAAGGGATGATGATTTCAAACAGACTAGTTCAGATCACTGGTATGCACAGTTCTGACATCGGAAATGTTTGTGTTAATATGCTTTTTACTGAGCTATCAATTTTTTTCTTTGTATCGTGACCTAGAGGCGGCAAGATATAGGATGAACATATTTAATGGCACATATGTAGGAAAAAAACTGGTTATTTGGATTTCATAGTTGTGTGCAGGGAAAAAAACAAATGAACATTGGAATGTTTTTGTGTCACCCAGCACTAATATTGTATGGAACATTCTTACTTCATATTCCCCTAGTACAGTGGAATATTGCTACAGTTGTGTAGCAGTAAGAAGATTTTTGTATGGAGAGACATAGCAAGATCAGGAAAAACTTGTCCAGAGTGGAATGAATTGGGTCAAATAATGCAGTGTGGCAGTGATGTGCAGAAGTTATTGCGCACACATGTATGCAGACAATTTTCTCTTAAAATAAGGAGAAAATTAAATGTAATCCACAAGTTAGCAAAGTTGAGATGAAGGTGTAACTATATTATACAGTGTTTTTGTGGAATTTTTTGAACTCACTTAAGCAGCAGTGAATGAGTCCATGAGGAATTGAGATTAAATGAGTAATATGTCTCTGATAGCCAAATATTTTCTCTGAAACTTGGAAGCTGTCAGTCTCTATATTCTCGGGCATAGAATCAAGTCTCACAACTGGCTGAACCAGGGCAAAATTACTGTGTCAATGTATTATTGAATAGCTTCTCTGAAGACTCGTATTAGATGAATCTTTGATCTAATATAGTGGTTCTGAATGTATCTTTATCAAAAGTTTTGATTCCCTCTTTCTATGTAAACTTCCAAGCAATTTTTGGTGTTAAAATGCAGAACAGAAATTATGTAGGTTTCTAAATGGAATTATTTTGGGATGACTCAACTTCTCAGTGCGTTTTGTAGTCTGTTTTCTGTAGCATTGTAATTTGCAACTGCACAGCACCATTTGTGCTGTTGCAATAATCTCTTTAAGGAACATAACTTGGATATTGTGTCCTGTGTTTAGCTTACTTTTTTAATAAATTTTTACTCTTTTTCCAAATACGACTTTAAAGTATTCTTTATACAAATGCCAAACTAACTGCCTTAAAAAAAAAACTCAGTAAAATCTCATCAGCACACTGCATGCATGACAAGTGTCTCTAACTATATGATGTGAACTGAAAGCTGTCTTGCCTTTCTGCATTGTATAGGTGCAGTCTTCTGGAGAGGACAGAATACTTGTCATGGGAGCAACAAACAGGCCACAGGAGCTTGATGATGCTGTTCTCAGGTACTAAAATGTCTCTTCTTCTTTGAGCATGATCATATGATGCTTATTTAGGAACCAGCAGGTTTTGATGCCTAGTGTCCTGGTTGTTCTAAGTTTTGGACTAATTAGGCAAAACTGTTTGGCAAAAGAAAATTACTTAGCTTCTCAAAGAGGTGCTTGTCTCTTCTCTTTTGGGATACATCTGCACGAGTATGGCAGCCTTGCAGTTGCAGTGCCTGTTGAGACCAAATCAGCATTTTCTAACTCTTGCATTTTATATACTGCTTCTTTTATTTTTTAGAATTTAATGACAGGCTGAAGGAAGAAATGGGATGAATGAAATCTAGTATTTCTTCTTTGCGAATATTGATCTTCTAATGTCACCTACAGTTGAAGATCTTGCTGTAGATTTGCCTTAGGACTTTGGTGCAAGTTCTCATACTTGCTTCTCTTTTTATTCTTGACTGAGGAAAATAGGCCTGGCACTGTCTGAACAAAGAAGTTGCATTTTTAATAATTCCAAAGACCTCCTGTGGAAAGATGCTTCATTTTGTTGCTGGTAGTCAGTGATGTTTTTACCTTTAGAGTGTTTTCTCTTTGAAAGGAGTTTCATGACTTCAACAGGAGTAAGGTGACACTAGCAGCTTGTGCATGTTGTTTGTTTATTTTAATTTGTAGTTGTACTCTCTAGAATTAGATTATGTAAGTGAAATTGACATATTTATCAAACCAAATGTTAGATCCTTAAACACCACAAAACTATTGAAGTGTATGTATTTATGTGTTTTTTTCCTAGACGATTCACTAAACGGGTATATGTATCTTTACCAAATGAGGAAGTAAGTATTGGTTTCCTTCAATTTTAGATCAATTGTATTTGTGTAAAACAAACAAACAAACAAAAAACACACACAAAAATAAACAAGCAGAAACACAGAAAAGCATTTTGTAGATTGTCCTTAACTTGCCCTAATGGACGATCATGTTTTTTTTTTTATTTAACTTCTGACCCAGCTTGGCCACGTACACTGTGCTTTAATTCTGGCTACTACGTTAATCAGTTGTGTTTTTCTGCCCTTGTTACAGGAAATCTGGTGGTAGCTACTTAGGCAATACCACACTAGCTTACATACAGGCAGGCTTTGACAAGTCTGAAATATGGTTTGCAGAAGCAGGTTTGGTTGGCTAGAGAAGAGTGTTTACTGCAAAAGATGAAAGTAGCTTTTTAAAATATTTTTCACCTGAACAGCACTTCAGGGCTTTTGATGAGGATTCTAATGTTGTTATTATTTAGTGCCTTTTTAGAGCAAGCATGACCCTTGTTCTCATTATTAGCAATTCCCTGTCTCTTCCTCTGGAGAGATTATCATGTACAGTCTAATCCACAAAAGCTCTGTAGGCAAGTTTAGACCAGTGAAGCGCAAAAGCTAACCTGACAAACACGTAGTTTTGTTGTTGCAATTTATCAGTTTTAAATATGAGAAATCTATCATTTTTCAGACAAGATTGATTTTGCTAAAAAATCTTCTAAGCAAGCAAGGAAGTCCACTCACCCAAAAAGAGCTGGCACAACTAGCTAGGTAAGTATTTTGTAATTATATTACATAAATACGCTTATCTACTAAATTTGTTCGGGTTTTTATTCGTTCCAAATGTAACTGATGTTGATTATCTGAAAGTGACAAAACTTACTGTCAATGCATTAGATGCATTTTGGGAAGATGTTCTCATGTCAGGCTGTAGGAAATTGTTTTCCTATACACTTATATACACACGTGCTTGTGTTTTCCCTGCACTACCTGGCTAGGCTTCTGTTGTTGAAACATGCTCATCTGTACTTCTCTTTCTGTGGAGGCGAGAGATGCTTCTCTCCACTGACCCCCCAGGCAGTCCAGCTCTCCTCCGTGATGCAAAAAGGCAATACCAGTTTTGCATTGCTCATGCATTTCAAAAGCAACTTTTCTTTGGTTGTCTGTTGCTGGGTTTATTAAAGATATTACCAACATAACAGCGCAAGCACTGGATGATTTCAGGTTCTTTACAGTTTCATATATGGTTGGAAAAATGCAAGTGCCTTTCCTATGACAAAGCTAAGTGCTGTGTTTTGTTTTTCATCATTAAGGTTGACACAGCAGTGCTGTTCTCCATCTTCAGAAGTAAATGTAATGGGTGTGAAGGAAGGTAGACTAAAAAGTAGGTAAAGTGCCTTAGGCAGGAAGGGGTAAAAGCTGAGTGTGAGTAACCAAATATTCAAGTGGATGTACTTCAATCTGTGCTTCTGTTTGTGGCTGTACACGGGTGGCAAGTACGCTCTTGGGTGTGGCATTTGTCAGCCTCTTAGTAATGTTACAGAAACTTGGTGTATAATCCACCTGAATAAGTGCTCTGTAATTCAAGGAAGCTAGCTCAGGCCATACTTAGGCTGCAGTGATAGCTAGCTGGAGGAAGAAGGCAGTGATTTGTATTCTAGCTGCAAATTTACGCACCAAATTACAAATGTAACTTAAGTACACTTTTTTTTTTGAAAGAACTTAGACAAAAGACAAAAGTCAAGGGCCTTCTGTGTTCCATGTGTGATCTTTTTTTTTTCCCTCCACTTCAGAAGAAACTGGAATTTAACCTTTTTTATGATTCTGTGAACTTCTCTCCTCTGCTATTTTTCTGTAAACTGTAACATTTAGTTATCTCCAGAAGACTATGAAGTTTATCATATACTATCCCAATTTGGAAGAGACCCACAAGGATCATTAAGTCCAACTTCTGATCCCACACAAGACCCCCTAGGAGTTAACCCAAATGTGAGTGCTGTCCAAACGCTTCTTGAACTCCGGCAGGCTCGGTGCTGTGACCACAGTCCTGGGGACCCTGTCCCAGTGCCCAACCACCCTCTGGGGTTCTGGGCAGAACCTTTCCCTAACGCCCAGGCTGACCCTCCCCTGTCCCAGCTCCACGTCATTCTCTTGTTTCCTGTCGCTGTCCCCAGAGAGCAGAGCTCAGCGCCTGCCCCTCCGCTCCCCCCGTGAGGGAGCTGCAGGCCACCAGGAGGCCTCCCCTCAGCCTGCTCTGCTCTGGGCTGGACAAACCAAGGGGCCTCAACTGCTCCCCAAACCTGCTGCCCTGTAGACTCTTTACTGTCTTTCTTGTGCTCTTCGGACACATTCTAATATCTTTATATCCTTATTTTATCATGGAACCCAAAATTGTGCACAGTACCTCAAGGCGAGGCTGCACCAATGCAGAGTATAGTGGGACAATCACTTCTTTTGACCGGCTAGCTATATGTGCTTATGCCTCAGGGTACAGTTGGCCCTTTTGTCTTCTAGGACATGCTTTTGACTTATATTGAGTTTACCATCAACAAAACCCCCCTCGGTCCCTTACTGCAGGCCTGCGCTCTAGCCACTTGTCCCCCAGTCTATACATACATCTAGGATTATGTCATCCCAGATGCAGAATCCAGGATTTGCTGAATTTTGTTAAGTTTGATATGCTCTAATTTGTGACAATGTCTCTATAAGGCCTTCCTACCCTCAAGGGAATCAGGGGCTTCTCCTAACTCGGTGTTGTCAGCAAACTTGTTTAATGTGTGCTCAACTCCAGTGCCCAGGAGTTATTGATTGAATAGTCCAAGTTATTGATTTTAAAAAATAAAAAATAAAAATTGAGAACTGGCCCTGAAATTGAGCCCGAGGGACCCCCCTAGTAACTGCCTGCCAGTCTGATGGTACCACATTTACTATAAAGCTTTGAGCCCCACCTGTTGGCCAAGTGTTTGCCCGTTGCATCATGTAGTTGTATAGCTGTGTAGCAGATGTTTTGTCCAGAAGGATACTGTGAGAGTATCAAAAACTTGCTAAAATACCCCAAAATCCTATTCACTGCCTTTCCTTCATGCCCTAGGTGCGTAACTGTCATAAATGGATATTGAGTTAGGCATGACTTTCCTTTAAGGAACCCGTGTTGGTTTTGACCTCCTGTTATAGCCAGACACTGCTATAAATTGGGTGGTTTTTTATTTATTTTTTCTTTAGGTAACCCTTACTTGCCCTCATTTATGTTAGCAGTATTTGTGGCTTCTCAGTTTAGCAGAGAGCTTTAATCTTTGAAGTGTTTAAGGCTTCAACGTGGGAATCAGTTGACGAGTTAGACTTAAGCAGTGAGGAAGACCCATTTTCCCTTTTGTACGCTGTAGGAGGCAGTTTCGGTTCTCCACTAAGATGAAGGCTGCCAATTCTGAGAATTGCTTGCCAAGTACATAGAGAATATCTGTTACTGAATATTCAACACTGGAAAAAGATCTTCCACCAGAAATAATGCTGTTTGTACTGTAGCTTGCTGAGAGGAAGCTTTTAAGACTTGTAGTTACTCTGCTGAATTAATAGAATGTTTTCTTCTGTGGTGTTCACTAGTCAGCTCCTGCTGTTGCTTTCCATAAAAGGCATACTGTGAAACTATCACTTTCAAACCCAAATACTGTTAGATTTTTAGTAGTAGCTGCTTTTACCCTTTGTATGGTTCCAGCGTCCACTAAAAATTTTATTCAGAAAACCAGTCACCTGATCAAATCATAATAAATGTGTGGTATTCGATTCTCGTTGTATTGGGTTACAGGACAGTTTATTTTTTGTTTTTATATTCATCTGCAGCAAATCACAACAAACTGGTGGTAGGACATTCTTGTAACAGAAGTAGTGACATATTTGAGGTTAGTTTTCATTTGCAAATCGTGGTTGGTTGCTCTTTTTGCTTTCCTTAGCATATTATGCAGGACTTGAATATCTGTACCTAAATTGAATCTGGAAAAGCCTTTCAAATATAGATTATTTAAGTTGAACGCACTTCTGGTTTATTAAACTTGCAAAACCAACATTTAAATAGTACTTTTTCTGATTAAGTAACATCTTAACCATGTGCAATTAAAATGTTTAAACAATTACAGCAGTTTTTTTTCTTTTCCCTGCTTTTTGCTTTTACAAAGAATGACAGATGGATACTCTGGAAGTGATTTAACTGCATTAGCAAAGGACGCAGCGCTGGGTCCTATCCGAGGTAAGCTGCATGGCTTTATATTCAGGCTTTGCAAAAACTCAGTGCCCTTGGAAAATGTTTATTTAGAGTAGCTGGATTAACAATGTATGCATTAAGGTATGCAGGCTTTACTTTGCTGGCAAAGCACTTCACATGCAAGTCCAATTTGAGAAGAGACTGCACAATGTTTCTTCCGCCTGTTCCTGGTTTCCAAATAAAATATTTTTTAAAATGTTTTTAATGACAACCTTGGCAATCCCACCTGTGTCTTTTTCTTTTCTTGAGCCCTCAGAGCAAAAAGTGCACTGTAATATGCTGATACCATAACAGTATTTCAAGTAGAAAACTGTAAAATGGTGAAGGATGCTAGAATGATTAGAACACCCCCAACACCTGTACTGTATATGGCAAGATGCAATCTTATGTGCCCTGCCTGATTTTATTTCTATATGCTTGCTTTCTGTGTGGTAGCTTTCTGTTTCCTGAGAATTATGCATGTTTTGGGGTTGGAGAGGGTTGTAGATACCAGGAATAAAATGGTGGAGGACAGCTGTTATATGGATGGTGTTCCCTGTACTTTCTGAGAAAGGAAGTAGTTCTGCCTAACACCTTGTACTATATCTGCAATGAATCAGTGTGGGAGCAGTCTTGGATAGGAGTTGATAAATGGGGAGGAAGGAGAGGGGAAATGCCACATACATTTTTGTACAGGTGGTTATGTTGAGGCAGGGAGGTCTAATTCTTAGCTGTTGTTTTTTTTTTTTCAGGTTAAAACTACTTTTAACATGCTTTAGCTCTCAGAAGTGATGAGTTTTCCTGTGAAATTCAATGGTCTTTCTTTATTTTTACAGAACTAAAACCAGAACAGGTGAAGAACATGTCTGCCAGTGAGGTACGCTATTCTAGCAGTTCTCTTTTCCCTTTTGAATGGAACTTTCGCTCAGCAGAACTATGTCATATAGTCAAAATAGTGATTGAGAAGAAAACTCAGATATCCGAGGTTCTTTGCATAGTTTTGGTTATCACGCTTAGGAGCACCTCTTTCTGACAACAGGCCTCTGCTATTTGTAGTTTCAGGTGACTGCCCTATCTTTCCCTCATACTGAATTGCAGCTTCATGTTACCTATCAGATGATGTCAGAGGCCTAGCTTTCATTTTCTTGGTGTTACTCCCCCAAAACCTTCCTGGGAAGTATTAGGTCAAACTATTTTTTTTTCCCATGTTTACGTAATACAAGTAATCTGAGTGATTTTAAAACAGATCTGTTTTTATCTATAAAGAAAAAGGAAGAGACTAGTCCTCTATATAAAATTTCCTTCTCAAAATGTATGTGGAAACCACGGTTATGTAGGGAAAACTATGAAGAACTTTATTTCTTTGTTGCTGCCTATGTTTAGCATTAGATGATGGCTAAGGCTACAAAGAGATTGAAGTATTTCTTCCAGGAAGAGGAGAACATCCATAGTCTTTTTTTTTGTTGTTGTTGTTTTTTTTTTTTTTGTGAATACAAGTTTCCCTCCTGTGGTTTTGTAAACTCCAGTCACAACAAAACGTAGGGGATCTTCACCAGTTGTAATGTTAATACTTGTTTAATGATGAAACTGCTCTTCCATGCACTTTGCTCATCTCCCATCATGTCTGGGTATTTCTGTATATGGGGAAATGTCTGCTCACAGTCATGTTCTCAGCAAGCTGAAAGGCATGTGTTGAATCAAAGAGGTGAGATAAGCAGGTTTATTTGGCTGACCATGTACTATGGTCTGAATGCAGATGGGATAACGGGGGGAAACCTTTGGTGCCTTACTTTCCTGGTCTGCAGAGCTTTGTCTCAATCACTTTAAAAAGGCCCGTGTCCAACTACTCCTCACTGGGTCCTGTGCCCTAATAAGCACTGGCTTGCACCACCTAGTGGAATAGGAAGCAGTAACACAGTCTCATAGGCTATTAAGTTAAAAGTCTGACGTGACTACCAAATGTTGCAATAAAACATTAAATGCTGATAACCTTAATTCACAAGAGACTCATGCGTCAGATCAGATGAAGCATCCCTAGAACATCCTTTGTTAAAAGTGAATACTGAACTACTTCTTGAGCAAATTGAAGGGCATAAACCACTTGTGATCTGGAGGTCTTTCACTTTTCTTTTAGATGAGAAATATCAAATTATCAGATTTCACCGAGTCATTGAAGAAGATAAAGCGCAGTTTGAGCCCTCAGACCCTGGAAGCATATGTTCGCTGGAACAAGGACTTTGGAGATACCACAGTGTGAAACACTACTTGCTGTGAAACAAAGTGCTGAGGAGCAATTGGTACAGGCTACTGGAAAGCAAACAGTTTACAGGACTTTACAGATCTTTAAGTATCTGCATTAAAACTTGAGAGTAAGAAGAAATTATACAATGTGAAATGTGTTCATCAAAGCCTCCTTACCATTTAGTGAGGATTTACACACTGTAAGTAAGAGCACAACAGGACTTGGGATAAGATTCCTAGCAATCTGATCATAGTTTGAACAATAATATGTGTATTTTGTTTCAGCTAGAGGGCTCTGATGATATTGATCATTGGATGACCTTTTCCTTATGTTCTATGTGTTATCTTTGTTTTTAATTTTGCCATGACACATTAATGTCTGGCTTTCTTCCTGACAACTACTAATTTACAGTTGGATTTTTGTAAACTTTGGCTGTTTTTGACTTTTTTTTACCCTTAATGTGCCAAATAAAACAATTTCCCTATGCAAAGAGGAAGAACAGCACTGGGAGATTATTAAAATGTAAAATGCAGCTGGTCTGTTATTATTTGTCTTTTTGTTTAGTTGTAATGTGACTGCATTGTTCACAGAACAGTTTTAAAAAAGACCTTTGATAGCAGAACAGCAAAAAAAGCGTATAAAACCAGTTCAAACTGTTTTACAAAAAATAAATAAAAAATAGACTAAGACATTCATTTACTGGCAGTATTTTCTCTTAATGCATTTTGTAACGCTTCCATTGGTAGAATGTTGGCTTATGCTTATGGTGTCTGACTTGAAGCCCAGCTGATGTCTGAGAGAGTAATGATGCTAATTGTCAAGTTTCAGAAACAATGTGTTTCTACTTTGTATTTTGGTCTGGTCTGGTTACGGTAATTGAAAGTAAAATTTCCATTGTGATAATTTTTTAATCTGCACATGTAAGCATTAAAACATGAGGCTACATGTTTAATACACGGCACACATTAATGTTTTTATAGCTTTGATATGTTTTGGATTATGTATTAAAGTATGAAACACTCAACTGATCTGCTTTTTTAAAAGAAACTGCATCTTTGTACAAGTACTTGGATTTTTATTATATAAATGACAAGCTTTTAGAAAAACACAAGTGACAGCCTTTAAATACTGTAATAAAGGAAAACATCCTTGC
Organism: Nettapus auritus; assembly: GCA_011076525.1. NCBI lineage: Eukaryota > Metazoa > Chordata > Aves > Anseriformes > Anatidae > Nettapus > Nettapus auritus. The sequence continues at coordinate 22,191,313 of CM021767.1, forward strand.
CTTTACTTCTAAAGGCCTGACATCTTGTTTACAAATTCTGCATCAATTAAGCACTGAGCTGTTTGTAAGGCAGAATTCTTGTTCCTTGTTACAGCAGTTTTAAAATTAAAAAAAAAAGGCAGCTCTCCTAACTTAGTGGTGTTACAAAGTTGCATATTGTTTACAGTTGTTTTGACTAAATTGATTTATTTATTATGTTTGCTCTTGGTCTTAGCAGGAAATTCTGTTCTTAGCTTTTCCTTATTTTTTTATTGGTAGGAGTAAGTCTCAAATATTTCTGGGACTACTCACCTGAAAAATTGACTATATATAATATATTTTATATATGCGAAAAAGATGTAGCTGATGCAGTGCAAATGTAGCAATACCAGCAGAGGACTCAGTGCTTACTGCCTGGTATTAGGTAGAAAATAGCAGAAGCTGTATAAAACTTCTGAGACACACACATGCAATATGTTTGGGATTCTGTTTTTTGAACCAGGGATGCTTTTAACTTATTTAATTGTTTTTCATATAAGAGAAGATTGTGTTACACTAGTATGCCTTTTGAAATAGTCTAACCAAACCAATTCTAGCCTTCTAAGGGTATGGCTCTATAAAATGTATGTCTGGTGTAAATGAAATGTGATTTCCGTTCCCCTGATTCCTGGAGAAGTAAGAAATGTTAAAGGATTTCAGTTTCTCAGATCTCATGTCTCAGTTGCTTTGCCTTAGTTCTCCCTTCAGTAGAGTATCTTTGTCTGAGATTCCTGGCTGTTTTTATATGTGTTTGTCATAGACTTCATAGTGCTAAATACAAACACTATTTTATTACCACCTGCCAAAAAGCTAAGCAAGGCCCCTAGTCTTCCCATTGACATAGTTTGTAAATTTTCCTTGAGACCCTTTGCAAATGGGAACTTCGAAGGTAGCACTTCTGGTTTTAAGTGTTCTTAAATATTGGCTATCAAACTCAATTTTCCATCATTTGATTTTGAGGAATATACTGGTATTGATTTCAAATATGTGTATTGGCATGTGATAGGTACCTGAAGAGTAGGGGCAGAACTCCCCATCTGCTAAAACGCCAGCAGCGTGCAGCACGAAGGGCTGTAAGTCTGGGCTGCTACCTCAGAAAGAAAAAAGACCGGCCTTTCGGCTCGTTTGTACGACCAGATTGGGCCAGGAGTGTCTGCATGATGTCGTACTGCTTTTCGGTACTTATCCTGCCCCAACTGTTTCCTGCCTAATGGCTGAACTGAAGCTCTATGAATGACTTCTGTAACGCAGTATTAAGAACTTAATCTTGTTCTGCAACATCAATTTGCCCCACAGCTGCTGGATTTTAAGTCCATAGCCAAATGCCATTTGGTTCATAAATCGCATTTACGCTATTTTATGAATAGTGTCTTTTAATAATCATTCTGTTCCCCTCAAGGTGTTACATCACATTTTCTGGTTTCTTGTGCTACATATACTAATTCCCAGCACGGTGATTTTCATCTGCGTGCTAGATTAACTGTGTATAACGGATCTAAAAACAAAACAAAAAGAAAAAAAATCCACAAATCTATGGTATTTTTATATAAAACTTCAACCATATTTGCCATAAAATCAGATTATGTTCTAACACAGAATTTTGAATTAGCGTAGGATTAGCAGAACAGCAGCTTGGATGTTTTTAACCTTTTTATAAAGGGTAGGATTGCATTAACTCTCCAAACTGTCTTTATTTTTTTATTTTCCTGAACCTGCCCATTGCTAATGAATGAGTGACTTGACCTGCTTCTTTGAGATGATTAGGAAGCAGCTTGTCTGGCCCTCTGCGTGTGTTTTACTGATGTGAAGTTTAATAGTTACAGACTGGAGGGTAGGAAAACAAAAAGTAGAACAAGCTCCTTGTTTTTTGACAATGTTGCTTACACATCCTTGCCTCTTATTAAGCAGGAAATGCCTGTTTTGTCCTTCTACCTGCTGGTAACAGGCAGCAGGTTACCGCTTCTGGTGGCGAAACAGCAGGAGGGGAAAAAATCAAGCACTGTGCGTATGCTCTTCCTTAAAATGAGAATATCTCATGTTACGATGTCCCATTTACTAATGTTGACTCTTGTGAAGAGTACATGAAACGTGTACCGGTTCTCTTCCTGTGGCTAAGAAAATAACATGAAACATTAACTATAAGCTGAAACCTTAAACTAGGATATTTACGCACATAGTCTCTTTCTTAGATTTATGGAGTTCAGTACATTAGGAAGAGGTTTCAGGGCAGAATGCCCATTTCTGACTACTTGAGAAAGTCAGTCACTAGTACAGTTTTGTTGAATACAGCCCTGCAAATTGCTTTATGTAGATAACAAATGTGATAGCAACACTTGAAAACTGAGAAGAATGGAATCTCTGAACGGAGAAGGAAGTGCTTGTCACTGCACTAATTAGAGGCACTTGCTGATTTCACTGTTAGACTCTCTTGAATGTGATTTAAATGACGGTTTTTATGCGTACAACTTCCTGTGACAATTAAACTTACCTTCTGGTGTAGAATATGTTTTTGTTGTTGTTTTTGTTTTATTTATTTATTTATTTCATATTCTAAACATGCGGGTTTTAGCACCAGTTGGCACTGCTACAGAGTACGGTTTGTGAAATTTCAGTACAGGCACCACTGGGAATGCTGAAGCCAGATATGTTGCCAAATTTAACTGAAATATCTGTTCTGCAACTGATATGGAAAGCACCATTCTGCTTCGGACTTGCTCAACCATCTGTGGTGAAACTTTCCGTCCCAGATTCTTCTACTGCTTTCCTACCCAAGACAGGATAATGTGTAGTTCTGCCTAAGTTTAGCTTTTTCTAATGCTTTAGTGATGCTTCTGCATGTGGCAGCTCCGAGAGATGGCAAGCACTGACACTGTTGTAGGTTACAGACCTTCACTGATTCATTCCGTAGCAGTCTTAGGCTCCTCCATTTTTAGTGTCGGGGTCCTCTACCCGCTATCAGAAATAGAAAGAAATGTAGCAGGCAGGTAGTGCATGCAAGAAGTTACCTTGGTCATGATGCTAATTAGAGGCAGTAGCTGATTTCACTGTTAGACTCTCCTGAGCTGCTGTTCGGTGTTGAAGGATATTGCTTCATCTACTTGAATTTCTATGCTTGGAATAACTGTTAGTCATCCTAAAAGATGATCAGTAGATTTTTTCCTTTTAAATACTGTAACTACCATTCAACAGGATATGGAGGTAAAGCGTAGCTTCCTTCAACGACAGGATCATCTAAAGTATAAGGAAATGTGTATTATGTTATTCCTCCTTCTCTTGTAAATTGTTTCGGTGAAAACTGTGTACTTTGTCAATAACTACCTCCTGAGTTCAGCAATAATTGGCAAGGTAGACGCTCCTTCAGGGGGTTAAATGTTTTGGCTAAACCCTGCGGGTCAAATCAGAATGCTTCAGTCTCTTGATTTGCAAATTCTTGACGTGATATCTGGTGATCAGTTGTAAGACTTTGTCTTCATAAGAAGCACTTTTAAAAGTCCTGTTTCAGAGTGGCTTTGAGAAAAGAAGATCATTGTTGTTTGTAGATGGTTAATACAGGTATATTCATTTAGGATGCTAAAGGTGTAGCCTCTCAGATCTGCAGGATTTTTATTATTTTCTGCCGTTAGAATTGGGAAATACTTTATCTAATACTTGAATACCTATCAAAGGCACTGGGAACACAGAAACTGTTCTTGCCATGATTGATTTTTTTTATTTGTGTGAAAGGCTAGTCGCTGTTTCTCAGCAATCTGGATTAAAGAGATAAAAACCAAAGGTGGAAACAAAATGACTGCCCCCATTAACGGGCTCCAGTTTGCAATGGGGTTAATTCTTGTATTTTGTTGTTTTGAAGGACTTTTGCTTCAGAGTGTTTCTTTAAGAATGTTTTCGGAAATGTTAATCACCATTTTATTAATAAGTAATGTAAAAAAGCATGATGAGCAGTCACATAGCTTTAGCTTCACAATAAAATGTTGCATTTATCCTGTTCTTACTGTTTTCTTGTCTGTTTATCAGATAAACATCCAAAACTAAGAGCCTTTTCATTAAACCTGAAGCCTATTAAATTACTGCTGTTTTCTAAAAAAAATAAGGTGGTGTATACCAGATGATGGAACGCTAAATACATCAATACCTCAGTTTCTAAAGGACATGACTCAATTCTTAAAACTCACGCAAACGAGTGCTACCTTTTAAATTTGTTGACACTGAAAAACATGGTTCTCTTAGTCTTGCTAAGTCAGAGTGCTAAACAGGAGCTTTCACATCACTACTTCCCATAGTCACGGTGAACAGTCCTGAAGACAGCTATTCAGGGCCCATTGTTGTTTAAAAACAACAGCTGCTCTGGCTGAAATGTTGCTGCTTAGATTCTGAACCACTGCGTTGATTTAAACTAGTAATTTTGTGTGTATGTTACAGATATTCAAATAAACTTTAATTCTTTTAGAGAAGATGCTAAAATAAATGTAGTGAAGAACCACGAGGCTGAGAACGATATCCCAGTGTTTGCTATGTTTGGATCTATGTGGATTATGGACTCGGTAGCATACCCTCATCTGAATGAAGTACGCTAGACTCATTAGAAGACAAATCTCTCATTTCAGCCAAGCTGGAGACAGGACTCCGTGCCTATCAGTGGATGCAGGTATATTTCAGATGGAAATCTGTTTATGTATTTTAACGCCTTAGGGTTGCCAGAAAACGTGAGGGTTTTTTGGTTTTCTTGTGCTATTTCTGGAGATTTCCAAATAGTTTGCAAACAGTGAAATCCAGCCTGTTTCCTACAACGGATGCACATTACTAAGGGATGGATGAGGGTTACACAACCTGCTCTAAGTCAGTTTTCTTTGTGTAATCACAATAGAGAAAATCCAATGTGGTGATGAAGGCAGAAAGACAGAATCAAACTAAAATCCACCACAGCCCATCCATGTAAGTGACTTACTGCAGGCGCAGTGGTGTGGCAAGAAGAAGATGGACATTTCAGAAGCCTGCAAACAAAATGAGCAAAGCATGTTGTTTTTACCAACTATTTTTTTCCAAATATATATGGGAAGACAGTATGTTTTAATGTAACTTTATTTTCAAATCTCATTTCAGTAGTTTCTAAAAAGCCTCAAAATTGTCTCAGTTTTAAGATATCATGGAAGGGTGTTTTGGTATTAGTAGTATTTGGTAGTAATAGTGTCAACTGTGCTATACACTGTAGTGTTTATAGACCTCTGTGAAGTTAAGTGCACTTTTTGCCTCTTCTTGAGATAAACACCCTAAAAGCACTAACAGAACCCTCTGGTAAGGTGTTGCTAATGAAGTAACCCCCTTTGCTCTCCAGGAGCACGCCGTACATCAGACGTTAGCCCCGTGGCTCATCTGAGTGCTGCTTTTCTCGGTAAACGTGGCCGGGGGGGGGGGGGGGGGGGTTCTAACCCGGGCTTATCCCTCACGGGACGCGGCCGTTAGGGGCCGTTAATGGCGGTTACCGGCCGTCGGCCGCCTTGTGCGTCACGGCCGCTTCCGCGCAGGGCTCGGGGCTCGGCTGGTTGCCGGGACGACGGAGGCCCCCTCCGCCTCTTCCGGCCTCGCATGGCGCCTCTCTTCCGGCGCGGGGAGGACTATGGTGAGCCGGCCCGGCGGGCAGCCGGCGGGCGGCGGGGCGCTGCCGGGCGGGGGGCTCGCCTCGGGGGCGCGGAGGGGCTCGGAGCGGCACGAAGCGGCCCGGAGCCCCCGCGGCCCGTCCCGCACGGCGCCGGCCCCGCGGTGACGTGGCTGCCGGGTCCGCCCCGCCGGGCTGAGGGGTTTCGGTGGGCTCCGGGGGGCCGCGAGGGGCTGCCCCTGCCCTCCGTGTGCCGCCGGGCTCGGGGGCACGGCGAGCTAGGCACTGCCCGGGAGGCTGCGGCTGGGGGCTCCCCGCGGAACCTTGTGTCCCGGGGATAGCTGAACTTGGGGTCTGTGACACTGCTTTTGTAACTGACGGCTCCGGAAGATGTGTATTCGTCTACGGTGTCAGGAGCAGCATGAAATGAAATTCCTATTAGAATGTTAGAGGGGTGAGGCCGCACCTCGAGTGCTGTGTTCAGTTCTGGGCCCCTCACTACAAGAAGGACATCGAGGTGCTCGAGCGAGTCCAGAGAAGGGCGACGAAGCTGGTGAAGGGCCTGGAGCACAAGTCCTGTGAGGAGCGGCTGAGGGAGCTGGGGGTGTTTGGTCTGGAGAAGAGGAGGCCCAGGGTAGCCCTCATTTCTCTCTACCACTACCTGAAAGGAAGGTGTGGGGAGCTGGGGGTCGGCTTCTTCTCACAGGTAAATAGTGATAGGACTAGGGGGAATGGCCTCCCCTGCACCAGGGGAGGTTCAGGTTGGAAATGAGGAGACATTTCTTCTCAGAAAGAGCAGTCAGGCATTGGAACGTGTTGCCCAGGGAGGTGATGGTCACTGTCCCTGGGGTTGTTCAAGGAGAGGTTGGACGTGGTGCTAAGGGACATGGTTTAGTGGGTGATATTGGTGGTAGGGGAATGGTTGGACCAGATGATCTCAGAGGTCTTTTCCAACCCTAATGTTTATATGATTCTGTGACCCTTTACTGTGAGGGTGATGGAGCACTGCAACAGGCTGCCCAGAGAGGTTGTGGAGTCTCCTCTGGAGATACTCCAAACCTGCCTGGATGCCATCCTGCGCAGCGTGCTCTAGGTGATCCTGCTCAGCAGGGGGTTGGACTGGGTCATCTTCAGAGGTCCCTTCTATCTAACCCTGCCCATTCTGTGGGATGTAGCAGTCTTGACAAGCGTGTGTGAAAGTTGATTGGGCCTGTTTAGGTGACTAGCCTAATAGTACCTCTTTTTGTCTTGAATTCCCCTCTGTGTTGAAGTCAAGCATGATTCTAAGCCGTTCATTTTTTTTCATAACATGTAAAACATAAAAAAAATAATTCAAAAAGTATTGTTGAATTTAACGTTTAGAGGCTATGTCTAGCTAATTATATCAAAGCATCACGATAAGGTTTGTCTTCTGGAAGTGGTTCATAAATGAAGGTTACCCTTTTGCTAATTTAAACTATGGTTTAAGTAAAATATTTAATTAAACTTATTTTCTTTTAAGGGGACAATACATCTGTTCCGCAAATCACAGAGATCATTGGTTGGAAAGTTAACGCATGAATTTAGGCTGGTTGCAGCAGATAGAAGGGTAAGTATTTTTCTTTGAAAATGAATAATAAAAAACATAGCTGCAATAAGTCCAGATACATTATTAACTTAAGTATAGTTCAAGAACTGTTTTTAAATTTTCTAGGCACACTTTAAAAAAAGTATTTTTTTAATTTAGTTTGAAATGGGACTTGTGCACCCCATATTAAGATTGGTAGAGACGTAATTCTGTCTGCTATAAATATGTTTGTAGGCCAGAATGTGTGGAATTGGCATTGTTATTAGTGCTGTGAATAGTGATAGTACGTTCTACTCTTATTTTTAAATTGAGTTGCATTAGTTTTCACTGGATTTGTGGAAAGTTAACTGTTTCTTAACCAATATGGTATGTGTTGTTATTTGGTTTGTGGTGCTTAATTTAAAATCAAAATGCAGGTAACAACAAGTGCTATGGAGCAGGTGTAACGTACTTGGCAGGTAAGGGTTTGTTTCATGTGCTGCAGGCAGGCTTGGAATTTACTGTTGTGGGTTTCTGAGACTAATGAATTTCCTGCTGTGATAGATATTGTGATAATAGCTTGCATTTTGTGTTTATCAAGTTAGAAATACAGATTCTCCCTGGAAGTGTTGAAGGCTAGGCTGGATGGGGCTTTGGGCAACCTGGTCTGGTGGGAGGTGTCCATGGCAGGAGGGTGGAACCAGGTAATTTTTAAGGTCCCTGCCAACTCAAACCATTCTGTGGTTTTGGAAAGCTATGAAAACTGCATTTTGTTTTGAATGAGTGTAAAGAAGAGTCCTGTGTTTCATTTGCTGTAACAAATTACTTGTCATTGGTGAACTGATGGATAAAATCCCACAAGACTTTTTACAACTTTATGGGGTTCCATGTGTGGTTTTTATGGCATTATATTCCTTGTAGTGAATCTGCAAGTGAAAGATTTTCTTACTATTAGCCTTAATACATTGCGTACTTTCTGTGAAGTTGGATTTCTGTGGGTTGTCCCTCTTAATTAATTTCCACCAGAATTGTACTTATGTGTGATGTGTTTAGTAGAACTGTAAGCACGGATGTTTTCAGGACCTAAGTTTGAGCATAGAGAATGGAACCCACTTCAGTCTTGGCTGTTCCTTCAGGACTAAGGGCAGGAAATAGAAAGCTGTGTAATTCTGACTTCAAAAGTTATATAGCATGTGTAATAAGAAATTGCAAATAGGTGTGATTTTTCAGACCAAAAAGGTATTAAAAGCATAACAAACAGTGGTGTTTAAAAATGAGTTTTGGGACAATGTGTAAAATAGAAACAGAATATGAGATTGTTGCCCTACAGGAGCTGCACGTTTCTGGGAGGGAGGGATGGAAGGAGAAGACTGCTTGCATGATGAACTACTACAATGCTGTTTTTTAAAACAAGATAGATTAAATTTTTGTCTTGTACATTTTGGAAGATGTAAAATATATTTTTATTCTCATCAACAGTCCTGGAAGATCTTGCTGTTTGGTGCTATAAATTTAGTATGTATTGGCTTCCTGCTAATGTGGTGCAGCTCTACGAACAGCATAGGTAAGTGGCTCTCTTGCACTGAAGCTGTGAACAACTACCACGTGTTTCTTCACTCATGAAGTTCCAATGTACTAAAAAACTCTGCATGTAGTGGAGTTAGGTGACTGCACAGCCAGGTTTGTGCAGGGCCTCCTTTTGATGTCCTGCAGTCAGCATTTTTTGCAGACAGGTGTATGTGGTTGAAAGACCTTCCAAGTGTGTGAGGTTTTCCAGACCTGCTCATGTTTTTTTTTCTTTGTGGTACCCTCTTTAAGATTGCAGGAAGTAGACTTCTGAACTAGTCCTCAGACCTGTTCCTTATATAAGTAGTACTAGTGTCATAGAGAGATCCTCACTTGCAGCTGAATGAAGGCATTTGTAGTGTGGCTAAAGCCTTCTTCAATTCCAGGAGCGTCACTTTTTAGTATTTTCTATTATGTTCTACTTCTGTAGAGGGGCTCCAAGATGCTCCCTTTCATGAGTACTGAAAGTAGAATGTCTGATATTTTTACTTTGTGACATAGGTTGGAAAAGCAAAACAAGTAGAAATTCCGTTGAACCTACTTTTTCCTGCAATAATACACGTAAGAGATTTGCTTAGGGGAGGGCGTGTTACTAGAAGGTCTCCTGACTTTTCTGATTTTAAATTCTTAGTTGCAACTATTTATTCTTGGTAGCTGAATACCTTATGTAGCTGGGCATTATTATGTACTTTATGGCCATAATCAGTTTATGAAGTGAAATACATTGTATGTTTAGAACATTCATATTGCATACACATACATAAGACTTGAAGTATTAACAGAGATGATTTATTTAGCTGGAAAATGCCATAGAGATGCAGTAGAGGGACTTAAGAATATAAGTGATTTAAAAATTGCATTAAGCTTTAATACTTGCTTTTTTACAGCTTTAACTGCTTACACGTATTTGACAATCTTTGATCTTTTCAGGTGAGTTTTTCTCCCATTTAGTCTTACAGTTCATTTGTGCCTGTCTTTGTGGATTTCTGTCCATACAAAATTTATTTACAAACACATTCTGTTTAGAATCATCACTAGCTGGTTTAAGTGTAGATTAAATGAGTATAAAACTGTACGTCCCAATAAGCAGATGATGAGAAACACCATAGCTGTATGGGCAGTGATTAGTAACGAATCCATTCGGTTGTGGATTTCTACATGCACATGCCTAACGACATAAAACAGAACCTAGCATCAGGCTGTCATCTGGTGCTTCACTCAGAACATCTCCCTAGTGCCACAGTCATTGCTTCTGAAGTATCTCTTGGTTTTTACTTCAGAAAACCAAGCATATAATGCTATTTCTATGCCAGAATATGTCAAGAGATAGATCCCACGTTCTTCCAATAAGGTTGTTAAAATAGAATCCCTGCATAAGGAATGTCAGCTGCAGGCTGTTTCGACCACTTTCTGAAGACTAATACCGTAATTTTCCTACCTGCTATTGAACGATACCTATAGCATTTTTTTCTTTTTCTGACAAAATGTTAAAGCTATTTGTGAAAATTCTTGAAGCTTCTGATAATATTGGTAATAAAGACATCAAATATATTCAGTTCTCATCTGTTGCTGGCTGGTAGCAGTGGTTGGGAACTAAACTGCAAAAAATGCAGGTATTTTTTAATGATTGAGCCATGTTATTTTCCGTGCTAACTTATAAAAAGTATGGATCAGCTATCCACAGAGACTATTTTTCACACTAAATACCATAGTTTATCTGACTGACTGGGGAAACATTTAGTAAAACGTTTGTCATTGTATTTCATATTTGTATAGAATAGTATTTTTCAGTTTGAGGAGAGGATGGTATAGCCCTAGCACTATGATGTCTTAGGTTAATAGGCAATAGACTAGAAGATTATTCTAACTCACAGTAAGCTCTTTCAAGAGTTTTAACTTGCTGTGAGGGTGGACGATGCTCAGTAATTCTGGAAATAGATTTTGTGTTCTTTTATTTTTGTCATCTTACTGGAAATTTATGACAATCTTACTGAGCATATGAATTTACTATTTTGTATACGAGCAGTAGTAGTTCCTCCAAGCAGCTGTGGTTCAGATTGTGAGAATGTGATTGTTCAGCAGCTGTGGGGATGAGTTCTTGATTCTATCTGATTTAACGTTGTCATTAATGGAGAAAGGGCTGCATAAAGTCACAAATGGTGCTGATTCCAGATAAGTACCAATAAAAAAAAAAGTCTGAAGGGGTGGGTAGTGGAAAAATAGGCAGAGGAAATAAGACTCATGCTTGAAGAATTCAATCTAGTTCCATGGGGATAAAAATAATTTGAATTTCAGACATTCAGCATGAGAAAGAAACTTGGAAAGAAAAAAGGAAGAGACCTGTAGCTGTCTGAGAATGGCCATTTAGGTTAGAGCTGTGTGGAGACGAGTGCAGCCAAAAAAGCAAACGTGTTCTGGCTGTATGTGTAGATACGTTATACTGTGGAAAAGAAAGGCAGTACTTTGTATAGCCCGAGACTTACTCTGGAGTGCTAAATTTAATTAGTGATATATTTTTGAAAGAAGGGTTTAATGGAAAGTTTTCTTCTATTTTTGAGTAAGTGGCACAAATATGATAGTTCTGTCATATTGCTTAACACATTCCTTCTCATTTTAATGGCCTTTCTTGGGTTACCGTATTTCTAGGCAAGTTCATAAAGTACAAGTTATTGTTTACTGTGTGTGTACTTTGTTAATTTCATAGGCTTTTACTTTGTACTCTTCATTAATATGTGTGACACCAGAAAAGGATTTTGTCACACCACCTTTCCCTGTTAGTCACATCTAGTCCTGGTCTCATGTTCTCCAGTTTCCTTTCAGAGGAACTGATGGAGTGCATGCAAAATAAACACTAGTTGTGCTGTTGTGTTTCTGGACTTCAGAGGCCTGCATTGCATTTGGGGTTACGGTAAACTTGATTTAGGCCAACTGATGTTCTGTGTGGAAGAAGGTTGGTGGTAGCCTTTGGAAGTACAGCATGCAATTAAGTATGGCATTAGTCTGTCTCCTGGTATCAGGAATTAGACTGACTTACCATTTTGCTAAAACTACTTGCTGCCTATTTTATGGGGACAGCTGAGATGTCATTGCAACCCCAGTTTTGTTTCCAAACACCACCACCTCTGGATTCGTAGGAACCTGCATTGTGATAGTGATGGAAGGGTTGAGTTCATCCTAAGATGAATGTAAGAAGATTGATTTATTCATTTCTGGTGGCTGAAGTGTATGTTCGTACTAATTTATAGTAGCAAACTATAAACTAAAACACAAACAATTTTATAATTTGTAAAGGTAACAGTTCATTATCATGGTCTAATTTTCCCCTTTTTTTTCAGTTTGATAACATGTTTAATAAGCTATTGGGTAATGATGAAGAAGCCCAGTCCAGTCTATTCATTTGGGTAAGTACTAATAACAAGAGTCAGTATTTGATAAGACAGCATTTGATTAGTTGTTGATCATCCCTGCCTGTATTTTGTAACAGCCATGACAAACAACATGTATGTAATGAGCATAAATATTAACGAGGCACAAGATTGGTTGTGTAAAAAAGAGTTACAGAATAGCAAGAGGAAAGGGTAGGAACAGCAAAAAGAATTAAGAAAGCCATAATTTTAAGCTGAAAATCATGGCCTCTTGTCAGAATAGACTTGTTTCTGTTAACTGGAATGTTGTTTAAATGAAATTGAAAATTATGCCTAGAAACCTTTCAGTTTCTCTTCATCTATCTCCACTTGAAACAATTAGAAATAGTAGGTCTGTTCCACTTGTTGCACAGACCAGAATGCATGTGATGAATTGTTGAGCTTTAATTGTTTCTAAACTTAATTCTTAAATTTCAGGTTTGAGAGGTTTGAAGTTCTAGCTGTATTTGCTTCTACGGTTCTAGCACAACTTGGTGCTCTTTTTATACTGAAAGAAAGGTAGGGATCCATACTTTTTTCTTTGATTTTTTTTTTTTCTTGTATGAGAAGAAAGTCCATGTTGAGCAAAAGCAAATGTGTTCTACAAATGCTATCTGTAGTGATATGTTTTAGAAAAAAATCAGGTTTTTGTTTTAATCCTGCTGAACCTTACTGCTAATTTATATTGATTACAACACATGGAGACCTTAAATAAAATAATAGGATTTGGTAAATGTAATTAAACAACTTTCAAGGAAAAGACTCCATATTCTTAGGAATTGTTTTTTCTTAGCACTGTTATGGACTTGAAGTAACACTTGACTCTTTAAGTTAACTGCTAAAGAAAAGATTTTTTTCCCTTCAGTTATATCATGAAGTAAAGCAACTTCATAATATATTAAGGATGCAAATGTTTAAACTATCAGCTTCAATAGTTCTCAACATTGGCTAAAGCATTAATTTAACATACAAATTGTTCCAAATGTAGATGACATTTTGCCTTAAAAACTAGTTAATTCTGTAAAATTTTTGTTGTTGTTGACATCTGGAATTTAAAATTGAAGCAGTTCACCTTCTCCTCTTCATATGTTCTTTATAAAGGGATATGTTGACTTAGAAGCATTACAATATAGGTAGATCTGTTGCACCACTGGAATGAATTTTAATAACGAGCCTTCAAGCTTTCTAACATCAGTTTTAGGGAATTCCCAAAATTTATGCTAGGTTTTTCTTTGTTACAGCAGCAGCTTATTTTTTTATTTTACTAGTGCATAAAAAACAAAACACATTGTATCTCCACTACAGAATCCAACATCTGTTTTATTTGGCCTTGCTTAGTGAGAAGCTCCAAGTCAGGGATTTCAAACTTTCTTTGTTTTGCTTACCAGCAGTGGTGGCAGTAGCAGTATTTCTGTCGTGGTTGTTTACAAGCATCCTTCTACTGTGTAGGCAATATTTATGAAAGCTAGCACCTATGTGGCATGTATGGAAATGGTTGGAAAATCTAAATTACATACTCCATCTTAGCAACAGGTTAAACTAGTGTGCTTATTTGAGTAAATAATTTTTTCCACCACTGTCTCCATCATTTTTATTGATGAATGGCAGCTAATTTGCCATTTCAGAATACCAAAAGTGTGCTTCAAGTGTCAAGGTTTTATTGTATGAACATAACTTGAATTTTCAATTGTTTTTGCAGTGCAGAGCGGTTTCTGGAACAGCCTGAGATACACACGTAAGAAATATTTGACATGTACAATGATAGGCTTTTCAGTGTCCCTTTGTATATCTAATTCTTAATCTAGCATGCATTAATTACAACAAGTACATTCAGCACCAAACTGGTTTTGGTACCTTGCTATTTGTTTTGAACTGTGTGCAAGCTATATTGGAAACAGTTTCTTTTAAGGTATAATTTAAATGTAATCCGTATCTTTTCATAAAAAATGATTTAGCTACGTGTTGCTGGTTTTAATAGTTTAATTATTCTTATGTTTTAATGTGGTTTCTTGAGGACATTAGGCATTTGTTATTAGTTTTTGTCTCCCTATAATTTGACAACATTTTGAAGATAGTAAGTTAATTTTTTTTTTTTTTTTTAAACATTTGGAGGTTGAGTAGAGAAGAGAAAGCCAAGTTACTGCTCACATTGTAGAAAAACTGTGTGAGCTCAGCAGCTACTTTTTTACATAGAGTGCAGTCTGGCTGACTGCCCTCTGAGCACATTCATAGTTTGGAAAGAGTTGTGGCCTCTGCTGCCTCTTGCTGACTCACAAATCAGGAGGCCTAATATGCTGGGGGAAGGATACTGTGATCATTAGGGAACTGGCCGTATTGCAAAGGTGATGACAGCTGCAAAGATCATGGGGAAAGGAGTAGAAGGTGTTGATGTATGGTAAAGTTGTAATTCTCCTAGGAAAGGGTAAGAACATAAGGCATAATTCTATGGGAAATGAGGCTTTGTTAGCTCTGCTGAGGAGACAGTGTATTTATGTCTTCAAAGGACAAATGTGTGTGCATACCTACATATGCACATATACACCTGTGTGTGTACACAGGTAGATGCAATTAGGTAAGAACAGGTACTCAACACTCTAAAGATTGTGTTCAACTTCATGTGATAACACGTGATGTACAGTGTTTGGTGATCTCATGTATCCCCCCTAAAATGCTAATACACTGCCAGTTATTAGACCTTGTGCTAATTTATCTTACTCTCATTTTCATGCTCAGTGAAAGATACCAAGCAAAGTATTTTGATATTGTATTAATTACAGTTTGATTTCATGTATTGTAATGGTAATGTGAAATTAAGATGCGTCTTTTTTTTTCTTTTCCTCCCTAGGGGGCGACTGCTGGTTGGTACTTTCGTGGCTCTCTTTTTCAACTTATTTACAATGCTTTCCATTAGGAATAAGCCTTTTGCTTATGTCTCTGAAGGTAAGTGATAAATTAATCTGTACTGAGAATTACGAAAATGTGTTAATGTTCCTATTTTAATCAACATATAATCAGTCTGATAACTTTCTTAACTAGCAGGTATAAATTACTATAACCTCCAAAAACACAACTTAATGCAATTTTGAATTTTTTTCCAAATTTCATCACTGGTTTGCTTGCACAACTCAGAATAGTATTTAGTTATTACTGATAAACTGAGTGATAAATTCTGCAGTACCCTTAATTTTCTGTCTTCTAAATTCAACCAGTGAAAGCCATCTTACAGATTTAGATTTTGATTTAAGAACATTTTACTGATTTATTAATGGATTAAAAATAAATGGATGTAGTAATTCATCCTAATAGCCCTTTTACCTGGAACCTTTTCACTGTGAAGCAGACTTGTGATCGTTCTCACTAGCTGCTGGGGGACTGTTGAGCATTGTGAAAACCAGTAAATTGTGACAGGTTCTCTTTTTTTCCATGGTGTTCCACGTATTTTGTCGTATATAATGCTTCATTTCAGTGAATATGGTTTAGGTTAAATGGTTTGTAGGTATAATTACTGTATATGTATTATACTTTACCTAACGTAAAGAAAACGGTTGATTATAAACTGCAATTATGTTTGTATTTAATCAGTTTTTAATAATTGTTCAATCATCAGTTATTATATGAAACAGGCATTTTATTTACTGCCTGGAAAAGTCAGACTTTGCTTTATCTCATGCGACAGTCAATCTGTTGAGATGAATTTTTTTGTTTACAGTGTCTTAAGTTCTTCTCTTAAATTTCAAAAAGAAGTTTTATTTTGAGATTGCTTTACTTGTAGTCATTTTATTAACTTTCTTTTGCAGCTGCCAGCACAAGTTGGCTTCAGGAGCATGTTGCAGATCTCAGTAGAAGGTAATTCTTTGTAATGTTTTTCAGAATTGTTAGCTTCTGGAAGGCAATGTTGTTTTTAATTGTGTTTAATAGAAGTTTAAACCCATAAGGAGACATGAACTGTTGTATTTCAGAGTTTTTAAAATACAGTTTTAAGAAGCTTTACTATTGTAGATAAAGTGTATGGACTGTAGTCCAAACATTGTCTCTCACATTTCCCAGATATGTCAACTTAATAGAAATACATCTTTCTACATAACCTTCCTTTTGAATGCATTCATGGCATTGTATGTAATTCTTGAATAAGGTGAGAGAAATTAGCTTTGTTTGGCACAGGCTTGAACTGCATTCTCAACAACCGTTATCTGTCTGATCAATATATCCTAGAGGAATTTATTTTCAATTACTTGGTGGGGTGGGCAAGCAATTGGGATGATTGTAGCTTAAATGTGCTATGTGAAATAGCACAATTCAACCACTTGCTGAAACATAGCTGGAAGTTCCTCACCTGTCCATCAGGAAACTGGAAAGTCAGTGTCTTCTAAGCACTGAATCAGTGTTTCTCATTCACGGTCAGTTAACTCTCAGGCTGTACTGTTATCTGAATGCAAGGTAATACCATTTGCAAAATATTTTTGTCAGATAACAGAAGTATTTACTTTTAGCCAACGTGTCCTCTTGAGTATTGATGCTGTCAGTATGAAAATTAGAATGTCAAACCATATTGTATAATGTTAAGTATAAGCTGAATTAGAAGGGCTTTTAGGGTCCTCAGAGCCATCATTTGCTGTGACTGCAAGGAGTATTTAATGTCAAATTCTGAAGTACAGAGTGTAGCTCTTATGTGTTTTAAAGTACTGATGAACAACTAGCTGACCACTGCTTGCTTGCTGTTTTTTTTTGTTTGTTTTTACAGTATTTGTGGAATCATTCCAGGATTGAGCAGCATCTTTCTTCCACGAATGAACCCTTTTGTCTTGATTGATATCGCTGGAGCTTTAGCTCTTTGCATTACGTATATGCTCATTGAAATCAAGTATGTATAGTTGTATAGTTGGTGAAGTTCCTTTTATATCGTCTCTATAGGAAACTGCATTTATTTTTTTACCTGAAAGGAATGATCTTATCAAAAGCTGTATTACGTATGATTGGGATTGCAACTGCATGATTATATTTGGCATTTTTCAAAGATATGTAGTTCAGATGAAGGGTAGCGTATGCAATGTTCTCCATGTGTATATAATTTGAAAGAATTAAAACAACAACAACAAAAAACAACAAATTCCTTATGCCTTTCAATAACTTAAGTACCTGTTTGTAATTTTTTTCTTTCTCTCTAGCAATTACTATGCTGTAGACACAGCCTCAGCTATAGCAATTGCTTTGATGACTTTTGGTACCATGTATCCCATGAGCGTCTACAGTGGGAAAGTACTACTCCAGGTAAGGCAATGTAGAAAAACTGTTTTTTTTGTTTGTTTCATTTTTGTTAAACATCCTTATCTGTTCAAAGGATATGAATGGGAGATATTCTAAGGAGAATATACGATAAAGGGCCAAAGGAAGGGCAGTAGAAGTAGGCATCATGAACTTGTGAGAATGTTATTATGTAATACCATTGGTGTTTTATAGGTAGAGTGGGACTTAAAGGATCTCTTACTTAAACAGCACCAGTTAATCTTTATTGTAACATTTTTTTTCTTTCTTTTTTTTTTTTAAAGACAACACCACCTCATGTGTTTGGCCAGTTAGATAAACTTCTTAGAGAGGTAAGTTGGTGAATAATACATGACGCAGCATGCACGGCCAATGTTAAATAAGCATTCAGAAATACAAAAAGGTTTTATGAATGAGAAAATCCATAAGGAATTTTTTATATTTTTTTTTCTTCATGTGAAAAATGTGGAGCTTGTTATCTAAGATGAATAGTGTCACACAGGTATCTGGAACACATTCATTAAAGCAGTGCAGGTTTTTGGTTGTGTTTTTTGTTTGTTTGTTTGTTTTGAGTTTAAGAAGAGATTTACCAATGTTTTTTTGGGGGAGAAAAAAAGGATTAAAGAACACTTTCCATACAGGATGTGAAGTTGAGAAAATGTTGCAGTTAGCGAGAGTTACCTAAACTTGAGTTACTTAAATCAATTTTTCTGATGGATTTGGATGTTTACAGATAGCAAAAGAAAAGCAGATAAACAGAGGCACCATTAACAGATTTGTTCTGTTCTGCAGTCTGGAGGCTTTTGTTTCATTACTGAAAATGCTGTAGCAAGTACAACACTAAAACAATTTGAAACATTAGTTGTAACTATTTTAATATTTCTGTATATTTGTGGAAAATTAGGTTTCAACTTTGGATGGTGTCTTGGAAGTTCGAAATGAGCATTTCTGGACATTAGGTTTTGGCAATTTGGTAAGTTATGTCCTTATTATCCTTTTAAAAAAAGTGTTGGTTACTACTTTTATTTTTTTTATTTAAATGAAGTAAGATATTGATTTTTTTAAAAATTAAAAATAAACTATCCAGTCAATACTTAGTCCTTCCCAGTGACTTATTGCAAAACTTTTCTTCCCCCACCTTATATTTTTTAAAGTTTTATTGTTGGTTCTTACTATTCCTGTTATTGCAGCTCTGAATCAGAGCATGTATTTTGCAACTTTAGAATTTCTCTTGTATTTTGACAATGAAGAAAACTCCACACAAAAGTAAAGACATTTTTCAAAACATGTACTAATGTAAATCATCTCTGAGGGGAGAAGAAAACTTTAAACCTTCAGGTGCAAAAGGTCTGTAATAGAATCATATTTCAGCATTTCTGGGGAACGGGGAAAAAAAAGCCAACTATAGCAGTATATTGATATTCTACTGAAAGAAATGGGGGCTTTTTTGTCATATAGAATGGTCACACAGAACTAGGTCATTCCTGAGTTGATGCAGGTATGTTTGGACAGCCAGAAAATTGACGGTTAGAATTTTTTTTTGACTTCTGAATTCTTTCAGTATGCTACCTTTTTGGGGGTCTGGAAAAAATAAAAGTGGAGGGACTCTTCTGTCATGCTAATGTGCAAATTGCCTTCAGTTCATTACTCTGTCACACAAAATACTGGATTACAGCATTTCTGGATTGATCAGATCTTTGCATGTATGTTTACATGTCAGCATCCAGACTGTAGTAACAACGTCCAGAGGCTTGGATATGCTGTCAGCTGCCTAGTCTGATATAAAAATGCCCTATATAGCACAAGCTGTGAAGCACATTCTTTATTCAATACAAAATAAAAAAGGAAGCTAGGGGTTCAGTTTTGTGCCCTGTTCTATTCTGCAGCAGTAGTTTGAGGTGAAGGAGATAGTGTTAGTGAGAGGTAGGCAGGGACAGCTTGCCCTACCATTTCCTAGCATTTTCCTCAGGAGAAGCTCTTAGTCTGTTTTGTAAGGGGCAGTGCCTCTGTTCTTGCTAATGGTCCTGATTTGAGTGCATCTCCCATGTTTGTTGTCTTCTGTCCACTCCAACAGCACAGTGATTACGTGTTTTTCTGAATTTGGAATGTGGAGTTTGTCTGCACTTTGTTCTTTTGGACCTTGTTTTAACCAGTTGTTGCCCTTTCTTTTCCTGCCCTTGCATGTTGTATTTCATAGTTTGGTTTTAGACTCTCACTTTTCATGAGTGATGATTTCAATGCGTTTGTAAGAGGTTAACACATTAGCAAAGATCAAAATCTGCCCTGATTATAGAATTATTTAATATGCTTTCCAGTTTAGTCAGTCTCCACTGAGAAAGGTCTTTGCATAGTTCTCTGCAGGACGACTTACCTCTTCTTGAATGCATGTGGAGAAGCTTCATTGAAGTGACAGTTAACAGCCAACTTATTTTTATCATTTTCTAGGCTGGATCAGTACACGTCCGAATTCGGAGAGATGCAAATGAACAAATGGTACTTGCCCATGTCACTAACCGATTATACGCGTTGGTCTCTACCTTGACTGTTCAGATTTTCAAAGATGACTGGATCAGACCTACCTTATCATCTGTGCCTATTGCAAACAATATGCTGAACCTTTCAGATCATCATATTATTTCAATGCCATCTTTGAAAGCTGCTGACAACTTGAACCCTGTTACATCTACTCCAGCTAAGCCCAGCAGCCCACCACCAGAATTTTCTTTCAATACACCAGGCAAAAATGTGAATCCAGTTATCCTTTTAAACACTCAGACGAGGCCCTATGGACTGGGCCTTAATCACGGATCCGCACCCTACAGCAGTGTACTCAATCAAGGATTTGGAATACCGGGAATGGGAGCACAGCAAGGATTCAGAACTGGTTTTACAAATGTCCCAAGCAGATATGGAACAAACACTCGTGGTCAACCCCGACCATAATAAACACCGTTATTTATTGTACTTAAGGGTACTGACTTAATTCTTTTATTACCCAATTTTTATAAGCATTTGGAATGTCAGAACATTCTAAATGGCTGGGAACAAGTGCATTGTTCATATTCATGAAACGGTTAAATGGTTTTTTCCTTTGCATCAGCAATAGCCTGTGTAATGCCACAAATGTTTTCCAGACTTACAATACTTTACAGGTAGCTTTTATACTGTGTCTACTTTTATTCAGCTTTTAATTCACTTTCCTTTTTTTCCCCAAGAAAGTATTAAGATATAACACAGCTCCGTAAGAGAGTAAAATTGTGACCAGGTAATGTTTTTTCTAATGAGAACTGCTTACTGGATGTCGAATGGCTGAGAGAGTAAGAAATTGCAGAAGTGCAATACTCGGTTTTTAAGGAGGTTTTGATTGCTGTATTAAGTCGTCTTTTGGCAAAGTCACAATTACTTTTTCCAGGGTTGCAAAAATCGATCAATATTCATATTGTGACCATTGTGAAGACAATCTGGTACTTCAGATTCTAATTAACTTTATGAGACAATGTTTTTACATTTTTTGTTGATGGCTTTATGGAAATTCCGATGGTTCAGCAACCATTTTCTAGTTGTAAATATTCCATATTCATCTCTGATATTTCTTTTTGATCTAACTTCAAAATTACTTAGCAATATACTGGGAAATAAAGGATTTCAAACTTAAGATTTTACAAGCACCTCTTTTTTACAAGTAACCCTACTTAAGATACAGAACAGATATCTGTTTTGTTTCTGAAGCCAGTATTTCATTTTTCAGTATGGAAAGTATTCTTCAATTTGATTGTGACTTTGTATTTTTCCTCTTTGTATTTTTCCTGTAGTTTCAGGAGAAAAAAATTATCGACTTACATGCCTGGTTTATATCCAGCGTACTGTCAGTGATTGCTGACAGTTCTTACTGTCAGTGCTAGAGTGCTTAACCTTTGGGGCACCCTGTGAATAAGACTCCCTAACTTGTCTCTGCCTTTGCATTATTGTTCCCACGTTTCTTCCCGGCCTTTCTCAAAGAGCCCTTAGCTCTGGTTGCTTTTTCTTCATTGTTCCAATGGTAACAGGGAAGGGCCTTTTAGAAATACTTAATGTTTTTTCTGTGCTCCCCTGCAATATGTATCTTTTAATTCCCTAGCCAGTACCATCTCTGCACTTTGTTCTGCATCTCTTGGCTGTTCAGGAATGGGTTGCCCATTCTGATTGTTTCACTTGCAACTCAGGGTGCTCTGTATTGGCTTCCACCGTGCTGATGTGTATACGAAGTAGGTCTCTCCATTTGTCCAAGGTAGTTAGAGAGCTGCATTATCTCAGGGAGTCCCCGTGTATTAATGTTACCTGAAGATAATGGGTTTCACAGAGATTTTTCTTTCTCCTGTAGAAGTGAGATGAGGAGAAGCAGCAGCCTTCATTTGAATTTTCAACATCTGTATCCTCTTCATGTTGGCTGAGGAGTTTTTTTTTCGTTTTTTTCCTCATCCACTGCCTGTGTTACTTGCTGACACATGGAGAAGGTTGTCACTCTTGCAAGCAAATGAAGGTGACGTCCCGCATGGTGATACTTTGCTGGGATTTTGTAGGCTGAGGGTAGTGTCCGGACTGCCACTGGTATGCAGTACATGGAAGTTACAAGTAGGGAATCTAGTTTTGTACTTCACTGGCAGCAACAAGAATAGATTCACTGCTGTGTTGGAGTATGTAAGACCTGGAAAACTTCCATTGAAAACTTACAGTGATCTGAGGTCAGCGTTAGCTCAGTAACCACCTTTGTTTCATTGCTCTGTCTTTGTGTAGCCTCTTGGATGTGCCATTGCTGTGTGGAAATTCTGTGAAGTACAGAACGTTTGAACAGTTCCTGTGTATCTCGTGGGTGCTGAACTAGGCTGCACTCTCTGCAACATCTGCAACACCTTAGAGCCAGCAGAATGTTTACAATTACTACTCTCATGTGGCCTCTTTGAGAATTGTTCCTTATTCCAGTTTCATAACCAAACACTTTCCTTTTTTGTGATATTTCAAATATATTGTATTATACTGATTGCATGCCTACTTGTTTTTAATAGAAAATTCAAGCTTCATTTTATTAAAAAAATATATAAAAAATGAAGCTGATCCTTGATTTAAAATGCGAAGGGAGAACGGAATTCCAGAATTCTGAGTGCAATATGATCACTTTTACAAAATTATTTTTGGAGTGATTGTTTACTATACATATATATATGTATCATATGTGCAGATGATAAAGGTTCTTTTAGAGATTAGAACAGCTTTTTAGCTGCTTTATTGTAATGAATACATTCAGAATATTTGTTAAATTAGCACAAAGTAAAATGTCTCATTTTATATGAGGAAAATAAAATCAGTGTCATCCTTGAATGACAAGGAAAAAAGTGGTAATTTGTGTGCAAAATGTTGTAGTTATCTTTTTATATATAGATACGGTTTAAATGATGCTCTCAGGTGATACTTCAGTCTCAATGAGCAGCTGTGAGTACTTAGTGTTTTGCTGGGCCCTTCAAAAAGCCCATTTTGCCTTTTATGATTGTGTTTTGCTGCTGGGCGGTCACAATCAAAGTGTTTATTGGAAACATGGTGAATAAGAATTGCTAATTTATATTTTCTTCATTCCTGGTGATAGGACTGCTGCCCCAGCTAGAGGAGAAAGAGGACTGGTACTCGCTGTTACTTCTGCCTACCAGATTCAGCGTTGTTACTCCCTTAACCTGTTCCAACTGTTTGCGTAGGATCACTTCACTTGTAGGTAAACGCATCAAGCGTTAGAGAATGAGGGCTGCACACTTAAGTTTCTTGTGACAAACTGTGTTGTCCTGATATAAAAGGAGTTAGAGCTTGTACTACAATGTACATAACTAATGCAGTATGTTTCTTTTTTCCAGCTTTACCTAGTAAGTAATTGCTCTTGAGTTCATTCTATTCTGTTCCTTTCCCCCAGGTAATAACCACACACACATTTAGGGTGACTGTGACAAGCCAGCGACAGCCTCTTAAGGGCTGGTGGATTTATTATTTTTTTTTTTCCTGTTTTTTCTTTTTATTACTTGACTGTGATGTGACAAATCCTGCTGATTTGCATAGCTTCACTTGAAATCCCTCTAGTGATTTCATTCTCCTGCTGCCATCGTCTAACAGGGAAGATGATTTTTAACGTAAAGCCCCTCTGAATTCTGAACTGATTGTGTGTACTGTGCCTGCCAAGGTGATGCAGATGCACTTAGTGATACACAGTGTTGAAACTGGAAGTGGAAGAGATACCAGTCCTAATCTTGTCTCTTGGCTTTCCTGGGTATTTTGCCAAATGTCTGGATTCCTTCCTACCTGCTTTTTCTTCTTTGGCTTAGTAGCAGTGAGGACCTGTCTTGTATCACATCTTTACTGATGAACTTCAGGTTCTTGTGCTTTTGGGCTTTAGATTCGTAGTCATATGGGTACTGGGCTGATGTGTGTTTTCCATTCAGCAGTTGTAAATGCAGTTTAAATTTTTGAAATGAATGACAGATCATTTAAATTGCTAAGATGATGACCCTTCCCTCTTCTAAAAATTATAGTTATGTGTCTCTTTAAGGAAACCCTTCCTAGGGCTCAAATGTAGTTGAGAGGGCCCTCTTCCTGTCCAAAAAAATGAAAAGGTAAAAGAAAAATGCCCTTGTTTTTTTTTGAGAGCCACCACATATTACAGCAACCTGTGTCTCATTTCTTTGAATTAAGTTAACAACTCAGGAGTACCGCATGCTCAGGAGTTAGAAGTTTCTGACAAAGTTGGCATGCTGGACAATTGGTTTAAATTACATGGTTCACTTACGGTTTCAACTCATTCAATATTAAGAGTTTAAAAATGTAGGCTTTCCCCAGTTATAACAACCCTCTGATGCCATGTTTCATAATGAGGCCTATTTCAAGTTAATGTTCAAGTACTTGAAGAACCAGAGTGGTAACACATTGCACGTGCCTAATGAATTTTTCAAAGTTGGAAGTGCCATAAGAGTTTGTGTCTAAAAACAGAACTTGATTAACATTTCTGTATATAGCCATTTTGCTATCTTTTTCTTCTACAGGAACTTGGTGACTTACACTGCTTAGAGCATTCAAGCTACAGAGATAGTAATTTAGAATGTTATTCTCACAGGCAGTAGTAGAGGAGAATGAGATAGCAAAGAGTTCAAGTAGCTTTGGTGTAGTTACACAAATGCACAGTAATATTTATCTGAAAAGAAACACATCTGACCAATTTTTAGAATTTTTCTACTTCAGAAGTTTTATGCACAATAGAAACATTTTTCACAAATGGTAAAATGGGAAAACAAAATGCATTTTTGTTTTGTCTTGAGCAACAAAAACGTTTCATTTTCAGGCTGTCATGTAATAGTACAGTTTAACAAATTTGTATTGTTTTAATGTGATTTCTGCCTCTTTTAACAGTGTTATAAATCTCTGTTGCTGAAGATTGTAGAAGTTGGTTGCACATTGTTTTTTTGTTGTTTGTTTTTTGTTTTTTTAAGTAGCCATACATGTCTCGAGGCATTTCCTACTGGGATCTTAATATGTGACATAAAACCAGTGATAACAATGTGGGAAAATTCTGGGGCTTTGTTTATTCAGAGGTAAGACATGGAAAGATCAAATTCTTTCCAGGCTGCATCTAGTTCTTTTTTAATGCTATCTTTTATTTGTTTATATGGAACATTGAGCCAGGAACAACTGAATCAGAAATCAGTCTAGCAGAAAATATTACCATATTTTCCTTCGCTTTAGTGTTCTCTGATGTAATTAAATGGCAAAAGTGAAGGTGGGCAAACAGCATTTAAGATGGAGCACGATTTGTTGCCACTGTCTCACTGCAGGTGTAGGTATTCTAGCACAAACACTTGCAGGATTTTGCTGAGATTGTCGATAGTGGTTTTGTCAAGGTTTTCTTCAGTGTCGTCCATGGTATGCCAGACTTGAGGAAAAGGAGATGGAATCAGATGTAGGACTGGAACCCCTATGAGGAAAATAGAGAAATTTGGAGAAAAAATACTGCAGGAGTTCTGTTAATCAAATTGATACATCACCAATTAATGATATTCAGGTAACTACTACATATTATACATATAACAAGTCACTGATACATTGGCACATGATGCAGTTTTTCTGTAAAAGTTGTTACATCAATCTTCTGTTTCCTGATCCTTCTTTGGGGGCAGTGGTGGAGCGTTGTTTGTCTCCAGCCTCTTTCCAGTTTTACTGCTTTTCCTCTCGTTTTTCAGCCACGCACCACAGAGGAATATTTTATTCACTAGGCATTGTTTATGCTGTTAGATAAGGTTTTGAGGTGTAGTCCCTTATCAGCTTCCCTCGTGTAATTTTTTTGATATCCCTGTGCACGTGTGAGCTGTGTAGATTTCATTGGACCCAGACCCTGCCTTGCTGTGAAAAATTAAAGATTGATGGAGCTGAAGAGACAATGAGTGAGAGACAGTAAGTGAGCTGTGACTGCTGTGCCTGCTTCCAGAGCTGCGTGCACATTTTGCATTACTCAGTGGTTACAGAGCATAAGCAATGGTAAAATTAAGGACTGGATAGGAAGGGACCTCCCTCCTTTCCTAGGTAGATACGCTCTGCACTGAACTAATGTCACACTCCTTTTTGCTTAATCCTTCTCTAGCAATATGACTCCTGTAGTCCTTGCTGTGTTTTGGGAAATTTCAACTAGAAGAACACACTATATCCACTACCCTTCTTTGGCCCACATTACTTTTGAAGTCTCTGTACAGAGTGCTTGAATAGGAGAGATCAAATCCATGTCATGCACTTGCTGAAGTGCTTCAGTCAATGACCTGTAGTGGGGCAGCACTAGTACAACTGCTTTCCCTTTCTTTGCATCCCAAGAGAAAAGAATGAATGTAGAGTCAGAGGGCAGTAGTGTAGGCGTCTGCCAGGAGAGGTGCTCAGGTAGGAAATTCCACTTCCAGGTTTGTGCCTAATGCCAGCAGGGATTTCAGACGTATTGTGTCCTTTGCTCTTCCTGCTGACTACTATATGCACCTTTCCCACCCCTCAAGCTTTCAAGTTGTCAATTCTTTTTCAGGATTTCAAGTTGTGAAATCTCAGTTTGCTATAGGGAATGAGGACGACTGATCTCAACATAGGAGTTTTTGCAGGAGTCGGTGCCTTCAGATTTAAACAGGTAATTGTGAACATTCATGTAAATATGACAAAAGGTCTGTAGCCATTTTTGTAGTCTTTGAAGATGCAAAGTGCCTCACTGTTTCTAGAAACAGTAACTAGCCATAACTGGCATAATGTAGCACGCAGCGATATCCCATTGGGTCAGAGTTACCCATTTTTGTAGGATGCTGTACTGGTGACACAAATTGCCGGTATTTCTGTGCCCTTGGAGCTGTGCTCGTGCAAAATGATGCAGGGCATGTTTTACCTCTACTTTTGCTCTGCTATGTTTTTCAAAGCTGTGACTCTTGACCCTCACAATGTTGGATTTGGAAGCTTCAACCTGGGGCAAGTAAGCTTGAAAAACAGGTTCATGTGCACTTGCTTATTTACTAAATGGAGTGTTTGTTACTGAACTGATATTTTTAAAGCAGTATTAGAGCTGCCAGTACCTCTTAATAAAAACGGAACGTGGTCATCTTCAACCAAGCCTCGATGTAAATTATTCTGGAAGTACTGCCTCTCAACAAGGTGATTCTTCAACAGATTCATGCCGTGTAGCTTTTCCTCTGAAATTCACAATGAAAGTGGCTGTTAGTGTTTTTGGACAATGTGGGGCATATTAGCACGTCGATTATTTTTTCTCTCACATGGAAACTTCTTTCTTTCAAAGAAGAAAAAGGAGTTGGGGACTCCTTTGCATTTGTTTAGTACTTAGAAGACCTCCAGACTGGTGGTACTGCCAGCATTTTACGGAACTGAGAACTGAAGCAGAAGTGAAGCAGTTTCCAAGAAACAAAGTGGCAAAAAGCAGTAGAATCTGTTTTGTGGCTTCCAAGCGTCTGTGAGTCTTACTCACTTATTAATTAAACCTGCATGAAGATCTCAGTATTTCAGATGCACCAAATTTAACGTTTACATTATTAAATATTATAACTTTAAACCAAAAATTTAATTTAAAAATCTAATTTACATGGCTTGATTCTTTACGAAAATACAGGTTAAGTTTTCAAATTTGTCAAGAGCCCATGCCCCTCTCCTTACCAATTGCTTGAAGCCTCTGAAACCATCGGATAGTGTTTGGAAAATAATTGGGAAAGACTGGGTTTGGTGCACCAATTAAATCCAGTAGTACAAGCAGGTCCTACAGAGGAAAGAATCTTTAATACAGAATTCTTTACATCGCTCCACCACCAGCAGCATCAATGAAACCTCGTACTGGTCATGACTAGGTTTTTGGCAAGAGCCAGAGATCTGGCTTTTCTACCGTGGTGCTTGAGAAGAACTCGTTAGCAGAACCTGGCTCAAAGCTAATGCATCGTGCTGTCTTTCCAAGGAGGGAAAAGGGGGGAAAAAAAAAGGAAGAGTGTTTCTCTGTTCCTCATTCTGAAACAGACTGTACTGCTTTCTTTTGAGTCTGTTTGTTTCATCCCTTTAAAAGAAAAGCTATGGTAGGTGGGGAGAAAAAAAGAGGAAATTGTTTCTTCCCTGGAGAACAACCAAGTCTGTCAAGGGAAAGACATTTTGTGAGTCATGAGATACGGTGACAGAAGGAAAGTGTCTCAGCAATGAGATGGGAAAGCGGAAGGCAGCCGGGAGAGGGGAGGAGAAAACAAAATGTTTGTAGGAATCAAAAGGCAACACAGAGAGCTTATTGTAGGTTAGCTCTGAGTGGTCTGAAACCAAGGATGAACATGGGGAGATTTTTCAAAGACTCTTAAGTTCTGTGCTCTTTCCTAATCACTTTGAATGATCTCCCTTGAAGGAGATGGGGATCCTAGTTTATATTTCAATAAATCTGTGTATTTTGATTTTTAAATTTTTTTCCTTATACTTGCATGGAGAAGGTCTAAGTGGGTCCACCTGAAAAAGTCTTGCCATCGCTGTATTTTATCGTCTCCTAAATTTCCCACAAGTTTACTTCTGTTAATTTTGGTGAGGTTCATGGTTTCTTAGGAGTTTGGCCGGTTATTTCCAAATAAAAGTATCGGAGCTTACTCATTATGTAGGTGAAGGGCACTTACCACGCCCTGGAGCTGATTTGTGGTTGTTGAACCAGGTGGATGTGGAGTAGATACCATCTTCTGAGCCAAGTGTTGAGACCCATAGAGGGAATCAGAAGGGGACCACTGGACAAAAGCTTCTTCACCATCAAAAAAAATAAGCTGAAGTGAAAGGTCTGGTCTTGATGTTGAGCTGGTCTGTTGGAAGAAGTTACAAGTAACAAAACTGATTCTGGCTAGAGCATTAAGTAAAGGACAAATGCTGTAGTCATAAAAGCTGCATTGGTGCAGGTATATTTTCAGGGCACCCTATGCAAAGCCTCCTAGGGCTGTTAATCTGCAACACGTTATAGTGGTAGTGATCAATCATTATTATTTTTCTAGCACAGTGACACGTCTCCAGCCTGGTATGATATTTGGTTCTGGTTAAAAGCTTAATTTCTGCCTTTAGTGGACGTGAGCTGAATATGTTGAGACAGGTTTGCAAAACCAGGTAGCCAAGACCCCATTTCAAGTAACGGGGGAGACATGTCAGCAACAACACCTGATGTGAGTGCTAATATTACATGACTGTGCCACAAAGGAATGATATTACTGCTGTAGTTATGCATCAGTGGAGGTGAATTATGTACAGTTCGTTTCACTGAGGGTCAAAGAGCAGTTAGTCGTGAAAAGAATGATCATTTCTTTCCCTTCAGGGGGACTTGCAACCATGTAGGTAACTTTACCCTAAAACCAAAGCACAGACAGTGGAGTGGATACACCCTTCCTCTTCAGCTACCAGAAACAGCACAGTAATGGAAACTGTTGAGAATATATATGATTATTTAAGGTCATAAAGGAGGCAT
Source organism: Nettapus auritus (assembly GCA_011076525.1). Lineage (NCBI taxonomy): Eukaryota > Metazoa > Chordata > Aves > Anseriformes > Anatidae > Nettapus > Nettapus auritus. Next base: position 22,220,697 of record CM021767.1, read on the forward strand.
CTGTGTGAAACTTCTTCTCGATGTAGGAGCCTTTTTTCTCTGTTATTTACCAACTGAAGCCTTGTTTGCTCTGGCAGCGTTTCTTAATAATCAACAGCATGGCTAAACCCAGTTCAGTTCCAGTACGTGAACAGTTTCAGGAACTGTAGTCTTGGCAGTTGCCATGAATATTTTAATCCCTTTATGAATTAATTTTACTTCAAGTGAAACTGCATGATGTGGTTAAAAAGGTGGGGTTGCTGGCAACGGTCATGTCCTGTATGGGCTACACCTCCCAGCTCGCTGGAGCTGATCCAGTACAAACAATAGAGGAAAACCTCTATGAAGTGTCGCTCACGTAGGCAAGATGATTATTGATTATGTTACAGTAATGTATGGATTTTTCTAATGGCAATGCCGTCTTGCTGCCCTTTGTCCTTTGTGCTGGATGGAGCACCTTTGATACCAGTTGTTTTGCATTACATTTTGGAGCAAACTGCGTTAATGCCATTTGAATTTTAGAAAGCAGTACTTTTCATTATTACTGCTCAGCACATTGCCAGGTCTGGATAACGTAAAGAGGTATTTTTGCCCTTTAGTTTTAAGCGTACTCTATATAATCAGAGAAACATCAGGGTAAAGATCATGGTTTCAAGTCCAAGTATAAATAGATTTGGCTGAAAACATAACAAGGTCTGTTGTGCTGCTATGAGCAGAGCAAAAAGGTCATAGCTAATGTATTAAGCAGATGGATCCCAAAGAGTATTTTGTTGAAGGAGCGTACAAACGATAGCCTGTGTGAAGTCATTTGATTGCCTTTTTGTCAAGTGCTGTCATCTTACGTGATGAAACACTCAAGAAACGATGTATTAGTTACCAAAAATTCCAGTCCTTAAATCAGTGTATAGGTTGTTCCATAAATAACAACCAGGCAAATTTATGCTAAGTGAAGCTTCTTCTAAATGGAAGCTTGTGTGTGTATTACAGGAGTGCTTCATTCTGTGACTAAAAACCATGGCATATTCTTAATTTTCCAATTCTTAAATATCCTAATGTCAAAAGGTACCAAGTCAACCAAGTCAGTTTCTGGAAACAACTGAAGACAGGTAACAGTAATACTTGAGCTGAGTGTATTCCAGTGCTTCTAAAGCATTTGAGAAAACTCCCTGTGAAAGCTCTGTTGGTGTTTGGGAATTGCTCTTCTGTAAATAGTAAGTACGGAACCACTAGATGGCACTCATGAGTGTGTGAAATAGCTTGTAGAGCTCCTAGGATCAACACATTCTTGCCCCCAGCAACGGCGGAGCTTTGAAGCAAATTTTCCTACGGTAACAGACTGATGACGTGATATTGTCACTTGCACTGTTAAATGCAAGATTCTGAAAGAAACAAAGCACTGGTACCGGATATGGCAGGACCTCCTTGGCACGAGTCTGTGGCTGCCCATGTACAAAGGAGGGTTGTATCTAAATCTATGAAACTTGCATTATTCACTTATAAATTGTTTTCATATAGTATATATTAGATAACTTTTAGATAGTCACACTTTCCATATGAAGTTTTAGTGTGCCAGTTTACTCTATAGTAGTAATAGGTACAGATCTCTCTTCAGTTCTTTTGGTGGGAGTTCTACTATAGGCGCAGTGGTCAGAGAGTCAGACACGGACTGAAGGATAGGACACGGAAATGCCCTCAGGTCTATTCCTATTGCAAAAGCAAATGCAAATGAAACAGTCAAACTACCTTGATTGCCTGAAGCTTGTTATCCAGGGCCCGTGCCAGCTCCAGTATCATAGCGCAAGGCACGGCTGAATCCGTTGCTCCTACAAACACCCTCCCATGCCATTGTGGTGCAAAGAACTTTGAGTCGTAGTGGCAAGCGAGTACCAGGTGGCGTTTTGCAGACGGGTTGAGAGTACTGATAATATTTGAAAAGGTTTGATACCCATACGGTGTGTATCTCTGAAATGTATCTTCTTCAATTTCCCAGCCAGCCTGTAAGCTTTGAAGACGGTGCTTGATGTGCTGCAATTAAAAAAAATAATAATAAAAAAAAGGAAGTATACCAGATGTATATCACTTGCTTAAAAAAAGATGTTGCAGACAAACTAGCAGTAGCTAATTAATCATAGTAGCACTTAAGTTTATTTCTGTAATCGCTGAGAGGTGAATTTTATAGAAAAAAAAATTAATGTCACCGTATGAAATAAGCACCATCTGTGCTACCTTAGCCTACCCTCTGACTGGCTCGCTTGCTCTTCCTCTCTCCATTTCGTCTCTTGTATTTGAAATCTGAGAGTTTTGAATGATTGCCTATCCATGTGACGTGCTGAGATCTCATTCTCCAAAGACTCCAAGCCAGTCTTTTCCAGGTGTAACCAGGATAGATTTGATGTTTGCCTATTCAAATCTAAACTCACTTCTGTCCTGAAGTGTCAAGCATGGCTGCAGAGAACTTGTGGCTATTTTGACAATTACTATGTATAGATACCGTAGCAGTATAAATAAAATGATGGTTTATTTTATTTTTTTTTTAACTTCTATGAGAAATCTGCCATTCAAGTGCCCTAAGCTGTTTACAGTGCTACGAAAGGCAGTCTGATTCCTGTAAACTAAGGGATGAATGAAGCATTTCAAATGGTTAAAAATGAAATCCTTAATAAAAATGAAGACCGTAAATCTGTATGAGAGGTCACTCATTTTAGGTGACTCCCTACCTTAAGAGACTACCTCTAACTGCGGCAGCTATACTTAGTACAGAGTTCTGGCTAGCTCTTATTAGAGGGCCATCTCTGTTGAGCAACTTATTTTTATGGGTCCCCAGAGTGCTTCTTCAAGGCAGATTCCTCTCTCTCTAAGTAAACATTCACAAAAGCCTCTAAGGGGAAAAAAGAAAATAGACTTTGAAGACTTGTCCTGTTCTTAGTGAAGTCAGTGGGAACATTGCCATAAATTTTGTGCTGGAACAAACTTCCATTTTGCTTGTGGTCACCTTCCAAAGGCTTTTATGGCATTGTATGGTCTATCCACTATCTGTAGGCAGAGCAAAGGACTTCTGTTATGGATTAAGAGGAATATGTAAGCCTGGGTGAAGTTCCCAGTGTGCTCTATCCATGATTGGAACTAGCCCTCTCCCTTAAAGGAATCTGATACTTTTTGTGTCTTCACAAAGAAATGTCATCCGTTGCATATTCTGTTGTGTTTTTCCTTGGTGGAGGTCTAATTTAGTGTAGGCTGTTACCTTGTAACAAGATGATCTTTTTTTGAACCTGACTTTTGGTTTTCTAGCCTAGGCTGTGCTGTTTTTTTATTTTGTTTTTCTTACTTTTTCCCCTTTCATTTGGCTGCCTTCCAGGGTATCACTAAGGAAACCATGGAACTAAATCTATAGACACACAGAGCATTAAAAAGCTGCATTTTTCCAGTCTACCCGTTGCAGAGTGGCAAGTGAACTTGTAGTTAGGGCTGTCTTGGAGCTGTTGAGTCACTGCTTAGAGGGTAGATGAAGGCTAGTGAGATGTTGCAGGCACTTTCAAGTAAACTCAGCTGTGCCAGTGTCTTAGTCTCCTGACTGACTGATGTAATTCAGAGTGGGCAGGGTACACACGAGAGCTTGGTCATGTTAAATCCTTGTGGCTCAAACACAACGTGCTGGAGGTCTTACCAGCTTGGGGCCAGGTGCAGTGTATCTCTGTCAGCCCAGCATTCACACACAGCTGTTCTTGGGCCTAAGGGGCTAGCGCTGTGCATTGTCGTGTTGACCATCACGGTTGCCTGCCAGCGTGGGCCTCTCTGATCCCTTTTAATCTCTTGACATCCAGCCAAGGCAACATTACAGGGCAGTGTGACAGCACAGGACTGCTCCAGAACAAGAGGGGTGTGTAGGGAAGTCATTTATTTCATCCCCAAGCAGGATTCCAGGTGTTTGAACCAATGGCCAAATCCTGCTCGCGTAAGGGAAAGGACAAGCATCATGTTGTATTTTGTTACCAAAGTACCTGGGGCAAGCTTCTTAATTTAAAATAACATATTTAACATAAAACCAGATTTTCTTTCACCTTGCAATGCAGCCCTAGGAAGTAATGTCAGCTGAAGCGCGAGCTGCATCTTGTAGGCACTGCACGGTCCAGCCTACAACAATGGTAACGTTAATCCTGTGTCCCTTCTGAGGTCAGTGGAGGCCCTAGCTGAATATAAATAAGTGTTCATAGAGGTTTTCAGACACTGTTGTCTTACCTGCCGTACGGCGTGGTTTCCTGGTGATCCTGAGTACCTTTCTATCAGGATGGGGCGCAAATCATTCTCCCACATGTCAGAAACATCGGTATTTTCTGCAACTTTTTGAATAGCGTCAGAATGTAAAATTTTTGGTTGGTGAGAATACTGTGGAAGGAAGAAGAAGGAAAGATTGCTATAACAGTTATGAGACTTTGAAATTCATTTTTCTTCAAAATTACACCAAATAATACTTTGGTATATAGGGCTTTTTCATTTACTGACAATAAAGTTATTTAAGAAAAAAGCTTTTCTGACAAAAAAAAAAAAAAAAAGACTTTAAGTTCTGTGGCTTTTCTATATTTGGTTTCCATGTAAAAATATACTAGTATTAAAAACAGGAGAAATTTTTAGCTACTAGCAATACAAATTCAACCCCTAGCTGGGTTCTCATTTCTGGTATCATAACTCTATTTATTCTACAGTCATGCCCTCAACCATGTCACCTTCAAATAAGGTTTCCTTTGTGACAGACGTGACGAGCTTTATTTTAGTAGCAATAATATTTAGCTTTATGGCCTGACTACATTATGGGGTGCATTGCTGTGAAGAAATGCGTAAGCTACCTCAAGGCAACGTAAAAAAAATAAAATAAAATCCCCCTCCTTTCCCACTTACTTATGTGCATCATTTCACAGTGATCTGGAATGACTGAAACTCATGTATTACCTGGTCAGCAAGTGTCATGATCTTGAAATGTGCAGTTCTGTATAATAATCTTTTATCTTAATTACCCTGACAGATAAATATTGTCTTAGAAAAAAATATTTTTTTGGTCTTATTGGTAATTTTCCTACTTCATTTGTCTGTGCTCGGCAAAGCAGACACCAATACAGATATTTTCTAGAGTTCACTGTAAACATTTAGTTCAACCCTTTTCTCCTTCCCTGGCTGTTGTCTATGTGAGGTGCTTTCCATCTCAGTTTACTGGTGAAATTAAGTAGGGGGGACACACAAAGATACTGAGTCCTACAATGCCAAATTTCAATATAGTGTTTAAGTACAAATCTGAATTTTAAGGCTATAAGGACGCTGAATTTTAGGATTTGCAGTTAACATTTTTAATGCTAACAGATTTAGAAATGGGCTAAAAAGATAACATTTCATCAGATATACTTCTACAAGTTTTCTAGTTGTAGAAAATGAATAAAATGTTTACATTTTTGAAAGACTGAAAGTTTAGTATAACAGAATTTATACCAGTGTAGAAAGGGCACGGATGAGAAAGTGACAGCGCTGTTCTGTTTAGGAGAGAGAAAATCTACAACTACAGACTTCAGAAGTGTGGAGGGCACATTAATTATGGATGTTCTGAAAATATACCTTCATTTGAATAAGTGAAGGGCTTGAAGAGAATGCTGAATCATGTCTAGCCTATAGTGCAGTAGAGCATGCCTGCTGGTTGTGGCCACTTTGCAAAGAAACATTATTATTGAAGTACAAATGTATGAAACCACTTCAGAAGAGAAGGAACAATTTGCATTCCTTATAATGGAAATCTGCTCAAATTTGGGAATCAAAAGGGATTGCAAAGGTGGTCACGAAATAAAAGCGTAACAGAATGAGATCCATACGTGGCTCGTTCCTTAGGGTTGTTTGATCCGTATTTCCTCTGTGGCCATGGCAAGGAGGCAGAGCAGTGTGTTTATGGCACGGTTACCATCAAACCTTTTGTACTAAGCAGTACAAAACTGCAAGACACCTACTTCTAGCAGCCCATGTTTGTCTTGCTGGTTTTGGTACATTTCTGCGCAATGCCAATGGAAGTTCGTTTCTAAGAGCTTGTAAGTTTAGACCCAATTCCTCCTTCTCAGTGAGCTACAGGAGCAGGGGGGAACGGTCTGTATGCTCTTAAGACTTTCAACTTCTGGCTCATACTTCCCCTCAGGGAGAAGGAGAAAAAGTTGTCAAGGGACAAGAATTTGATGAGAAAGAGGAAGTGGTTCTTGGTTAGTGTCTGCAAGGGCAGAGGAGTTCAGCTGCTATGGTTCTGCGGTTAGATGGCATTACATCATTAGCAAGCAGATTGCCTGGTTGGAAAAGAATGAGGTAGAGTGCATTTGTGTGGGTTAAGGGGGCTGAAGAAAGAAGCACCAGGGCTATATATATGTATTCTTGTGTATATTATAGGCATATAGATTCTGTATATGAGGCAGATGTTATATAGAGAGATGATATGACTAGAAGAGAATGACAAAGTTTCTCTTGATCTCTTTTTTTTTTCTTCAAAAAAACACCCAGCAACCCTTCATTGAATGGCATCACGGAGAAAATGGATTGACGACTAAGCGGAGGTGAGTGGAAATGTATGAAGGAAGTTTCCTGTCACCCTTTTGTCCTGGCCTCCGATTCGGGGGTGAAGGGAGCGCTGCTTTGGGGTGGCAGAGCTGTGCAAGTTTTGGGTTCAGCTCTTCTACAGCCACCTGAGGATGGGCCCTAAAAAGAGGGTTTTCCATTTTGGAATGGGCGAATGTTTCCATTAAATGAAATCCGCCATTCTGTGGTCTGCTGCGTCCCTCGTGATTTGGTTCATTAAGATCTCTGCCAGTGTTTCGTAATCAGGCACGACGAGTTGTCACATGGAGAAAGAAGTAGAGGTTTTGCTGCTGTTGATCGTTCTTTAGCGTTACAGTGAGACTGTTTTCCTCCCTGGTTCAGACCCCGTGGTAGATGCGGAGGAGCCCGGTCGAGCCCCACGCGATGCTGCCCTCCCCTCCTCGCAAACCAGTTAGCGGTAGCCACCAGCCCCCTCCAGCTCCTCTCTCCCCACTACCGGGGGCGGCAGGAGGACGGGCCCCCCGTTTCCCGCCCGGCCCCCCAGGTGCTGCCCCTCAGCCTCCCGCCCGGCGGCGGCCATGAGCGGGGGGCGGGCGGCGCCATCTCCCCTCGCACCTGCGCCCGCCCCGGCGGCGGGAGCCGTGAGGGGGATCCCGGCTGAGGGGAGGGGAGGCGAAACCCACCTTGAGCAGCGTCCAGCCCGCGCCGCTCTCCCGCCCCTGCGCCGGGGGAAGCCAGGAGGCGGCGGCGGCGGCCAGGCACAGCGCCCCGGCCAGCCCCGCCATCCCGCTCCTGCCGTCGGGAGAAGGGGCAGTGCTGGGCGGGGAGGGGACGGAGGAAAGGGGAGGAGGAGGAGGAGGAAGGAGGGTGCCCACGGCGGGAGGAGCCGTCCCCGGGGGTGCCCGGCCGGCTTGGTGGGGAGGGGGCTGCCGCGAACGGGGCGCTGCGCTGGGGGCTCGGTGGGGCGGCGTTAGGAGCCGCGCCTCGTCCTGGGGGGGCCTCTGGGGACCGCTGCGAGGTGTCACCGGCTGCACCTGCCTGTAGCTGTCCCCGGGATGCTTTCTGGGCCTACGCTGACAGCACCTGCCACCCGAATTTGTGCCGAGCGATGTCTGGCAAGAGGCCAATTGAAATGGCTGAAACCAGCTGAAAAGCTTCTGAGCGCATAAGCCCTTCAGGTCGGACGGTATCACTGTTGTGCAAAACATCTGACGTTTGCATCACAGATATTCCACTTAAAGTCCAAAACTTTCACACTTTTATCAATGTTCACACAACGCTCAAATGAATTGAATGAAAAGAAAGTCAAAATGAAAGCAGAAATGGAGGAGGGAGCAGGACTGCTCATCCTGCCCCTCTTTGGCATCATACCGAGGAAACATCCTGAGAACTACAGCTTGACAAGCGTCCAAAGTGCCTGTGAGGCTGCTATTAGAAAACTAGAGCCATTTGTTGATTTGACCCCAGTTCCACAGATTTCCTAGAAAAGCCGGTGGATCCACGGCCCAGCGTACTGGTGGACTGACTGGTGATGATAGTTCTACTGCTGATACAACGTCCTTGTAAGCTGATACCAAGAACATGGCTGTAACCCAATTATATCAGTGGCATTCAATTTTCACACAAGTCCAAACGCAAAACCAAGTCACCGCTGAGTAGGAGAAATGTGCCATCACTGAGATCACCACAAAAGACCAGCGTGGGCTACAAACACTGTCAACAGACCCTTAAGCAAAAGCCCCATCACGTCAGCAGAGACCAGTCACGGGAAGTTGCTCTCCATCCACCTACCAAGATGACAGTGACCCTAACAGGACTGTACAGCGGAACAACAGCCTGTTCCCTTCAGTCCGAGCTCTTGTGGTTGACTACACAGTCCTGATGTTGGACAGAATTTCTGGCTCACGTGCCAGAGTTCTCATACAATTTAGCAAGAAAAAAAACAAAAAACAAAAAACAATGTATGCAGCAGAAATTTGCCAGGAATATAAGCTTGATTCGGGTCTAGCTAATACTGTCTTCCCCCAGGGGACTGTGGTCCCACAGAGGGGCTACAATTCCTTCACAGAGTACAAGTACAGCAAGCGTAAAGTCGGCATAAGACTGTGTTGACCACACCTCCCTAGGAAACGCAGATAAAACGGTAAGTACCAGACCAGTTATGTAAATGTATTGAAAAGGATGTTTTTAAGCTTTTTTTCCCCTTCCCCAACCCGTTAGTTCAAACAGCGTCATGCTTGCTGTTGGCTCTCTGGTAGGAACAGGTTGTTTGCTTTCTGTTAAAGTGTTAGTGGAATTGGTCAAGGTCATTAACCTGGAAATTCAAGTACAAAAGCTAAGAAGAAATGGGAACGGTGTTCTGTGATTCCTCTTCCCGGTGAACTGAAATCTGCCCTGTTAGCCTTTCTAAAAGTAAACCAGCTCAGTACTGTGTCAAGCACAGGTTGGCTTGTGTGAGTGAGTTCTGGTGCTGCCCAGGGGAACAGGAACATTACAAACCTGGCAGGGGAATCAGTAAAGTTGAATCTGAATGCAGGGTGTGATGGAGACCTTCTGGGGGGATTTTTAGACAGAAACTGCTTTTGGCTTCGCAAAAAAACAATATACAGAAAATTAGAAATGGAAGCTGATGCCTTGACTTTTGGTTTTGAATTTATTTATTTTTAATCTTGCTATAAACATACAAATATATCTCGATTAAAATCAGTCTGGACCTAATAAGAACGTGTTGTACTTTTTTTTTTCACTGTAGATGAATGCTTTGTATCAAGATCGAAATGTCAAAGCTGATTAACATCTGTAATCGCCACAGAGAGCATAACAACACTGAAACACACTTTTCTTCCCTGAAGTGAACTCGCCATACTAAGATTCACTTCAGCAAAGCAGTTAACGTCTGTTCTTAAATCGGCCCCTACCCAGCCAAACAACACAACATGTTTAACTTCAGGATAGATTTTGGTCCGTATTACTTTCAATATTTGGAAGGGAGACCTCCCTCCCTTCCCATTCATAACCTCCCCCAGGAGTTCTCTGTCTAATGATACGTAGAAGAACAAGGAGACAAAAGTAGTAATAAACTGAAGCGAAGCATAAATCAGAGCAGTTCACGGCTGAAAAGGGAAATATGTAACTATTTAAAAAATAATACACAAAGTTAAAAAATTGAACCAAAGGTGATGAACATTTTGTTTTCCAGTGATTTATAAAGAAAAAATGCATTGTTTAGTCCTACTCCCTGCTCCCAAATTGAAGAGACGTCATCAAATTGCTCAGCGGTTAGCTGTTCTATGTACCTAGTCAGTTTATTAGCTTGAAAAGCAAATAGATGTAACAAGGTATCATTTAGAGGAAAAACAAGGAGGTTGTTTGAAGAAAGCCCTATGTTATCTGTGAAAACGCAACCTGTGTGTTGCTTCTCCCCTGTGGCCCAGCGGATGCAGCAGTGAGAGAAGCGCGTGGGGAACGGCACCACCAAGGGCTGCGGGCTGTGTGCACGCCTGTCTCCGTGAGCCGGTGGAACTCCCGCACCTTCTGCCTGTTCAGAGATGTTTTGGACACTCGGCTCTTCCAGCTAACGGGCCCAGAGCAGGGAGAGGAGCGAGCGTGCCTTGTCGTGTGTTCAGTTTCGCTAACAGGAGGTGGTTTTGTGCCCGAGCCGTGGCTGGTTTCCCCACAGTGGCACGGCAGCGGGTAGGTTGTGCAGGCTGGGATTTCCAGCGTCTGCAGCCTGGCTGCTGCGTGTTCAGAAACAAGTGGGTGGCTCCTAGAAGCCGTAGCAGAAGGGCAGCAGGGCTGGGGTTTAGCTGGAAACACGCAAGCCTGGAAGTGCCCCGTGCTCCTGTGCATCCCGTGGACCTGAACCACCACTATTCATCGAAGTCAGCCCACCTGTGGCTGACTTCTGTGGGGTTTGGAACAGGGCCTCTTTGAGGCTGTGAAAGCCCCGGTTTGGTGCTTCAGACTTGAGACTGTTTCCGTGGGTGTATTTGCAGGCAATGTTTTAGTAAATTGAGTGTGCGGGTGAGCCCTAAACACTTACTTAGGGAAATAACTTTATGTTTGTCTCATAATTGGTAGAGGAGGATGATACGACCTGAGTGAGGCTACCCACCTGGTAGGCGTAAGGATTTGTGGGACCATTCTTTAAACTCGTGGTGGGTACGTGAACTCCCAAAGGTCAATTACATATAATTAATAACATCAATATATACTTTTCAGTGGATTTATGCCAGGGTAAATTTGATTCTGTGTGTTTTTAAGCCTGCACTAAACTTTCCACTGTTTTTTTGGAGGTAGATTTTAGGACAAAGTTCAGCTAAGGGCTCAAACCGAGACGATGAGGTAATTACACAGAGACATCCACATTGCAGGACTTTATCCAAACCAAACCTGAACTCCTAATTCTTGTTCAGTTCTCCTACAGTGGGCGTGGGGAAAGGAGACCATGAACTGAGAGAAAAAGGATGGAGAAAAATAAGCCTTTTAACAGTGTGTTCAAATAGCTATTAGTTCCTCTTTCTGCAAGCATCTCTTGCAGTTCGTGCAGATTCTGAATGGGCACATTCGCTAAGCAAGATCAGGGTCAAAAGCAGTGAAAAATCATCATGGCAGTGTACGCTCAGGGTATCTCTCAGACAAATGCACCAGTCAACTCTCCGAGGACATTGCCTTCTTTGTAACCCAGTCAGATGATATGCAAATGTTCCACGCACCAGACTGGTGCATAGCAATGAATATGTTCAGTTTCCGTTTACAGACAGAAAACATCCAAATGCTATAGGCACTGATTTCAAACTGGGAAAAACTGGATGGGCTTTTAGAGTTATAAAACGGTCGTTCCAAATGCAGCTTTTCTATACGACAGGCAGTGGCCCGTCTAGAATGAAAAGCAGGGTTTTTAAACAGCAAGTATCAGCAGAAGCTACGCATATTTCCTGCTATCGTGTGGCTGTCAGAGGCAGCAATTTGTGAAGCGCAGCTGGCTTCAGTAGGGAAAGCTCTGAGCAGCAAAAACAAGCTCACCATCTGAGGGAGGGATGGGGGCTCTGAAGCGGATGCAGAACATTGATGAAATCCACAGGAAATCACTAATTATGAGAGTCACAACAATTACAAAACGGGGCGCTTACGCGGTCCGTTGGCAGTCAGGGCTGACGCTGTCACAACGCTGTGCTACGTGGTCACAGGCTCAGTTGGGCACACACACAGATGTATGTGCTTCTCTAGAGATGCTGAAACGCGGAGCTGCTTTTGGGTGTGCTTTACTCAGAGCCCTGTACAAACAGAACATTTTGGGATGCTTCAGGAGCATTCATTAGTATGAAGTACCACCGCGTCAATGCTTATAGCTGTTTGTTTTGGCTGATGCCTTTCTGTGTTCTAGGATAAATTGATTTTAACTAATCCATCTTCTGTTCTAATTTATGAAAAAGCAGCTCTGCTGGCTTAGTGCAGCAAATTAAATGGCACCAACCCTATTGGATGCTATAATGCTGAGCTTCTTTACGGAGAAGTATAATCATTGCCCAGTGTCTGTGGTAATACCTAATATCCATCTGGTATTGCCTGCAGTTGGCTATTTTTAGGACTGTTACTTCGATTGTGAGAAGCCTGCCGCACTTTAAAAGCTCTAGAGCATGACTCCTCGCTGTGCTAAACATCAGAAATCATGTTTATGGAGGCAAGCTCTGTGTTTATAGTGTTGGTGTGTGGGAGTCCCACTTCAGGAGGAAAAAGGAAACGAAGATTGCTCAGTTATCTTGTGCAGAGCTTTGGCAAGAACATCCTCTATTCATGGAATAGCCTTCATTAAAAAGTCCCAGGGTGTTTTTTAGCATTCAAAACCAGTTAAAAGCAGAATCAACTATTAAGTGCTGCAGTTTGGGTTTAAAGTAGTTCCAGATTTCAACAAGAAGCTCCAGGCTAATTATTTATCAAACAGGCTGTCTCCAGAGAGAACACAGACGTTGTTATAGACCCTATCAGCTGCTCTGTGTGATGGTTTGATGCAAACTAGGGTGAAGTAAGCGGAAAGACTCCACTGAGCCTCAGTGGGTTTTAGGTCAGGCCCCAGGAGCGCAAGATGCAGGCAACGAACAGCGTACGTTGCAGAGAGTGCCGCGAATGACAAAGCACTCATCTGCTGCTCCATCTTGGAGCCGAGAACCAGGACCCTTTGAATTTCCATCGACGGCTTCCCTCTTCCACGTGTGCGCGGCCTGGTACGTCATTTAACCCTCGGCAACTCCTCGTGGCGGTGGACGTGGCGTTAGGAACACGCTGGCTGCCCGCTCGAGGAGGAGGCTGGCGGGTGGCCTCCAGCGGGGGGCTCTCGGGCCGGAGGGGCTCCTCACAGAGCGGTGCCCGGTGCCCGCTCCGTGAGGTGTTTGTGCTCAGCCCACCGAGCGGGGGCACCCACAGCGCCGGGGCTGGGGGCGAGGCCGCCGTGGCGGAGCAGGCCGAGCGTTTCCTGGGCAGGACGGAGGGCCGCCACCCACGCCTCGCCGAGGGGAGCCCGAGGGGCCGGGCGGGGGCAGCTGGCGGCGGCCTGAGAGGCCCGCGGAGGCTGCGATGCGGAGCGCCCACCCCCCCGGCCGCCCCGTTAGCGGTTACGGGGCAGCAACCGCCACAGGCGAGAAAAGTAACGGAAACTCCGGCCGAGCCGCGTGCGCATGCGCCCCGCACCCGCCCGGCGAAGGGCGCGCCGGGGCTCGTAGTTCGCTTCCCCGCCGAGCCCAGCGGCGGAGAGGGGCGGCGGGACTACGATTCCCGGCAGCCCCCGCGCCGCTGCCCGCGTTCCCCCCCCGGGCGGCTCCTGGCGTGTGCGGGGAGAGGCGCGGGGCCGCGCGGCGGGTGAGATGCGCGCGAGGCAGCGGCGGCCCCGGGGACAGCCGGCGGCGGGCGGGGCCGCGCAGGTGAGGGCGGGGGAGCGGGGTGAGCGGCGCGGCCGTTGGGGCCGTTAGGGCCGTTGGGGCCGGGTAACGGCAGCGGGGCCGGGAAGGGCGGGGGCGGAAAGGTCCTGCCGCGGGGGGGGCGCCGCCAGCCCCGTTCCCAATCCCGGCCCGCGCTGGGGAACCGGCGGCAGCGGGCGGCTGCCTCGTCTCCCAGCGGCTCCCCTCGCGGCGTGCGGCGCGTCCTGGGGCGCTGCTGGCTAAGGTCGGGTACCCCAGGGCTCGGCGCTTTCTGCCTCCGGGAGCGAGGGAGGGAAGGGGCAGAGAACAAGAGGGAAGGTGGGCGTCTGCGAGCAAGGCTGAGGGCACGGTGGAGCCTCTGGGCTGAGGAGGGAGCGTAAATGCTGCCTTTATTCTTCCTGTTTGCTTGTGGCCTTCGTCTGCACCATACTAAGCGCATCCTTCAAGGCACAAGTGGTCTCCGCAGGTGTCTTTGCCAGCTGTCTAGCGACTATTGCGTATTTGTAGGCATCGCTTTGTGCTGGAAATCCAGAAGGTAGCAGTTTGTTCTCTCCTCTGGAGCCCCTGCTAGGAATTTCTACTAGAATCAAGAGTTTCTTTCCTTCCAGTACTGCAGTCCCTGTAACCCTGCTTCTGTACCTGCCTCGTAGGATGCAATGGCAGAGAGCTTTTGAGCTACTGTGCTGGTAACCCTGCTGAGTGTGTAGTCTACTAACTGGTCTCTTTCACTGATTACCAGCCATATTTCAAGTAAAGGTAGTTTATACTGCATGTCATAAATTGGCATTTCTTTTCTAAAATGTCTTTCCTTTTAATCTTAGTAATACTTCCCCATTTTTTTTTTTCTGGTGCTATCCCAAATGGTCATCAATCTATTTTGACTCAGCTTTGTAGAAATAAATGAGAACGGAGGGTAGTTTAAAATAAATTATGTGACTTAGCGGTAAAGAGTAAACGTAACGGGTTACTTTGATGTATTTAAACTTTAGATCCTATAACTAAAAATCAGTGCATTGCTAAAGTTACAGAGTGCAAGTCTGACATCCTTCATTCTGTAATACCAGAGATGATGTGGGTCCAGATAAAGCTGCTCTGTACCGTTTGGAACCTCTCCGTAGTTGGAGTGGACAATGTGTTTGAGCATTTGTCTTGCCTTCCAAATGCTTGAAATAAGGAATCAGATAGCGCAGCAGCTTGTAACAAGTATTTTGAATCCGTGCTTGTGAAACTAAAGAAAAAAATCCAGAATCCAGTCATGAAATGATTTATTTTACAAGGTTGTGGCAGGCTTTCTTTTTTATCAACTGTGTAAGCACTAAATGATTTTTTTTCAAAGGAACTGATGCTCTGTTGTATGCTATTTACTTCTAGTGAAGAATTTGTGCAGGATGTTTTTAGGTCGTTTGGATAAAATTGTTAAAATGTATCCTGAGTACTTTTGATATAGAGGGTTTTTGAGTCTTGGCATTACGTTTTTTGGAAGTTTCAGTGTATTTAATAATCTTTCTTCTCTACCCACCAGCTTTTCAGCATATGCCTGCAGAGCAGCCCTATGGTCTATTCCCTTTTTTTAAATCTTCTTTTCCTGTTATCAATGAAGGAGCTTTGCTCTGCTAAATTACTGATAATTTAAAGTTGTATTCATGTATTGACCAGCATTACGTCTGATTTGCTTATCATACAGTAAGAAAACTCTTAAATTCAAGTTATATTTGTAAAACGTTACCAATTTACCCCATATTTGAGTGCAAGGAATTGGTGATCCTGCTGCTTCAGAGGAACATCTATGTCCTTGATGTGCAACTTCTTGCATTTCACATGAAATAACTGTATCTCTTTCCCTACAGGCAGAGTACAACGTTTCAAAATGCTGGAGGTTATCTGGGTGAACCTAGAGATTACAGTTAATGTGATCGCGTCTTCAGAAATCCTGCTCCTGCGTTTCATGAGCTAAACTATTTCACAAAGATGAAATCAGATACGGATCTCCAGTTTAACAGCGTCCTGTGAATTCAGAGATTTTCTGAAGGAGGAGTAGATTCATCATATACGTGGACTTTGTTTGTTGCCCAAGGATACAGTTTTCTCTATTTTCATTCTGAAAAGCTGTCTACATGAAGAAGAGTTTGCATCCAAGATGCAGTCTGTGGAGTTAGGTGAAAAAGGACACTGTTAATGAGTTAACCAACATTTATTTCCATTGGCGTTTCCAGATTTTTTTGGTTGTTGTTGTTTTTAATACAGAAATGAAGGACAAGTGTAAAACAACAGAGCTGATGTATTTCTGAGGCCTTTATGTGAGCCTCTGTTGTCTGGACCTGGTGCTAAAGGAAAAGCAATCTGCTTTTGATCAGCTGATTGTGACTGTGGAACGGAACCTTTAATTTAAAGTAACTTCCAGCTGAAATTATTCTACTTTCTGGCTTGCACAGAATGAAAGGGAAAATTAACATGTTGTACTGGTCAGGGGCATTTTACTGAACTAAGAAAGGGAACGTTAGGTTTTCCTAACTTCTAATTTAAAACCAAGAACTGACAACATTTTTCTTAGAATTTGACTACTAGGCAGATCTCGGCAGTTTAAAGCAAGTCAGATGTCAGCAAACGACTCTTCTCCCCCATCCTTACAGAAGTTTTCCCCACCCACGTGTCATGCTGCTGCACAACAAACCCCAACGTTGTCTTCAAGTCCCCAGTCGGGGCTCTCCAGTCGGCTCTCCAATGGCAGTTTCAGCACGCAGAGCCTCACAAACTCCAGGGGCTCTGTGCACGGGGTCTCATTCCTTCTGCAGA
Organism: Nettapus auritus; assembly: GCA_011076525.1. Classification (NCBI taxonomy): domain Eukaryota; kingdom Metazoa; phylum Chordata; class Aves; order Anseriformes; family Anatidae; genus Nettapus; species Nettapus auritus. The sequence goes on from CM021767.1 coordinate 22,236,935, forward strand.
TCGGTCTCACTCGAGAGACTGTCACCATTGAAGCTCAGGACCTGTCCCTCTCTGCTGTTAAAGACCTCGTGTGCTCTATAGTTTACCAGAAGGTATGGTATAACAGCACTGCGTTCCGCTGTTGGCAGTGGTTGTTTGCTAACAAACTGCTAAGAATATCAAGGTGTAATTGGAATGTGCCAAGAAGGTTGGTACAGGGACAGAGATCCGTGGCAGATGCTTGCAGTTACACACAAATTTAGCTGACTCCCAGGACAAAAGCTTTTACTTTAAAAGGAATAAACCCTCCTGTTCCCTTCTTGCTTGTGAAATCTAATAAAGGAAGGTGTAGTAGTAAACTCACAAGGATTAGTTTTCACAATATAGCAGGTATTTTTTCCTTTCCGTGTCTTGGGTTTTTACTTACTTCAGTTTGTGCTTACTACTACTGCTAACGGGTAGTCTTGGTGCAGAATAGTCAGCTGTAATCTAAGGACCAATCATGGCTACAGAAGTACACTGCAAGCCTGTGGAGTTGAGTGATAATAGCTTTTATTTTTGTTTCTTGTTAATAATTAAAAAAACCCCACTGAACAGCTAACGTTGTATCATTTTTCCATTTATGGAGTACATGCTCTGCTCTTTTATGAGAGGTATGTTATCAGCGTAATTTCTTTGTTCTAAGACAGTTGACCAAAAAAATAAAAACATCTCAGGGTACTTCTAAGATGTATCTTGATTAGGCTGTTGCAGTGTTCTGACTCTGGGGAGGAAATGCCATCTATCTTGATGTTTTTATATCCAAGTTTTACCCGTATTTACGTTAGGTAGGCTAGGTACTACTAACCAGCCTGAAAAGTAGTTAACAGTGTTTAATGTAAATAAGAAACAATTACTCTTTTCCCTCGAGGAAGCTGAAGGTAGATAATTTTGTGGGGAATTGCTTTTTTCATGTCTTTCATTGTAGCGTTGGTATTTTGGTTAATTAGTTTTATTAGGTGGTTCTTTTTCACTTAATAGCTTGAGAGAAAGTAAATGCAAATGTTACAAACTCTCCTTTGCATATGCTTGCATATCTTTCTCCCCATCTCACAATTTACTGCATCTTCCTTATGTTTACAAATGAGTTGGCAAGCAAGCTGATTTCATAATAGCTTTATGGGCTACCACAGTGTACTTCAGCATGTTAGTTCCTTTCTAAACAGACAAATTATTTGGGTCAACCTTTTTTTTTTTTTTTTTTTTTATACAGTGTGCGTTAGGTGTACTTTTTTGCAGCCATTTTAGGGGCCGCTTTTTCTTTCTGTATCAACTCCTTCTCTTTACATCTGCATATTTCCTGTCTTCTGTCTTGAAGAAAGATAAAAACAAATATATTCACACTTATTTCTCTTTTTCCTTTCTGTTCTTTAAGCGGACTCAGCTAAAAGTTTAGCTCAAGTTCTTGTTATAGCTTCAGAAACTTCCTACATGCTGAGCCTAATCTACTGCAAAAGGATTTCAGGATTGCAGTTTACCTCTTTCCATCTGGCTTTGATTCAGTGCGTGTTCTGCAGCTCATGCTACCAGAAAATGACTGTTCAGTGGGCTCATGCTTGCAGGCAGCAAACTGATCAGGAAATGCGTGAGGGTAACAACCTGATGTGTGGCGGGTTCATCTTTCATGAGGAGCTTTGCAGCCAGTGCACAAAGCGGCAATATCCTCCCTCTGTTTGATAGTAACGCGCCCTGCCTGGATTTTGTTCTTTGATCCACCGACTGTTGTGAACATATAAAGTATATTAATATTAATATATAAACCTCGTATTTATGTAAGAAGTTGTAAACCGTGTTCTTCTATGTACTGTCATGCATATGGCTGCCTGTTTTTTCCAATTGCAAGCTTGAAGCTATTGGGCATGGCTTTGGAATTTGGCAGTGTTAAAGCTTCCCTTTTCTCTGGCATTCTGCGGCTGGCTCAGACTGTCTTCTCTTGACCAGTTCCTGGTTGTCAGTTTTTAGGAAGCTATAGGGTTTGTTCTTGTTAGCAGTACCTATGTACTGTTGCACTTCTTTCATGAACAAGGAGGTATATTTTGTTATACTTGGAATTGTTCAGAGCTTGTCTTCTTATTTGAATGCTATCTACTAGAATTATCTCTACTAGAATTAAGTGGATTTTTTCTTACTTATTTCTAACAGTGCTTTCAAATCATATTTCAGACTTGCATTTCTCTTTATGCCTTGAACAAAATATGTTTGAGGGAGATGTGACCATCTTTGGTTGCTTGGGATTGCCTGCCTAGCTCTATCTGAGGCTACAACTACAATATCAAACGTGTTGATCATGACTTGCAGCTGATCTCTGAGTGGGCTGGATTTTGACCTTTGTAAAAGTAATTATAGCATCCTCAGAAGTCTTTAGAAAAATGACTTATGCCTTTCCTTTTTTTTTTTTTTTTTTTTTTTCCAGGGGAAATTTATCAGCTGGGGAAAAAATCTTGCAAAAGCCTGTGTCGGGGAGCAGTTGAGTTAGGAAATAAGTACTGCATCTACTTAATGCCTTTTCGTAGCATTTATTGCTAGGAAATCAGTGCTACGTTTACTCAATGCCTTTTCATAGCATTTATTGTCAGTCTTTCTGTAGTATTGATGCTTCCTGTTTCAGACGCTGCTGTTCAGTGCAGCTTGTTCAGGTTTTGCAGAAGGGTATTTAAAAGTAGCATCAGCAGAACTGAAACTAAAGAAGCAGCAGACACATATGCAGGGAGAGGGAGAAGGGTAAAGCAAATGTTTGATGTGTCTCTCGACTTTAAGAATGTTCTAAACATCAGGAGAGGAGCAAAAAAGTTTTTTTTTTTTTTTTTTTCAAGTTTAAAGCTAATTTTGAGGCGTGCTGTGTGAATGGTGGTGTGTATTAGAATGCCTAAAAGAAGTCTTCAGGGAAAAAAAAATAATCTGTAAACTTGATAGGGATGCTTCAGAAGATTCTTCATTCTAGTCTTGATCTCTCCTCTTGGTTCATTCCTTACTAGATTGCTGCATGTTGAAGCACCAGACATACAGTTCTCAGGGAGAGTCTGCAAAGGAAGCAAAGCAAGAACAGATGGGAAGAAAGAGTGTTTACAAGCAGACAAATGTGTCTTTAGCATAAGCTGTAGAAGGACAGTGTATGGCGTGCACAATGATCAGATACTAGAGAGACAAGTTCTTAATCTTGTCTTTGTTATAGACAAGTAGAACGTGGGCTTTACTAGTTTAAGACTAGAAAAACCACTACATGTGGTGATGCTCTGCTGTCTGCAAACAGAATCATGTAGGACAGCATATGGGGCTAAAAGTGCTTTATACTAGCTCATTTATGTTGTCCCACCTAAAGTAATAGCTACAAATGGAAAACATTTGATTGTTCTGTGTTACTACGTGTACAGCATCGGTATCTGCAGGATATCTTGTGACCTTTTCTTAAACTGGTGGATCTTTACTTTCACGACTCTGAGACTTCCCTTTTTCACTTTTATTTCCATGTTGTTTTTTCGTCATCTTTCTCTATATATGCAGAGTCTTTAAGGTGTCATTGTTTACCTTAAATCTCTTCTCCTAATAATATTTGTGCTTTCTTACTAATGTTAATTCGCCAGTTGTTTCCTGCATTATGTTACTGTGACTTGCGTTAATTCTGGCCTTAGTCTGTTGATAGCTACTTAGGCCTAATGTTTTTATACATATTTATTTCTTCTGCCTCTGAATTCTGTAAGGTGTTGAGAACGCAGTCACTGCAAGCATAGTGGTGTTTAAAAGGAGTTAAATTTATCATATTACACCTGCTTGTGACTCTTTCTACTGTTTCTGTAGTTTCAGACTTCAGTCGCTGTTATAAATGTCATAGTTCTGGTACACAGTGTTCCCTGGTCAATAATTTGAATGATCTGTATTGAATGTGATCATGTCAGTATGTCTGCACTTTTTTGATAGCTCTGTCTATCATTTTAATTAGAGTGGTTGGGATTTAATTTTTGATAACTGGAATATGACTGAAGTCCTTGGGTTCTTCAGAAAACGAGCCAGTTTTCTGTGAAGATGAAGTACGCTTGAAGGAGGCAAGCAAAAACTGGGGAGACGCGTCCAAACATTTTGCTTTGGTAATGAAAGTCTAACATGAAAAACAGAAAGACTCTTCTAACCAAGTGATGATTATTTGTGTACTTGTATTACTGATATGCTGAATGACAGTAGTTTGGATAGGTAGCTCTTCTCTAATGGCTGCTGAAGGGGGGGGGAAAGTGTTCATTTTATTATACTTTAAATTATGTTGTGAAAAGACCAAAACGTGGTATGAGTATGAGCTGTTTTCTGAAGGTTCGGACACTCGTAGTAATGGGAGGCTATCTAACCTGTTTGGGGCAGAGGCGTTGTCTTGGAACTAAACATGATTTCTAAACTGCTAACAGATGTTATATTAATAAAATGCTGAGAAGTAAAAGAACCCTGTTACAAGGATCATACTACAATTGATCTATATTACTACAAGAGTTGCAGAGATCCATTTTTTAGTAATTTGGTCTAATAGGTATTAGTACTTTAACCTTTTTTCCCCGCCAGGTTAAGCTTGTATTATTAGTTCATGGCACTTATTTTTGAAGGGGTCTAAAATTAATCCAAGTCTTGCTTCGTAATCAGGCTGCGCTTGAATGTTTTTTTTTCCCCTGTTGGTCTGCCTTCTTGACTCGCCATCTGCTTTCTCTGTACGAGCTAAACAAGGCAGCACTATAGTAGAGTTGGAGCATGAAAAGCAAACCGGCCTTCAGGAAAATGGGAGCTGGGGGGGAGTACAGGGGCATGGCGATGGTATATGCAGGGCAGGTGAGCATCTGCAGCGTGGTAATGTGCTTGTGTGCTGGAAAAGCTAGCCAAGCAGTAGTCCAAGTATGTCTGTACTGAGGCATCTGGCGAGGGAAAGGCCTCATACAACATGGTTGGAGCCCAGTTCTGTGTGGTAATGTCATTTGGCACATGACTTGAAAGAGTGGGAGTGCATAGCTGCGTAGGGATGCAGGAGAATTGATGGGAGTGATTTCAGTGAAGGAAGAGACTTTCCAAGGTAATGGGTGTTTTTGCACCATTAGACTTTGGGATTAACTTTCAGCGGTTTGAAGCATTTGTTTTGAGTTACAACGGGTCATGAGATATTGGACCTTGAAACAATATCCGCCTACGCTTTTCCCTAGTGTGAATTTTTGGCGACTGGTCCAGAACTTTGTAAAGTAAGTCCTGGAACTTGAACTAGAAGGATCTTTCGGTTACTGCAAAGCTAGAAAGAAACCCCAGTTGTGTTTTGCTCCAGCAATACTGGCTGCTCTATGTTGTGTTCTTCTGGGGAAAAAGAGCGGTGTACTGGTGTACATCAAGGAAAACCAGGCACGCAGTAATACTTTAAGCACTCCAGATGTGCCAGTTGTTTTCCTCAATGTAACTGTAGTAGTAGTAATGTTACTCGTGCTAGTACTACCCCAGTACAAGGATCACGTGTGTTCTTTATGTGCATTAATATTGGTGTACCAGAGATGAATTTGGCACAATCCATCGCATGCGTAGACTTCCCGCAAGTGATTTCCTGTAGTTAGATACTCTTTTGGAACTGTTAACACTGGGAACAGTCTCCTTTTTGCTTTTAGGAAACAAAGCGGTACAGGGATTAGCAGTTTATATGTTCTGAGTGACTGTGCAGATAGTTTGGGCTTTTAGGCAGGAAAGTAATAGCTGTATAATCCGGTAAGATAAAACAAGCTTTAAAAAATTCCACTTTGAATTTTGTTTTCAAGTTTACATTAGGAGCTCTTAACACTTCAAAGGAGCTGGATAGTGTTTCTCCTTTACACTCAGCTACATGAAGCTGTTAGGACAGCTATAAAAGCTGTACTGTAGTGAAGTACAAGAGAGAAAAATCTGGTAGTGTACAACTTGAGTATAGTTTAAGCTTTGCGTAAAAATTCTGTTACAAGATACCATCTGAAGCAAACAAACAACCACAACCAAAGCCCTGTGTCAGTCTCCGAGGTTATTATTTGCCTGCCCACACATATCCTTCTGGCGAAGGTGCTGGCGAGGAGGGTTGCGTTCCTGGCCACGGTGTGGGGTGGAGGAGCCAGCAGGGCGATGCAGGTCCATCAGCTGGGGGCTCTGACTGGCCCCCGGCGCCTTCCAGTGCTGGGCTCAGGCACGCTGTCCCATAGCAGCCCCAGGATCCCAGCATCCCCATTTCCTGGCACCTGGATGCACGAGCTACCAAGGCTGCAGCCCCGCTCCAGCCATGGGCTCTCAGGAATGGGTAAATAGTGGCACATGCCGAGGACACGTGGTAATGGTGTTTAAAATCAATGCTGCTTGATATGTGATCGTGATTCCAAGTTACTGGGGTGGAACCCTCTGTGGCATGAATCCTCTGCACCCCAGCGCATAGGGATGTTCTGGCACCTGCATTTTAGAGATTTAGAGACTCCAGGAATGAAAAAATGAGAAATTAAGATGCATCTTTATCAGAAGAAGGAGACTTAAACCTGTAAAATATTATAGTGGTTACTTAAAATCTGTGATTTATAGGTGGTTTTGTGAGCTGAGTACAAAGAGGCGATGGTTCATACTATTTCTCTGAGTCATCAGTTAGTTGTCTGTCCTGGCAGCTGCAGCTAACTAGCAGCAGCAGTAAGGAGTGGTGCGTTTATCTGCGGGCAGATAGCATGTTCATGGTGACTTTCTCTCTTTTGTTGGAATTAAGTTATTCAGCAGCATAATGCAATAGATATGCTATTAGACGTTATCTTGAGCATTAAATTAATTGTAGCATTGATGTGGTAGCTTTCTCTTGTTGATACTAGCATTAAACGAGATACCTGGCTAAACAGAATGTGTAGGATCAAGGAATAAAATCTCACAGCACATATTCAAAAACTGTAAATACAGCTTGCTTTCTTGTTCATTGTAGCACAGGGGCTTTTTAACTTTTTACTTGTTTACTGGAGATCCAGGTTAACTTTTTTTTTTTTCTCCCTGTTAATGAGGCTGGAGGAATATCTGTTGTTATTTAGTGTAAGGGTCCATTGGAGCCCATGCGGCAGTTGGACTGTGGGCAAGTCCTTTACCTTCTTGTAAGAAATGGAAAACAGCCCCTCAAGGGCTCTGCATCCCACAGAACACTGTTGTGAATACTTGATGTAAATGTGCAGGGTGTGCACACCAAAACAGAGAAGGCCAAATTAATGTTTTGGATGAAATTGCTACCGGAAAGAGGAAATTATTTTCTCTCTGAGTGGGAAGGGAGTGTGAAAACAATGGCCGTGACGGATACCTTCATTACGTCTTTGATTTGGTAGAAACAAGTCTTTTGACTACTTTAGCTATGGACAATTGCCATACCACAGGCATCTAGCAGTTTAGACCCTCTTACTTACTATGCTGGTTCTAAATTACCAGGCTGCAGTCTGTTTATTACCTAATCAATTGAAAATTTATTGTGTGCTATTCTGCGTTTTTTCCCTGCATTGTTCCTGTCTTCTGTCAAGCCCTTTTGTGTGTAATTCACGCCTCGAGTTTGATTTCTGGTTTGAACAAAAGGCCAGAGAAGGTGGTTGATCAGTGCTCATTGCTCTCCAGGTTCTATTTCTGCCCTTTTTCTCTGTGAACTCTCTGTTAACTTTTAAACTTCTCAGTTTAGTAAGTTTTAATCACATTTGACAATTTTATAAAGAGTGGAGAAAATACATGATGAGAGTCATTTACAGTGAAATGTCATGGAAATACGGCATGTTATGTAGCATAACTATTCCCTGTATGAATCTGGAATATTATCTTCTGCCCTTAGAATGAACTGAGCTCTCCTTTTCTTGCATCTGTAAATCTAAACTGGTGTGGAACGCCGGCATGGAGCCTCTTAGGCTTGTCCCTCAATGGAAGGAGTGGCAGGTGCTGCTGGAGTGTCTGGAGCTGACTGCTTGGCTGATCACAGTGTCTGTGAAATAAGGGTTGCAGGTGGTGATAAGCTGACTTAGAGACATCTGCGTTTGCTTTCAGGTGCCAGACTGATTACATATGTCTGAGAGATAAAAAGCCCAAACATTTTTCCATTTCAGGCTTGCAAAAGTGTCACTGTTGGTTAGCAGAGAGGGAGGGAGGCAGGGAAAGAATTGTTATCAGTGGGTTTGGTTTTATTGTTTTAACGTTTAATGCTACATTTCAGTTCAGAAAATGCTTCAGTTCCTCAAAAATGTCAAGCAGATAATATTTTTTTCCCCCATGGAACACTTAAAACACTTAAGTTCTGTAGCTGTTATTAAAAAAAAAAAATCATTCTGTGAATAGGATTTGCAAAGCATGTGCTAATCTGGAGTTTGCTTTTTATTGCAGTTCCCAGAGTGTGGTTTCTTTGGCATGTATGACAAAATTCTCCTCTTCCGGCATGACCTGAACTCAGATAATATTTTGCAACGGATTACATCAGCAGAAGAGATACATGAGGGAGATCTTGTTGAGGTTGTTCTCTCTGGTAGGTATCGTAGCAGTGGAACAGCACTTTGTTTGGTTGCTTAAAAGAAGATGGAGTTTTATGGAATATTGGTATCATGCGTGCCTTGAGCTCTTTTGGCTAAGCGGTCTCACACAGGGACACTGTTTTGGGGTAGAGATTTCCAAGAAAATCCACACAGTACTGATGCTTCGATACTGAGTTTTGGTACTGTTTTCCTGTTTTAATCTTCTTCATATTTATTAGTTATTTAAGTTGAAATGCAGGTATGATTCAAAATTTGCTTTTTCAGCCATGTTGTTGGTTTTATTTTGCCGAGATTTGTCCTCATTCCATAGCTTTTGCAATGACAATTTATATCACTAAAATGTTTCATACAAATGTAGTTGCTGAGTCATACCTATAGGGACAGTCTTAATGGTTGCTGTAGTGTTTGAAAACAATTTCTTTTAAATGATAAAGTCTGTAACATTGGTGCTATTAACCTGTAGTACTCTTCAGTAACATCACTAAAGCAAACCCTAACTGACTTTGGTTGTATGTGTTTTGAAAATACCCTGCTGAAGTCAACCAGAAGTCAGATGTAGACTGGTGGCTAGTTAAGCTTCAAATAACAGCTGGACAGGTATTGAGCAGTGCTTTCAGGCTTTGAGGACTAAGTGCCAGGCTGAGGCTATGCTCTAGAAAGAGATATCTTGGCTGTCATGGGGTTAGATTTGATACTTGGGTTGATAAAGTATGATTTCCAGAGTCGTAAGGCTGAGGTCCTTGACTGCGTTTCAGGACCTAGGCATGTGTAAGGTGTTGAATAATCGATCATCTTGGTTTGAGCTTTTCATTGCTTCTGGTTAGTGGCACAAGGGGAAAATTATGTGTCTCTTCTTGACAGTCTCTGACAGTTTCCTTATAAACACAGACAGATCACCAGAAATTGAGGCGTTCTGAGGACATAAATCTCTTTTTCAATGAGGTTTTAAAACTGAGACATGGGAATCTGAATATGAAGCATTGGTGTATATTTTAGTCAAAGAATAATAGCCATCAGGGTAAGGTAATGTTAGCATAAGTTCCGTTTTTTTACATTACAAAAAACCAGTACAACGGGGCAAAATATATTTATGCTTGTTTAAGAAAAAGAACAGGACTAGTGAAGTTTTCAGTGTTCCCTGGAAACTATCCACAGTTCTGTTTTGACATACATCAAGTTCATCCTAACAATCTTTTATTGAAAAAGTCCTTTAGAAGGTACAAGTATAACCTGTGGAACTGTCCTTTGTTTGAAAATTTTGTAGGTTACAAAACAACTTGAAGATTAAGATGTTTTATCAATTGCTTACCTTTAACAAAGCATGTTGTATTTTTCTTTCTTGACTTACTGAGGTTTTCAGCTTAAAAGGAAAAAAAAAAAAAACAACAGCCAACCTGATGTTTGCATATTTTATTGTGACTCACTATTAGCCTACGAAGTCCAAAGGATTTTTTTCCTCAATAAAAAAGCTTACTGAAAATTATGGAATCTTCTGAATGCATTTCTAAATGGTGTACAGTGTAATGCTGATGTCTAAACAGCTTATTAGTGTTCTTTGAATCTGCCATTTTTAAAGCAATCTATTTTCATAAAGCCTTGTTGATTTTATGGCAAGACTCATAACTTCAATTTTTTTTGAAGCTTTGGCTACAGTTGAAGATTTCCAGATTCGTCCTCATGCACTTTATGTGCATTCCTACAAGGCTCCTACTTTTTGTGACTACTGCGGAGAGATGCTTTGGGGTTTGGTACGACAAGGGCTGAAATGCGAAGGTCAGTCTGTGATTTTTTTGGGTATTTTTGTTGTGTATATTTGTAACAGATGCAGAAGAAGAAATTGTATCTTGTTCAGTATGGAAACAGGTAGCATTGGAAATCCTCTTGCATCAAGAAACCTGAGTTCTGATCTTGGCTTTAACACAAATTGTGTGACACTGGGCAAACAAATGGTTTAACAACTGTTCTTGTCTTATTTGAAATAATAGCTAGCTGACAAACGCGTGTTCCTTGCACAAGGAGCATGTACTTTGGAGAGACTCTTGAAGGGGAATCCCATTGCTTATGGCCTTCATCCAGCTGGCTGCAGAATGTTTTGCATCCTGCTGACAGGTACCAACCCTGCCTTCTCGCTGGCTGCTCCTTGGCTCCTCTGCTCCACAGAGAAGGAGTGGTGAAAGCCTCCTGCTGGGAGGAGAAGTGAGGAGGGAGATCAGCTGCCTTGGAGTCTTATGCCTTGTTTCTAGAGCTGGGCTTACTGGAAAACAGTATTCAAGCATGCTGTTCCAAAATGCTGGTCCTGTGAATTACATCAAGAACACTAAAATAAGAGAATTTAACAGAACAATCTGTTTCTGTCTTTACTATTTTTTTGGGTCCTCTTTTTAACGGCTTTATTAAAAACAGTTTGTTGCTATTTTTGTTACTTTTTAAAAATTTTCGTCTGCAAAAACGTCTCTTTCAGGTTGCGGGTTAAACTACCATAAGCGATGTGCCTTCAAGATTCCAAATAACTGTAGTGGAGTGAGGAAGAGGCGTCTGTCTAATGTGTCTTTACCAGGAGCAGGGCTTTCAGTTCCAAGACCAGCACAAGCTGAATACACAGCCTCTGCCTCTGAAGAAGTATGTAATGTGAAAGGGGAAACCACTTCTGGCTTTAAATCATTTAACATCTGGGCAACTAGTTGGTGTTTTAAGTGGTTGAAAATGAGTAGGAGAGAGTTGAGCTTGACCGTTATGATTAGTTTTAGTTAATTTTTAAATCTTTGGTGAGTCTTAGATTGTGACATTTACAGATTTACAGATAATGCTGTTACTGTGAGAAATGCAACTGGAAGGAAGTGATAGTTTTTGTATAATTTTGTCATTAGTCTGTCACTTGTGGTTATGTGAACTATGAGAACCTTGATTTAGGAATGATAAAATACCTTGCCTTCGTTGTAATACAAATTCATTCCGTAATTATTGTATCATTATAGAATAGTTATTTGGCTAGCTCAGTACAAAGTGTAAGCTTTTATGTTGGGAGAGTAGAGAATGTTCTTGATACGCTGTTAAACTTTTCACAGAGATAATCTGAAAAACCAGCCCTTATCAACGAGGGTACAGGGGATGAAGGGCTTGTGGTAAAACCATCATCCATAAAGTTCTTTGTTATAATGGGTGCTATGATTGCTGAGTCGTTACTGGATATACTCATAAGACAGGGAGGACAAGGGGGAATGGTTTTAAATGAAAAGAGGGGAGATTTAGATTAGAGGTTAGGAGGAAGTTCTTCACTCAGAGGGTGGTGAGGCACTGGCACAGGTTGCCCAGGGAAGCTGTGGATACCCCATCCCCGGAGGTGTTCAAGACCAGGTTAGATGAGGCCCTGGGCAACCCGATCTAGCGGGTGACATCCGTGCCCATGGCAGAGGGTTGGAACTGGGTGATCTTTAAGGTCCCTTCCAACCTGAGCCGTGCTATGATTCTACAACAGGACAGGTGGTTATTGGATCCACTTGTTTCACTGCAGTTTTCACCAAGGAGTAAAAGGAGTTCTTTTGACAATTAGAAACTTAGATAAGTGGAAAAGACAACTTACAGTGTAACTATTATGTTCTTGTCATAGTTTAAAATATAATTTATTTAGGTTATCTAGGTCAAGAACATATTTTTTTTTTTTAGCTCTGAGCTAAGAGGTCTAATTTTGAGTCATGAAATATATTAATTCTGCTGTTTATGACTACTGGTAAGATTTTCTTCAGTTAACATAAAATAGTATTTCTCCTCTCATGGAATTTCCTAGTGTTTATGGCTTCTGCATACCTATTCAGTACCTCTTCAATAACTTTCTTTGCTATCTGCCTTCTAATATTGGCTTTAATTATTGGTAGTATATTATGGTAATTGCTGTTAATCTTCCAGCAATCTTAGTTCATGTGTAGGGCCACATTTTCCTCTACAGTTTTTTGTAGATCTAGATAACTGTAAGTTTATCCTGCTTGAAAGTTCAGTAAGATGTTGAGTATTTGTTTTTTTTGACTTTTCCAAACTATTTTTTTTAATTTTCTAAATATTTTTGCCTAACTTAATAAGCTATCCAGGCATGAAGTACTTTGCTTTTGAAAACTGGTAATGTGAGGTAATTGTAGTTTTCTCATTTGCCTACCTCCAGAGTGTTCCATTTAATCCCCAATTTGGGGGTCTGTATATGCTATTTGTGAACCTGGCCAGGTTGCTCTAATTAAAAAAAAAAGTCATAAGAATGAATTTTGGCCTTGTTTTTTTGGCATTTTAGTTCCTGTGGAAATACAGATTCATGTATACTTTCCTGAACTCTACAGGGCTTTTCCGTCTGGTGTGTTTTTTTTTTTTTTTTTTTTAAATTTTATCAAAATGTCCTCTTCAAGCTGCTTGGCCAGGTTTTGCTTTCTTATCTTGTCGCTTTCTGTGCCAAGTCTTTGTCCCACCCACACCTCACTTTCCCCCCTGCTATCCCTCTGAAGTGGAGCTCTGTTGATGCAAGTCCTGCATACCTTCTTTATTGTAGCGCTGCTGCCCAGAACCTAGTAAAAGGATTCCCTCTTGGAGTGGCCGTCCCATCTGGATGGAAAAGATGGTGCTCTGCAGAGTGAAGGTTCCTCACACCTTTGCTGTTCACTCTTATACTCGACCCACCATATGCCAGTATTGCAAACGGCTCCTCAAGGGCCTTTTTCGCCAAGGAATGCAGTGTAAAGGTAAATGTTTAATTTTCTGCCGTAGTGATGAATTTCAATAAAGGTCTTTTATTTAGAACTTATTTAAACATACGTTTTGATTGCTAGAAGCTAGTATACTGCAAAATAAAGCAGTATACGTATTTGAAAATTGCATGATTTTAAGGGTGCTACAGCACTCATCCTTTTCATGAGATCTAATCACATATAAAATGGGAACACTAATTTTAGGATAATTCTGAACTGTTAATAAAAACAGGAAATTCTTTTCTTTGCTAAATGTCTGTCTTCTAGACTCATAAAGCTTTTAGAAGTTTTCACTATATTGTTGTAATACAGGATAATGATTATTATGTTTTGGAAAATTTCATAAAGATAGGTACCTTTCCTGAATTAGCCTAGTTCCAGCAGTTGCATATTTTTTTTTTTAGCATGTGTAAAGATGCATGGCTTCAACTCTTAGACTCTTCCATGAAGTTCCCAGGATGTAATTAAAGCATTGCGATTTTCTTTTGGCTCTTCATGACTGGATTGTACAGATCTGTTAGCTTTGTTGCAGGAAAGAAAACTGTAGTGAAGAATCCTAAATATTAATATGGGAAGGACTTTTAATTTGTCATGTGAGTTTGTCAAATGTGGGTACCAGAGGCTACCATAGTGAAAGAGGTCACTTAGAGTGAAACCTGTAAGCTTATAGCTTTTATCAGCTTTCGGTTGACTAAATATGCTGCTGTTCTATATAGGAAAGAGTAGTTTTAATTCTGTTTTTGTTTTTATTAATTTGCAGGTCTTTTAGTCTACTTGAAGTATGCATCCCAAACTGTTTGATTTTTTTAATCTCTGTATCTCTTAGACACATGTAATAATGAAGCCTGTAAAAGATGTCTTGCAGTTTTAACTTTTAAATGCTAGTGACCATTCACAGTTGTTGTGGTTGTATATACAGCTATGAACAACTGGGGTTACCGCTTTTCAGCAAGGTGAATGACACTAGATAGAAAACTGTTAATATACAGAAAACAAGCCTAGAAAAATATTAAGCTTACACAAAGAACAGAAATATGTACATTATTAGGCATTACGGAATCACAGAACTGTAGGGGTTGGAAGGGACCTCGAAAGATCATGGGGTCCAACCCCCTGTCAAAGCAGGTTCCTCAGAGCAGGGTACCTGCGTTAATTTATGCAGTTGTATCCTATACGTATTGTTAATATATTGGTAACTGACGTCAATCAAAATATTTTCATACTGCTTTCTCACACAGATTTGCTCAGATTCCCAAAGCCTGGGGTCTTGCAGCAGTCTCATGTTCTAGAGTGTCTCTGAGCCCTGCGTTTCTTAAACTCATTGACGCTTGTACTTAGACTGAGAATGATCTTTAGGATGCTAATGCTATATTTATATTAAATTAAATGTGCCCAGGAACATTCCTGGGCACTGAGGTCAACTAGGACAAAATGGTCTTTACTCACGCCCAAGTTATCTTAGCCTCCCAACCCTGAGTGGCTGTGTGTGGATGGCTTGTTGGGAACAATGTCGTGGGATGCTCTAATTTATGACCTAGGTCTGGGAGTTGTCTGGGATTGTTCTAGTGCTGTAGGCTAAAATCATGTTAGGGACTGTGGCTGTGTACTAGACTAGAGTTGCATTGCAGTACTCAAGATTTTTTTTCTGGATGTTAAGAGTAAGTCAATCCTAATAAGTTAGTTTTTCTAGTTTCCTGGGAGGATCTGAAATTTCTCCGTTTCTTCCAGCCTGCTTCAATCTGACAAAGTAACCGTATTCCATAATATGGATTGAAAGCATTGCAATAGAAAAGATAATTTATTAGTCTTCTAGAGTGCTACCTCTTAGGCACTCAGAAGCTAAACCAGGTTGTAGCTGGCCCCAGGGTTTGGCTACTCAGATACTAAAACAGGAAGGATAACGTCTTTCTTATTTGGGCTTAAAGGGAAAGCACGATGAACTTTCTCTGGATAGCAGAAAGGGGCTAAATTATTGCTTTGAAAACAGCGGTGGGGACAGTAGGGAGCTTTAAAATTCACTATGTGGATACGCAGCTGAAAATTACAGTGATGCTGCTAATAAAGGAAATTCCTGTAATGCTACTAACGTGTGCTGGACTGTTGAGTAGGCAGCATCTGATACCTCAAATGCAGAAATGGTACACATCCAAGTTATATTCCATCTCCACAACAGGCCAGATCTGGACATCCAGTATTCTGTCAGCCCTGTGTCCAAGGAGATTCGGGCAGGCAGAAATGGAGCTTCACTGATGTCTGGCCAAATCTGTGTCCTGAACGATAGGGGAACTGATCTTTGGGATTTACTGCAAAGCATACTTGCTCCACGGTATTGGAGTGTGGTCCTAGGGGCTGTGGTGGCTGCAAGTCTTAGGCAGCAGGTGGGGAAACGTGATAGAGATGAGACATTTAAAACAAGTAGCAATGGAAAAAAAGGGTGTGGAACAGATGAGAGGATGGGAAAAATTACATCATAATGGAAAAAAAATAACTGGAGAGAAAACTATAGAAGTAAAAAACTTTTGTACTGGGAAGGGAAATGCTGACATAATAAACAGTGGTTGGACAAATCATGAGACATCGGGACAAGATCGTAAATTCTGGAAGTGATTTCATCAGTACTGTCTTCTGTTACGTGCAAATGTATGCATCTGGACTGAAGCTTGTGAAGGACGTCGTGATAGAATGTTAGTGGCTGCTTGAAGAGGAGTAACGTTCTGGTATCTTGGGCTTATTTATCTTCTATTTTAGATTGCAGATTCAATTGTCACAAACGTTGTGCATCTAAAGTGCCTAGAGACTGTCTTGGAGAGGTGACTTTCAATGGAGGTAAGATGAGGAACATGCTTTCAAATACTGAAGGGTCTTTGGAGGCTTAATAAGATGCATCAGCTTTTGATGCCCTCATTTTTGTATATTTTGCATGCTTTTATTTTACCTTCCTATTTTTTTTCACCTGAGATCGTTGACAATTAAAAGATTCACTGTAAAACTTATTTTGGTGGCTTAAATTTTGCTTCATCAGTCTTGGCAAGTACAGTATGCTTTGCTTGATTGTGCTTGTTCAAAGAAAATGAAAAATTGAGAAACCTTCTTAATGTGCAAAAGCTAACACTTGTTACTAGTCTTGTTACTTGTTACTTGTTACTACTTGTTACTAGTACATTGTTCACTGGAAACTATTAATTGCAAACTGTGTCAGTGCTCAGTCACCTGGACAGTAAAAAATGGGTGTTCCCTGATGCTCATATAGAGCCTCCTGTGTTCCATTTTTTTTTTGTGCCCATTGCATTTTGTCCTGTCCCTGGGCACCACTGAAAGGAGCCTGGCTCTGACTTTTGCACCCTCCCTTCAGGGATTCCTGTACGTTGATGAGATCCCCATAAGCCTCCCTTTCTCCACAGTAAACAGGCCGAGCTCCCTCAGCCTCTCCTCATAGGGGAGGCATTAATATATTGGAGAGAGTCCAGCAAAGTGGTGAAAAAATTTTGTTGGTTTCCTTTTCTTTCCTTCTTCAAAAGCTGCATAGACATGGTCCTGGTGACCCTTGAGCAGAACGGTTGGATCAGATGAGCTCCAGAGGTCTCTCACGATCTCAACCATTCTGTGATTGTGCTGCCCAAAATCTTGCGACTTGCATTTTTTTTTATGGAGAATAAAATTGATAACATCCAGCAGATCACATCAACCTGCAGAACCTGATTCAGAGGCCCGGGCAGCAGCCCTGTTTGCCATTGGGTCCACTGTAACTGCACAGCATATCCCGTCGTAAGTGTTTGCCTTTTCCAGCTTCAAGGCCCTTGCCTGGGTCTTGAGACTGGTGGCCATGAGCTATTATGCTGAACTTGTTGCAGCAGCCTGTTTTCACCACCCTTGTGGTGCTAAGGTGTCAGGGTGCGTAATTTGGGAACTACGGTTTCAGACATTTTTTTCTCGTGTGGACTAAAGTCTGGGTTATTTTTTTCTTCTACTGTTAAATGGTTTCTCAGACAAAAACAAACAAACAAACAACAACAAAAAACAACAAAAAAACGACACAGACAAGAACAACAGAGGGCTGTGGATGAAAGTATTTGTGTCCTTTGATTCTTAGTTTTCCACTGTGCAGGTTGTAGAACTTCAGGTAATTTTAAACTGCCAGCAGAGAGTCAGACCTGCTCTGCTTTTCTCTTCTGCAGTACCACAGCACCCTCTTTTCTTTCTTTTGTTGTTACGGGCTACAAGGGCAGCAAGAATTGAGTTTCTGTTGATGAAGAATTTGATCTGCATAGGCATTAGTTGCCTGGATCATCTCTAGCCATCAAGAGGTCGCTTTGTACCAGTTGCTTGTGGAACAGAATTACTTACTGAGATGTGGATGTAGACATTCAGATTTTCTCTAAGATTTTTTCAATATGACTGTTGTTTTGGTTGGTTTTCCCCTACCTTGATAATAAGCAAAAGCAAATTGATCAGGTTCATTAGCATGCTCTATATCATTTAGCAAAAACTTGAGGTTTTTCTATATTCTTATTGCACTAATATGTTTACTTGCATAAATGGGAACTGGAGAAGATTTAAGTTCTTTTTTTTTTTTTTTTTTTGTTTAAAAAAACAAACAAACAAACAAAAAAAAAACCTGAAAACAAAAAACAACTGTGCATCTGAAATGATACCTGAATCCCGTATTGCTTCTAGAACCTGCTAGCCCAGGCCAGGATTTGGACATGCCAATGGAGGTTGATAGCAGTGAAATGAACAGTGATGGTAGTCGGGGTCTAGATGATACTGAGGAGCCCTCTCCTCCAGAGGACAAAATCTTCTTTATGGATCCCTCTGATCTCGATGCAGACAAAGATGAGGAAGCTGTCAAAACCATCAGGTAAGTCATAAAGTAGATTTCAGTGTTCAGGATGTACTTTCCTCAGTAGACCGAAGTTAAACTTTGAATAAAACAATTCTGAGTGGTCCAGTTGTACTGCTTAATGTTTTTTTTTTACTTGAAAATGCTTTGTAAAGTTATCCTCTCCCCAGTAAGTCTGAAAAATAAATAAATTAAAATAAAGTCTTTTCTAGCTGAGAAAGTACCATGCTATATGACTGCTATTCAAGAAATAAGCCAGATTATTAAAGCATGGTAAAATGTATGCCTTAGGCTAAGTCATGTCTTAAGACATGACTAAGATCTTCATGACTTCAGCCGAAGGTGGGTCTAGAGGCATCTTCCCTATACTGGATTGCTCAAAGGCCTGTCCAACCTGCTTGTGAACACTACCAGTGATAGTTCCTTTGATCAAGTCTGGCCTCTTTACTTTCTGTATTCTCATGAAATCATAGAACAGCTTAGGTTGGAAGGGACCTTGAAAGATCATCAGGTCCAACCTTTTTTTTGGGGGAAAAGAGAACCTAGATGAGAGTATCTAGCACCCTATCCAATCACATTTTGAAAACCTGTCATGTGGAGTCTACCATGTCACTGGGAAACTTCTTATTCTGAGTAGTGTCATTCTGATTTTCTTAAGTCATTCTTAAAAACAGGAGCAGTTGTAGTAGGCCAAACAAAGGTCATTTTAGCCCAGTGTCTCATAGAAAGCACATAAGGAAGAGTATAAGAACAGGAAGTGCATATAGTGATACCATTCCAGTTTTCAGTGCAGTGATTTATAGCTCAAGGACTTCCTGAGTTGGAAGTAGCATCTTTTTTTTTTTGTGTGTGTGTTCCGCCTCTAGGTAGGAGATTTCCATGTAATTCTAACTGCATCTGAAGCAATTCAAGTTTTCAGTGTGTTCAGCGTCTTGTGGCATCCACTTCTACTGTATAACTGTGTGCCATCTTAAAGCATTCTTATATTTTGGTTTGGAATTTGTCTTATCATTTTATGTGATTACAAAGCTTTCTGCTAGCACCTCATGTAGGAGCTGTGGTGCTAAGCAGGCAATGTGGTGGTACACTCCACTCTGAATGCTATCAAAACCTGTTTAACTAATGACTCTCAAAATGTTAGGCTGTCATATACTTGTCTGTGGGAAAGTTAAAATCAATGAACACTGATGAAATTTTCCGGTATGATTTGAATTAACGTACTTCTGTTTGTTTTCATAAAGAGAAAGTGTACTTTACTCGTGTAATATTATGAAGTAATATAGTAGGCAAGAGATGTAGGCAAGAGAAAGTAATAACAATGCCAATGTTAATCATTTTTATGGTGAGCTAAGAATCAGGTGGTCAGTTAATCGTTTTGAGAGGATGATTTCTGTGGTTATCCTTATTTCACTGTTCTTCTTTTTGTCTTTCTGTAATGTCATTTAAGTACCGCAGTACTTGCATTTGGACAGCTAGTGGGAGCTCAGATTTCTTGTCAATTTCATCTATCAATGAAATAAGTTGGGAGGGGAAGGTGCATGTTTTATACATTTAGCCAATAGTTCAAGTACAGTTATAATTGCAGTACTGTTGTATTTTAATTTAAATATTAATGGTTCTATTTTTTTTAGTCCCTCAACAAGCAATAATATTCCTCTCATGAGGGTTGTACAGTCCATCAAGCATACAAAGAGGAAGAGCAGTACAATGGTGAAGGAAGGATGGATGGTCCACTATACTAGTAGAGACAATCTGGTCAGTGACTTTGATTTTTTCCTACATTAACTTAAATTATTTCGCTAAACCAGTGTATTTTATTTATCTAGATATACTGATTTACAATATCATCTGACATAATTTAGCAATTATGTTCATTTTAAAGAATTCCGGTGCACCCGTAGTTTATTCACAATCCTTCACGTTTTGATTCAGCAGTACTTTTCATTTTAGCAAGAGAAGCATCTCTGAACTGTCTCAAATGAATAGCATCTTTAAGATTTCAGCTTTCCCAAAACTGAAATAATTTCTTTACTTATATCTTCTTTCTGTTTGGAAGTTTTTTCGATTACATGAAAAGGTGAAAATTGTTATAAAATGATGAGTACTGAAATGGTTAACCATATTCTAATGACCAAGATATTGAGTAAAGGTAATATGTAGATATGGAAGCCCTTCATTCCTCTAGCATTAATTCTGTTTAAAAGTAAACATTATTGAACATCATTTCTTCCCCCAGCCTGCTATTTCTCTTCATGTCAGTGGAATAAAGATCTGTGGCTTGGCTGCATACCCTTGGGTATGCAAGCATGTTCCACAAGGACTATGTTGGTTTGCAGTGCTACCAGTAATGATCTCTTACTTAAACCTTCCTAGGCAAGTTCCTTGTTTTTGTGTATTAAGGAGGAAGATAAGGAAGAGTAGCTGGTTGTCTAATGGGAGAAAGTGAGTCTATTCATCTCAGTAGATAAAAGAAAAATAGAAAGTCAAGAAGTTCCCCGAGCTCATAACACCCAGTTTGTCACATTGAGACTGTTCATGAAAAGCAGCATCAACATCTTTATATTCTTTGTCTCCCTGGAGGATTCTGATAGAAGGGGACTTCAGGAATTTAGAGAGGCAAGCTTTATTTCAGATACATTGAAATCAAGCTTAAGGGTCTGATACTAGTCAGCTCAGGTTACTGCAGTATTTTCACTTGTTTTGGTTGTCACCTAAACAGACCGCCACAAGTGGTCTGTCGAAAGCTACCTTACAAACCAGCTCTTTAAAGTACAGTTTTCTAATAACCAGATGTATTTATCACAAATCAAAGTAAACATCTAACGTATTTCAGCCCAGCCTCCTTAATAAGCACGATTGTCAGGTGGCTATGAAATTAGGGCCAGGTGGTAGACAGAAGATGAGTAGCTCTAGCAGTGTTCAGGGTAGACATGATATTCAGATCTGATTTCATCTTTCAGTACAGTCAGTACATTTTTTCCATGGATTCAATGATCAGATTGTACACCTTACCTTAGTTTGATAATTTTCATGATTTAAGCACTGCATTTGGTATTAATGAGGGCATTAAGTTTCTAAATGTTGTAAAATCATAGGCCAGAGTTAGGGGTCTTTAATTTTTCTTCCAGAAAAAAAAATGTTTGTAACTATACGAGCATGGTGCAAGCAAAGTAAGTTAAATCCATATGGCCACATTAGTTTTCACATACTTTTCTATTTTGAGAAATGTTCCTGTGCTTAAGATTATTGGACAGTTGGGTGCATCAACTTAAGCATATTGCTTTTTTGTGAAGAAGGTACTTCTTCTTGGTGGAGACTTTGGATAAATGGCTATTTTAGTCTGTCTTGATTTTTATTTTATTTTTTTCCCCCAAGATATTTTGTCCACCAGAGTCTTGTAATTTGTCTTCCTTGCCACTGTGCACTTTTGACATTCTAGAATTTTGTGTTGACAAAACAATTAAGGACTTAGTAGGTTTGCTCAGTCCTTAAACCCATGAGATGATGATGTGAGGGCATGGAAGGAGAAAACATGGCTCCCATAATTGTTAAAAAATGAAAATAATTCAGGTGTTGTGAGTATGTACACCTGGAGTGAAACCTGTGTAGGTAGGTGTTTCCTGTAGGAGATAACTGTTGTCACCACTATCACAGTAAGGTAAGTTATATTTTTTTCTGTTTTGTGGAAATATTTCTGTGAGCCTCTTCTTGAGTTTTAAAAAATAATCATAAAAAAACTGCGTTTCCCATGTATTTTTCATGTATCTAGCCTAAGATGCAACTATAGATTACTTGATTATCATAGTTGTTTAAAGCATTTCTAATTTAAATAATTGGATAAATGAAGTCCTGCCAGTTATTTATTCCTGATTGTACTGTGCATTTTGTAGAGAAAAAGACATTACTGGAGACTGGACAGCAAATGCCTCACACTGTTTCAAAATGAATCTGGAACAAAATATTACAAGGTAAATAATGATGAGTAATAACTGTGTCACACTTGATTTACTCCAGGTGCTTTATGGACTTGAAATATGTCCTAGAAAATATGATACTAAGTATTATCTCATTTTTCCTCATATTTTTAAAATCAAAACTGTAACAGGTCAAATTTTGGCCAAAGCTTGTAAGTGGGAAGGACTAAGACTAACTCTCTGAAGCTGCTTGTAGCTCCTGTTTTAATCCTCCTGAGTATATCTCTTCTTATGTTTTACATGTTCTGTTTTCCTGAATTCCCTTGCATTTTGAGCTTTCTTCACAATTACTAGGCAATGTGTTTGGCTGTCAGCCTACTTAAAGGCTAGGATTTTTGCATTCTGTAAGAAGCGTGTGAAAGTTTGCATGCTTCAATATTTTATTTTGTTTTGGGATCCAGGAAATTCCCAACTGTACAACTGACAGTTACAAGTAAGATTTAGAGGAAAATTTACTGTGCAGCCTGGCATAAATGAAGCTTAGCGTTGAGTATGTTATATTGCTAATATATTCATATGTTCAGTGGTGAAAAGTTCAGAAAATGTCTTGAAATTTATAAACAGGATTTTTCCCTTTCTTGTCTTGCACCTTTAGGTGGGGGTCCAAATCTTGCAGCTTCTTCCCTTATAACATCTCTAAGATCAAGCCTTTTCTCTGTACGCCCAGCTAAACTTGCCCAGATCCTTTTCATCCCTATCTTGACCAATGCAGTCTCTTCTTCTCAGACCTCCCTGATACTTGTATTGCCCTGTGCGTTCAAAACACAGCTGGTAAAATATGTTCCTTGCTCGTTGCTCCATCCTGTCACTGCTTTTAGTCCTTTGACTTGCCCCTTTGCCCCCCCCCTTTTTTTTTACTGCTTAAATATTAGGTTATTTGTCTTTGCTGTTAGAAAACTCAGTTGTTACCACTGTGTTTATTTGCTCTTCATCTGTCTTTTAACCCCGTAATGCCAGCCTGGTGTTCACCTGCTTGTTCACTACTCCTGCAAGTGACGTGCACCTGTACGCCTTTCCATACATGTGGAATGTCCTCCTCCAACTAGTGTCAACTTACAACCGTTTTTTTCCTTCAGATCTGTTCTCTGTACTGCTTCCTACCGTGATCTTTAGCTGGCAAGGTAGAGGAGCTGAAAGAAGTTAGGATCTATACAAAACAGAATCTTTACCAAAAATGATTCAGATACGTGAAGCAGTGCTTTTTGGCTAGCTTACATAACCACATCCTCTTCCTAATGTTGTCTTGTTTCACTTTTTTCCCTGTCATGTTCTTTTCTAAATAAGCTGTATAAACTATAGGGGGCGGGAAATAGCCATTCTGTAGTTGCGCATCGCTTGTACGCCCGGGGTGGAATGTGTCGTGCTGAATATAAATGCAGGTTGTAAAGAGAATGGTGATTGTATGGAAGGAGCTGTGGTGGGACTGACAGTCTCTCTAGGCATGTATACAGGAATTCAGAAAGCTGTGTGTGGGTAATAGTTGTCCACAGTTTGACATTAGTTACAAAGCTTTTTTTTGTTTTGTTTTAGCATTTTCATGCATGTGCTTTGATTTGTCTGCAAACACTTTAAGTTCTGAACATCAGTATATTTAAGTATTGTATGCATTTTCATTTTTTTTAATCTTTAATATTTTTCTTCAGGAGATTCCACTTTCAGAAATTCTCCAGGTGACTCAGCCTCGAGATTTTTCAAACGTGGTGCAGGGCAGCAACCCATACTGTTTTGAGATCATCACTGACACGATGGTGTACTTTGTTGGCGAAAACAATGGCAGCAGTCATCACAGTCCTGTTCTTGCTGCCACCGGAGTTGGACTTGACGTAGCTCAGGGCTGGGAGAAAGCCATTCGTCAGGCTTTGATGCCAGTCACTCCTCAAGCTAGCGTTTGCACTGCTGCAGGACAAGGAAAAGATCACAGTAAGCAGGCAGACAAGGCACTATTACTCATATTCTGAAGCTGTAAATTACAGATTCCTTTTCAGAAAAGTTCTTATGAAGAATGGAGTATTTTTTTTCTATTCTCTGCTGAATTGGGTCCATAATCTTCCACCGGTTTCTAAGAAGTGACGCTCAAGTTTGCAGAGGGTATATGGGCAAATCTCTTAATCTGTTGTAGCAGCAAGTAGTAGTTAAGAGTCGGATTCCCCCTATGAATGCACGTTACACAACTTTTTATCATAGGAGCACTGAGACCTCACATGTAATTGTGGCTATAGTTTAGATATTTCTAATATACACTTACATATATTAGCGTATAAGTGTGTATATATATAAATATAATCTGAAATAAATTTACATATAAAAATTGGATGCTATTTGATATTGTCACCCATATTTAAAAAATAAAATTGCAAAATGTCTGTAGCTAAGGAGAAGGAAAGGAGTTAGCGCTGAACTGTAAATAGTGCTAATGATGGAAAGAACTTATGCTGAGCTGTGGGTACTGGTTTAAAAAAATCATTTTCATATTGTGCCCCTACTACCCTTTTTCGCTGGCACAGGATCATATTCATTATGAAGGCTCCATGAAGTACACAGCGTGCTCTTTCTCTTCAGACATTTCCTTGTTCTGTGCAACAACATTCATGCACGTTCTGTACTGGCATTTATGCTTTCATTCCTTAGTTTCCCTTCATCTTCCACCTACTCCTTCATCTTCTTTTAGTGATTTTTTTTTTTTTTTTTTTCTGGAGATCCTGAGATAAGTTTTGCTGTCTTCTGGTATCTCATTGTTCTGCATCAGCAACAGTTAAGAGCATTTAAATGCTGGTCTTAAGTAAAGGCACTTTTTGAAAACACAGCCATGGTCTGCAGTGGTAAACTATGAAATGCTAGTCCTGGTATTTCTATTTAATTATTGTGAAGAAACATTTGTAAGAAGGTATCTCAGACAGGCCATGGGCTTATGTGAAACGCCACTTCTGATAAGAAGTTATGAGTTTCAAACATATTTATACCTGTTCTTTAAAACCTAAAGCTTACTGTTGATGAGAGACTTGCAGACACAGTTGCAATTTGTAGTGTCAAAATGTCCATGAGGCACAAGACAGTCAATTTATACCATGTTCTAGCCAGAAAGTAATTTGTAATGAGGATGCTTTTCCACTCTGACCCATTAGAAAGAATCCCTTCTGACCCTTTACCTGATGTTTGGGATAGGATGTTGCTTTATAGGATGTTTCTGAGCTGAAATGGGAGCAGGGAGATTAAAGGCAGAGGAAAAAACAGTTCAGTAAGCTATTACCTGCTATAAATTACGTTACGTATAAATTCCATATATTATATATATACACATTATATATATATATATAAATTATATAATATATATATAAATTATCTATATATACATTATAAATTACATTACATATAAATTTATATTCTGCATTACTGTTTTCTTCAGAAATGTCAGCATTTCAGTCCTTACTCAAGTGCATTTTGGACACTTTAAAAAAAACAGCTTGGAGTAAGTTAATCTCTGCCCAAAGTGAGGAAGCAGGTATTCTGTGTTCTGTAGCCATTTGTGGAGAAGGGTTTGGTTTGTTCACTTAAACAGTTTCAAAAGCCGTATCTTCATTTTTTTTTCTTGTTGACTTGTTTCAACCTTGCTGCAATTTGACCATAGTAACTTTTTGGTATGCCTTTGTGTTTTTTTGTTGATTTGTTTTCCCTTGTGCTCTGTGTTGTTATTACAATACAGGCTTGACTATCTTCAAATAGAGGGCAATAATCAATAGATGCATGCACAGCTGTAATTCCGATTTCAGATGCAGTGTTCAGAGTGCCTTTGAGAACTACTGTTTGTTGCTATCTTAAGTCTGTAAATTCCTTCTTTGACATAAGGTACAGGTTGACAAAAATCAGATACATTTTCTTTGTTCTCTGAAATAGTGTTTCTAAAGCCCAAAGCTCTTCCTAGGATGATAAAGACTCTTTTCAAAGTGCTAGTAAATCTGTAGTGTATTCTATATTCACCTCATATGAGAAGTTGTGCTTTTTTTTTTTTTTTTTTTTTTGAAATTAACATAGTAAGTAGTAGGTGTCCATTTCCTGAGATGCTTGACCTCTATCTTGAAGTCAGAGGAAAAAGGTTCTTTCTGCCTTCATCTTGTCTGTGCATCCTAATGTTATTCCTAGAATGAAAACTTTGTCAACATCAGTTGCAGGCTGAAAAGAATATACATCTTTTTCTGGTGCTCTTACTTGCAAGTTATAATTCCAAGGTGTGCTCTTTTAGTCCCAGGATTGAAAGGCTTCTGTAGTTCATCCAGGAAATACTTTGTTTATACTTTGTGGGTTTTACTGTTTTTTTATTTTATTTTATTTTTCCCTAAATTATCAAGTCTTCTGTTACTTGCTTTGCTTGATTTATTTCCTTTTCTTATACATAAATTCTTAAAGCTACAGAAAATCTGAAACCACATTTGACTACAAAGGATCTACTTGGTCCTCTTACTTGTATTTTTCTATATTACTACCAAAATTCTTAGTAGTTTATTGAATTCTGATACAATTGCCACATCAGTATTGCTTTTGATTCTCCAGCTATTTATTTTGTGCACACACATACTGTTTTTATAATCATTGATATGACAGAAATGAACAATTAATCCCAGCTAAACTCCCAGGGTTGTTCATCCAATCAGTGTGTGAAATTTGAGTTTCAAAATATGTTTCTGCAAAACATTGGTAAAAATCTTTTCACTATGACTGGCTTAGAAGTCAATAAAGGTCTTTTTTTTCCTTCTTATTAGCAAAAGCTTAACTTTTCTTATTGTGTTATCTTTTTTATTACAGAAGAGTTATCCCTAAGCATCTCTGTTTCAAATTGCCAGGTCCAGGAGAATGTGGTGAGTCATTATGCATTGTAATAATAATGGTGTTCGTTTGCCTGGGTATTTTAAAGTAATTGATAATATTGTCTGAAGGAGGAAGCAACAACAGAGGGTACTGCAGCTATACAAGTCTGTATTGTATACCTAACAGAAAGTAACCTAGCACAGCTGGTTGTTTGTAATAATATATGGCCCTGTATATAACATGGTTAAATGGAACCACTCCAGGAAAGTTTCTTCTTTTTTTCCACTGTATTTCGGGGGTACCCTTTACGTAATTTAATGTAAAATATAAGAACAGCTTAGCCAGTACTAACTAGTATGCTCATGAACGCTTTGATTGTGCCTGATACTTGTGATTTCTTCTTTTCATGCATTAGGATATCAGCTCTGTGTACCAAATATTTGCTGATGAAGTGCTGGGTTCCGGTCAGTTTGGTATAGTATATGGAGGTAAATTATATTAGATTCCATTATGTATTTACTTAAGGTAGAGTGACTGCTTGATATAATTTTCATATTTGCTTAGCTGTATCTAGAATGTCCAGGTGAAGTTTATCTTGTTAAAAGTTTTGTTTGGGTTACTGTGGTTTAGTCTTTGAGGTTTTATTTATAGTATTTCTTACTTTTTTGGTATTTAGAGCTTTGTAGTGCATCAAAATCAGTTTAGGATTTTTGCATTTCCACCACATTTAAAAACAAAGCAACCTCTAGTCTGAATTCAGCCTCTGTTGGCTGTATTATACAGTGTAAGAAGTCATGTATTTAAAGAGGCTGTCAAGTATACCTGTTTATTTTTACAGATATCTGAAAAAAAGTAACTAGAGGAAAGCAATTAAAAAACATGCTTTACTTTGTGCTTTTCACAGTACTTTATGAAGACAGTTTTATACAAATTTTTGTCAGCAGGAAAAAATAGAGAAATTATTTGTCAAGAGTTCTCAGCTTTAGACTTTTTATGTAGTTTTATCGCTTTATATAAAGCTTCCATTGCAACATATAACGTGTTTACAGTGTATAAGCATGACAAGAAGAAATATAAGAAATACATTGTATGAACTGCGTTGCTCTAATTTCTTATTTTTTTAATGTAAATACCATATATCTCTATGCGTCTCTAGTGCTGAGAAAACCACAGACCATAAATAAGGAATAAAAAAGGACAACTAATGATTTAAAAGTGGGAACCTTTCTGTTTCTACTATCTTTCTAGTCAGGAAATATTGTGGGGTAATATAGTAGTTAAATACTGTTTTCTATTACTTTAGTACTGTTTGATGGAAATGCAATTCGAGGGTCTAGTTTACATCATTCTTGAGAGGCCATGTTCCCCCTGCACCCCACCTTGGATTTCCTAAAACACATCGTGAATTGTATTATGCTTTTCTTATGAATAGAATGTACATAAATGCAGACAGTAGTTTAATGTTTTCCTTTTACCTCTCTCTATATATACTTCCTAAACTGCATTTTAGATAAACGTCAGCTTGGTATTTTTCATGACTGAATGAAATGACATACATAAATACTTATATAAAAAGCTTTTATCGTATTCAGTTTTTTCACTTAATTATGTCTCCAAACATAGGACATGCACGCTCAGTTTCTTAAGATACAATCACAGTCTGAAAGAGCAAGAAAAGAGAACATAATCATATTTTTTTTTGCTGGCTCTGCACAGTGCTTAACTTGCTGCTGTTTGGGGAGGCTCTGTCTGGTAACTTTGCATTGTCTTCTCCCCACCTTTATAGAATTACAGAAATGATATTTACAAAATCTGTTGTTTAAAAACAAAGGTAACATTAAGTTGCTTCCATTGTTGTTTTCCTCCTCACCCCATCCTCTTCTGGACAAACATTACACTTTTACAAACTGTAAGTCAAAAAATTATAGGCTGCTAATATCCAACTGGTGTTTCTTCCTGTGAGAATAGTTTCCCTCTGCTTTTTCTGTTTAAGTTCATTTTCAAAGGTCTGAAAATGGAGACTTACAAGGGGGAGAAAAAAATTCTTGGCAGTATCCAACTGATGTTAAATTTTCCCTGAAACATGGGGTAGTTTTACATCAGAAAAGGAATTTTCAGGCTGCCTTTCTGTTAATCTTTCTTCGTGTTCTTTTAGCTTCTGTAGCTAAGTGTGTTCTTAGTTTAGTGTTTTTGTTTTAGGTTCTCTTGCAACCTTGTGTTTGTTTTCTGATGGTATTTCTGCTATTTCTGTTTGGTAACCTTGTTATTCCTTCTGGTCCTTGAATGATGTCTGCATTACTACCTTACTTCCTCCAGTGGAGATAAGCCTGATTTTAAGCCTTTACTCATGATGGCCTTTAAAGCAGGAACATGAGCTGCTCCATGCAGCAGCCTTCAGGAGCAGCTCCTCCACCCTGCCTGAGCCCTGGCCACAAGTCAGGGTTAGCGGTGAGGCATCACCGGGCTCTCCAAAGCCCTGCCTCTAGCAGTGATGGTAGAATCAATCCCCTCTACTGCCTTGTACTGTAGCCGTGCCGTGTGCATCATCCCTTCTTCTAAAATGGCCTTCAGACCTTTCACTGCACAGCTTTCTTTTTCCTTGGTCCAGGCTCACTCTATCTGTATTAGTGTAGTATTAAATTATCCAGGTCTTCCAGTGTGTGTTTCCATTAAGCTCTCTGATTTGAATGTGAGAGAAAACAGTTTTTGTAGTTATGGGGAAGTTGAGTGAGCATTTACAGCTACCCAGATAGCCCTTGAAACATCCTGGATATTGCAGGATGCTTCTTATTTAGCTGGTGCAGGTTGCAGCAGGGATACTATTGGCATTATCAGCACTTTATTTAAACTATGAACTTCCAGAGCGTTTTGGTGACAACAGACTGCCTCCTGGGTGTTAACCTTTTCTTCTTCATGGCACATAATTACCCCCAGTTCATGCAGAATATTAGATATAACTTCTGTGCATATGGAGACCATAAAGGTATTTGCTGAAAGCACCGGAGAAGACTTTTCTTTTACACAGAAAAAAGACAAAATTCTGAAGCAGATAGCACTTCATAATGTATGAGACCCTTGCACGTGGAAAACCTCTACCTAACACATCTAACATCAATGTGCATATCTGAGAACAGCACAGTAACCAGTTGAAATTTATCTACAGCCTTCATGTTGAGGTTGATCGCTCCTGGTTACTCACATATCAGCTGCAGTTTTAAATACAAATATAGTGATATTGCACATTTGTACAAAACAGACCTGTTTCTCCAGAAAGGAATTTCTGCGGTAATGTTTTGTAGCTGTGAATTGCTTCTGCCTTTTGATGTTGACATTGATTTTGACATAGACTTTCTGTTCAGGAAAACATAGGAAGACTGGAAGAGACGTAGCTATCAAGGTCATTGACAAGATGAGGTTTCCAACTAAGCAGGAAAGTCAGCTTCGTAATGAAGTAGCCATTCTCCAGGTACCAAGATATTTTTGTATCATTTTGGAGCTTGTGTCAAGTCAGCCATTCCTAAGATTTTTTATGTGTGTAGGTGCTTTAAATTGATATCTAATCTGTATATGTGATTTCTGAGCCTTTTTGTAAGAGGGAATCTTATTAGTGGGGGAACTCCTGACTGGTAGTGTTTATAACTTGGGGTTGGTATCTATGGCATATAGGGGATCCACTGAAGCCATGTACTTTGGCTCCACATTGTCTCCTTCAGGCAACTGGAAAATGTTTTTGGTTGTCTTTTGCTAATGGCCACTCAGTCTAAGTAGTATTTTTGCATATTCTGCAGTCAAACTACAGAGAGGATCAACTTTAAAAATTAGTCATTATAGATAATTTGAAAATTAATTAAAATAAAATAATAAAAAAAAATAGTCTTAGTAGTAACATGTTTCACAGATGATGAATGTATATTTCAAGCTAATTCCTTGCCTTTGACATTTTGTTTTTCATTTTTAACTCTCCACTTTTTGATCTGTGTTACAGTATTTCTGTGTAATTCAGAGTATTTCATGCTGTTTTATTTTAGTTCTGTACCTCTACTACTTTATTTTAGAATTTGCATCACCCTGGAATTGTGAACCTGGAATGTATGTTTGAAACCCCAGAACGGGTCTTTGTTGTGATGGAAAAGCTGCATGGTGATATGCTAGAGATGATTCTTTCCAGTGAGAAAAGTCGACTTCCAGAACGAATAACTAAGTTCATGGTCACTCAGGTTGGCATTCAGTCTTTTTTCCTTGAGAGGAAAGGCCAGATTTGTCTTTTATAATTATGTGAGAATGGAGTCTGGAGAAGGGTTTTTGTGTAGTTATGTAGGAGAGAGTACAGGGGGCTGTATATCTACCAGCAGTTGAATTAATGTGGAAAGAATTTTGAATACTATTTTTTTTCCTTCTTTCCTAAGGCCCAACACTGGGGGTATCCAAAGATGCACATCAGAACTCTAGGTATTCAAAAGGATAGGTAGGGATGGGAAAAATAAATTTTAAAACGAAATCAAAATGTTTCAGTGGGTTAAACCACAACACAAAACCATCAGTTCCATATTTTTTCCACAAAAGTTCCAGCCTATTGATTGGAAAAAATAGTACTTGCACAGTCTTCAAGAATTAACCTGTATATACTATGTTGATACAAATTACTGTATTGCTCTATTTTGAAAATATTCTTTCCTTTTTGAAGATACTTGTTGCTTTGAGGAATTTACACTTCAAGAATATTGTGCACTGTGATTTAAAACCAGAAAATGTACTACTAGCATCAGCAGAGCCATTCCCTCAAGTAAGTGAAGATTAAAAAAATACTTGTTTCCTGACTTTTTTTTTTTTTTGGGGGGGGGGGGGGGGGGGGCGGCGGGGGGGGGGGGAGAAGCACACTTCAGAGATCAGCCAGAGTTTTCTCAGTTTAAAATATACTTCTTTTGCAGGTAAAGCTGTGTGATTTTGGCTTTGCACGTATCATTGGTGAAAAATCTTTCAGGCGCTCTGTGGTGGGGACACCTGCGTATCTTGCCCCTGAAGTGCTCAGGAGTAAAGGTTACAACCGCTCCCTGGACATGTGGTCGGTTGGAGTTATTGTCTATGTGAGCCTTAGTGGTACATTCCCATTTAATGAAGATGAGGATATAAACGATCAGATTCAAAATGCAGCATTTATGTACCCACCAAATCCTTGGAAGGAAATTTCTAGTGAAGGTAAAGAAATGAACTTTATTATGTGTTTATGTGTAGACAATGCATTCAAATACTTAAACCACAAGATTTACTGAGACAGGAGTGCAAAAATTATTAATAGTTTGGGTTTTGCAGGCTATGCGAGAATAGCTAAATAAAAGCTGGCATATATTTCTGAAAGATAAAATGTCAAATACCATGTTTTAGATCACTTTCAGAGAAGAAGGAGCCAACAGATTTAGTAAGAAAATTTGATGTAATGACTTAACAGCATGCATGAGGAGTTGGATTAATAACCCAAACCCTCTCAGAAATCCCAATGGAAAGTTAAATCTTGCACGAGTCTTCGGTGGATACTGATAAAACATACTTTATCTAAACTAATATATAATTACAGAAATGTTTCAAAGTTGAATCTGGAGTTTTAGTTTTGTACATTAGTAAGAAAAACAAAACCTGGATCTAAATGTCAAATCTTAACAATCTACAAGTTTACAAGGTTGGTCTTTAGAGCTCTCTAATAGCAATTTTGTTATTAATGTATATATGATTAACACAGGTAGATGTGAAAAAGACACATCATTATACAAATAGTGGAAGTACCTACATAATTTTGGAACATAGGATTATTCTCAAGATTTGTTTAAACACTTCTGAAAAGATTTCAATGTTTCCATCAAAGGGGGGGAAAAATGCCAACAACAAAAACCAGCTTACCCCATTCCTATTTTGTGGTCTCATTTAACATAAGCAAAGGTTAAAATAAAATTCAGGAGCTTGATTTGTTTTAAGAGTTCAATATGACATGCACACACTTCACTTTCACTGCAGCGTGTGAATGATGATAGATGTGAATTAGTATTTAAACCATATAATTGTTGTTCTGTTCCTCTTTGACAGCCATTGATTTAATAAACAATTTGCTTCAAGTGAAGATGAGGAAACGTTTCAGTGTTGACAAATCCCTCAGTCACCCGTGGCTACAGGTAAAATGATTTGTCTTTATCACTATGCTTATAATGGGTGAATAGTGTTGTTTGGATTAAATCCTTCAAGTGCTTATCAAAACTATTTCTATTAGTGCTTGTTAACAAACAACTATGGAGGCTTGAGTATTTCTGTTTTTAGCTTAATGTTTTCTGTGCTCCAGGACTGTGCTCCATTTCTGAATGGTTTTGTTTTCAGGGAAAGCTGTTCAGCCCTCCTTGCCCTCCCTCCCCTTTCCTTCTTATTCCCTGCCTGATGCTAGCAGACGCTTTCAACTTCTCTGCTACTTCTGAATGCAGTGAGGAATGCACAGAGCCCCACTCAAAACAGTATAGAGAAAAATATTGTTCCATGTTGAAAAAAATTCACAAGCATTGTGTGCTATAGTTTGCAGTCATTTTAGAAGAGAATTTATTAAATAACGTAAAATACATTACACAATTTAAAAAGACATTAAAGGGAGAATCTAATTAATGTTGAGTACAAACTGTACTGGAAATAGTATCACTTCATGTATGTGTATGTATACAATCAGTTTTATTATAAAACTCACTTATCTGTCTTGCTACAAGGAGTTTTCACAATTTCTAGTATTACAGCCTTGGACACCAGCCTATTTAATTTTTGAACTCTTTTCTGACATGCTCTTTTTATTTAAACAGATCCTGTTGGCTGTATCTTGTGGTTATTTATATAAAATTCTGCATTTAGTCTCTGGACTTTTATCTTTGGGAAAATAGAGCTTCTGTTTCGTAAACTGCTTCCTTGAATCTTTTACTCCGTAGGATTATCAGACTTGGCTTGACCTCAGAGAATTTGAAACACGCATCGGAGAACGTTACATTACCCATGAAAGTGATGATGCACGCTGGAAAGAACATGCGTTTGAACACAACCTTGAGTACCCCCAGCATTTTATTATGGCTCCTAATCCAGATGACATGGAAGAAGACCCTTGATGTATTCGTTTTGCTAAACTGCAGCACAGATGGACACTCCAGACAGAAACTGAAGATAAGTTTTTGGAACAACTGTTGCTCTTTCTGAATGCTGTACACATAGTTCAGTGTACAAAGCCTCAGAGGATCCTGCGTTGACTTGGGGATAGACTGTTGCCCAACGAGCTTTTCTTCATCTCTGACTTAAACTCTGAGTAGTTATTGGACAGTGGGATAAGCCCCGTTGGGTAACCTTACACCAAGTTGTATGGCTACAAAGCCATTACTGAAGTGGAATGTGTACAGATTGAACGGTTTGCGTGTTTTTCCTTTTTTTTTTTTTTTTGTAGCCTACACAATAAGAATTTTGTAATGGTTTCCTAATCCCTATTTAGTAGGCCATAGAGGACTGTTTTCTGTTACTTAGATACATCTCCCATTTCTTAGACTGTGCATTGTGAAAAGAGGTTGTAAAAGGAAATCAGTGCAGAGTACCTTGGCTAATAGCAGATTGTGGTGGTTTAGGGTTGAATATGGCTTCAGAGATGGAGTGATTTGCTGCTGTGAAGACAGTTAAGTATGTCTGTCTTTGCCCTAAATGAACTTTTTCCAGATACTGAAAAAAAGAAAATCCCATAACTTCTTACATTCCTCTTGAAATGCTGACTGACAATCTAAAGAGACGACAATCAAAGCCGTGCTAGTCCTTTATTTTGTCTGTTAAAACAGAGCAATAAGCCACAACAGTGTGCTGCTGTGCAAGGCTGGCACATCATAGATACACACCAAAGGCATAAAGGCATTTTGCCTTAAAACCAAACAAGCAGTGCAGAGAGCACGCAAGACTTGATGTAGCATATCCTTTCACTCTGGAAGAAGTTTCTAGCAGAAGGATGTGGAAAAATAGGGAAAAATACATGCAGCTTTCTTCTATTGTTTTTCAATAACTAAATTTTAAAATTTCTAGTATTTTTCTAATTTTTTAAGGTTCCCTGGATTTGCATCAGGAGTAGTTTGTAGCCTGCTAGCTTATATCTTAGTTCTGTTCAAAACCTAGGTGTGACAGAATTACCTGTTGCTTCTGCCAGGGCAGCTGGACTGTAAGAGAAAGGGCTTTGTCTTCAAACCTTTACCTGAAGCCCCTCCTATCCTCATCGCTGTGCTCAGCATTGTTGTTCTGAGCCGAATGAAGAATCCAAAACCAACTCGTAATTCAGTTTTTTTTGCAGATGCTTCACTTGATGGCTCTCCAACCACTTACTGGACTTTGTGGCACAATGGAGAGGAAGCAGCACTAATCTTTGGAAATGATTCCTTGGGAGGCTAGTGTAACAGCTAAAATTCATTGCATTTCAAGGAGGTTTGAAGCCTTGAATGATAAGCAGATAGAAGAGGTTTTGTTTTTTCCCATCCTAGTTAAAAATGGAAAAACATGAAATCATTTGTGTGGGAACAACTGATTTGTGCTGTTGGAAGGTGCTGGATGGCTGTACATATCCCTGGAAGGTGCTGGAGGGCTGTACATTTTTCTCAGTTAAGCTGCTTAACTGAAGCTTGGTTTAAAATACTTTTTAAAATACCGATACAGGCTTGAACAGCAAAGGTAGTAGGAGACCTTGGGGTAGCTCCTTTCTCTCCTAACATAATTTTTTGTGTGTAGATAATTGATTTTTCCCCCCCACTGTTATTCAGGTAAGGAAATAGGTGAGCAGACGTCTTCTAAGCTGTTAGCTACCCATAAAATTTTAGAGTCCTTCTGGGGCTGGCAGCTGCTTCCCGTGTCAGTGAACTGGCAGTAGAGTCAGCGGCAGCTGCAGCAGTATGTACCTGTGGGCAGGTTTGGGTATTGAACCTACCTTTCCTTTTCTGGTCGCCCTTTAACTGCTACAGCATTTTGTATGTATCTGAGTTGATTAAAGCTGAAGTCTGCTTTCCCTGTTAGGAGATACCAAACTTTGCACAAAACTTCTGGTGCAGTGTGCATAGCAGTTTTCTACAGCTGCCAGCAGGCAGCACGCTCCCACCCTTCCTGCCGTCCCACCCTCTCTCCTAGCACGTGTTTTTCTCAGGTTTGTGCAGGGGACTTGCCTGATGGCGTCCGTGCCACTCCTGCACCGGGGGGTCATGCTTCCCTTTCACACTGTCAAAGCAATATAAAGGAATTCAAAAGGGGCAGAATTTGTCCCTTTTCCTTCCGGTTGTGTTAAGGTGAAGCTTTGGGACTGATTCTTCTCAGAGAGGCACTATTTTTTTAATCTGTGGAGACAGAACAATTGTGTATGAAGTTGGTAGTCTAGTATTGGCCCAGTTGGCAAGGGAAGCAGTGTTTTTTTTCTAACTTTTACCACCTAAGTGACCAAATTTCAGTGAAGCCATTGCTATCTTCCATCCCAGCTGTAATAGCATAGATACAGTCTGGTTTTAAGCTTCAGGTTTTGAACTTGAGCTGTCACTTCAGGTTTTCCTTCTTTTTTTTTAAGGGAGGAAAAAAGCCAGCTCAATTGCTTGAAAAGCACAATGCAGAAGAAAGGGGTACAATAAAAAAATAAAAGGCCTGGCTGGTGTCTCTCCCCATGAAGTCTGCTCTGTGCTCCAAGAAGTTATATGCGCTATTTATTCTTCAGTTGTATTTAAAAAAAAAAAAAAAGCTGTTGCCTTTGGAGTGGATTGCCTGATAATACATGCAGCTATGCAGACGTATGGGGCTAGACAATGGAAGCCACAAGCTAGTAGTACAAGAACCACAAAAGATCAGATACCCATTAGAAGTAAACTTTCTTCACTGACAGATAGAAATAGCTGACTTTTTTTATTCCCTTTTTTCTACCTTTACTGCAAACTTTGACAGCAGTAGGTTATAGTGTTTAATATCCTTATCCCTAGATGAATTAAGTCGCGTTCATTCAATAGTGCTATGATGATGCTAGAAAAAAGCTCATGTAAAATTTTATAGCCTCAAAAGGACACTGTCAAGTACTTTTATATTTTTATACATCCCGTTGTTTGTAAATATCCTCTGATAAGCCTGAAAATAAAGTTTATTTCCCTACCAGACTTGTTCTCTTTATTTACATGAACCCTCTCTCCTGTCAAATGTTCTTAAAGTCAGTATTTCTTCATACTTACTTGGGGAGCTGTCTGGCATGAGGTGTCTACCCTGCTAATTGAATTCTGTTAGCAGGTGCTTTCTAACAAAACTGTTTTTGTGTACTTCCTATTACCATTCTACTTATTTAAAAAAATCTTTTATGTCAAGGCATGTTGTTTTGAGCAAGTACCACAGCTGAACACAGTTCAAGTCTCAGATCATGGTTGTCACTGACAAATTTTGATTCCATCAGTGACTACTTAGCTCTACGATAAGATCCATGAAATGCTCATTCTCCTCTCTGTGCACACAGATTTCTGCGTCTGCAGTTTTTGATTTCTACATGCACTGCTTTAAGTAGGTCAGTCGCTAGGTTCGGTTTGTGGCACCAGCTGTACCCTGAAAACATGCTCTACCAAAATGCCCCTAAGCGCTGAAGTGTAGGCTGGTGTGAGAAAGATCCGTGTGAGGAAAACTGCCTGGAGAAAGTGTGGCACTTCAAGGGCTTTCAGTTCAAAGACCACTCAAAATGCTTAGTTCTGTATGGACTATATTGTTGCAAAAGCTTTAAAAACTTAAAAGTGCACAGGACTTGAT
Source organism: Nettapus auritus (assembly GCA_011076525.1). Lineage (NCBI taxonomy): Eukaryota > Metazoa > Chordata > Aves > Anseriformes > Anatidae > Nettapus > Nettapus auritus. Next base: position 22,274,562 of record CM021767.1, read on the forward strand.
TTCTTTTACTTTTTTTATTGAATAGGTTGCTACTGGAAGCTACCGCAGACATTTTGGTATTGCAATTGAAATTACTTCAGTAAGAGTTCACCAAATCCAGCAACAGGTGGGAGCGGGGACTTGGAGTGCAGATTATGTTCCTTGTGAGGGTGTGCAAGTCTGCGATGAGGCAGCAAGGCAAAAAAATTAAAACGATCTCCCATTTTCTCAGGGTTCATCAACATATCATAGCTGTGGAGTAACTGCTCCCGCGTTGCTGAGTCGCGTGAATTCTGCAAGAGCACCTAAAACAAGAAGGTAGGTTGTAGGCCTTGCTGCTTTTCTACAAACTCACTCGGACGTGCAATCTCTCATCTCATCCTTCATTTATGCTAGCATAGCAGTACCAGAGTGTTCAGTAAAACTCGTGAGCTTGCTGGCAGAACTCACACATTAATGTATGTAGCCAGGTTCTGCATTAAATGCTTCTAAACATAGTATGATCAGGTCACTTTGAGGGATCCAGAGAAACTTACGTCTAGGAGAAGCAACTCTTGTACCTACAAGTAGTTGTAAGCTTCTTATAGAAACCTGATTTTAAAAGAAACTCTTTTTTCTGCTTAAGAGCATTGCTTGTGGATTAGGAGGGTGTTATGTACCTGTAAACGCTATTTGTACCTGCATTCGGAGGTCAACACCCATGTTCTTTAAAAACTCCCGTTGTTTTATGGGGCCCAACGTGGCTATTCTTCCCTGCGCCATCTTTCGAAGATAGCTGAAATCAACATCTGCTGTCAGGTCTGCTGTACCTGGAGCTATCAGCACGTCGTGGAGTTTGTGATTCCGGAAACCCTGAAAAATTGGAAGATGACACTCAGCTGTACTCCTAGCTACTGAACGAAGCTGTAAGTGCAGCAAGGGCTCAAGTTATCCTTCCCATGTGATAGGAACCCCTGTGGGTACTGATCAAATGAGAATTCAATTACTCACTTTTATGGCTGCAGCATAATACTGTTTTTTTGTGATTATGTCCACCCAAGACCTTTCTTGTACAGGAAGTTAACACTCCAAGTGAGAAAGAGAAGATAACTGAGTATTTCAGCATAGTACTTCAGGGAAAATGCCTTACCCGGAAAGTGTCCGTTTTGGTTCCATCATGACCATAGTCAGCAATCAGCGCGGCCCCGCCATCCTTTTCGATGCGAGAGGCAAGCCTCTGAATGAGGACACCGGCCTCGGGACATACTTCCACGTGATCTCTTGTTTCTTCAGGCTAGTGCAGAGTTCAAACATCAAAACACCTGGATTAGCAAACAAGTACAGGGCAAGAACTTTTCACACTTGACTTCTTGCAACTGTTGTCATTATTTGGGCAGGGAGGCCCAGGGGTGCCTCCTTTCCTCCCTTCATTTCTTGTACAGCCCAGAGTCAATTGGAGTGAGCTTTTATAATAGGTGAGAATACCCGCAGTGGGTGAAACTGCACTTCTGTGGTAATGAAAGAATTAAAATAGCACTTCTTCCATGCGCACACTTACTTATCACAGAATGATAGAACATCCCCAGTTGGAGAGGACCCAGAAGGATCATTGAGTCCAACTCCTGGCACCACACAGATCTACCCAAAATGTTAGACCATGTGACTAAGTGCACAGTCCAAATGCTGCTTAAATTCAGACAGGCTCAGCTTCAAGAAAGCCTTTCTGTGAAAAACTTGTAGGTGGTTTAAATCTCTATTACTTCATCTTGTAAATTTAAGAATGTAGTGAACTTTAGAGGAAAAAAGAAAGTCTTAGACACTTGCCATTACAGATCAGCATAGCACATGTATGCAGCAGGTTGAGAACCTGGCTTAGGCAGGGCTGATATTGAGATGGTAAGGTGACAACTGCAGCACAGAACTCTTTGCTGCCTCTCTAAAGTGCCTGCTTAAAATCTGACATACAAGTGTATTTTCATACTATATATTCACAGCACACGAGGTAGAATTGCTGGTGGAAGTTTTGTAAAATACAAACTGTTTACTCATTCATAGATGGAAAGGCCTCCTCTTCCTGTCCAAGTAACTGACAGGTAGCATGTGACTTGAACAAGTAGCAGTCAAAATACGAACACTGACAGGTACAGTCTTACCTGAATAAAGTTTTCTGTTGCAGGGGTACTGGATGGTGACAGGACAAACCGCAGCTTGTCAGGAGCCTCTGGATCTATATCAACCAACACCTCGCGCCAGCCTTTCTCTGTTCTCTGTTTAGCAAGACCAGAGTACTCATTTTACACGCTTAATAGGTACACGGAATCTTGTTTATTTGATTGGACTAATATGCCAAGCATTTTCTCAAGTTTTAAGAACATAACGTGCTATTAACAATTATTCATTACTATTTAATTCCAGTAACTGCCTTAGAAATGCTTGTGCTACAGACAGGTCTGCAGATTTAATAAGTATAGGTTCAATTAAATGGAATAAATGATGCTGTTGAGAAAAATTCTGCCTCTTCTGTTGACAGTGCACTGGTTAACTTATCAAAATAATTCTATCGGTAACTTTTCATAAACTAGTTATGAAATTGAAGGGTTTTTCTGAACCTTATCTAGACTTCATTTTGCTATTCACATTGCTGTTCAAATGAAAGCCATCCAGCACATTGTCTTTGTTAGCAGTGATACATAAATAAATGTTGAAATTGGAGCCTTGTTAATGTAGTGTAAGAAAACAGAAAAAAAAAAGCTTACTTATCTAAGTAGAAACAAGTCTTTAGGTTTCTAAAAGGTTTTTGTATTCAAGAACAATTAACATCAGAGCTGAACCAAGCCTTATTTGCCCAAGCTTAGTTAGAAACATTTTATCACCATAGTCCATGCATGTGTCCCGTTTGGCACCATAATTCTGTTCTTCTGCAAAGGCCTTTAAGCTGATGGTCACATTTACAGTATTCCTCTTGCTATACCTGAAACTTATGTATTGGCAGGGCATCCAGAAACTCGTGTGCTAAGTAAAAGCTGTAACCTGTGGGAAGGTTGAAATAAATGCATTACCTCACTAAGGCTTCCATAGCAGTTTCCGGTTGAAAATTATTATTATTATTATTATTTTAAATTGTAGTGTATTAAGCTAGTTAATGTCATTGGGAAATTACTGTTATTCCCAGCTTGGAGCAACTAAAGAGAACACTTGAGGTGCTAGCTAGAGCTTCCAGTGCATGATTTTTTTTTAGATCTGTATCTCATCATTAGTTCCTGTGTCATTATTTAGACAAAACCACTGAATGGTTTCCCATGCAAAGAAAAAAATAAATCAAACTACATGAAATTGGGTAGCTATCCCAAAATGAAGTTATGATTCTCAGTTATAAGAATCTGAGTCAAGATCCCGTCTCAGACTCATACATGAAGTAGGAGCTAATATGTAAAACTACTTTTCTACCCATTACGAAGGCTAGTGTGGTGTCCCCACTTATCAACACTGCAAATGGAGGGATGACACTATTGCTGTAACAGGATGTTCAATTCCTTACCTTGTGGTACATCCTGAATGCCTCTGTACCAGTAAATTGGAATTCCAGTCTTGCTGATGCCTTTCATGTAAGCAGCTTCGTCCTCGGAGTTTGACTGCACCTTGCCTCCAGTCAGCATCTCTGCTTGGGTCTCACTGAGTTTGGGACTCACTTCTACCAGGTGAATGGAGACATCACATTTACTAAGCAGAGAGGCAAGCTGCTTGAAGACCTACAAAGGCAGATGAGTTCTATTAGGTACAGTCACAAGCTGCACGCATGTCTTAAAGGGTTACAAATTAACCCTTATTCACATTATTTTGAAGATAAAAGATTGTTAGCTCTCATCAGTAAAACAGTCTCAGTAGAAAGGACTGTGTTTCCTTCCTCCAGAAGGAAAGTGGGAATTTATTATTTTTAATAAAAGCTGCTGTGCTTCTAATAGATGTTGGAGAACAGCATACGTCATATAGTAATAAGGACATGAAATGTTAGTAGCTTGAAAGTGAGTCGCTCCTCTAATAGCTGCAGAGGAGCTAATGGGGTGGAGCTAATGGTTCAGTTTGTTTAAACAGCATAAACACAACCTGCTCACTGTTGAATATTTCACTACGGTTATTTGGGCTTTTTCATTACTATAGATAAAAAAAACAAAGCTTCTGAGGTACTAAACCCCATTAGCAGTTTGGTTTTGAAGCAGTGGTATTTTAGTTACCACGCAGCCCTGCACAAGTGATAGAACAGGAAGGGTTAGCTCAGCAGGACTAAGTCCCCGAAAACCCTGGAGGAGCCAAACACAACTTTGCTCCTGCTCCCTCGTCCTCCCTGCTCCATGCTGGTGCTTGCACTAAGGCCTCCAAATCAGGCACAGCAGCCCCCTCCTAAATGGTATATTGATAGTATATTTCCATAAATAAATAATCTGTGGTGGAATATTCCTGCCCTTCCTTTCTATCAAGTGGTGTTTGCGATGTTACAGGTGTGCCCATGCAGCGTGTCCTGCTGCCACCAGAGACACGCGGTCTCTTCACTGAGCAGCAGCGACGTGCCTATGTTTCAATGGGATCCCACGCTGCAAATCCCAAAATGGGGTTACTAGGGAACGTTGAACCCCCACGGCAAAACCGTATTTCTCCAGATTTCTGCGCAGCTTCAGAACAAAGCCAGAGAAGAGCGGTAACGCTCGCTTTCACCTACCCGTAACACGTCGTCGGTGAGAGCGCCCGTCCCCGGGCCCAGCTCCACCAGCTGGAACGCCGCGGGCTTGCCGGCGGCCATCCACTCGCTGACGAACCAGATCCCGATCAGCTGCAGAGACAACACCGAGGCGTGACGGCGGAAGGGGCCCGCTTTCTGCCCGGCCGAGCCCCGCCGCCGCTCACCTCGCCCAGCACCTGGCTGAGCTCCGGCGCCGTGACGAAGTCCCGGCCGACGCCGCCGCGCCGCGTGTAGTAGCCCTGCGGGGGAAGGCGGTGATTGCCGCGGGGCCGGGGCCGCCCGCGGGGTCCCTGCTGGGGCCGCGGCCCCGCCGCACCTGCCCGGGGTTGGTGAGCGCCTCCCGCATGTACTCGGCCACCGTCAGCGGCCCGGTGGCCCGCAGCTTCAGCAGCAGGTGCCGCAGCACGCCGCCAACCGCCGCCCCCGAGCACAGCCGCGCCGCAGGGGCCGGGGGAAGGAGCGGCGGGCGGCGGCCGCCCAGCCCCAGCCCCAGAGCCGCGGCCAGGAGCGAGCCGCGGGGCGAGGGCACCATGGCGGTGCCCGGCTCCCTCCGGCTCCGTCCCGCCCCGTCCCGCCCCGTTCGGCCCCGCGGCGCTCCGGAAGCAGGCGCCACGCGTGCGCCAGGCAGGAGGCATCGGGCGGCTCCATGGCGGCGCTGAGGGGCCGGGGGAGGCCGGGGATGGGGGAGGCGGGCGGCGGGGCCGAGTGGAGCGACGAGGACGGGGACGGGGACGGAGATGGCGGCGGCGGCTTCACGCTGGACGAGGTGCTGCGGCTCGGCGGCACCAAGGTGAGCGGCGGGGGCGGGAGCACGTGGCGGGCGCTGGGGCAACGGCCCCGGTCCCGGCCGGTGGCTGAGGTAACGGGCGGCCCCCGTGTCCCCGCAGCAAGATTTCCTCATGCTGTGCGCCCTGGACGAGGAGGAAGAGATGGAGGACGGCGGCAAGAAGGGCGCCATCGACGACCTGGAGGAAGGGGAGCTGGAGGCCTTCGTCAAGTCGCTGGGGCTCGGCAAGTATGCGGAGAGCTGCCTGCAGGAGGACGAGGAGGAGGATGGTGGGGAGAAGCCTCCCAAGAAGGAGAAAGGCAAGAAGGAGAGCGCCCCTGCTTCATTAGGGGGGAAAAAGGAAAAAAAAGGCAAAGAACAAGCGAGCAGTAAGAAAGAGAGCAAGAAGAAGCAAGCTGGTGGGGGTCCGGACCAGCAGCTCTCGGTGCAGAAAGAGAGGCCGGAGGAGGATTTTGAGTTTCGTGCTAGGCAAGTGATTCTGATCAAGCCGGGGGGCAAGTGGTACGACCTGGAGTACACCAGCGAGTTCTCCTCTGAGCCGCAGGACCAGACACTGCTGTCCAAGTATAAGGCCCTGGCCCAAAAGCTGTACCAGCACGAGACAGAGCTGTACAAGAGCAAGACTGATTACCAGAAGGGGGCCTCTTCATCGTGGATGAAAACTGTGGTGTCGTCAGGTACCTTAGCTGACAGGATGGCTGCCATGACCCTCCTCATTCAGGACAGTGCTGTCCACAGCCTCCAGTTTGTTGAGAACTTGGTGAACCTCGTAAAGAAAAAGGGCGGCAGGCAGCAGACCCTCATGGCTTTGGACACTTTCAGGGAGCTTCTCCTTTCAGATCTCCTACCAGACACTCGAAAACTGTGGTCTTTCTCCCAGCGTCCATTTAACAACATAGAGAAGATGTCAAGTGGCAACAGGGATTCGAGAGACAGGCGCCTGATACTGTGGTACTTCGAGCATCAGCTGAAACTGCAGGTGGCAGAATTTGTGCAAACCTTAGAAACCCTGAGTCACGATTCTGTGACAGCAACCAAAGCGCGAGCGCTGGCAGCTGCCCACGAGCTGCTCTGCAACAAGCCCGAGCAGGAGAAATTTCTGCTTGTCCAGCTGGTGAATAAACTGGGAGACCCGCAGAACAAAATAGCCACCAAAGCCTCGTATCTCTTAGAGACGTTGCTTCACAAGCACCCAAATATGAAAGGAGTGGTGTGCAGTGAGGTGGAGAGGCTTTTGTACCGGTCAAACATCAGCGCGAAAACTCAGTACTATGCCATGTGCTTTCTGAATCAGATAGTCCTCAGTCACGAAGAAACGCCGCTGGCTAACAAGCTGATAACTTTGTATTTCTGCTTCTTTCGGAACTGCATTAAGAAAAAAGATGTTGAATCCAAGATGCTCAGCGCTCTTCTCAGCGGGGTGAACAGAGCTTACCCTTACGCCGAGACTGGCGATGAGAAAGTGAAGGAGCAAATGAACACCTTGTTCAAAGTTCTGCATCTCGTCAACTTCAGTACCAGCATCCAGGCCCTGATGCTGCTGTTTCAGGTCATGGACTCTCAGCAGACTGTATCGGACAGGTACTACGCAGCGCTATACAAGTGAGTGGCACGTTTGGATTTTTGGTCTAAATTTAATTTTTTGAAGTAGTCACTGTTAATTCAACATCATTTTAACTTGTAGAAAGGTGTGCTTGGCTTTTAAGATCTTGCAAGTTTTGTGTCTTGCTGGCTAGACGTTTCTGATGTTTTCTATGAGCTAGAAGAAAATGTGCAGGATTTCTTTTACTTAACATGGAATAAAACAAACGGCAGTGGTATTTCCTGAGAACATGCCGTAAGGATTTTATGCTTTGTGCTGTTTCTGGTAGCACGTCTTAATTCCAGATGCATTTTGAAACTAATTGATAACTGCTTCTTCTAAAATCACTTGTACAGGTAGTGTGTTTTAGCCATGTAATAGCCTGCAATCCTGTTTTTTCATGAAAATCCTTTTCTCCTGAAAAAAGCGAAATGATGTAATTTGTTAAGTTGGGAAACCTCATGCTGTAAAACTCACTTTTTTCTGACCTGGCTGATTTTTTTAGACTCTCCATAGGATCCTTGCAGGCTTCTGTTCAATTGCTGCTGATTTTAGAAAGGGAACTCAGGTTCTCCCAGGACCTGCAGTGCAGTTAGGGGCCTTCCTGTGCCAGGTAGCCTGGAAAAAACTAGAATAGAAAATGCACTTCCTTACGTAGATAGCTGGACTGGTTGTGAAGCTTTCTAATTGCTAACCATTTTCTTTCTACTTCTTGAAAATCTGAATAGATAGATTACTTTCTCACTTTGTACATCTTCCATTTTTAAACTTTTCTGTTGAACTCAGTTTATCTACTATATATTTTTTTTTTCATTTACTGATAGCTTTATTTGTAATATATGATATACCGAAGATTAAAAATATTACACAGCCATTGACGTTTCAGGCTTGGTCATAATGGTTTGGAGTATTGGTGAAGAAGCTGTAAGTAGTCTTCTAGATAGCAGTCTGAAAAATGTACCTGATTGCTGTTGACAGCAATTGCTATTCCATGTGCATCATGACAATTAACAATATTTTCTCCTGTGTTTTCTACAGGAAGCTTCTAGATCCTGGTTTAGCAACCTGCTCAAAGCCATCCATGTTTCTTAACCTTATCTATAAGTCTCTGAAGGCAGATGTAGTATTACAGCGGGTGAAGGCCTTTGTGAAGAGGTTACTTCAAGTCGCTAGCGGGCAAATGCCACCCTTCATCTGTGGAACCCTCTACCTTCTGTCTGAGCTTCTGAAAGTAAAACCAGGGCTAAGGGTCCAGCTACAGGATCACGTGGTACAGCATGACTTCTTTATTTCACTGGGTTTTTTAAACAGAATTTTTATGAGGGTTTGCTAATATTTGGTTATGTTGTGGGAGAAAGTACTTGACAATCGTAATTACAGTAAGAATCCGTATAGATGTAAGCATTCTAGCAAGTCTTACGTCCTTCTTTTGTGGAGAGGGGATTATTTTGCTAAATGCTGTATAAGAAGCAGGTAAACATGGCTGTCCCAAAAGCTTTTTCGAAACATGTCCTCCTTTGTGACTGTAGAGTCCAGTTGTAAGTCTTGTAAGTGTCAAGGCCGAAAGTGTGTACTGCTGAAATACTGGCCATCGTTTGTCCATGTTTTTGTGAGCAGCTACTTCAGAAATACATGCATCTTTCTAACAAATCAGAATAAAACTGGAAAAGAGAAGGTGTTCACAAACTTTTTTTTTTGTTTAGGAGTCTGATGAAGAAGAGTGTTTTAAGGATCAAGAAGAGGCTGAAGAGGATGAGGAAAAATTTGTGGATGCAGACAAAGAAGTAGAAGGAGAAGAGAGGAGCACAACAGAAAATTCTGCTAAACCAGACAATTCGAGTTCAGCAGCCTCATGGGTGCACCATGTGAATATGAGAGGTAAATTAGCAAGAAACTATAATGCATGCAAGTCCTAACTTCAGTAACTGTGACGTGTTGATCAAGAGTTTTTTGTAAAATTGATTTAAATGTTATTTCAATTTTACAAATTTAAATTTGATTCCAAGCAATCAGAATCATTTTTTTTTTTTTTTTTTTAAGAGGCTGTATTCATCTCCTAGCTATTTTCTCTTTATGTCGTTCAGTGTGCTTGTGCCTAAGTAATAAACAGATTGGGGAATTTTTGCTTCCAAGTTGAAACACCTCCAGAGTGACGTAGTCAGCGGTACCATGTGTAACTGCACATTGACTTGAAGCTTGCTAAAACAAGTTGTCTAGCTCCGAGCCCGCTTCTAGCTTTTTTCTTTCTGATGACCTTTTCGGAGCTACATAGAATCATCTAGGTTGGAAACACCCTTCAGGACATCAAGTCCAACCATCAGCCTGACCTACCGAGTCCCATCACCAAGCTATGTCCCTTAGTGCCACGTCTCTTAAATACCTCTGGGGGTGAGGACTTCACCACCTTCCTGGGCAGCCCTTCCACTGCTTGACCATCCTCACCGTGAAGAAATTCTTCCTAATGTCCAATCTAAACTTCTAAGTCTCCTCTGGTATAGCTTAAGGCCATTTCCTCACATCCTATCACTTGACACCAGCGAAAATAGACCAACACCCTTCTTGCTGCAGGCTCCTTTCAGGCAGTTGTAGAGCACAATGATGTCTCCCCTCAGCCTCATCCTCTCCAGGCTGCACAGCCCCAGTTTTCTCAGCCGCTCCTCATAATGTTTGTTTTCTGGTTCCTTCACCAGCTTTGTTGTTCTTCTCTCCCCATGCTCGAGCAGCTCAATAGTGAGGGGCCCAAAACTGACCACAGTGTTCAAGGTGCGGTCTCACCAGTGCTGTGTATGGGGCGACAATCACTTCCCTTTTGGAGCAGAGCAGGACTTTTCAGGGGATTCCTTGGAAGCAAGTCCTTCAAACTCTCCTGTGTGCCTGATCATATCTCCTGTGTGCCATGCTCTGGGCTGCTGAATATAATCCTTTCTTGCTACTGTACAAATCTGTGGCCTGTCTAGCTAAGAATGATGGGCAGCATTGCTGTCACGGTGAAATGAAAATAATACTCTCATAAAGTTGCTTGAGGAAATTTAAGTCTTTTTTTTTCATCTCTGCCCCCCAGGCAGGAAGAATGGGGTTTCCTATGATCCTTTGCACCGAAGTCCTCTCTACTGTGGTGCTGAAAGTACAAGCCTTTGGGAACTGAAGAAGGTAAAGCATTCCTGTGTTGCTACTTAATGTGTTTCTTAGTATGACTCTTGTTTCAAGAGAAGAAAATTGGTTATTTTTGCAGTAGCTACTTGGGTGATGTGACAGAAAGGTTACAGGACACGTTGTTCAGCTCTGAGCTTGTATGTGCTGCATTCAGTGCTGATATTCCAGAGGAGGGAATAGTAACTTTTGGGTGGAGACTTGAACTGTAATAATTTCTTTCTTTGCCTTTTGGATCTTAGTTTTTGTTAACAAAACTTTCTAGCATTGCATTAAATAAAATTATAATTGATCCTCATCGTATTTACTTAATGGAAGTAAAAGGTTAGAACTCGATGTTTCTCAGTTGTTCAAGGGCAGAGCACACCAGCATTGCGCTACTTCATGCAAGCACATGTTATTTGGTGAGTTGCAGAGTGGTCTTAAAACACAGTGTTGTTGTCAGGAGTCTGATATGACAACGTGAATGATGATTGCATTTATTTTTGGAGTAGAAAGAAACAAATGATTTGTGTTTTTCAGCTTTCTGAACACTTCCATCCATCTGTGGCTCTCTTTGCAAAAACAATTCTAGAAGTAAGTGTTTTCACTAGTCTGTAGCTTTGAACTTGGATTTTTTGTTAGCTGTCTTTTACCATTTTAAAAAATACGTCGTAAAGCCTCCTTGCACTCTGCAGGTAATGAGAAGTTCTCCAACACTGTGAGTAGCATACACTCAAATGCAAAGCTTTTCATGGAGTCTGAGTCTTTTATCTAAAGCAGGCTACTCACAGCTCACAGAAGTAATTAACTTGGTCAAAACATGGTATCACATGATTCTTAAAGCTATTTTAGTGTTCTGGTCTATATGTTTAAAGTGTTTTTTACGTGGGGAGTTCTGCTGTTGAACCAGATCCCTTTTTTTATCCCTTTTTAAAATCCTGCTAAATTTTGCACAATGCCTACTTAGAATTTTTGTTCTCATTTGAATATATATTTAAATTGCACCGAGTACTAACTTCCTGGCTGTGAGCTGTGAATGTCTTTGTCAAGAAAAATGTTCTGTCTGTTAGTACAGTACATTGCAAGGCAGTTCCTCACTGAAACAAAGCGAGAGGTGCTTTTTGTAGAAAACAGTGGAATTCCAAGAATAAAAATATGTGAAGGCTGTAACCTGTCAGGCTTATATGATGAAATATCCCCCACATCCTTGTCTTCCAAATTGTGATTTAACGATCTTGGTCCATTTGAGTCCTCTAACTATGTTTTGTTGCTGTCTTTTGAAAATGAAGACTGTAATGATTTTTTCTTCTTTCAGGGAGATCACATTCAGTATTCCGGTGACCCTTTGCAGGATTTCACATTAATGAGATTCTTGGATCGCTTTGTGTACAGAAATCCCAAACTCCATAAAGGCAAAGGTAAGAATTTCTCTGTACTTACCAGCATTTAATCTTGATTATCGATGATGAAACTGTTCTGTCAGACTGTCAAGTGACAATTTGTGCTTGTCAAGAATTTGGAGTGCACGTGTAATAAAGTGTGTTTTTCTGTTCTGCTACAGAGAACACCAGCAGTGTGGTAATGCAGCGGAAGAAGAAGCAGTTTATGACAGATAGGCAAAGTCTTGCAGGTAAGCCAGCCACTTACCATTTAAGATTATGAATAAGGAATCATAATTTTATAGGTAAGAAATTCTTGACTGATTGTTGTGGGCATCCATCCTCTGTGCTGTCCATACCACTTCTGTTAGCAATACAAGAACGGATAGCAAGTTCTGTCCATCAGGAGTGCAGTGGTGGTATCTGATGTTCGGGATCAGGTCTAAACTTCATGTAAGGGTGCATGAAGTCTCCGCAGCTGAAATTTTGGATGCATTTGGATCCTGCAGCTATTGCTAGGCTTAGTGTAAGGTACCTCTGGCAGTGTTATTTTGGTTAGCGTCATCCTGCCTCCTGAAAGAGGCTGGGTTTTGTCTAGACCCACTTTTTACAGTAATTAAGCACCACTAGTTAAAAATCGGTAAATTTCAGTGGAAGTTGCTGCTGGAGAACAGAGGGAGGTACTGTGTTCTGTGCTGGAATCTCTGTAACATTTTCAGGGATGCACCTCCTGTCACTTCAGGTCTGTCCTGTTGTGCAGAGGTTTTACTACTACGGATTAGCTGATGTATCCATAATGATGCATGGTTTTAGGGCTATCAAAGCTTAAAGTAAGAAGATTTACCTACAGTGCATTTGAGGATACAGTTTGTCTATTGCATTCTTCAGTTTATTTTGAATAGAAGGAATAAGCTGACCTGTTAGCACAGGTTTGAAGTGGTTTTGTGATGAGCTCACCTTATTTAACAGATGATACTGGTTATCAACGTACTTCATTCTGTCTGTGCAATGCTGTTTCACCTTTCAAGTGAATAACAATTATTTCAACTTGAAGTAAAATCAATTCTTTTTGGCCGTTGCAGTCAACAGTAAGGAATTCCTTTCCAGAGATGAAAGCAAAATCCCAGTGGATGAAGTGTTCTTTCACAGGTAATGAAATATTTGTGAACGTTCATTTTAAGTCTTGTTTTTTAGTGCAGTGCCTTCAAAAAAAATGCTTATCATAAGTATTCTCTAGTGTTCCAAGTGTTTTCAAATTTGGATTAATTTGAGTGACTTGTGGTGATAGCACTTTCCTTAGAACATAATTTCAAAATTTGGCAAAAGGAAAGAATGAAAATGAAATCAAAGCTTATTAAAATGGAATGTGAAAAAAGTCAGAGGAGCTATTCTTCTGCATTTTTTTTATGTTTCTTTCTATATAGTTGGTTTTCCTTTCAGGTTATGGTGTAAAAATGCAGCTGTAATACTTAAATTGAAGTGTTACACATTTGGCAAAATAACAGTTCATATTAAATCAAAATACTGGTTACCTGTGAGTATCTCCTTGGGAGATCAGTCTTTGAATTTACTTTGTCTTTTAAAAAGTCCTTTGACCTTGTGTATAATTAAATTTGCCTTCTGTGTTTTGGTGAGCTTTTGTATTCTTTAATAGAAGACAAAGTAGTGCAACTGGTTTAAAATAGCTGAAGGTTTAGGTAAAACTAAACACAAAGGGCTATGGGGGAAAATTTAGCAGAACTTAAGGGGTGAGTCACTTTTTTATTTTTTAAATTAGGTTCAAGTTGACCTTATCCATATAAGGCAGATTTTCCCACCTTCCTTTTGCCCTTTTATGAATTGAGTATGTTCAAAATGATTTCTGTCACCTCTGAATGTTAACGTTCATTTGTTTAAAACTTTATGGTAGTGGCTTACAGTTTAAAAAACAAAGTACAAATCTCTGTTTTGGGATGAAACAGTGAACTTACACTTTTCAGCTGGGGAAGTACACATGAAACAATCTGCTGTTTTTTTGTTTTTTTTTTTTTAAAAAAAGCTTGTCATCAAGTTCGTATCTTGTGCCTTTGTGTTTGAGAGCAATATATTATTTCAGATTTTATACAAAGTTTGACAAGAAGAGAGAGAAACAAAAGCGTCAAGATGATGAAGAAAGTGTGGAAGATGTAGACGACGATGAGTTCGAAAGAGCGTTGGGTAAGGTTATGTTTTTCCTTGAAGTAACTGTCCCAGTATTTTGTGCTTATACAAATTATTAATGTATCCTTCAACAGTTTATGTTGTATAAAAGGACCAAATACAGGAATATAAAAGTAAAAGAAAACTATCTTTTCAATTGCTGTTCTCTTCTACTAGAGTCAGCAGATCATACTCTCCCCTCATAAGCCAGATGGATGGCTGTCTTGTAAAAGATTTCTCTCTCACTACTCTAGTAGTGTTCAGCTCAGGTTGGAAGTTTTCAGTGTTTGAATATAAACTCGTAAATAGCAGTTTGTTCTTTTCCTAATGTAGCCTAAGCATTAAATAACATTTTCTAGCAGCATGAAACACGTGCTTCTATTCTTTTTGTACTTTTTTTTTTTTTAATATATCTTCCATAACAGTTTCTGTCGTCATTCCTAACATTTTTCATGAGGTTAGTTGTTAAGTCCTTGGCAAACTTTTGCAGTATTCTTGGCAGTTTCTGTAGCATGTACGTTGTTTGCTGTGGAATTAGTGTGTGATTCGTTCCAAAATCTGAATTTGTATACCTAAAATGTCTGTTATTTTATGATTTCATATTTTACTTACACAGTAATCATATATGTTAAGAAAAAAAAAGCATTTAGCTCTCCAAACTGTTTTGTATAATGTTTTTATAGAATTCAGAGCTCCCGTAGTGGGGGTATTCCTTTGTGACACGATTAATATGGTCTTAGTTATGACAAAAATCCGTCACTAATTGTGTTTGCCTTTTAATTGTTAGTATTTCTAATACATCAACTGTCTCTGAGAATTTTTGACATTAACTTGAGACACTTAAATGCAAGACAGTCTAATATCAGATTTTGCTCTTTGAATCAGAACAGTTCTAATTTTTCAGATTTCGTTTTTACCACTTCTAAATTTTTTTTAACAGAGCAGTTGATTCCTAAGTGATGATAGGAGCTTTTGCTCCCTGAACCAGGGTCCTTTGTTATTGAAGCAGATGTTACTAACTATTCAGGAAAATGACACCTAAAATAATGTATTTTGCATTGACTTAATATTTTTTTTTATTTCTTTTGGTAAAAAGTTTGTTTTCTTTGAATTTCCCCCCCAGATGCATATGAAGGTGATGATAGTGCCGTTGATGTTAGCCAGGATAACCTTGATTTTGCTGGGTAAGACCTTGAGACAATTCTTTCATCTCTTGTTTTAATACCCATATAGAGTTTTACTCTGAGAAATTGGATAGAGCTTTTTCAGAAAGACTGGGCATATCACTTTGCAAAAAAAAATAAAAAATAAAAAATAGAAAAAGGCAATAGCAGTAGAACACTGGGTAATCCTGCTTTTCTGCATCCCTCAGAATGGGGCATCGTGATCCTGTGGTGCTTACAGTACGTTGGCTTGAAGCGTGAGACCTGTAGTATTTATCTGTACAATGTGGTGACCGAGTAAGCAAAGTGCAATCTCACTTGGTTTTCATCATCTCAGGTTTCTGTTTGAGAATTACCAAGTACAAAAGTAAGCAGAATGAGGCATAATGGTACTGCTGTAAGGATTGGTTGTAACTGGACCTAACTCAGTGATAAACTTTGTGGGATCCAGAATCACACAGCTCAGTTTTCAGGAAGTCAGCAGTTACTGATTAAGTAGCCTCTTCTTAAAGCATCTGCAATGCAACTTTAAAGTCAGCACAGAAACTTTTTTTTTTTTTTTCCCCAAGAGTTGAAAGAAGAATTAAAGCTTAAACTCCTACTAAAGGCTGAGCATTTTTGTGATCCAGACTAGTGTGTGTATTAAAAAATAAAAAAATAAAATTAAAAAAAAGAGAGACACAAAACAACCAAGCACCTAGTGTCTGAAGAGCAATGCTTACTTTCTGGGGAAAAAAAGAAAATAGGTGTTGTCCTCATTTAGGGATACCAGCATGTTATGTGTTTTTTACGGAGAAGACTTTCCAAAAAGGAGCAGAGACACATAGGGAGAATTCTAAAGCTGACATTTGTGCTTATTTTGGCATAGGATTCTCTCCAGAACTTAAAATGGCTTAGTTTTTAACAGTTCCGTATGCTGATGTTGAAAACATACCTGAGTGCATAATACGTTCATTAGCTCTCATCCTACATTTACTACTGTGATGCAGTGCAGTTGCAGTGATGTTTAAGTTTTATCTACCTGCTAACACTCTGTTAGAAATGTTATCTGAATGCAAACAGTATTTTGCCAGATGATTTGCTAGGCCTGTTATGTATTATTTTTAGTAACATAAAAAAGAAAACCGTGGGCAGTAAGAAAAGCAAAAGAACTGAGGATTCCGGTGCTGACTGGGATGATTCTGATGATGAAGATGAATTCAGTGATCTGGATGATGAGGAGGTCTCCTTAGGAAGCATGGAGGAAGAAGACTTTGAGAAGGATATGGACGAAGAGGGAGGTGTATTTATGGATGTGTCTGATGATGAGAACGACCTAGGTAAAGTAACATTTAATGTCAAAAACAAGAAGAAAAGTATATTACCTGATATGTAATTACATACTTAAATTGATATTTAGTTACCTAGGTGGGAGGTTTGGCTTTTAAGTAAAGAAGTGACCAGTCCTTCTCTGGACAACGAAGGCGTAAGAGAAATGACATTTCTTGCCAGTCTCCTAGGTGAAAGTGGGCATTAGGCATGGGGGTTTAAAAATTTGTTTTCCTCATTCTGAAAAACTTGGCAGAACAATTGTAGCTTTATAAATAAATAGCTGTATGCAATACGCAAAAGTACTAAAATATTTCAAAGACCAAAAAAAAAATGTTATCTCTGTAATAATTGGTGCACCAACTGATTGGTGCACCTTTATCGTTTTTTTTATCTTCTCAACTGAAAAGCAGCTTACTCAGAATGCACTTTATGTGGCTGGAAAAGCACAGATTAATGGAGTATTTCAACTGATGGCTTAAGGACACAGGAAGATGATTGAAGGTAGAGCTGGTAAACTATTCATACAGCTGTTCACACAGTAATCTTTCATGAGATTGTTATCTCATCGAGCTTACCAAGCAAACATTCGAAGTTTACATAATGTTTCAGCCTTCATATTGTTATCTTAGTAACATATTTCATTAATATTTGTGCTGTGGAAAAAAGTGACGAGGAATGACACACCACTGAACAGTTTTCAGTTAAGTGATAATTGTGTCCACTGTGTTTTAAGCTTATTTTTGAAATAAAGACTCACACTGTTTAGACAGTATCATGCATAAAGTATGAGAATAAGGAGTTGTTTTTTTAATTATTATTCCCTGACAGACGTTAACAATGACAGTCAGTCGAAGTCTGTCAGTAAAAAGACCAAGAGAAAGAAAGAGATGAATTCTATGGGATTCCTTGAAGGTAAGGAAGCGCTGCCATTTTTTCCATTTGAGAAGGCTTAATGCAACTATACGGTCTGAAAACTTTGGCATCGGAGGAGTTTAATACAGTAGATTATCTACACTTTTGGATCTGGTTTCAGATTTGAATAAACTGTAGATGAAAACAATTTTTTTCCTTTATCCTCCAACCAGCATGGCCTAATTCAGAATGACTATCTGCTCTTGAAGGACCGGGGATCGAAGGAGTTGTATTTGTAGAAAGGATGGAATTGTTCTGGCAGTTTCTCTAGCTTGTGGGGGTGCATTTGTTACTAACACACCTTGCATAGATTGGTGCTATTTAGTTCTGTTTGGAAACTTTTTTTCTCCTTTTTAGGGGTGGTGAGTAAAGGTTTCTACCACAGCTCTTTTAGGTGGTCTTATTATAGTAATAATTTAAAAATTCCCAACACTTTTAGTATCATTGAGAATTTGAAATTCTGTCTCATAAGAGTCATACTTTTTGTTTGAAGGATCCAACCGAGGAAAGAAGAGGAAACTCACAGATGCCAATATGCTGGCATCCGCAGAGGAGGCAAGTTTGATCAGTGCTTAAAAAAAAGTGATCAGGTGTTTTTACATATTTCTCTATACTAAAATACAAAATTTATCTTTTTATAGTTTGGCTATCTGCTGGATGAAAATGCTGGCTCTAAGTTTGACAATATCGGAATGAACGCCATGGCTAACAAAGATAATGCAAGTAAGTACATGCTGTGAAGAGCAGATAGTTGTAAAGCTGCTCTTTCTTTTCAAATTCTGTACTTAAAAAGATCTACCTTAACTGGGATACATATAAAATCAAAGAGCACACAGTTAGGGACAGCAACTCAAGATCACTAAGACAGAACTTAGTACTGAGCATCTCTCTTAACTAAAGAGAACTAATACTAGCTGTGACTGCTGGAGTGAGTAAGGCTTCAGAAAAGAGAAGCAGGCTGTCACATGCTTCTTTTACACTGTAAATGAGAACTGGCAATACGCTGTTATTCAGGCTTTCATGTGAATTTTGCTCTGGTAAAGAGTATTCTGGATCCTTGTCAAGGGAAGACATGGCCCAGATATCTTTACTGGAAATATTTCCTTGCAAGATTGTTGAAGAAAAAGTAACTTCCTGGAAATAACTTGAAAGTAATACAAATTAAATGTGTACTTGTTTGAATCATCAGTCCTTTGTATAACCTTTACATGTCTTTCTGGTGTCACCTGAAAAAGTATTAACAGCAGCATTCAAGAACTGCATGCTTCCACAGGAGCATTAATAAAATACAAATCAATGGCAAGGGTGGTCTTAAGCTTGGAGATTTTGAGATGGTACTTATTGTGAAGTGGGAAAAAAATTCTCAAGTGTCAAAAAAAAAAATCCAGCAATTTGCACTTTATTAACATTTACAGATGAAGTAGTCAAGTTCTAGGTGATTTATCCATATTCCACATTCAGAAGTATTCATCAGCTTCTTACTTCTCTTCTTCCCTCTCACAGATGTCAAACAGATCAAGTGGGAAGTAGAGCGTGACAGGTGGCTCCACAACAGAGATGTGAAAAGCATCATCAAAAGGAAGAAACAGTTCAGGCACAAAGGGCTGAAAAAGAAGTACAAAGGCAAGAAATCAAAAAGCTGAGCTGAACATCTTAATGTGGACATTTTTACAGGAACTGTTGTAAAATGATTATTTTCTTACTTCAGTTTTTGTTGCTTAACCATGCCATTTGGTCATTCTCCTTTATGCCGCGAATTCCAGACCACTCGTTAGATTTGTAATAAACTGAAAAATAAGAAAATATTTGTTAGCTGTAAATTAGACCTGTGTAATGGTGAACCACTTTATGGCTAGTTTGGCTGGATGTTTTGTCTTCCACTTCTGAGGACTCTGTCCAACCACCTGACACTCCAGCCACACCTATACATTACAATAAACACTTTGCAATCTCTCCTGGGGTAGTTTTAAGCAGTAAGAAAATCTTTTTTATACATGAGATTCAACAGAAGCCTGAGCCATCTTTTCAAAGCCAACAACTACAAACCTACCTTCCAAAATTGATGGAAACCTCTTCTGCATTGTGTATCTGAAATCTGACAAGAAACAAAAATCGGTTACTTTACACAGTATATTTCAGGACAAATAATTAAATGCATTGGTTTTCTAATTACTCTTTTTTTATACGTTTGTCCTAGATCTTTGTTATAGCTGCTGTTAAGTAATGTGATCTGAATTTACTTTTTTCTTTTTTATTGTATCACAACTGTATTCAGGTTTCTCCTGTGTGTTTTCTAAGCTTCCTCGTAATAGTGTCAACCACATACAAGATAGACTTGAAGATGAAGGATGCTCAGAGCAGGCACTCAAAGGAAGAGCAGGTACTTTAGTTTCGTTACATAGCCTTAGGTGTTCACTGAATCCTCCTGCGGACAGCTGATCAGGGCCAGATCGTGTAAATGCTAGCATTAGCACAAAGTAAGTGCCGAAAGCCTCTTTCTGTGTGCAGTCAGCTACTGCATGAGCTCAGCATACCCTACAGAACTACAACGTAAAGAAAAAGTAGAAGGACATGTCAGATCTGGGATGGAGTATTAAAAAGGGAGAGAAATGAGAAACCAGGGCAAGTGAGACCAACTGCTGCCCCCAGCCCCAGCAGTGGCTGTCTCCCTGCAGGGCCGCTGCCTGGCACCGCGCCCCGAGCGGCCCCGGGGCAGAAGCCGGGCGCTGCAGGCGGATCACCTCAGCCGGGGCTGGCTTATTTGTGTTACCCAGGCGCCTCGTCTGAAGCCTCTGAGGCTTCAGGGGCCGGAGCTGCCGTCTGGAAGGGGACCCGGCTGCCTTACCGATTTGCCGGCTGGGTCCGTTCTTCACCCGGCCTGCGTCCGGTGACCGGTTAACCTCTACCATTTTCTTTAAAAACTAAAAACCCCGCAGCCGGAACAGGCCCGGCGGCGCCGCGCTCCCAAGCACCTCGCCCATCACCGAGCCGTCCCCGTCCCGCCGCACCTCGGCTGCTGTCCATGGCGCGGTAGAGCAGCAGGACGCCGCCCAGCGCCGCCGCCTCCAGCACCACCAGCCCCGCCAGCAGCCGCCGCCTCATGGCCGCCGCCAACGGCCGCGCACGCGCTGCTCCCTGAGGGGCGGGCACGTAATGGCGGCCGCGGCCACCACACGGGGGAGGGGACAGGGGGGCGTCTGGGCGGCTCGTAGGGCTGCCGTGCAGAGCTGTGCCTGACCGTGCTGGGCCGTGCCTATCCCTGCCAAACCGCTGTGGGCTGTTCTGAGCTGTGGCGAGCTGAACCGTGCTTTGCTATGACGTGCCATGCCCAGCTGTGCCAATATGTGCCAAACCGTGCCAGGCCGTGCCGAGCCGTGACAAACCATGCCAAGTTGAGCCAAACCGTAGCCAAACCGTGCCCAAACGTGCTGAGCTGTGCTGAGCTGTACTGAACCGTACTGAGCCAAACCTTGCGGAGCCGTCCCGTTCCTAGCCATGCAAAACTGCGCCAAGATGTGCCAAACTAATCTGAGCCATGCCGAGCTGTGTCGAGCTGTGCTGTGTCAAACCGTGCCAATCCGAGCTGTGTCTAAGGCATTGCTGAAATCTAGGTGGACTACATCAGCAGGCGTTCCCTACTCCACCAGGCGGGTCACCCAGTCACAGAAGGAGATGAGGTTGGTCAGGCAGGACTTGCCTTTCACAAAGACGTGCTGACTGGGCTTGACCCGCCGGTGGTCCCGCATACATTGTGTGATTGCACTCAAGATGACCTGTTCCATCACCTTTCCTGGCACTGAGGTCAGGCTGACAGGCCTGTAGTTCCCCGGGTCCTCCTTACGAACCTTCTTATAGATGGGCGTCACATTAGCAAGTCTCCAGTCATCCAGGATCTCTCTGGGTGACCATGACCACTGATAGACGATGGAGAGCGGCCCGGCTATCACATCTACCCAAGTGGCAGCATCACTTCCCTCTCGGTATTGTTCTTTTTGTTTTGTTGTTCTGATTTCATTGTTTTCTGTTTCTTGCTTCATGGTATGGGGTTGAGTTTATTGCCAAAATCTCTCGGGACTTCTGTTACTAAGGACTTTCCTTTTATGTGACGTGCTTTTTTCCTATTAATGTTATTTAAGATTAGTTTTAATACCTTGCTGCTATTACAGGGCAATTCTTTTCCAATTCTGTTTTCCCTGGTGGCCAAGCTTGCTAGTATTACTTGCTTTCAGTGGGATTTAGTACTGAAGTAATTCCTTCTCTGTAGATGATAAATGGGCAAGATCAACCCAGTTTCTGTTTTCAAAAAGGTGGGAAGGGGAAGATAAAGAAATGTATCAAATTCTAAGGGTTTTCCAGGAGGGGAGGCAGAGGCAGAAACAATGCCAAGTATTTCTACTCCACCCCTTAAAAATGCTTATTTAAAGGCACTTAACTGCATTAGACCAGCGGCTGCAATCCTCAGCAAAGGGTGGTAAGCATGGCTGAGGAAAGGAAAGCCTTTGTTGATGAAATAAATAAAGCACTGGCCAAGTCCGAAGGCCTTGCCCTGAAGGATCTGCTGTTCTCCTACCGGGGGACGCCTTATCCCGTGACAGTGTGCAGTGCAGAGACCTTCCAAGCCCTGGAGAACCTGGAAGCCAGAAGGGACGATATGGTGCTGGTGTCTTACCCCAAATGCGGTGAATACATTATAAATTACTGGCTGTAGTCTGTGATACTGTAACTAATTAGCTAACACAGTAAAAAGGAAAACAACCAACAGACGATGGTTTTACATTGTGTGGGGGTAATGGGCATTTCTAGTACAACCAGAGGCAGCAGGTTTTTGTGCTCATTGTCTCAGTTACGTAGTCTGGTCCACTGTTTTTTAATATGGTTTATGTTTCTGAAAAGATAAAATGTTTTAGCATTCAGAACTTTTTGGCTGAAGAAGTGGGAATAAAGTACGTAGTTATTAGGTATCAGTGGGGCAAGATACCTCTGCCAGTATGATAAACTACATCCTGAAAAGCGCGTTAGTAATGTAATATAAAGTAGTGTAATGTACAAAAGCAAAAATTTACACTTTAGACTCCTTATGAGTAGTAGACAGCAGCAGGGCACAGCATCTTTACTTGCAAAATTCAAGCAGCTTCTTAGCATTATCATTAAATTCAGCATCACTGTTGGGTTTTGTTTTGTGATTGCAAAATGACAGCCTGTGACACAGTGGAATTTGAAATCTTGTAGTCAGAGGTCTGTAGAAAGGATGAAAGGATCTATGGGGGGGAAACACAACAAAACAACAATGCACCAACCGGCTGATTTTGATCACTGTTATAAATGTCTCATGTGAGATGGCTGCTTATAAGGAAGGGATGGGTTTTGTCAACCTAGGAAATCCTTTCCCAGTGTGTGTTTCTGCCTTGAGACCCAGGCAGCAGAAGTTTAGGGTTGTCAGAGAAAATGTGGCTCCAGGAAAGGATTTCAGTGCAATAACATGGTAGCTGATGCACTCAAGTTGGTCTCTAACCAGAGGGCCCTTAACCAAGGTCTCATCCAGCAAGGTGAAGAGCACATACTGTTCCTGTGGTTTTGGCTTGGTGAGTACTGGTCTGGAAAGAAACTGTTGTGTATTTAGGGACTTAAGAGGTAAGCTTGTAGTGTTTAGGGTAAATATATGGCAACCGTGAGACAAAACACTGAGCCAAGAGAAAGAGAGGGCAAATACAAAATAAGGGAGCTGACATAAAATGTGAAATATGTATCTTTGTTGTAAGGAACCTTTATTTCTGATGGGTTTGTGTCTAGGGTTTTTGCTGGACTGTATAAGGACAGGCCATTGACAGAGCTTGGCACCACAGCTTTGTCTCTCGGAGCCTTAACAGTGTCCTCATTCCTTTTAATTATTAAGGATTATGAAGGTTAAGCTACAGTGAAGCCTCACTG
The DNA here is from genome assembly GCA_011076525.1 of Nettapus auritus. Lineage (NCBI taxonomy): Eukaryota > Metazoa > Chordata > Aves > Anseriformes > Anatidae > Nettapus > Nettapus auritus. The sequence goes on from CM021767.1 coordinate 22,297,627, forward strand.
TATGAAATGTTTCCCCCAACTCAGGTGTGTGCAGTGGAGAGGAAAGCTCTGGCGGATGCAGAGAGACATTGATGAGGTGATGGAGCTCCTGGCTGCTGTACTTCCCAGGGACAGGTCGTGCACTGAGAAGCCAAGATGGGATTTAGAGACTTTATCAGTTGTAGCTTTTGTTTAAAATAAAATTAGTGTTTGTGCACATGCAGTTAATACTGGGCAGATGGAGACATGGATTTAGAGACTTCTAATGCTTTTGGCATTGGTCTTTTTGTAAATGGGAGATTGATCTAAATTATATGCATCACAAAATGTCTCATATATAAATCTTACGATATTTGGTGTTACATAAATATATTCAGATGTATTATAAGACATTGCATGGTGTGTACACATAGCACACACATTACTGTATGAATAGGACACAGTCCTGAGCCACTTTATATAACATAGTGTGGAAGACCTCCTTTCTGAGAATGACTTCCAGCTGAAGGCATGAGGTTACCGCTGTTTGCATCCTGTGTTCCCTGTCAGTGCCTCTGGCAGCTGCGCTCACAGGGGACTCGCAGCATGCCGGAGGCTGAGGCAGCTCCTCGGCTCCATCCCTGTGGCCGCAGCGGGAAGCCTTCCAAGTCCCTCTGCAAGGACGTGGGGAGGGTGCCGCAGGCGCTGTGAACACACTGTTCCCTCGCTCTGTCCCACCAGCAGTTGGTGGGGCATCCACGGATCGAGGTCCCTGGGAACCTGGGGAAAGCAGGCAGCATGAAGCAGCCGCAGGAGGGCATGGAGCTTATTGTGGAGGTGTGCTGCTCCAGTACAGCTGGCGCCCAGCCAATCTTTTTTGGGGGGGCTTCGCCACGAGATCTTTCCCAAAGGGTCTGGTGGGTGGCAGCTTCTCTAGCCCTTCTTCTGGCGTGCAGTTTATGGAGTGCAAGGAGAGAGGGCCGACACTTCTCTGCAGAATGAGCAAAACTCCTTGCTTGTTCCTTCCTTCTCCTACCAAGACCCTTCCCAGGTGTTTCTCTGTAAAAGACAGGAAAGCTCCCTTTATTGTCTGTCACTGATTGTTTTATGACTATATTAAAAAGATACTGAGTGCATCATTAAGTCAGTTCTACCCCCGGTACTTTCTACATATCAATCGTAAGTGAGCCAAGAAGGTCACAGCTAAGAAGCCATTGAGGATCTCATTAACTGAAAACATTATTTTGTTTATAATCATTTGAGAGCTTTAGTGTTATCTGTAATTTGATGGCTGTCTATTATGCTGAATTAAGCCATGTAATGAGGAGGCTTTGGGATCGTATATAAACCTTTTTATTTTGTTCTCTGGGTTTCTTGGTCCAGGTGTGAACTGGCTTATCCAGATTTTAAATGACTTGATATTCACCACCACCCAGAGTAAGCCTGTAAGCACAGAACTACCATTTATTGAATGCGGAGATCCAGATAAATACCAGGTTAGTGAAAAGAACCTACTGAACCACTTAAAGTCTGTTGTTTTCTTTCTCTCCTGCAACCCCGCGTGCAAGTTATTAAAATGAAGTCATGCAGCAAGTAAAGATATTTCTCCCAAGAGGGGAAAAAGGATAATCTTGGATGACTAATGCCTTTTGATTAGGTTCTGCTTCATACTGGCAACTCTCACAGATCGTTGCTGCACTCATGTAATAAGCCTGTTCTCACTTATTGTTCTGTTTATTTCTAAAGAGGATGAAGCAGATTCCATCCCCAAGGATTTTGGCAACACATCTGAGTTATGATTGCTTCCCCAAGTCTATTTTCAAGAACAAAGCCAAGGTGGGTGTTTTTATTTTTATTTTTTATTTTTTTTTATTTTTTTGTTCTTCTTCTTTTTTTTTCCCTGTAAGAATAAACCTATTTTTTCTGACAATACCAACATGCAAGAATAATTCTGAGGCTGCATCCTTTTCTTGCACCCATGCAGGTGGCATTGAGGAAAAGCAGCTTGGAGACAGTAGGAATCTATCCCATGAGTCCTGGGCTGGCTTAGCTCCTGCTGTAATACAGTAACCCTAGGGGTGCATAAACAAGAACAGATCTAGAGGCTGTTAGAGTGCTCAAAAAACAGCAGGGGTGTCATGCTTTTCTTTTTCATGCCACTCTTTTCTGTGTACGACAATGGTTGTGGATGGGAATGAAAGCGGCAGCAGTATCTCTGGGACACTGACTGTCACCATGCAGAGAGCCACACTGTTAAAACTTCAGTATTCCTGGTTCTCAGTCACCGAACAATGGCAGGTACATGGCTTTTAGGAGATGTACCACAGAGGAAGGGAGGAGCTGGTTAAGGAATGAGGGTTTTATCCTTGTTCCATTAATATTTTTTTTCCTGTTTTATGCATAACATGTTTTCAGAAGTGTTTATACTTCTCTGAGGATTGCTGTCTCTTAGGATTTCAAGTACATTTTTGCCATGCTTTGAAAAATGGGATGTAAGTGTAGCAGCTGTGGTTTCCTGCAGGAGAATCAAAAGGTTTTTTTTGTAGCAGGGGGCTGGCAAATAGTTTGTTGCTATTTCCCAGGTCTTAGGTAGTTATGGAATAGTATTCTCTGACAATATTACATTTTTTCCGGTTGCTCCTATCTACAATTACTCCATAACATAAGCAAATCTTAAAAGTGATAAGTGGTCCTTATTATGACCACAATATTTGTTCTCTATGCCTTACCTAATAGTGAAAATATTTTGTAGCCCCTGGTAAGTTATTGATTGCAGAATGTTTGGTTATACTTTCATTTTGGTTGCCGGGGGAAATATGTCACCTAAAACTTGACCTCTTTCTCCTACTCCAGATACTAGTATTGTTTCGAAACCCTAAAGATACAGCTGTTTCATTTTTCCATTTCCACAACAACGTGCCAAGCGTCCCCCGTTACAGCTCCTGGGATGAGTTCTTCTCCGAGTTCATGAATGGGAAAGGTATTGCTGTAGTTACTGAATGTAGCTGAAGAAGTAACAGAAGAAAATACTTAAAAACAACTAAATGGGGCCAGTGGGAAAACAGCTGTCTCATAATTAGCTTACTGGTGGCCATGCCTCATGATAAAGGAAGCAGCTGAATGCCAGAATGGGGAGAAAGTCCAAAATATACTTTACTTCTGGGTATTACGCTCTTCAGTGCAAGTGTGTGGGAATCAACTGGCAGCTTGATAATGGTATTGGGCTGAAATTATGTCACTAAGTGATGGAGGAAATGTTACAGATCTGAAATAGTAACGAAGTGACAGTTTGTTGTCTGTACTGTTTCCATGCACGAGGCCAAATGCCTCATAAGCAACCCAGATTTTAGATTTAGACTGATGTGTAACTTCGGCTTTTAAGAGTTACCTTTAATGACAATATAGACACGGAGGGGAAGCACAGAGGAAATTCATATTTACGTGCAGAAGCCACTTACATTTACAGAAGTCCAGTGGAAGTCTCCATCACTCTGTTGTACAGCATGGTACCACTGAAAAGACAGGCTGTTCTGTTTGTTTGCCTAGATGTAACTGATGGGTAACAGAAGGTGGTTCTTCAGTTAGGGAGAAATAAGTACACAGTAATAAAAGAAGGTCACACTGATGCTTTTTTCGCTTCTTCACAGTTGGCTGGGGATCTTATTTTGACCATGCAGTCACCTGGAACAAACACATTGAGGATGAGAATACCATGATCATAACATACGAAGAGCTGAAAGAGGTAAAGCAGGCACTGTGTACCAACAAGCAAAACACATCCGAGTCTGTTCCCTGAAAATTGCTGAAATTAAAAGCAAAAAGCACAGGTTCCTGAAAGAGCAAATCAAGTATCTATTTAGGAACACGTTGAATCTGGCTTTATGAAAGCTGAGCTCCAATGTAGTGCAGAAGATGTGCTGTGAAGGAAGATACTGTTTGTAGATGATGGCTATACACATCCCCAGTGGGTAGCTCCTTTGTCAGAGGCTGCAAATTACATGACCCCCTTTCACTGCATTGTTTTCAGGATCTGACTTCTGGTGTAAAGCAGATAGCTGAATTCTTTGGATTCTCCCCAACAGCAGAGCAGATCCAGTCCATTGCGGACAGGGCCACTTTCCAGGCAATGAAGGATAAAGCTCAGGAGACTCATGGTGTTGTTGGCTCAGTTCTTTTCCGCAAAGGTAAATTTGTTTACAGCAAACAGCATATTTTGCAAGGTTGGTGGATGGCAGCACTACATTTTGGGCAGACAGGAATTTGGATCACTAGATGCTTAATCTTTATGCATAATTTTCAGGGCTAGAAGTTAAGGAACACTGACTGTGCTTCAGGATTCTATCACTTGATTTCATCACAAGGGCCAATATAATTCAGTAAATCTCTGTATAACGTGATGAGCAGAAGTGCTCTACAGGTAGCACAACCTCCAGTCATGGTATGCATTAAACACCAACTAAAAAAAGGAGTCTTATTTTGACTTCTGTGAGTACTGGGGGTATCCTGGTCTAAGTGCCTCCACAGATTTTTCTTGGATTTTCTAAATAACCCCTGGGATTGCCTAGGAACCTCACTCAGTGCGTTGAATCCAGACACTGCACAGGCTGAGCTGTGTCTTTTAGCCATGAGTCAGGCTAGAGCTGCAGACCCAGAAAACCTCAGACCATGGACTCTCCAAAACTAGATCAGAAGTAGACTGCAGCTTAGGGCAGTGTCTGGTTGCAGCGCACAAAGCTGCTAAAAGCCACATCTTTGAATATTAAGAGTTCTTTTTGCAGCTGCTGGTTGTGTTCGTAGTACTCTGCAGCTGCACAAAGCACAACGTAGACCAGTAGCTTCCTATGTTCCCTTTATGTTCACATTCTGTTGAGGACATCGAAAGTAAAGCAGTAGAATATATTCTTGGGTCAGAGATTTTTTTTTTATTATTATTTTGTTGTTGTTCTTAAAAGAAAAAAAAAAAAGTGGATTATCCTGAAATAAGATGAGACAGGATTTGTTTTTGTTTTGTTTTGACTCATACTCCTTGGTCCTTACAGTCAAGGGTATTATTTCACTTTTCTTTATGTTCCAGGTGTTGTTGGAGACTGGAAAAATCTTTTCACTGAAGCTCAGAACAAGGAAATGGATGCCAAATTCAAAGCATGCTTAGAAGGAACCAAGCTGGGAGCAAAGTTAAAATATGATGTGTACTGCAAGGCCTGAGCATCCTCTATAGGATAATCTCATGTCCAGACAGCTTTTCATTCACTTTTATGAAATCAAAGAGAAATCAGAACAATACTTGATTTGAAACTTTTGAGGATCTGTGCAGTCTGCAAACATGTTTATGCTGGCTTAACTTGCACAAGCAATCCTCATTCATACTGTTAGTATATTGACTTTACCAGATTCTCTTAAATGACATGTGGTTCTTTCACTTCACTTGTTTTTTAAAACTGATTTTTGCCATAATTTCATGTTACCTAGTAGAATCCTGCATAAAATATATATGCAGTAGTTGAACATGCTGAAATCACTGGAAATGTATTCAGTATGTTGGAAATGATTTTCCAAGTGATTTCTTAAAACAATCATGAAATGTCTTCTTGATTTTTAGATTTGGAAATTCATAATATTTCAATTTAAAGTGAAATTTCAAAAAGCTTTGTTGGATTTTGAACTTTCTGTGTGTAGATAAATATGAGAAAAAAACTAAAAGAACTCAAGTAGAAATTTTCTCCCCCTTTCACCACTGTATTTTTCTTTTGGTAGTGTGCTCAAGTTTTTGCTTTTGGTAGTAATTGCTCAAGACCTCATCCTGAGCAATTGAAGGAATTGGGAACTTGCACATGGAGGTTGGAGTCCACCTTCTGGTGGTGGCTTGCTTTGCTGCTCACCCAAGGGAGAAATTGGAAACACATTGAGAATATGTGGTTTTGTACATGTGATTGTCAGGAGGACTCTGGAGCACTCCAGAGCACTCACCCTGCTTTGGATGTTGAGGAGGTGAATGAAAAGGTTCCTGGCTGGTAGGAATGTAAGTGATTTCTTCACAGTATCAAGGCAGGAGGGTCAGTAACAATTTGGTTCACTTGGTTGGAAGAAGAGTCTTTTAAGGTATGAGAAAAGGAAGTGTGCTACTTGCATAACTTTGAAAATACTTGGCATGGCTTGTCTAAGTTTGCCTGGGTTACTTTATGCCTGTAGATGTGAATTTGCTTTTGAAAGCAACAGCTGTGATAACAACCATTTAAAATCAGTAAACCAAAACTGGGGTACCAGTGAGGATTGCAGAGCAAAATAGAACAAACCAGAATGAAGTGGGTTAATACCAAACAAGTGAAAGTTTAAAGTTGATGAAGCTTCTCAAACAAATCCAAGGTTCCATGTAAGTCCTTTGTAGAGGCTGGGAAAAAATAAAGGCAGCTATATGTCACATATATTTGCCTGAGGTGTAATAGGCCCTGCTGGAGTAGTAGGTTAGTGTCATTCCTAAGCAGTTAACAGAAGGAAGTTCAAAGGGTTCTGGATGAGGATAATGTTGAAAAAGGAGCACCAATCCCTAGTAAAGTAGGTTGCCTGAACTGCTAGATCAGTAACAACCAGCCTGTCTGCTTAAATGGACATCTTTCTCTATTTAAGGTTTGAATAAAGTATCCCATGGCAGCTCAAGAGGAAATCCCATCTCAAGATGCTAAATAGACTACTCTTAAATTTTTACAGTTTTGGACCAGCAAGGTTAAGCTAAAGTCGCTTAGCCATCTGAGGGAATATTTTGTAGATGGCATTTTTATGTTCTTTCAGTCTGATTTGCAGACTCTTCTCAGTATGTATTCACATATTCATTAATTACCATCTCTTAAAAGAGCATTACAGAATATTCAGTATAAGACTAGTGAGTAGGAGGGGCAGCTAATTCGTTTGCAACTTTCTGTGTTTTAGGTTTTGTTCTGTTAAAAATGATGTAGTAGGAAGACACGGAAGAAAGCTAAATGTCATTGGAGAAAGGGACACTTTGTACCTCCCTCAAACACAGTTAGAATGGAAAAGCACAGAAACATTTTCGGATGGTGGTATTGAAGGTCAAATTCAGCGTCCCAGAGTGTTTATGGCTTTTAACAGCAGATAAACAAAAAAATCATACCCAACAACAAAATTAAACTCCTTATTGTGGAAAATCACTAGGCACACATATATTCTTTCAGCCACACATAGAGACAGCAATTTTGGTTTTATATTTTCCATTTATATTTTTTATTTTATAAATGTTTTCCCTTTTATACTTTTTATTATGGTACTCAGCAGTAAAACTCTAAATGGTATTTTTGACAAACAGCATTTAAAGAATATGTCGAATCATCTACCTTTTAAAGAAGAGATTTTTTCACTCCCTAACTACAGTTCTTGATTTTTTTTTTTTTTCTGTATTGGTGACCTTTTTCATACTTACCATTTTTTAGCAGTTTTAAGTATTTATGATATCTGTATTATGGTAACTGCTAAATGCTAATCTATTAGTACTTTTGTCACCTCCATTTCCCATATGAGCTGCTCAATAACAATCATAAAGCAGGAAAGTATATTAAAATGATATCGAAAAAGAGAAATCGGAGGTCTTCTTGGAAAAGAGAAACATAAATGTATCTTTTATATGCAAGAGATGGCTCCCTTGTGTGTGTTCAGGGTGTCAATAACCCAGCCAAAAAGGAAAAGAATTCTGGTACTGAATTATAATAAAGGTAAAATGGGATCAAAGCAGACAGAACTGAGCTCAATTTTCTAATTTACAAAATGCACACATTTTATATTGCAGCATTATGCAGTACATTAATTGGGAAGATAATTAGTGTTGAATTACAGTAGAAGTGCTCTAAAAGTACAAGGCACATATGACATCCGCAGGAACATCAAATAATTCTTTTCTGAGGGTAGGCTGGTTATTAGACTGGATGCCAAATGGATTTATAATTAAGGGGGATGTGAGACACAGTCATACCAAGCTTGTTATAATAGCAAATGCCTGGACTTGTGTTCTAATGTTGTTTCTTTAGGAAAAGCCCTAACACTGATCTGAATTTTGTCTGAAAGATCACCTTTGGTGGGTATTAGCACCTTCTGTTCTGCTGTTAACACACTACAGAGCTTGGCAACATACACTGACGGTGTTGAAATGAGACTGATCAGTGGTTGTTCTGAATGTTGATATTGTCAGGATTGATGCAAAGGAGTGAAATAGAAAACAACATTATGAATGCAAGCATATTGTATCAGTGCTATGTCTAGCACATTGCTAAGGCACTCAGTAAAATGTTATTTACCTTGTTTTTGGTAAAAGGATACAGTTGTCACAAATTGCTCTCACACTTTGGATAATATAACATAATTGCTGATAAAATAGTGTATAGATGTTTAGTATTGGCACAGTTTAAGTTGTAGCCTGTTACTTCAGTCAGCCATAATCTGTTTTGACCATGTTAGAAAGGTTCTTGGACTGGAGACCAGCTGTTGGGAGAACAATACCTGGTCTGGGTGTCCTAGGCCAAAATAATGGCAGAGGTATCACCCACCAGTATTGCCATATGGGTGGGGGGCAGCTGTCTGGCTGTGGCACAGCTGCCCATGAACGCATCAGGCTGTGCCCCAGTTACCCCTTCTCTTTCATGTGGCTCTTCTACTCCTTGCCACAGCCACTGAAGACCAGATCTTGCTGGTCCAAGTTAAATGACAGAGTGGGTAATGAAGTGACCATATGGATCCTTTGCTCTCCCTCCTTTCCTTACAAAGCTGTTCAGATGCTAGAAGAAGAGCGTGGTAGGGAGGTCAAGGCAAGGGCCCACCATCCTGTGTCTTCTCATGACAGGTGTTCGGCACCACCACCATGTGTTTGTTGTTGGGAATGGTCTGAGTACTAACTTCCCTTCTCCCGGCTTCACAGAAGTGTAACCAGTAGAAATGTGTAGGTGTTGTGCTTAAGTCTTACAAATACTCAAGTTTGCATGTGAATGGAATGTTTTTCATAAGAACATTTGGTTTCTGCAAAACATTTAGAAGCTTGAGGAACAGAAAATTATTATTTGTGACTTTGCTCAAAATATGAGGCAGTCAGGAAATGAAAGAAGGCTGTGAAACTAGTATCTTGGGAGGGTTGGGTACTTGTGACTAGTATAAGCTTATTGACATATGCATGTTGGTCTCCAGTGAGTTCCGTGTTGTTTTGCATTTACAAGCCAATGAAGCTGTTTCCATTACTACAACACTTATTAGCATTCCCCCAGCAGGTAAATAAGTCATAGTTTCATTATTGTGTATTTCTGCTATATCGATAGCAAAATATTTATATCCGGAGGAAAAAAATGAAATATGAGATAATCTTAGACATTGGCCATGTCCCCCGCAAAAGTAAAATAAAAAGCCTATCAAACAACAACAAAAGAGAAACTACCAAAAACAACCAACCCTCCGAAATGAGACGCTTGCAGCCTTCCTTCTTCATGTCTTTTGTCAAAGCACAGAGAGTGCCTGGAGTAGTTTCCGCAGATTTCCAGACCATTCTTTGCTTTTGTTCTTTGCGTATTTCTGCGGTGTACAATTTTCTTTTTTTTTTTTTCAACACAGTCCACCCTCTTTTTTCCTGATGGCATAGAATTATTTTTGTTTTCAGACTGTTACTTGTTCAGAGAACTGTTTCATTTTCCTCTTTATATATATAGATATGTTTTTCCTTTTCTGGTGAGCCACTGCTTTTGTCTTCCCTTGTAACTTGCAAGTTCCTGTGGCTTTGGCATCAGAAGCAGGGGCAGCCAGTTATGCATCGCTGTGGAAATTTTACCTAAATGTCACCGCACCGACAGCATCCCAGCAGCCACCTCACACGGTGTGGCCGTAAGGAGGTGCCCCAGCACAGGCAGCTGGGGTGTCGCTTGGTGGAGCCTGCCTCTGCTAAGGTGGCATTGAACAGCCACCCAGGACTTTCTTATGAAGGGGTTTAAGAGGAAAGGAAGTTAACGAGTAGAAAAAGAGTAGCAGTGGAGATTGGGCTTCCCTGCACCAAAGCTGCCCTGAAGTGGGGTGGGGGGCTAAGTGCCCAGCAGAGCCACCTCCGACCTGAGGCCTGAAGCCCTCGCTGCCCCAAGGGAAAGTTGTGGAGGGAAAATAACATTCACTTCTCAGGAAAAGTGGAAAAGTAGGGCCTTTTGTGGGGAAGGAGGGGAGGACAGCAGCCAGAGCCCAGGTGTGCGCAGGGCAAGGATGGCGCTGAGGGCTGGCAGCAGGAAGGGTAACGCCAGCGGTGTGTGTGGCCTGAGGAGAAGTTGTTCAAGTTTTCTCTCCTGGGCTGACAAGACGTGGTCTACTCTTAAAGGTGAGATAAACTGTTCGTTGTCTAAAAATATGTTAATCTCTCAGACCATAGTGGGGCAAATATATGAGGGAATTGGTTCCCCTCTGGGTGACAGGCCTGTTGTGCAGGCTCTGGTATGGTCACGGGATGGTAGGGGTTGGGGTGGACCTGGTCTTTCCCACACTGCCAGAGGTCACCACACAGGGCAAAAAGCCTTTCAAAAGCCACCTGTAAAGTGATGCCAGTGGGAAATGTGTGCACGTTGTGGAATGTCAGTAGAGAAACAAATGTGTACATGTGTTGCATTTTGTTCAGTCTTCCCGTTGTCATACCATGAGAGTAATGCTGAGGGTAGAGGGGTAAACAAGGCAATAAACAATCTTTTGCAGTTACCAAATGTGAGTTTCTCTGTGGCATTTAATTGCTTTTGCAAGCCATTTTATGCCTCTCTGGCCCCTGTGCCCTGGCTATTGCCATTTTAAATAAGCAATCTGAAGCACAGGAGACAGAGTGTATTTTCTACGTGAGTGATTTCAAAGTTTCAGTGCAATGTGGGATGGGTCCTCTAGGGCTCTCTCTCATTGCATTTTTCACTGACAATGTTTTAAATAGTTTACAGAATAGGGCCATACAAGTGCTTTGTCCACAAATGAATTGTGTGCTGAAAGCCCAAGGGCACAGGAAGAGATGAAAAATGCATTAATATAGAAAGACAACTATGTAATGCAGCAGAATAGGTATCATTATTAACTGTTGTAAATACAAAGCTATTTGCCAGCATGACAGACTTTCCAGAACAGCAGTAATGGAAGCAATGCTAGTTTGTTTCAGAAGGAAAACTGTTCAAAGTTGTCAAAACCATTGAGAGTAAAAGGAAGAAAAGAGGCAGTGTTTACTAGGGTACAGTGATGCTGCTGCAGCCTTTTTGTAGGACAAAAGTGAAGATGAATGCGGATCTACCAAAGAAAAATGGATATCAAAAGAATCAATATGGCAAATTGCATTCATTGAGTAAAGAACAGTTCAGCTGGAAAAAAAAAAAGAGAAATCAAATCAAACGTGGCATCTGATTGCAAAAGAATGAACATAAATACAGAATGAATTAAAACAAAACAAAACAAAAAAGTTAGTCTGAAATCCCTTTGGGCCAATTGAGCTCTTCTTGCCTACCTGCCCACAGATTAAATTTGCATGAAATTTACATTCATTTACATAAATGTACATGAGGTTCTGTTTTATGATACAGCAACATCCAGCACATCTCCCTCAGTGTGGGGGGGGGGACAAGGACACAAGTGCTAATGAATTCTGCTGTCTGTTCACAGCCGTACCTTGCTCTTAGCCTCTGTAGCCCACATGTGGCAGCACATCTCTTTGCTGGTGGGTCCTCTGTATGTCACACTGCCACCCTGCTCTCTCCAGAGCCAGTGCCAGGCCTTGCTTCCCAGCACGAGAGCTAATGAGATGCCACAGCAGGTGAGCTTAGAGAGAGGAAAGGAGCTTAAAAGAATTTTTCTCTCTCTGAAAATAAGGTAATAATTTTACACCTGGTGATTACAGCCATGTAGAAGTGGCACTTTTTTTGTTGTTTTATTTTTATCTCTGGAGCCTAAAGGGATGCCAGAGCTCAAGAAGTGCTTTCAGGCTGTGTTCCTGCTTCCCATCTGCACCTACCGCTAGGAAGCAGGAAGGTGGTTTTACAGATATGCTAAATTTTGCAGTCTTTTCCAAAGGTAGCTGAAGGTGATGTTCTCCCTCTGCCACTCCCATTCAGTGTGTTGGATACTGTGAACCGTGTTCTTGGGTGCTTTACCTCTCGTTCACTGCTCAAGGGACTCCAGCTTGCCAAGCTGGGCTGTTCAGCTTGTAGATCAACTGTTCTGGATTTCCAGTTTCTCGCCTTGAGGAATCTACTGAGGCACGTGTGCGATTTAGATCCTTGGTTAGGACAAACCGCTCTATAATCTTGCAAAGGCAAAAAGCTCTCATGCATTTGCTCTGGGGTGATGTAGTTATGGCCCCCACAATGAAGCTGTCTTGACTGACTTGTGGGATGGTGAGAGCATATTGGCTTGCACTGAAAAGCCAGAGTGTTATTCTGCAGGCTCTGGAGGCAGTGTGCCATCTCTGTCTTCCTGTTGCCACTCTCCCATGATGTCACAGGCTTTCCATATTGTATCTGTTTTCACTGAAATGTCCACATTGACTAAATTTCTTCACATCCATGGAAAAATAAGCCTTTGGGCTCCTCACGCTACCTGGCAAGCGGTAAGCCGTGTGGCAGGCTGGTGTCCGGAAGATGGTGGCTGTTATTTGCATATTTAAATATTGATATGTGCAGCCACTAATCTCCTTAAGGGCAAATCTGAGTCCAATTTGATTGCATCCTGGGGTGGTTCTGTATAAATCACTTCCTTTTAGAAATGGTTGTTTAGGATCAAATGAAATATTGTATGGCTGAGTTTTGCAGACTTTTGCTAACTTATATGAACATAATAGTTGGCATTTAATTATGCATGTGCCTAATCCAAAGCCATACAGGGTTTTTATATGGGTAATTGGTAAGTTGTCATGAAGGTGATTTCTCTAAATGGCTTCATAGCATTTAGAGAACAAAAGAAATTGCACATAAATAATAGGTTATTAGAAATAAATTGGTACGCACTTATTCATGGCATCGAAAATGGACAATTCAGCTCACAGTGGAATTCTTCAGAAAATGACAGTGTTTGCATAAAATAACATCTGAAATTTACAGTTGACTTTGTTTCCCATTTACAGTGCCTTATGTAATTACTACATCAGACTTCTTGTGAAGAACTCCATTATGATTTGAATTGTATTCATTCTGGTGCTGTGAATAATTGTTGATGTATTCAGTAAAACGAGTTTGGTTTTTTTGGCCCCTTAAATGTAAGTGAGCCATCCTAAGGGGACACACGCTCAACATCTTTGTGGCCATCTTTTCCTGTTTCATCCTATAACATTGTTTGCACGAGAATGGCAAAACATTAATCCTCTAATTAGCAGCTAATTTGGAAATGAAGAGAAGGTTTAGACCTGTATTTTCCTTTGGAGACACAACAGCAACAAGAAAAAAAAAAAAAAGCCACCTGTTTTTTCCTTCTGTGGACTGCAAATGTTAACCAACATTAAAAGAGAAGAGCCGTGCCACATTCTGCTCTCAGATGGGAAACGGCTGCTGTGGGGGCACCGGCATCCCCCTGTGGGGATGAGCTGCACCTTTCAGTGCTCTCCCTCGGACACTGGAGTGTTCTCCCTGTCCCTTTCTATCGAGGGGAGCGGGCAGGGAATTTGTGTTGTGCTCTAGTTTTGTGCCGTGGGAGTCAGATCACTGAGGGGCTGGCACTGCTTTAGTCATCAGGTATTAATTTCGTTCTATCCATCTGATTGCAAAGTTCAGTCCTAAATATTACACAAAAAGGCCTACGAAATGCCCTTCAGCAACACGTGACGTGATCGTGCCCTGTAAGCATCAGGTTGCTGTTCGTACTGTGATAACCCATTTCTCTGCACAGAGAGAAAATAAAAAGCCTGATATATTTTCACACCGTGACAGGATAGAGGTGCTGAATCAGGGGAAATCCTGAGGGCCGATAAAGTACCTTTAGTTGTTGGTAATTTTGTCACTTCTCAGCTGACTGCAATAGTCCTGGGAATGAAACCATCGGCATTTAGGTATTATTGATGGTTACAGGGTACGAGGCAAATGCTAGACTTCTCATTTGTTCTTTCAGTTGCTTTCCCTAAAATACAGACTCAGATTCCCAGGGGATTTGGATGGTGCCCTGAAGCCAGACATTTTGTCCTCCCCGTCCCTGCTTCCCACCCCACAAAACAAAAATGAAGCAGGGGCTTCACCTTTCTGCTTGTTTAACTGGAGCGATGATGCCGGTGTCCCCCTCTTTTCTTTCTGGGGCAGCCTTGCAGGCTGTCTTACTTCCAAGTTTAATTCCTTCTTCAGACAGAGGGGTCAAAGCCGTGCCTCCCAAGACAGAATGAAAGTGCCAGCTTGCAGGCTCCTGCGATATAAGGGGACCTGGGTGACCTCTTGTACTTGGCTTAAAACCATTGAAGTTAACTGGGTAAGACAGCAGGAACGTGGCATTGACTGGGCCAATTTACACGCTGCTGGGAGATGGGAGGTGAGGAGCAGGGACTTTAGGAGAGGAGAGGGAAATTACTGTCTTGCACTGTGCATAGTACATGAGCTGCTGAACTTTGCCTTGTGCTGTGCCTGGTGCGGAGAGCAATCCTATGAGTGTGCACCAGGCAGGCAGGCAAGCTCGGAGGTCCTCAGGGAGGCTGAGGAATGTCCACATGCTAGTTTTGGCAGGTTTAGACACAGGAAAATGAAAATATATGGGCATGAAAACCATATGATCTTCTGACTAAAAGGAAATTTATACACTCAGAAGAAAGCTTATCTGGACGAGCTCATCTGTCTCTCTCCTAGAGAACCTGGGCATGAGAGCAGTACCCTGTCTGTCACCTTGATGTCCCTCAGGACCAGCAACAGGACAGCTGGGAAATAAATGGCAAAGAAGAGAGGCTGGATCAGCTTGGAAAAGAAAGGTTTCTGGCAAATGAGCAGTAGGAAAGCCTAGCTGAGGGCTGCTAAAAAATTCTGTACAACCCAATGTTCTGCTTGTGCCTTTTTGTCCATCAGTCCTTCTGGAGCTTTCAGACTTTCATAGACATCTATGCTCTATCCTACCCACAGCTGAAACAAAACATTGTGGCACGCGTGTGACAGCACAGTGTAACATGGCTACTGCTTTGACCCATGGGCTCCGTCAGCTTGGATACACCTAAAGCAGCACAGAAAAGATAGGAAGAGAGGTCATTTGTTTGCTAGCGCTTTGCCACTGGCACCTAGAAGGAGAACGTGTGGGTGATCTCAAGTTCACAGCGCAATTTCTAGCGTGTGCTGTCTCTGCAAGGTGTTTTGGACAGAAGAGCTCCAAGACACGTCAGCATTATGTGGAAACCTTGGCATCCACCATCTCTGGCAACACCAACACCCCACTTCTCAATTTCTAGACTCTTTTTGTTCCTACCATTATTTTTGGGGAAAGTATTCAATGCCACAAGCGCTCCTTGCCTGTGGTTACTAGGGAAAACCTGCTGAAGATGCAGCCTACAGCTGCTAGAGATTTGTTAATCACCTTAAACAGGCTGCTTAGGAAGGGACAGGAGTGGCAAGATGGAGAAGAGGAAAAAGAGGTAGTAGGTAAGAGAACAAAATTGCGTGGGTAGTCAGTGTCTGTGAGTTAAAAACATACTTAAAAAAAGGTCAGGATTATCAGCACTCGATAACCAGTTCATTCACACTACAGAAGGCTTTCACCCTAGCCAGATGTCATTCCAAGACTGTATGTGTTCAGGGCATATCTATGTCCTACTGTAGTTACTGCTATTTTTACACAGAAGTACATTAAGAAACAATTTGTGCAGGATTATTACTCTTGTAAACTCCTCATTATCAGTCCTACTAATCCCCAGACAAAAGCTGGAACTGCTGTGGTTACTGTTTATTGACCAGCTGAGTAACAGTCTCTCTTCAGCACTGAGGTTACCGATTTTTTGGCTTTACTACTAATGAAATTTGACAACATTTTAGCTGTAGGGGGATTTTAAGTTTTATAACGGTGCTGAAAGATGGGTGCTAAGAATTAGCTAATTACATTACACAACTTTCTGTTACGGATTCATTTGAAATGCTGCATACATAAAAGGGCGTGCTCTGAACTCTAGTTTGCCCCCAGTGTTCGTTTGGAATCAAAGTAACTGATCTTTATTTTCTCCTGATAAATGCTGCTATTGATTTCTCTAGTACCTAAAGTCCCGCTTTAAGAAAAAGCACTTAAACACTTGTTTAAATCAATCCCTATTCAGAAAAGCATGTGAGAGCAGGCTTAGATTAAGGTCCTCTGGCCCACATGGAGCTTCCTGCCTTATAAGAGTGTTCATGTTTATATGAGTGTTTAGTCCATTAGGCATGGTGTCAATTATCCTTTATCCACCACTCTCCTTGGTCTCAGATTATGATAAAAGTACTCCCTCCAGATGGGTTCGTGGTTCAAAGGTGGGTTAACCTCCAAGGCCTGCGGGAGACTGATGTTTGGACTGCCTTCCTAGAAGGTAAGTGTGCCTCTTCCCCTTCTCACCTTCTTTACTCTGGCTCCCTTGTTCCCTTGCAGCTGTTCTGGTGATCCTGGATGGAAGCAGTCACCACTGTTCCTGGTCCAGTGATGGCATTGCAGAGCAGGATGAAGGCTAAAGGCTTGTTGCCCAGGAATGCCTCTTGTGTCTCACAACACCCTGTAAAAATGCTGTATGTTCTGCACACAAGACATTGCTGATTTGAGGGCATACTGTTAGAATTCAAAACCATATTCTGTCTGTGATCTAACATTACCTGAATTGTAACGCAGCAGATCCCTATTTAGAAAAGGAGTTTGGGTGCTGAATTTCCAAAGATGTGGGTATATTTACATCTGGTGTTTATAGCTGGTATGACCAGCTAAAAGATGTAGATTCAGAGCTTTAACCACGCTGCCTCTAACAAAGTATGTTTGTAATTAGGTTTCAGGTTTGGGCCTCAGCTCCTTGAGAGTCCCTCTGACAGCGTGTGGTATTGCTAGATTGATTGCTTCTCTTATCTGATAAATATGAGACATTTAGTAAAATGACACGAATCTTTATATAAGCATTTTTCCTATAGGGCATTGCAGAACATTAATGGAAGTAACTGGAGGGTGGAGGTAAAACCAAGGTTTCCAGACTGATGTGCATCCACAGCAGAGGAATGTTTGGTACAGTGGCTATCAGCTTTCTCCTAAGAACTTTAGGTGAAGCTACAGTGTAACTGAAAAGGAGTAAAGGAAATTATTAATTAATTCCTCCTTCTTTTCCTGGATTATTATAAAACATTGCCCACCAGCCTTTTATGTGAAATGCCAAAATCCACCTTTTGCAAGGTTTTCCACGCTTACATATGTGCCAGAGTGGGAAGCAAAAATCCATGTGCTGCATTCTTGTATCTCTGCATTAGCTGCCCATAGAATAAGTTTGACTTCTACTGAATTTTATCTATTTATTTATTTACTGAAGGCCCTACACAACATATGGTATATTTCAGCTGAAATGTGGGACCAAACTCTCATATGACTGCAAATCTAATCAAGAAACTGTATTTTTACATCCCTTGAGCCCTAACACTGTGTGAGCCTTAATGTTCATGGGGACAGAAGCTTCTGTTTCTGTTCTTTATCTTCAGAAGATATCTGTTCTTTCACGATTTCAGAAACATAGGAATTGCCTCTACAGGACTACACCTGGGATCAGGTTACTCTAAGGTCTGGGCAATTTATAAGACCTGCAGGACAGAGTTTGTTCTGATTAAAAGTTTGTCTAACCCCTAAGAGCATAATGAGATAAAGGTGGGCTTTGTGTCACTAAAGCAATATCTGGATTGTTACATTTGTTTCTACCAGTTGATATAGTTCAAATTGTCCTTCTTCAAGGCAAGTATAGGTGGGCTTCACTTCAGATTGCTTATGTGAGTGCTTCATAGGTCTGTGAAAGTATTTGCTGTTCTTGTGATTTAAGGGATCAACTATTGCTCAGGGCTCAAATGTGTGTACAGCCTTTGTGTGTGCTGCTAAAGGTCAAGGATTACAAAAACCTGTTTTTAACACATGTATAGAATGATATATATATTTTTTCAGACAAGATAAAGATCCCAAGAACAGTTAATTTGCTGGTGCAGTGTAAAAGCCTTGGTGACCTTTTGAAATTGAGTGTAACTGAATTCCAGTCTTCATTGAAACTTCCAGATACCTCAGCGCTTTGTCAAGTGCTCTTGCCTCCTGGCATTATGTAATATATTAAGCAATATAAAGTGTTTTGGTTATGTATTTAAAAATACCTGTGACAAAATGGGGAATATAGGAATATATATTTGTATGGATTTCTTTGTGGGATGCTGTGAACTCTCCGAGAGTGGTTATGCCAGGCTGCAAACTTCCGTTTGGTTGCAGGGTCAGCCTTTGCCTTCCTCCCCTCTGTTTACCTCCACTGCGGGCTCTAATTTGATGGCATGGCTGCACAGGGCTGCCAGTATAAAGGCTGTCAAGGTCTGAGTGGTTTCCCTGTATGTACCGTGCTGAGCAAGATGAAGTGGGCGGTGTGTATCCTACATCAGTGAATTACAGGATAGAGTTATCACAGTTGTCTGCCGCTCAAAAGATGAGTGACACCTCTATATGTGGTACAGTGAGCAGGTGTAGGAAGCTGAATTGGAATGTTTTCCTTCTTAAATCCTCAAAGCTACTCAAAGATTAGGCATTCAAATTGAAGTCCACCACTTCTAGGTGGTCCATAAGAACCCATTAAAATAAAAGATGGGTTTTTGTTTTCAGGGTACCCTGCCATGAGGAGCCACAGAACACTCTTGTGGGCCTCTGTCACGTTGTTGTTGGCCTCATGATTTTGTGAAGCTGTGTCCTTGATTCAGGTAGCTTGTAATGCTTCTTATGTATGCTTTCTTGAATGTTTCTTGTGGATGCATTCGCTCTCTGCCAGTGTTCTGATCTTCAATACCAACACTGTAAGACGACCACAACAGAAAATGCACTACAGATCTCTCCTTTCTCCCGTATCTATTTTTCCATAGCTATGTGGCTTTATTTAGAAACTTTAAGTAATGTGGGTATTGGAAATGCTTTCAGTTCAGACCATGGGAGGTATCAGTGGTGTTTATTCAGCCAGCTGTCCCGCACTAGGACTTTAGCAGGCCATGGGGGTGGAGTGTGATTCAGGGCCAGCTCCGTAACCTCCCACCATGTTGTTTTTGAGGCAAAACAGTAAAAGGCAGTCGCAGGCCTGTGCAGAGATCCCAGCTAATGTATCTTGCAAATAAAAATGATACACCTGTGTTTGCAGCTATCCTCACTTCCAAATGTGTATACTTGTAACTGCAGTAGAATATTCTAGCTAGATTCTTGCTAGGAAGTGGGAGTTTCACACACATCTATGTACATCTATATATACTAGGGAGATATGAAGATACGGATATTTTATATACACCCCCCTTTAATTTCCCAGTTGTGTGTGGGATCTACGACTCCATGTTTAGAATGATCATACAAAAAGTTGTGCCATCTTAACTTGTATCCAGTGACTTTTCTTTTCTTTTCCAACTTGTGACAAGGCCAGTGTCTTACTTTATCTTATGAAAAGTTTAAAAAGTCCTCATTTTGGGGTAAATTGGTTCCCCACTCTTGTGAGTAATAAACAAGAAAGGTGGACTAGAGGCTATACTTCCACCGCACTGATGTCTGTGGCTAAAATGGAAGTTGATGGATGGTAATGAAAATATCTGCTTTGAGCTGTTTTTATGGCAACCCTTCATCAAACTGAAGTCGCTGCTCTTTTCTCAGAAGGAGGCTTTAGCACGATATCATGGCCACAGCCTTGCACTCGATGCTGAGTGTAGTTCAATAAAAAAATAAAGGTAAATTGATGAAGTAGGATCCACCAGCTAAAGTTAGGTGAGTCTCCCTGGGAATATAGCATCAAAATGTGCTGAGGGCTGCTACAGACTTCAGGTGTGGAATTTGTCTTTAACAAGACATTTATTTTACTATTTGTTTAAATTAGTAGGAAAATGTGAAATAAACTCTGAAAACTGTCTTTTAACAGTATTTTTTCTTCTGTGTGTCAAAATCTAAAACTCTAGGACCTAAGTCTCATTTTACTTTCTTCTTTTGGTTAATATGAGCCACGTGTACTTTGTCCATAGCTACCGCGTGATTCTGAGCCACCTTTCTTTATTATTTCTTTGCTTTGATGTTTTGAGATGCCTGCAAGCTGTTATGGCCAATTTACCCATGGAGAAGGTTTATGGAGAAACTGAGTAGAGGCAGGTCCTAGGGAAAGTTACGCGCGGTCTCAGCCAGCATTAGAAAAGTTTATTCCCTTTTGGAGGTGTATATTGTGTGTAATTGTTTCACGTGTAACTTTCAGTAGATCTCACAGAAGCCAGAGACGTTGTGTCCCTTTTAAACCTTTGGTATAATAACCTTAATATGGGCCATTACTCTTCTGAATTCCCCGGCAGATGTTCAGGTTGATGAATGCCTTCAAAGGGTTTTTTTTTTTTTTTTTTTTTAATTATTATTATTTTTATTTTTTTATTAACCGACATGCCAGCATTTGTTCCGTGATTGAGAAAATTGGTGGATGCTTAGCAGACCTATGTGAGCAGGTTTCCTCCTTGCAGATTAGCACGGGTAAACCATAATTGCCATTTGCATTATTTTTTTCCCTTGGACAACCAAGCAATTCAACTAATAGCAGAGGACACCCTCTAGGACACAGGTGGTGCTGCCTTTTGAGGGCTTTCTGACTTGCACGTGGGTAGCCCTTCTCCACAGATCCACCTGCTCAGGAGAGCTACCAGGCTTGCCTTCTCCTCTTTGCAAAGAGCAAGTTTAACATGTCTTTATCTGAGGAAGATCAGCTTTCCCTGCACTAGAGCTAGCTATAGACCTGGGTTAAGTGCAGAGAGTTCCAGTGCAGGAGGCAGATAGGCTGGGTTAGGAGATGAGCCAGGAGAAGTGAACAGCATATATAGTAATTCTGAGTTTGTTATGTGGCCTTAAGCAAATTGTGTCTTCTTTTGCACTTTAATTTTCTCTGAGCTGCAGGCAGACTGTTTCTTGTTCAGAGGTGCTTAGCCCAACAGGTCCAGCTTTATTCAAGCTTTTATCCTCTAGGCAAAGCCTCTACATAGGCTTCTGGAAGCTCATCTAACTCATTGGGTGAGCTAATCTGTGGCTCCTGAGCTGCTTCTGTCAAGCCAGGGCAGCTCTGTCTTGTTAAACACTGTATGCCTGCAGGGTTTCAGGTTTGATCCAAACCCTATGGGTCTCTTTTCACTAATTCCACTGAGCTTTGGATCAGGAACTGAATGCTTTGTGGGATGTTTTCAGCGTGGGAAGCATGCATTCATTCCTGGTGTTTCAGCGCACTTTCAAGCTTCTGACTGATTGCTATTTACAGGCTTTGCATTCTAATGATTTATAAATTTGTAAGATGCAAGTAGAATTATTTAGGTTTCCTGGGGATGCAATTCCAGGCACACCTGGTCTAATTAAAGGTTTAATTTCTCTCCTGAGTTAAAGTCTAAATCCTTTTAACTCTCTGGGGAGACAGAGAACAAAAATGGTTGTGAAGCATTGAGCAGAGCCAACAACAGAAAGAAAAGGGTACTTGTAGGATGGCCATTAAAGTCTGCAAAACACTGCCACGGATACAGAAGACGATGGCTCAGAGGTTCTGTATCAACCTATCTCCATAGCAGGCTTGTTAGAGCAAGAGAAATAATTTTGAGGCATGCAGTTTTGCAGACTTAGCTGTAGATTAATAACTTCTGCATGTGATTTATTTATTTTTTTATTTTTATTTTATTTTTTTCCCTGTAGCTGGAGGGTTGTTCCAGTTCCATCGCACTCTGAGTGATCCAACTGCAGCTCTTGACCATAGTTACTGTGTTAATGGTCCTATGGGTTTAGGAACCTCCCTTACAGCTCGATGCTCTTTGTATGGAGAAATAGTAGGGACAAGGCCAGATGTAGGTCAGATTTTGTGCTTGAGGTTGCACTTTGGATAAATTCAGGTCCTTCAATCCTAAATTATGACCCTGAAAGACTTGTATAACTATTGTTTAAACCCTGGAGGCTCCTAACCTGCGCAGGGGCACTCCTGTTTGACTGAAGTTCCCCAAGCGTCAGCACTTCCCTCTGCACATGTCAGGAATTATCCTTGCCTTGACAAGTGAAGCAACTTGGCTTTTAAATTATGTCTGAACACTTTTCAGGCTCAGAAATCAAGTTGTTCTGCCTCTGGCTCGTGGGATGCTTGATTCTGTACGTGCTCATGGAGTGGGTCTGTCGTAGCAGACTCCCTAAAAATGCAATTTGTGTGTCACTGAGTTCTTTTCCATCAGAGGTTAGAGGGAGGGTAATGCTGCTACCGAATGTGGTAGAGTTCTGTCTTAAGAGTGTTTGATTGTGGTCTAGTGGCAAGATAGGTAGCTGGCAGGAGGCAGATTTGGTTCTCTTTATCTTCTAGCTGCAGTTTATTCAGTATTGAATCCAAAATATAGTCTTGGTTTGTCTGAAAAATCAGCTTAAAAGAAAGAGTCCTCTCAGCTACGAGGACTAAAAAGGTAGTAAATCGTGAGTAAAGTGCAGCTGAAAACCAATTCTACTTTCTGTGTTCAGAAACAGTAAGCCATAAGCAATATAGTCAATCTTTGTTGTGTGTTTTGGATCAAGCACTTAGCCCATAGTACTTGCTAGTTTGCTGAATCTTTCTCTTACGGTACAAAAAAGCATGAGAAAGCTGAACTCAAATGCTACCAGTGAAACAGTATTCAGTGGAGCAAAAAACCAAAAGGAAGGGGTATGAGGTTTGGTTCTGAATTAACTTTCTTCACATCAGTGAAATAGCACACTCTCACCAGCTCATAGTCTCTGTTTGGCTAAAATTATTTTTGAGAAGTTTTTATTATTTACAATGGAGGGAGAGAGTAACTTAAGTATCCACAGCTGTTGCTGTGCTATCTTCAGAGTACTTGACTTTGTGAGTCTTCTCAGGTGATAATTATAGGTTTTTCAGTACTTCTTTCTTGAAAAGGCAGACAGATGACCATTTTCTTCCTGCAGATTTTTATTTTTATTTTACTTTTGTTCTGTATTTATTTCTGAAGAATACTTACGCTCTCGCTAAAGTGCTCAAATTATGGGGAGGAAGGATAGCAAATTAGAAGCCTGCATGGAAGGAGCCGTACGCACACACAACTGACCCTCTAAATGGATTTTCCACCGAGTGCTTACAAAAAGCTCATTAGTTATTCTTGACATTTTGGTGTCATGAGCTTCCTCAAAAGGATAAAAAATTAGCCCTCATCGCCTGGAAGACATGGGAGAGTGCTAAATGCTGATAGTAATTGCCTTGTCAAATAGTCAAGAATAACAAGACGTCAGGTAAACAACTTTTCATTGTTTCATCTATATTATTGTAATATTACTCTCACTCGCTGCCTTTCTTTTTGAGTCTTTTCATTTTGATGGCTCGCGCTTGACGCTACCGGCTCTGTCAGTGATTTGGCCTTTCTAGTTCTGACTTCCCGTAGATTTTAAAACACGTCTAATGGTCAGGAATAAAACCTTACTACCTAACCTTCTCTCACTTGAATTTTTGAATTATATTACATCTTCAGCAGTGCTCTGTGGTGGCTTCCACTCAATCTGGTCTTCCCTCTGTTCTATTTAACATCTAAGCTAAGGCGGTGTATTCCTTTGGTGGACTTGCAGAGCGACAGTCCGTTGGCCATATTCTGCTGCCATTAAAGCCAATTATGAAATTCCAGAGAGTTGTTTGACTCGGTGAGATCTCTCAAAACGTCCATACACCTAAAGCACGAAATAGAATTTGGTAAATCAGTTTTGAGAGAAGGTAAATCAGTTTTGAGAGAAGTGTAATATCATTTTTCCCTGCTCCTTCTTTAAAGAAACTGCTGTGTGCCAGCAACGTAGGGTTTGGCAGAGGGGCAGTATGTAGGTCACTGACTCCTTTTGTTTTCTCCCTGTGAAGCTACTTGTGCCTGCTGTCTGCCCAGGGGTTTAGATTAGTGGTAAATTTTTGGAGAGGCCCATCTGGGGTCTCCCAACCTCCCACCATCTGCGTCAGATGCAGTCAGACTGCAGGCTAAATACTGTCACTGTATGTCTCTCAAGGTATCCTGCAACTTGGGTACGCAGCCAGTGCTGCACAAATATTGCCACTCAGGCTTCCCAGTGCTGGCACTGCTGGATATTTCAAAGCTCTCCATGATGACTGGATTCTGGGGTGCTTTTACGCTTAAAAGCTTTTCCCTGGCTGTTTTTTCTCCTCTGGGTTTTTTGGGGTAGGGGGGTATTATTGCTCGTTGTTTTCTCTGTCCCCATGTCTTGGGTATCTGTATTGTTCTGGTCATGGAAAAATGCTCTTTAGCCAAAGTTAGTAATGGTTAAAAATGATTATTTGCTTAGTTTTCAAATCTGAATGGAAAGGGTGTTTGAAAATTCTCAGTTTTCTGGCAGTTACATTCAGTTTTGACTTCCAGGTAATTTCGCCTCTTATCCCTCTCCTTACAGAACACCATTAACTTAAGGAGAATAATCCAAGTCTGTTTACATCAGCGGATTGGGAGCCAACGTTTGGCTTGTATCTGTTTGCTCTGAACACGTATGTGTGTGGCAGACACAGAAGAGGAATCCCTCCCACACTGCCTGGTACAAATGGATTTGACTTTAGTGAGCCGGGCAGGGTTGCAGGTGTGAGGTTTGCAGGTGAATCAGAAGGGGCCAGGAGACTTGAACAGCACCAGGTGCGTGCCCTCGTGTGTTATATCTAAAGATGCTCACTAGATGGCAACGTTACCTAGCTGAAAGGGGCTGTACCATCTTGTTCCAAACGGAATTGTTTTCCTTGTTCCTATCATCAGCCGATGAAATGGTCTTTTTCACTCAGGTTATTCAGCCAGGGTGGAAGATTTCCATCAGCCTGCTGCCGCTTACACAGCCGATCGCAGGAATTAGGTAACTGTTTAGGGACCTCCTGTTGGGCTTTCTTGGGTAGCTGAAGGACAGGCCATTCCGCACCAACAGAAATCAGTGGCAGGTTCTGCTGCACTTACTGCTCCTCAGGCAATGGTCCGCGTTTTGAATAAAGATTCTTTTAGATTGCATTTTAAATAAAACTGTTCTTGCTGTGTCTTTTAGTTTAAAATTTGCTTTTGAAGTTGTAATGACAGCTGACAGCCTAGGCTTGGTTTGAGAGTTTCCTTATGCACTGCTGCAGTGTTGTCCACTTTGTGGTGGCAGAACAGAGGGTTTTTTTCTTCGTGTGACCTTTTTAGAGCAGAGTGCTTTCCAGGTTCTGTACAAGTAAACAAACTGAACATGAGCACTGCACGCTTCAGACTCAAACTCTAATGTGATAATGCCACTTACTTACTGTAAGTGTCAGAGTAAACAAGCCTTGTGCCAAAAGCAGAGCAGCGCGGGTTCCCTGGAAGGTGTGGGTTGGAGGGATTAGAGGCCGAGTGTGCACCGAGGTCTTTGTTGTGGAGTTCTGGGAGCTTTCGGTCAGAGGTGCCTGAGCATCGCAGCTTGTGCCAAAAGGGAACTTCCTAGAGCCAAAAGTCCCTCCCTGAGGTTCCTCAGGGTAGTGGGTATCTTCAGCTCCTGCCTTGGCTGTTCCTAGAGATGAGGACACAGAATCTCTCTGAAGTGTGAAAATACTGTATTAGAGGAGTAGATCACAGAAATTACTAGTGATGTAGGAAAATTATTTCTTAATTATAACAGATCTAAACAAGATTGATCATTTGTGGGTTAAAGAAAGATATTCCTTTAAATACAGTATGAAGGTTGAAGGCTCACCAGTAGCAACTGAACATTGTAAAATGGTTATGTAGTAAATTTTATGAGGACAGTGACTCCAAAGACATGAAGCTGTTTGTTCCAGAGTCACCATAGTGCACAAGAATTTCTTTTGCAAGTTGGACGTTACAGACCGGGAGAAGACCATGTGTATATATATCAGGATATAAGTAACCATGAGATCCTCGTGTCAAAGGTAAGTGTAGGACGTTTCTGGTAAGGTATTTCCACTAGAGACAGAAGAGGGTTAATGCTCTGTGGATGCTCATCTCTGATGCTGTATACGCTGCTGGTCACCCCATCTTTAAGGAAGATAAACTTGGGCTAAACTACTTGTTAATACAGCCACAGAACATACACTAAGAGACTAATAAACTTTTATTGTTTAACCAGAAAAATGAAACTGAGTGTTTAGGGAGACAGTGGCAGAGGGAGAAGGGAAGAGAGAAGCTAAAGGATCATTTTAGTAAAAGAGCAAACTGGATATGAATTAGGCATACATTCTGGCTAGAAAATGTTATTTGCTGTTGGAGCAGGGAGGTCTAAATGAGCTTCTGAGACAGTGCAGGCCAGAGAAACCTTACTGATGTTCTTCAGTAGGTTATATGGCCTGGTCCAGTGAGAGAACTGATCTTGTCATCTCTTTTCATTCCTCAAACACATGAAACTGAAATATTTGGTGTGCCAGTGAATTATCATGAAAATGCAGACTATACTGTGGCTCTGTATGAGTCACTTTGGAAGGGATTGCATGCTGGATAGCTCAAAGGGATGCTGTGCTTGAGACATTTGTTGTTTGCGGGATTGCTCTGGGAATGTTTGATAGTAGTAATATCAACTGACTCTTGATAAGGGGATTTCACAAACTGATCACTACCTACCTCTTGATACTCCTACTGGACTTAATCTCTCATCACGTCTCTGCCAAGCTGAAAAGCTCTGCCAGCAATAGAATATATATATATATATATATATGTATTAGAAATTAATGTTAAAAGGTAAAGCTTTAAAACCTCAATTTTCATGCTGCTCTTGTGGTCTGGTTTCTGCAGACAGAAACTGGTCTGAAAGTTGCAGGATGGAATGAGGAGTGCCAAGACTATTGTATCTCCTACAGAGATCTTCAGGTATGCGTGGCACCCCTCCACGTGTTTTCTCTTTTCACTTTTTCACTTCTACACCTGAGAAGACAAGGTATGGTCTTGTCCGTGGTCTGTATAACCCATGATGATAACGTCAAATGACTGCTGCTGTGTTACCTTTCCAGTGCTCTGATCCTCAGCTCCGCAGAGAAGAAGGGGAGACATTCTGCATTCGCGTCTTTTTAGTGTAACTAATGTAGGCAGTGCAAATTCCAGGCACGTTGACGGACGACCTCGCTTTCTTTTGTCTTTTCATGGAAATCCGTGCAGAACGCACGATTTTGCAGACACATCCACAAGGAGGAGCCCTGCACTTGCTAAAGCTCCAGCTCTGTCCTGTTCGCTGCATCCACCGAGGGCAGCCTTGTCTTGAAGCGTAATTAGTTCTGAGGAAGAATTTTATCAGCCTAGTCTTTGGGGAGCAGTAGCATGTAAACACTTATTAAAATGTTATTTTGGGGTCATAATTCTGTCATGAGTCAAACTTGACAGATGTAGATAGAAGAAGAGGTTATCTCTCCACAGGGACTGTTTGTGTTTCCTTCTGAAGATTTACATCAAATGATGCATTTCCCTTCGGTCTGTGAGATCGTAGGAGGCGAGAGGACATTTTCGTATATTAAGAAAGTGCATTGCCTTTTAGAGTGAGAAGGATGTAGACAGCATAGATACTTATAAGCAATATTTTCCTTCTGGTAGCTTCAGAATGAAAGGTAATAGTCATTAATTAACACAGACATCAGGTCTCTTTTTCTTTTGTTTATTTATTTGTCCTCCCCTCCTTGAAAACTGCCACTCAGTAGCTTTTAATTTAAGGTATTGGAAGGGACAAAGGAAATACGTTTCCAGCTTTGTGATCTTCCAAAGGATCTCTGTGGATTGTAACTGGATAGATTACTTCAACCCTGGAGATCTTCAAAAAGCATGTAGATGTAGAGCTTAGTGACATGGTTTAGTGGTGGACTTGGCAGTGCTACGTTAAAGGGACCAGATGATCTTAGAGCTCTTTGCCAACCTGAATGATTCTGGTGTCTTAGTTTCCTTTTGGTAGAAAGAGGACCTCAACTGTCCTTACTTTCTGCTCCAAGGATGAGATTTTTCAGTGGAAAGGTCCCTCGTGTACTGCCTCACGTGAGAAGGACGTGGCTACCTATGGGTTATCTGGGAGAACACCGTAGGATGCATTGGCCGCCCTTCAGTTCTGTAGCTGGGGAATGACTCCACTTGTACTCTAGACACAAACCTGCGGTGGTAAAGGCGGATCGGTGATGTCCTGGGGGCTCTCTGCCACTGAGTGATGGATGCAGCGAAGGGGATGCTGTGTGATGCCGTTCTGTTACCTGCTGCTGAGCATGTACTTCCTTGGGCAGCACTGCATGGCAAAGCGGCAGGGTTAGAGCCGTGTAGTTTCCTGCCTTCCCCTCTCGTCTCACTGAACTTTTATCCTGGGGCAGCCCTAGTAGCCGCACTTTAATTTTGCTTTATATGTTTTACAACAGTGTGCCTGCACTGTCAGCAGTGATGCTTCTCCTAATTTGGAGGGATGGCTGAGCTGGCTCCATGAGATCCTGATGTTCAGAGGACCTGCTGATATCAGTGTTGTCATTCCTGGACACAGCTGCCTGCCTCTGAGGGAAGGATATGAAACTGTTCATCACTGCTAAGTGAA
Organism: Nettapus auritus; assembly: GCA_011076525.1. Classification (NCBI taxonomy): domain Eukaryota; kingdom Metazoa; phylum Chordata; class Aves; order Anseriformes; family Anatidae; genus Nettapus; species Nettapus auritus. The sequence goes on from CM021767.1 coordinate 22,326,238, forward strand.
CACATACAGTTTCTAGCGCTTTCATTTATACTTGCTTAAAACTGCGTTCTGTTCCTTAGTGCTCTTTAGCAGTGATAACATCATCTGATTGCCCCAGCATGATCTGGTCTTTCGTGATTGATTAAATGCAGAGGTAAATTTGAGACATTAAATTGGCTGCAGAAGTGGTCTCTTGCAAGTGGACCATGGAAAGTAGGAATAATTGCTATTCTACAGTAAACCACAGGGGTCTTTGTCCTCTCTCTCTCTATAGAGGTTTAAATGTGTTGTGGCATTTTGCTTTCTCCATGGCTCTGTAATGAAGAAGGATTAGTTCATGGTTAAGGAAAGGAGCAGCGTGTGGGTAGGTGTCAAGAGATTTGTGTTGTGCCTTGGCTGCTCTGTCAGGCTCCCTGCTTGTGTTGAGGTAAGCATCTTTGCCTCAGCTCTCAATATATAAAATGAAGCTAATGTGACTTTGCAGTCGCCTGGGGACATCAAGAGGTTCAGTACAATGTTAAAAGATGATAATGACCACCAGCAAGGAACCTCTGGAGACGGATTATACCGAACAGTTTGTTCAGCTCAGTAGGAGAGGGAAAACAAAACAAAAAAACAACCCAACACTGTAGTCCCTCTCTATTCTTAAAGTCAGGCAGGAGTTGTGGAGCTCCTGCCTCAGGGATTGAGGAGGGTTTTGAGTATTGAAAAATGCTCAGCCGGGTTTTTGAAGGCTGTTTCCCTTTGCACATGTAGAAGTGAAGAACTGTTGGCTGCCCGGGAGCTAGATGCAGAGAACAGGCTCTTCTGTAGGGCCTTGACCCAAAAATCAGTCTTGCAGTTCCTCTCAAGAGTTTATAGGAATGCTCTGCCTGCCTGGGACGTACTTGAGAGAGCACCTACTGGGTGTTTCTAGTGAATTTAGGGGAATCTTGGTAACTAAGTGGAATAGAAAAAAAATGACTTGGAGACGATGTGAAAGCTCTACTAAGGATAAATAAAGAACTTCAGCTGTTGTATTTTTCATTAATGTCATTGTTTGTGATTGGTGGAGGTAGGCCAGCTTGTGAGGGCTAGCTATTCGTCCCCCTTCTCCCTGCCAGGTCACCTGTGATCAGCTGAGCAGTTATGCACGTGCAGCATTTGTGCTGCGTTTAAATGCCTACAAGCCTGCGGTGGAAATGAGATTAACTTCCCTCTTTTCAGTGTCTGGCTTCTGACAATACTGCTGTTTCCTTCAAGGCCTGATTCTGCTTTGCAAAGGCATCCAAAATGTCTGTGTGCTGTGCTGGGCAGGGTAAATAGGAGTGGGTCCTATGATCCCGAAGCCTTTTCCAGATTGTAGTGCTTGTGCTCTTTGCAAGTGCAATTCATTTCAGTTCCTTCTGGAAAAAGTCAGTAGGATAAGATAGTGTCTTGTAGTGTTCAGCTGTATTTCCTTAGTGACATCCCTGCCGTGTAGCCCAGATGAATAACAAAACCAGGTTTGTGGGTTTGTCTTGAAAGGCAATTAAATGAACTCAAGCTGTCTTTGTTCTGCTCTGGCAGTCGGTAGTCTCCCTGTTTGCTCCAGAATCAGATCTTTTCTCTTTTCTGGCTATTGGTGGTGCTGATGCATGGGAGAAATGCAACAGTTTGCATTTTGTAAGCAATGTTGATAGTGTGGAGCGGAGACTAATAGAAATATGGCTATTCAAGTACACAATAAATTAGGCAATGCTGACATGGATGTGATAAGATACAAATAGGTAGCACTGCGTTGCTGTGCTTACTGGGGCACTTTCTCCGGGAGCATAATCAAGTAGCTGATTCTCATGCAATTTCACTTCTCTTTCTCTCCTTCTCTCCCTCCTGTGTACTTTTGCCTTCTCTCCAACTTAATTTTTGTGCATGCTTCCTCCTGCCACATCAGCCTTAAATTCTAAAGAGCAGCATTTTGGGGAGGGATTATTTCTTTTGAAAGAAGGAAAAACAATAGAAAATGGATATGGCTTATTTTTCCAAACACAGTCCCAAGGGAGCCGTACCGACTTACACCTGCTAAGGACCTACTGCTGAAAGTCCATCTGAGCTACTTCTGCAGACAATTCTCCCTTGGAAGGCGTTTGACATGAAGCATGTTAGTGGAATGGGAGATTATGGACACTAAAGTACTCCTGGGAGGGATTTGTTTGAAGCCTGTTTATTTTCAAGGTGCTTTTGAAGCATGTGCTTCTTTCCAGCTGGGGCAGGGAGAGGGGACAGAGGGATGAAGCTCAAGCTGTCCTTCAGCTGGCAGCTGCCATCTGCTCGGCAGGCAGTAAGGACATAAAACGCTTTTCTTCTAGGTGGAGTTGTATGGGGAAGGCTCATCTTGGATCTGTGTGCTTCTTGAGCTTGGTGTGCCATCACGGGAGAACAAGGAAGCACAGCTGAGAGCATAAAGCCAGATTTGTTAGGAATCTACTCTAATCCTTGAGGCTGTGAGGAAAAAGGCAGCATGCTTCTGTTTCATTACAGCTTCCTGAGTTCATAAAACTCTATCACTTATTGCTTGGTGTGAATGTTAGGGTTTTAGTACGGTGGAGGACAGCCATCTATGACTATGGCTTTGCCTAATTTTAAGTGACACCCACTCTCACCCCCTGCTTGCTTTAAGAAAAAAAAAAAAAGGTTACAATTTAGAGCCTTTATTTTTTTTCCCCCTCTTTTAAGAGCAGTCATGTCTTCCCTCTAAGGAAACACCTGGAAAATCAACACTTCATGGTGTGCCAAATAAGGTCCTTTTGAAGAGGCAAGGTGAGGAAGGTTGTTAAGTCAGAGGCTTGCAGAGGATTTCTTCAGCTCAGTGAAATACCTGCATGGCCGGCAACAACCCCTTCCCTCTCCAGGTAGCTCTGAAGACAAGATGAACATTTTGTTTTATATTGATCACTTCTCCCCACCCACAAGACTTATTCTGGATTGATTTACAAGGCTGCATTACCAGCAATAAAATAAAGCCTTGAAAGGAATAATAGTGGGGAAAAAAGATTCATCACCGTATGTGGAGGCTGGGGGCCGAATTTAGCTGTGGTGTTACTATTCTGGAATTTTATCTGCAAACACGGGGAGTGACCTGGTGTGTATCTCTGCATATCCTTGTATATTCTGTTTCTATGTGGTCTTAAAAGATAATAAGTTAGAGATACCCATCCGCTAAATGTGTTTACATCAGCTCAGGTGTCAGCTCTTCAAGGAAGGTTTGGGACTGGGAAATAATGTAAAGCCCCAGATCTTGTGCTGCTGTCCGTAACAGATTTTACCCCATGTTTGATATTCATGGCTCTTGCACAGGAACCATGTAGAGGAAATAAAAAAGATGCAACGTTTCCAGTGATGTTGTGCTAACCTCCCAGAACGTTGTCTTGAATAATTACAGTTGATATTTGACTGGAACACGAACTACTCTCGTGAGCTTTTGTATTCCAAAGGGGGAACTGAGAGAGGGGCTGGAGCAAGAGGCCACAACGTTATCTACAGAGCTGCTGTCACCTCATTTGCTCTTTGATTTATGATTTAAATGAATAAACAAAATCAAACCTTCTTGACAAGAAATATGATTTGTATTAAAGTGGTCATTAAACAAGGCAGCTGCCTATTACTGAAGAAGAGTTAATGATTTCATACGAGGATTTGCCACACTCTGTTCTTCCAGTGCTATTACTATTTTGCATATTTTAAAAGGCAAGCTGCCATGCTGATTATGGCCGTTCTGCTTCATCTTTTACTTATTAAGAGCAACCTAGTGTGCTGAGTAAGAGAATGTGTTGCTCAGTAAGCACGCCATCTTCCAGGGCCCTTTGGTATTTTAGGCTGGAATTGGAGATGTTAAATGCTTGGCTTTGATGGGGCAAAAAGCTCCTACACTGCCCGATTTGGGAGACTTGCATTCAGTCATTTGAAATTTCACAGAGATGAAATTTAATATATAGGTTGTCAGGCTAAACGTGCAATTTTAAAAAAATATAGAAATGATTCTGATCTGTTAAGCTGGTCCTTGAGTTATAAAGTAACAATAGACTAATTTTTTTGAGCTGTACATTCTTTAAATGCAGAACCTAAGCCTAAAATCAGCAGCCTCCCTGGGAGGTGCTTGTGAGTGCATGGATTAGACAGATTTAACCAGTATGTTTTATGTGTCAGCTAAGGCAGTGTGTATGTATCAGTGTGTTGTCGGGCAAGTCCTTTTCTTAGGACCTCTCCCTCCAAATGGAGCCTGGTACTGGTGAAATGCTTGCTTGCACGGTGTCCAGGTGTGGTGGTTGTGTTGGAATTAGGCCCTGCTCCACCAGAAGTGCTGGAGAAGGTCCTTGGGATTTATCGCTGTTCAGGGTAGTAACTGGGTATTCTCAGTCTGGGGTTTCCCTGATTCATTACCATTGCAGCCACTGAGGCTTAGAAAGAGCAAACGACGCCAACGTTCACAGGGATTTTCCTGAATGGCTTTGTTGTCATTTTTGGCCTCTGAGCTGTGTTATGGGATCCTCTGCCCTCAGTTTGGAACCTGACCTCCCCACATGATACAGGGGAGCTTATGGGGGTTAAACTGCAAAGGAACATGTGCACAACTCTAACCTAAATGACACCGCTGGGGGGGGCGGGGGCGGGGGAACAACACTTCTGTCTTCATTTTACAGCATGTCATGGGATTCTTCTTAACTTCATTGTAGGGAGAAGGAAAAACCCCGTAGGATTTGAAACATGACATAAATGTCAGCTTTCTTCTAATGAAAAGTCCAAGAGGATAGTTGCTTTCTGCTCTTGAAACCATGGCAGAAATAAGCCTGAGGAACAAGAATAGCTTGTTTTATCACTGTCCTATACTGTCTCACAGCCACCCACAGAGAAACTGGTAGGCAGTGTCTCTTGATCATTTAAGATAGATGGGCTCATGGCAAGACCTTAGTTACCAGATTTCAAATTCAGTGTCAGTATTTGCCTCTGGGTTTGAGCTGTTTACAGTGAGTTTCGTCTTGAAGTACAAACTGATGGTTGTAGGGGAAACGCGGAGTTTTTGCTGTTGAAAGGCAGTGTACAGGGAGGTTGTATGAAATAATGTGCTCTTCTAGTCACCCAAGCAAGTGGACTGAAAAATCCAGTTGCTGTGGATTCAAACACAGGACATTTAGCACAGTCACAATGGCAGAATATTTTCTGGGGAAGCTGTGCTTTATGGTATTTTAATATGGTGTTTTAACTTCCACAGAAGATTAGAGGTAAGCTCCAAGTCTTGCAACCCTCAGTATTTTCCTTAAAATTGAAGAGCTCATCTATTTTAATCTCACTACCTTCCTCACAGCCCTACTTAATTCAAGTAGTTTGCATGTATCCTCAAAAGGTGAGGAGATGTATTTGGTAGAATGAGTTCTTATTCTTTGTTTTTCTTTGCATTTCCAGGTGACTTTATTTTTGGTAGTCATTGGATCATTAGCTGCTTATCTCGCTTTGTTGCATAAGGAAGTATGTACAGCATCTGAAATTTGTGCAGAGTGGTCTAGAATATCACCAATAGCCTGAACATTTTCATTTTAAAGGCTGAATCTTGTTGCTAGCCCCATGTTTATGAATACCTCATGTTTGCCAGCATTCTTCTCTCTGGTCCTGAAAGTTGTTGTAGAACTGAGAAAGCTGTCAGAAATATGTTTGCCTTCATTTTCTCTTAAAAGGAAAGTTGCACAAGAAAAAGGCACAACAGAAATAGATCAGCTCTGCACCTGCAAAGAGGCTGGTACTCTGCTCAGGCTGAAACTTGTATGAGATGTGGCATTACTGTGCTAGGGATAAAACCTGGCCTCTTGCTTCTGCTCTTGTAATATTTTCATGTACATCTTGAAGACGTAAAGGAGTCCTCCTCAAGATGAACGTAATGGTTCATCCTGGAAAATGCTGTATCTCCTGGTGTCTGGTACTTCATGGTCCAGGAAGAACTTCAAGCAACTGTAGTGACGACTGGTGTGATGGGAAGGAGAGCAGTTTTCAGTTCTTTTATGGTTCGTGGCTGTGCTCTGGTTTGTGATGGACTTTGTATCAGATCGGACTTCAATATGCAAAGCATATTAGCAAGGATGTTGGCATCTCAAATCTTCTTACGAATACTTTTCTTTTGTAATGCAGCATTTCTGGAAAGGAATAATCTGCAGGAACAAAGAGATAAAGGGAAAGTGATAGGCTGCGTGAAGGAGGATTGTGCTCAGAAATCTGTGGCATCTGTGAAGGCAAAAGTTTAGAAGAAGCTAAGTCAGCTGCTTTGTAATGTTCTCCCTTCCTTTTATTTACCGTCTCAGTTCTAAAGCACACGACTGATGTCTTAATTCCTGCTGTAAGCACTATATAAGTTTGCTCGAGTGCCCAAGTCTTGTGTGAATGACCAGGCAGCACATTCTGTCTCCACAGGGCATATTTTTAGTGCAGCGTTTGGGGAAACAAGGTGCAATTAGAACTAACCCATTAACTATAATAGCTCTTTATATACCATGCTGACTGCAGACCCCTGTGGGGGTCAAGGCATTGCCAATTAGCCTACATCTGTCCAGCAGCAAGGTTCTCTTTGATCTCTTAAGTCTAATCTAATTTTATTCGTAAGTAAAGCTGGAAAGCGTGGCCTGAAAGAGATAAATGAAAATGTTACAAAATGGCCCTTCCATGGCCCTGAATTTGGTATTGTAATTGCAGGAGGATATATTTTTGTTTATACTGCGTTTTCTGCAATAAAGTGACTTTAGCCTTGTCAGCCAAGGTGGCATAACTCAAGAGCTGCTGGGTGCTAACAACTCTCTCAAGTAATAAAAGAAATGTGTTATGAAAGGGTACATGTGTTATGACTTGGGGACAGGCATTTTGTATGGTAATGTCACAGTCTTTTATTCATGGCCAGACTAGTAAGGATGTTGATGGAATAAAACAAAGGGTAGGTCCTTCAGACTGAGAAAAACTGCTCTGCAACCTGATGAAGACAGTAGGCAAACCCAGCATGCCTTAATCCCCGTCACTTAGCAGGCAGGTATTTATGTCTGCCAGTTGATTTATCTTCTAGAGGAAGTTTTTGAGTTGTCAACATCATAGAGTATCTAAATAATATTATTTAAAGATTACCTGGTGGGGAGAGTTTTCTTCAATTTTTCACTGAGCACAAGGCAATCTGGAGTTAACGTAATGTGTCTGGTAGGGAAGTTATCCTCCATGGATATATGGAGGGTGAACTGTTCAGCTGGACTCGAGAAGCAGGAAAATGAAGCAAACACTCTGAAACTCATCATCATTAGGGACTTGCATAAAAGTAAATACATTTTTCCCAAGGTTCTCATGCAGGAGACCACTGAGAAAGGACTACTGTTTAGTGAGTGCCACACCAAGAAACAGATCGGAAATAAAGTTATTTATTATTTATTATGTTTACAGAATAAGGGAATACCTGCACAGTTATTTAATCTTACAGTATTACTGAATTGGTTTGTGTTGATGAAAACTTTCTCTCTAATCAAATGAAATTATGAACCACACCAAAAAAAAAAAAGTGGCTGATATAGGAATCCTTTAAGAGATGGGAAGCAGAAGGTGTTAATTTCCCTGTATTTGCCTATTGTGAGGCAGCTTTTTTTTTTTTTTTTTTTTTTTTTTTTTTTCCCTAACAAAATAGACTGTAGGGAATGGTTTTCTCCGTATGTGGATTCCTGATTTTTTTTTTTTTTTTTTGACTAACGTATTATTGTCCGTCTATGGACTGGAACTGTAAGTACACTGAGACTATACGAAGCACTAGGGCAGTAGGATGAATATAGTCCTGGATTAGTTTCACCCACTTTCTTCTTTTTCCTTGCCCTCCTTACTTTTTGTATACTTTGGCTGGTATTGTAGTCATGTCCTGTCCTCCAAAGCTTTCACTTCAGTTAACAGCCTCTCCACTGTTACCATAGATTCCTGTCACCTTTGTTTCTATTTACAGTGAATACATGTCCGTCATTACATTGTTGACCATGATGTGCATCAGTAACACAATAAATTGTCTGGGGAACTAGTCAGCTTCTAAGAAGAAATGTGCTGTGGCTGCTAATGGCTCCAAGGAAAAGGAATTTCATGAGGAGTGAAAACTCTGGTGAAGGACACAGCAGCCAGCACAGCACATTGGGAAAACAGAAAGCCTGCAAGGGACAAGAAAAACAACAGCAGTGGGTGCCTTTTCTTCCCCTCCTCTTGACTGAGTGAAGGTAACAAGGTGTACTGTAGAAACAAAGTGTTGAGGTACTAATCAGTGCCTGGTTCGTGGAGCAGTTGATCAGAAGGCATGCGAGAGGTGCGGCTATGCTTGGCTTGGTGCCCAGTGGTGTGTGAATCTAATCAGGACTCTAACCAGGACTACAGTGTACTTTGGCTCAACATCACTGTTAGAGCAAGGGAGGCTTAAAAAAAAAACAAACACAACAACAACAACAACAACAAAAAACAACCAACAAACTCATTACAGTTGTTCTCAACAGGGAGTAAGATAACCACATGAAAACAAAGGGAGCATGTTACCACCAAGCTGTCATGAAGTCTTGAGGATGTTCCACCTATTAGAAGAGACTGCAGGAAGTCATTTTGGTTTCTTTTGCTCCCCAAAGGCTAAGAGATTACCAAAATCAAGAAGAAACTGTCTGGAAGCTAAAATTGTTAGAACAAAAATTATTCCAGCTCTGGCAGACTATATATAAAAATTCAATGAGGTTTTTGTCCAAGTTTTGTTTTTGTTCTATCTACTTTCACAAGAGATCAAAACTTCAATAATTAGCAAGTTTCTTCAAATATATCAAAAGCATGAAGCCTACCAAAATACGCAAGGTACAAGAGGAATACTTAAACATAAGGCCATTGCAAGGAAATTTAATGAATTCCTTGTGGTGTTGTTCTCAGTGGAGTAACCTGGGGAGATTTCCCATGCCAGAACCCTTCTCGTTGGGTACTTTTGCGAGCGTGTGACCCCTAGCTGCAAGCTGCCTCTGCTGAGAACCAGGAGGTGATAAATGTGTTGACCAAATTCAAGACGATTTCAGAGTGGCTTGGGAATTCTAGGCCTGTAAGTCTGATATAAGTATATGGCCAATGGTAGAAGCTGTAATTAAAAAAAAAAAAAAAAAAAAAAAAAATAGAATTAGAGGCTTTCTGGATAAGTGTTGTGTACTTGGGATGAGTTAAGGTGCACATCTGCATTTGTGCAAAAATGCAAATGCATTACTGTTCTTTGTAGGAGTCAACGGGCTTTTAGATAAAGGCGGTCTGTGTGGTACAGTTGTCTTTGTCAGAAACATTTCAAAAAATCACCTTCCTTGTTAGAGGATTGTAAGGAAGGTAACCAGCTGTGACACCAGAGGGACCATTCCGGTATGGATGGATAATTGGCTGGAGGCTGGAAAACAAGATCAACGGTCAGTTCTTGCAGTGGAAGGAGATCAGAAGAACATGTGCTGGGACTGTGCTATTAGTTCTGCTCGTAAGTGACTTGGAGCAGCTGCTCTGCTGGTACCGAGTTAGCATGGTAAGGGCAGCAAGGATGAAGGCGAGCTGGAAAACGGCAGAAAGACCTCATAAGTCTCAGTGACTGGGTAGTATGATGAAAATCTAGCGAGGCAACAATAAAGTGATCTGTGTGGGGAGCAAATAATCTCTCCCTTTTTAACCATTTAATTCTTTTTAAAATTGGCTGCTTTTTTCTTCATTTGTTATTTTTTATTTAAAAAAAAAATGCTGAGTTCCTCCTTTAGTGGATAATTCTGTGAAAAGGTCAGTTCACTCACTGTTGGTCAAGAAACAAATCAAATGTTGTTTGGTTATGCAATAATCAAATATGGAACTAAACATGGCATTTTGCATAAATATCTTGGTTTTGTACATCTTGAATAACACGTTAAACTCTTGTCTCCTTATTTCAAAATTAATATAGTAGAGCTGGGAAGGTTTGGAAGGATGGCAAGAATGATAAAAGGCGTGAAAATCTTTTACAGAAGGCTATGACAAAGTGAATTAGGACAGTTAGGAAAGAGACAGCTGAGGGGTGTCTGATAGTAATGGCATGCAGAGAGCTGAATGTTCACTTTGAATATTCGCTCTGTCTTCCAATTCAAGAACTGGTGGACATCAGATGAAGCTAATGGCAGTCTGGCTTAAACAAAAAGAAAGCTGGTTCCTCATGTGATGGGTGGTGGACGTGTGGAACTTCCACCATGCCCCCAGGTCTCCACGTAGTACAATGGTGTTCATTTTGCTGCATAACATTCAGTTTGCTGCATAATGCTTTTGCCAGGATTCTTTCAGTGTTACTGAATATATATTTATATATAAAAAATGAGGAAAAAAAAATATATATTTTTATGCACATCTTCCTGAGCCTCGTCCAGTCTCCCTGTAGTCAAGGCGAGCCTTTCCTCTGACCCTCCCAGCTTTGGAGCCAGGCCAAGAGCTCCTTGCTGTGCTCTGCTTGGCTTTCTGGTAACTGCAAGGAGGCAGTCCTGGAGAGCCAATTTAGCACAGCCTGCACCTGAAAGTTTTGATAGCTGAATGTGGTGGAGATGCAGGAAGCTGCACAGAAGGGGAAATGTGTTTTTATATTTTTTTTCTGTAAGTCGTTGGACCTGGTGTATGTTTCTATCTCTGATTTCTGGGCAGGGATCCTGGAAAAGAACAGAGTAAAGCGTATGCTCATCTAATTTATTTCCTCTTACAAAGAAAAACAAGTACAGAGCTTGTACCTATTAGGAATGAAGTAGCAGCATGTTTTTTTTCAACCACTTTCTGTTAGATAAGAGGGAGCCGCAGTGGTACATGCGGGGTGTTCAGCCTGGAGCTGGCTCCGTGCTGTACCATGGCACAGACCGGGATAATCCAGCGGCTGACCGGGGCCACTGCTGCGCCACGCGACCTGCCAGCAGCTGAGCTGGGGACCCGCAGGGCTCCCGGATGCCGGACTCGCTCAATAGCAGCATGGAGAGATAAATTTCTGGTTTTGTGTGACAGGAGACTGAGGTAATTTTGTGTCCGCTTTTTAAAATTTTGGACAAAATGGCATCCGGAAGGAGGGCATCGAGCCAGTGCCCTGTGCCGTAACATCACCGATCATCCTGGGTGACAGCTGGTAACTGCATTTCGTGGCAGGTTGAGGTCAGGCTGCCGCTGCCTAGCCCTGAGCTATTTCCTTTAATGCAGCTCAAGTCTGCGGCCGATCCGTCTCGCTGCCTTCACACCAGTTTGTGCTGGCCCGGGCCTGCCCATCACCAGCCACAGTGAGGCTGAGCGGGGCTGGGCGAGTGCCCTGTGGTGGTGGCTCGTTGCCCCGTCTGCAGGCCTCATGGCTCTTCCTGCTCCTGTACTCCACGCTTAGGATCCTGGGTTAGGGCCACAGGGAGGGTGATGAGGGTGAGCTGCCTGCTTTCAGGAAAACACACAGTTTTCTGTCTTTTGGCTGGGCACTTTTAAAAACGGTTATTTAAATAGACTTGTCTGAGCTGCTCTCGCCGTCCCTTGAATACCGGTGCTCTGACACCCAGAAGAGCTGCCGACTATTTGTCTGCTCCATCGTGCACTTTCTGTGAGAGGCTGCTGAAGAGCACAGCTGATGTGAGAGGGTGCTCTGAGCCGTGTTTATGCCCCTATCTTTCGTTATCAGCCCGACAGCCAGTTCCTCATCCTGGAAAGCCGCAGCTGGATCTGTGCGGTGCAGTCAGCGGGGGCTTGCCTGTGCATCATTCATCCAGAAGCAGATGCTGGCAGGCCTTGGTAACAAACCCCCATCTGTATTCCTGGTCTCAAGCGGAGCTGCAGGTGTGACTGGCTGCAGGGAAACCGAGAGGAAGCCCCCCAGTCTTCGTGGCCAATGAAAACAAAACAAAACAAAAAAAACCAGGAAAGCATTCTGTGTGACCAGCACGGAGTTAGAGGGCACAAATTAGGGGATCCCAAAAATGGGTAAAATGGCAAGTAAAACACTTAGAGCAGGAAGAAGGAAAGTAATAAGGCTGGGCAGGAAAACCAGACGTGTGGAGGAAGTTACTTGCAAGATGGACTTCAAAGGCTGGGAGTAGGCTTGAGTTTCTGGAAGTCTTGTCTTGGGACTTCATCTCTTCCTCAGACTTCTCTTGTGGCTGTACGTTTTCTGTGGTTTCAGCTGAGGAATGGATTTTTTGACCTGGTAGTTCGTGCTCCTTCCTGTCTGGACGGCTCTACCTGGAATCAGCAAACAATTTTCCTGCCCGCTTGGGAGGCTCTGGCTGCTGAGGGGGCTGCCAACAACTCCGTTCCTTCTTTCAGGGCACACCAAAATATTAAATATCATAAAAAACGTGTCTGCCTCTCAAGCCCTTGATACTGGCCAGCTTGCTTTTTACTGGTGTGTTTTGCTGCTGGATATGGCCCTGACTGGTGCTTTGCCAGCTCGTGTCCTTATGAGTGAATATTCGTTTCCTACGCTGATCTGAAACAGCGTGTTTCTGTACAACAGAGCCCATTTGTTGAACCACCTAATAGCTAAATGTTACCAGATTCCTGTGCTAATGAGCAGCTTCTAGGTCTCAGCACTAGCAATAAAGAGAATGAAACCCTTATGGACCATTCCTGCTCAGCAGAAGGAGCACTGCGCTGGGGTCGGCGGCTGCTCCTGCTCTGTGGTCTCATGGGGCCTCCAGGGGGGCTTGAGGCCAGGCTCGCTGACCTGCTGGAGAGCGGGCAGGCTGCTTTATGGCAGCTCGGGTGGCATTATATGGATGGGAAGCTGATGGATGTCTGCCTGTGCGGTGGAGGGCACTCAGATACACGCTTGCTGTTCACATTAATGCTCTATTGCTCTGCCTGGGTTGCAAATCACTGCGGGAGCAGGGAGGAGATCTCACCGCTAATATTGACCCGTCCCTCTACAGTGGTCTTGAGACTGTGTAGCTGGGGGGAGATGGGGGTTTTAGGCAGCTTTAGTGCTTGCTCTCTCTTTCCCTGCAGGGCTGCAAGGCACAGACTGGGAAAAGACGAAACACGTACAGGATACTTCTGTAACTTTGTATTTTCTGCCAGTGTATGAGCCAGCACAATTCATATTGGACTTGAGCATCGGAGCATTTATTTAAGGTCAGCTTACAGTTGTGCTTACGGTAAATAACCACCAGCCTGCAGTGCGATTCCCTCCTGCGGTGTCTCTGGAGCCGCTCAGAGCTGCACCATCCTTTGTTAAGGATGCAACACAGCACTAAAACAAGCAAATATAAAGCGTTGTTTCGGTCAGCTTTTCGATGGCTCTGTGCAGGAAATGGGAGCGTGTGCGCTCTACACAGGTGTCTGTGGGGACGGTTGGAGGAAGAATGTGGGAAAAAAACAGGCTGATAAAAGATCAGGAACAATACCGGCTGATAACAAAAATATCTCTTCTGTGATATAACACAGGAAATGCATCTGAGAAATATTTTGGAAATGTTTTAAAGTATTCATTATGTTTCCCAAGATAGACTGAGGAGAAATAGAATTATTTTTGATGAAACAAATTGATCTCTCATTGCTAGACATTTTCTTCCTCTGGAAACTGATGAATTTAACATCACGTTAGCTTTTGCAAATGTCACATGAAATAGATGAGGAGAGAACTTGGGAGAAAAGCTGTAATCAATCACAAGGTGCCACAGTTCTCTCTTGTCTGTTGATCATCTTCCCAGAAAGCAATTTGAGAAGGGAAAGATTACAAGTATAAAGAAAATAAAAACAAATACCCCTCCCCTTTGTGGAGGTGGATTAAGTGAGTCAACAGCCATCTTCCCTCTGCAGAAGAAAACCCAGAGGCTGCAGAGTGGTCAAAGTTTTACTAAAAACATCTTTTAACTTACGAGAATACAAACAGAAATGGTAGCGGTGTGTAAATGGCCCATTCTGTGAGCTGCTAATTGAGCTTCTAAAGCAAAAAAAGAAGTAATTGGGAAAGGAGCAGAATGAGAGGGTGCCATGAAAAGGACCCCAAATTTAAGATGATGCCTTGAGGTCAGACTGGGTGATCATAATAGCCTTAAAACCAACGGAAATCTTTTATACTACCGAATTGTGCTCTCACTTTTTCCAGGAATGGCTCCATTGACTCTCAGGGTTTGTACCGTAGTTATGTGCAGCTCTTCAGTTTGTTATTCTCTGGTCATTTCTATTAAACTGTTACTACCTTTTCATCTCATTCACACAGGTGGTCCCCTTCTCCCCACACTTCACAGCTGCCCGCCGAAGGCTGTGGCTTTCAAGGTGCTCGCAGCAGATGCTGGAAGCACAGATGTGCCACCTCCCTGCCCTTTCGCAGGCTGTGTGCTTTGTGCTCTGCTCTGAAGGCATGCTGGAGGAGAAATAATGCTTCTGTGCTGCAGATGGCCTTATTTTAGTTGTAGCCTATGGTGAGCTTTTCAGCTTGACATTTCAAGAGTGAAACAAACTTCTGCTTAAAGATTTGGGCTAGTATTTTATGTAGACTTGCACTCTGTAGTGGTTGATGTGACTATAGCAGTTTGTTTTCCCTTGCCCAGGTGTGAAGTGGGTCAGTATCTAAAGGAGCAGAAGTGTTAGTGAAAGTTGAGCAGCTCCTCCAGTAATTGGTATTCCAGGTCACCGACTTCCCGTGAGGACATTCACCTTCTCCCATGAGAAAAGCATTTTTGGGCAGGCACTGTGCAAATTGCCTGCTTAGCATGGAAATTTCAGTGACCTGAATCTTGCAGTCAGAAGTCATGTGCCAAATGCCATGAGAATGAAGGGAAATATCTTTAAGATCTTGCCTTCAAGAGGAAAGAAGATTTCTTATCCTTTTGTGGCTAAAATTTCAGACTTTAGCTTGCGTGTTCCAGAGACCTGCAAGAAAAAAAAAAAAAAAAAAAAAACAAATCATTCATGTGAGCCTGCAAATATCAGCGTGGAGCTGGCCTCAGAGGCTTGAGGTTCGATAGCTCCCATTTCCATGGGAGGGATGCTTTGTGTGCTTCTTTCCATTTCCCATTTCTTCTTCAGCTGCAGCCCCCTGAGCCTACAGAAGTCTCCTGCGGGATGGAGGGACGGGAATGGTGCTGCAGCGAAGGGAGCAGCCATCTGCATCTGTATGCAGACGGAGCTGTTGACCTGACCATCGGTGTGGTTCATTAGGTGATCTTTTCCCTGTGTTTCTGCATCGAGCATTAGGGCTGATGCAATATGTCTTTGACTGCTTTAAGCATAGCAGAGTGCTGGGTCAATAAAGAAGTCAGAGAACATCTGTAAGAAAGGAAAATTCCAGTGAGTGTTATTTTCTTAGCTCTGGCTGCTGACAGTGTTGTTGGGGGCTTGCTCTGTGTTCAGCTGTCGCTTGCAATATGCTCAGATGTGTAAGGATCTTCATGTTCTGTAATGATCCAAGACCTTCTGTATCACTCTCCACTGATCTGAAAAATAAGCAATTTCAGAGGAGTTGTCATCAAAGCTGGAAAAAGCTTCTGAACTGTGGAGTTTCTTTTTTTAAAAAATCCTACATAACCCCTGTGTCTGAAGCACTGGGAGAACGTGAGTTCAGTAGACAACTTCAAACGATATCACACCACGGCGTTGAGCTCCTCTACTGTGACCTTTCCTTTGAAAAAAGTTTTTCTTTTATTTTCTGGTTCAGCTCACAATGTGGGCATATGGAAGTGCCAAGGATAACGGTCAGCAAGGCTTCTGAATTTTAGATTCATAGAAAGAGTAGGAGTGCAGGAATTTGGCTGAGGCTGGAAGACAAGAAATAAAATGGAGATGTGGATAAACCATTTTCACCAGAAACTGTGAAATGATCTTAGTTTTCATGACAAATCTTTAACTAGTCTTTGTAAGCATGGCAAGAAGGATGGTCAGAAAGCACATAGCAGAGATTACACGTTTTTTTTTTTTCCTCTTGCATGTTCTTCAATAAATTACAAGAAACAAACAATATTAGGAAGAGTTAAAAACTTTGTGTACCCTTGACATCAAGATAACACTTCACCTGTAGCCTTTGTATGTTGATCAGGACTGGTCTGGGAAGCTGTCCTAGATCAGCATGGTCCAGAAAACCAACTGTTTCATAAGATGGGTCTATAAGGTCTAAAAGCAGACATGTTCTGACCATAAATTAGACATGAAGGACGTTCTGTGGGCTTAAGGCGAAGTGGCTACTGTTCACGTGCAGGTACATTGTGTGTGTGTGATAGCTCCAGTGCCAGATGGTGGCAGTACCTGCAGGACATTCGCCTTTGTGTTAGCCACCATTAGTGCTTTTTTGGGTCTGTTGCACTGGACTAGCTGGACACATGGGTGAACGGGTCTCTCGATTGAGCCCAGGCCTTGTGGTGATTTGCATGGACTTCTTCGTTCTTCCAGTAGGCAGCACTCGGATCCTGTGCTCTTTCCAGACTCGTGGCTCTTTTGTCATCTGGCTCCCAGGCCTCTTACCCTTCTCAGCGGCTAGTTCAGCTTGATACTTCTAGCAATTACATCCTGACGTATGTACAGCCCAATACATGCACACTCCGTTCAGTCTTTCCGCTTGCTGGTAACACGGACACAGGGGTGACTATGAGCTGTGGGCTCTGCTCCAGTTGCAGGCACTTAGGCCACTCGTGCTCTCCCCTCTCTCCAGTTGCTGGTACTGTAGGTGCACTTGGGCTTGGTTTGAAATCAATAAATACATTTTGAAACTCAGAAGACTGGACTGTTAGAGCAGATGCTGAGAAAAAGAGAATTATTTCTGGAAGGAGTCAGTCTTAACAAGCTGTATCATTAACAAGCTGTATCATAAACTGTTCTCTGATCTTATATAATGGCTGGCATAGCTTCCTCCTCGCTTGTATTTCTGTTTGTAGTAACTTGTGCAGCAACAGCTGAGATTTTCTTTTATCACTTTAGAAACTTTATATCCTTGTACAGAGTAATTTATTTGTATAAATATTCTACCTGACTGATGTTTAGATGACATTCATGTACTTTCACTAACCTACTGGTTTAGTCTCTGCGTGTTTCTTGACCTTTTACCTCCTTGTTATCTGTTTTTCTCTTCTGTATGTTCCAGTATTTATCTACCTCTTTGACGAGTCCCAGGCATGAATAGCACTCTTTCTTCAGACACTTATTTCCATGGTCCCTTTTTTTCATATCTGTGCCTCTCCTCTTCCTTTGATGAAGTTCTATGATATCCAAATGTCTCAGCGTCTCCAAACCTGTTACCCATATTCCCCTCTAGATAACAGCTTACTGCTTCAAAAAGGGCACTTTGATATGACTTTTCCTGCTGTTATCCTACTCTAATTACTTTCTCTACACACTTTTTTCTTCTGCCTGGAAAGTCTCCCTCTCTTGTTCTCAGTGTCACTGTGATCTGCTCGCCTGTTGGGCCATCCTTCGGCTGCACTAGGAAGGTAGTGGTACCTCCTCAGAAGTGTGTGACGTAGGTATGTACATACGCGTTATGTACGCAGAACTGCTTCCTATGAGCTGTTCATCTTCTTTGAGCGTCTGCTACACAGCTTTTTCCACTGAAGCCTCGTCAGCTCTAGTCCTTCAAGCCCCTTTGCCATTTCCCTGATTCTGATTTTTCCTTTCCTATGAGTTTCCAGTATTCCTGCTTTTTCTTTTCACACCTTCAGTCTGAATTCCTCTATGTCTTGATGCTCATCTCCTTATCTCTTGCTGTCCAGTCCAGGTTCTGGAGATCCTGTTAGCTTTCCATTTCCTGCCTAATTCTTTATGTATGTTTTTTATTGGTGATACTGTCTTACTGAACCCACGATGTCACCTGAACAGACTCTGATGGTTATGTTTACTCTCCTTTTTTATGTGCACACTGCCAATAAAATGACTTTATCTCCCTCTGCTCTTTAACACACCGACTCTGCTGTTATCAAATAATCTCAGCAGTGTAGCAACGAGACCCTGTCTCTTCTCTGGGGCTTCAGCAACTGGGAACTGCCTTTCTATAGCTCTAGCTCATTTGTTTGTGCTTCATCTTGATTATCTTTTCCTTCTTACCTCGTTTCTTATCTTAGCCTATGATCTCTCTTCGTTTATGATCTTCTCTAACCAGTTTTTAATCTTGTAAATCCATTTGGGATTAAAACTGTTTGATTGTACTTACCACCCTCTTCAAATACATTGCGATGTGACATCTGAAACATCTTTATTCCTGTCAAAGTACAGCAGACACACATGCACTCTTTCCAAGCATCCTATAAGTGCAGTCACCTCCAGAGGGAAATGCTATGACGGTCAAACAACCTGCACATACCCTGCACAAAATAACAGTATACATGAGTGCAATGTATAATAATACCTTCCTGACAACGGAGAGGGAATTTTAATGGAAAGCATATATCTACATAGATTGGAGCTGCTAAATTCCTCCAAAGTGCCGAGGTGTACAACAGTGACCCTGTCTGTGCCTATTATCTGCTTTGTAGATATAATATTTTCTGTTATGAGCACTGGGGGGATAAAACCTTTGAACTCTAAGATGAGAAAAATTGATCTGATGAAAAGTTAAACGTAGGTTTATAAGACACTTCTTGAATTAAATTAGATGCAGAACATAAAGCTCGACTTTAATGATGCTTCTTCATGTACTAATCAGTCCCACATTGGTCGTCTGATGATACTGATGAGAACTGAAAAACAGGAATTGAAGAGTAATTTAGAAGAACAAAAGCATTAAAGGAAGAAATCACGTATCACTGAAGTTTTAGACCCTGGTCCTTCAAAGTGTTACTCATGTAACTACAGTGAGTTCCTTCAGTAACACTGAAGTTACTCATGGTGTTAAAAAATAAGCATGTATGAAAACCTTTTCTTGTCCAGGGCTGATTAAAATAGGGTGTGAAGTTCTAGTTTTAGGACAGAAGAAAGAAAGAGTAAAGGGCAATCAGACGTTCTAGAATATTTTATATATAGATAGATTCTACTCTTTTGTGCTCATCATAAAACCTGTGGTTTAGGATCTCATTAACCAATATTGAAAGTCTTTCTACAAGCACAGTGCTGCTGGGTTCCACCCTGATGAATTTTACATTTTAAATAAACACAATAGACAGAAGGTGGATGATGGAGCATGGTAAATTAACTAAGCTTTAAACCTCAGGACCCTGCAGAGCATTTGCCCCCTGGTTGAAGACATGCTGCTGGTTCTGTAACGTTCAACAAGGACTTAACCTCTGCTGTCACGAAAGGTCCTCGGATACCATGGCGAGATAAACCTGAAAGAGTAGGAAAGAAGCAGAGGCAAGGAGCTTCAACAGATCAGTTCCAAAGCTGGAGCACAGGTTCCAATGCTCAGGTCCTAATAATTATATCACATTGGTTCTCTGTAAGTGTGTATGTGTGTATACATATATATATATATATATATATAAAACAACACAGAGGAATGCACTAATTTTTGGCTTTTGAAAACGATGGGGCTCTCTCATACCTTCGTAAGTACTTCTCTGGGATGATGCTACTCGATTCTGTTCTGGATGTTTCTGTTTTGCAGAAGGAAAGACTTCTCATTCAGAAAGATTCAGTGTGTGCTTTTCACTTCTTTAAAGCAGTTGCTAGTATGCTCTTTTTTTATTTAAAAGTGAAAATTTATTCTTAAAAACAAGCTGTTGACAGTCCAGGGGAAGTTTTATACCATCCAAATTCATGTATTTGGAGAACAAGATACTTGAAAATCTGTGCAAGTGTAACGAACAGCTAAGACAGACAGCGGCACAGGGTTGCAAAAAATTCACCAAAGGGATCTGAACTGTAAGCACTTGATAAACAATGAATGAAGTGAGACGCAGTAAATACAAACAGCACCTGGAGGACTGCATACTTAAAGAATCACAAGAAGGAAAACAGACAAGATGATGAATTTTAATAGCATTCTCAGATTACTGGATATTTTCCCCCCACATTTTGATTCTTATGTTTTTGTATTGCGAATTATATCTGAGCTGAGAATACCCAGATTTTGTAGGATTACACTGCTCCAGGTATGCATTTAGGATTCCACTGATAAGGATCTTATTTAAAGCAATAATGACCTGAAATCCTGAGCCATTTAATAGGCTCATTTCTTACTGAACCAAATAGAAATTGCAAGTTTTCAGCACTTGTTTGTGCAGCAAATCCTAAGATTATACTTGGCTTTCTTTGGTCCTAGCATGGAAAATTCCCCAGAGAAATTGACTGTATGAGAATGGATGGCTGAGACAGGCTGTTAAGAAAGAAATGCAAAAGGCAAAACACAAAACTGGCACACATTTAAGGGCTCAAATGAAAAGGAGGAATGAGAACTGGTGGAGAAGGAATTTAAATTATTCCGAGTATGATAAAAGTGTGAATCTGAAAAAGTGGAAAAGATGAGGGAATGGTCAGATCATAGGCTTGGAGAAAAGTTTAAGAAGCAAAGAGGTTATGAGACCAAAAGAAGAGAGAGGGGAAAGGCATTTTAATGCTAAAAATTGTTTGTCTGTGAATCAACTGACTTTGGTGGATGTGGAGGCAGCATAACTGGCATCATCAGTTACAGAATAACTTAACCCATACTTCTTGAAAATTGCATGCTGGCCACTGCCTTGAGTTGCACCAGAGAGACCCTTCTGGATTTCAGATGTTTTGGTTCAAGACCATGAACACTTCCCAGTGCCTGTTTTTTTTTTTGTGGGCTGTAGCTACTGGCCGCTTCTGGCAGGACAATTAATTGCTCAAGTGCACATCTTCACCCTCTTAGCTCTCTGCTGGCTTTCCTTATCCAGTGCTCCGCTGTCCTGGTTGCTCACATGTCACAAGCTGACTCGTGCTTTAGTCATGTTTTAGGAATGTAGGTGCTTAGAAATGTTTTAATAATGACCGTTCTTCTGGTCACCAACAGTCAGCAAA
This sequence comes from Nettapus auritus, assembly GCA_011076525.1. Taxonomy (NCBI): domain Eukaryota; kingdom Metazoa; phylum Chordata; class Aves; order Anseriformes; family Anatidae; genus Nettapus; species Nettapus auritus. The sequence goes on from CM021767.1 coordinate 22,347,091, forward strand.
GTCTCTCGGGTAAAAAGACACGAGGAGCTGTGCCAGGAAGGCCTGCTCTCTCTACAGGGTGTTGACTTTTGTAGTTTAGGCAAGGGAACAGACAGACTGTTCTTCATTGGTAGGCTTGGATTTACAAGCCCTAAAATTGCTGAATATGAAGGGAAGTCTGCAGAAATCTCTGGTAGATAGGCTTATGCTTCTCTGGATAAACTGTCTAATGGAGATGCTTTCATGCTGTGCATCTAAAGGCTGCCTTAATATTAGCAAGGCAGGCAATAATCTTCTTTGCCCACAATATAACACTTGCATCTGCTGCAGCAGAGGCACGGTTGATATAAGAAAATACCTTCTTTAAAAGAAAGAAGATTGAGCTCACAACTAATTATCTTATTTACATTTAAAATATGATGGAGGCTAAACTGTTTTCCATTTCTCATCAGGAAAAAAAAAACAAAAACAAAAACAAACAAACAAACAAAAAGCAGAACCCTAGTAGTTTTCATTCTCAGATTGATTTCCCTTTCACCTTCTCTGATGGACTGAGGCAAAATGGTTAGGTTTGGGGCTACTGGAAACAAAAGCAGCTTTGTTTTTTGATAGAAAGTGAACTTCTGTATGGATCAGTTTACTGGAAATATTTTTTTACCCTCGTTATTACGGAAGTCTCAATGCTGCAAAGCATCCAAATATTTTCTGGCCATCTCTGATCTAAGTTTCTGCCTGTGCAAACAGAGTATGTAATACCTCAGCCTGCATTTCTCTCACAGGAGGGAGAAACTTGGGTAATGATGGTGTTTTCTTGCTTTCATAGAGTCCTAAAAGTCTTTAGCCGAGCTCTCATCAGGTGTAAACTTCTGTGGATTCAGCCTGTTGTGTGTCTAACCAAAAGAAACACATTGATGGAAAATCATGCACTGCTGCTTTAAAAAAAAAAAAATCCTGGCACGTTATTGAATCAAAGGCAGCATTTTGACAATTCTAGACTTTTTTTGTTTTGTTTTTAACTTGAAGTTTCCTTTTTTCATGTGTCTGAACTTTCCCCATGGCTCCTCATTATGTTAGCTGGTAGCAGTGCCTACTTGTTAAAGTCTGAGCTTTATCCCTGTTGCAGAGTTATGGAAAGCACTCACCTTCTGGCTAGAAAACACTGTGAGTCTTGTATATTTAATCAATCGGGGAGCAGGCTGAAGCTGTAACAACTTGCCACCTACGCTGTTCCGTTAACATCTGAGGATTTTCCGTTTTGTGAATGTACAGTTGTCCTCTGAGCTGACCAAGCGTACTATAAGCGTGTGATGCACAACAGACACAGAGAAGCTTAATTTGATGTTAGAACAGAATGGCGAAGTACTTCTGCTAGTAGGGTAAAGATTCACCCAGTTAAACTTTCCAGGCTGATGGTTAGCAAGGTGCTCTCCCCATATACACCAACATGAGTTTATTTAAAACTGATTTTCTATTCAGTTTTCATGCTTTCATCGCTTTATCAGGATGTCTCTGTCCCAAGGGCCAAATCTCTCAAGGATTTCAAATTTCAAATTTCAAAATTTCAAATTTCAAAAAAAAAAAGAGGACTAAGGAGAATCTCCATCCTTTACTGGATGCGGGGGGAAACTTAGTTACAGAGATGAGGAAAAGGTGGAGGTGCTTAATGCCTTCTTCGCCTCAGTCTTTAGCGGCAATACCGGTTGTTCTCTGGATACCCAATTCCCTGAACTGGTGGAAGGGGATGGGGAGCAGGATGTGGCCCTCACTATACACGAAGAAATGGTTGGTGACCTGGTACGGCACTTGGAAGTGCACAAGTCGATGGGGCAGGACGGGATCCACCCGAGGGTACTGAGAGAACTGGCAGAGGAGCTGGCCAAGCAGCTTACCATCATTTATCAACAGTCCTGGCTATCGGGGGAGATCCCAGTTGACTGGCGGCTAGCAAACGTGACGCCCATCTACAAGAAGGGCCGGAGGACTGACCCGGGAAACTACAGGCCTGTCAGTTTGACCTCAGTGCCAGGGAAGCTCATGGAGCAGATTATCTTGAGAGTCATCACACAGCACTTGCAGGGCAAGCAGGCGATCAGGCCCAGTCAGCATGGGTTTATGAAGGGCAGGTCCTGCTTGACGAACCTGATCTCCTTCTATGACAAAGTGACGTGCTGGGTGGATGAGGGAAAGGCTGTGGATGTGGTCTACCTTGGCTTCAGCAAGGCTTTTGACACCGTTTCCCACAGCATTCTCCTCAGGAAACTGGCTGCTCTTGGCTTGGACTGGCGTACGCTTCGTTGGGTTAGAAACTGGCTGGATGGCCGGGCCCAAAGAGTCGTGGTAAATGGAGTCAAATCCAGTTGGAGGCTGGTCACTAGTGGCGTTCCCCAGGGCTCGGTGCTGGGGCCGGTCCTCTTTAATATCTTCATCGATGACCTGGACGACGGCATTGAGTGCACCCTCAGTAAGTTTGCAGATGACACCAAGTTAGGTGCGTGTGTCGATCTGCTTGAGGGTAGGAAGACTCTGCAGGAGGATCTGGATAGGCTGCACCGATGGGCTGAGGTCAACTGCATGAAGTTCAACAAGGCCAAGTGCCGGGTCCTCCACCTGGGGCGCAATAACCCCAAGCAGAGCTACAGGCTGGGAGATGAGTGGTTGGAGAGCTGCCTGTCAGAGAAGGACCTGGGAGTGATGGTTGATGGTCGGCTGAATATGAGCCAGCAGTGTGCTCAGGCGGCCAAGAAGGCCAACAGCATCCTGGCCTGTATAAGAAGCAGTGTGACCAGCAGGGCTAGGGAGGTGATCGTCCCCCTGTACTCGGCTCTGGTGAGGCCGCACCTCGAATACTGTGTTCAGTTTTGGGCCCCTCGCTACAAGAAGGACATCGAGGTGCTTGAGCGAGTCCAGAGAAGGGCGACGAAGCTGGTGAGGGGCCTGGAGAACAAGTCCTATGAGGAGCGGCTGAGGGAGCTGGGATTGTTCAGCCTGGAGAAAAGGAGGCTCAGGGGTGACCTTATCGCTCTCTCCAGGTACCTCAAAGGAGGCTGTAGCGAGGTGGGGGTTGGTCTGTTCTCCCACGTGCCTGGTGACAGGACGAGGGGGAATGGGCTTAAGTTGCGCCAGGGGAGTTTTAGGTTGGATCTTAGGAAGAACTTCTTTACCGAAAGGGTTGTTAGACATTGGAACGGGCTGCCCAGGGAAGTGGTGGAGTCACCATCCCTGGAGGTCTTTAAAAGTCGTTTAGATGTAGAGCTTAGGGATATGGTTTAGTGGGGACTGTTAGTGTTAGGTCAGAGGTTGGACTCGATGATCTTGAGGTCTCTTCCAACCTAGAAATTCTGTGTGATTCTGTGAAATGGCTTTGGGCCTTGAAAATTGTGAGCCTGTCTCAGTGGTACTCAGAATTTTGCCAGATTAGATGCTGGATGGACATATAAAATGGACTTTGATGAACCTGCATTCCCTTTTAAGAATCCCAAATTTCAGGAATTTGGCATACTTACATTAGGCATGTTAAGTCCACTACCAAGAGTCACCTGTCGAAGTGTTGTCTGATCTTAAAAGCAGACAGAAAAATCACCAAATTATTTACAGGCATAACAGATAAGCCTTGTAATTGCTGCAAATGTGTTCATCAGCACTCCCTAGACATGCATAAGACAGTCAGTGGTTAAAATTATTTGGAAAATATGGGAAAGCATCTGGGAGACATCTGCTAGATTCAGATCCATTTGTGGTGCCATGGGATTGCAAGAGTTTTAGGGAAATACATGATAAATTTTTTAAGAGTGTATTTGGGGGTGGGAGGAACAGGAGGGTTACCTCTCCCCTTCCTACACCAAGGAGCGTCCAATACTGTCACATGCTCTCTATGAGAAATCTGAAAAGTGGAGCTGACTGTGAGGAAAACGCTTTGTTTAGTGGGAGCATTGCTCACAGTGATTTTCCTGACTGCTCTGTTCACAGGAATAACAATCCCATATAGCTGGTAGCATTCCTTCTGGCCATTCTGGAAGAACAAACAAACAAAAAAAACCAACAAAACCACTCATACATTTGAGTGATGTACTTTCTACAGGCACCTGGGTAAGATAGAGAGGTTCAGTGAAGCAAACAAAGAAAGGGTAAAAGTGGCCAAATGTGGAGCTGAGAAGATCCCCCTTCGACTCAATGCTTTGCAAACTTCCAGGGCAAGTTTGTTGTTTCACAATAAACAATTTTTGGCAACAGAAACACAGGAGTCGGTGCAAAAGAACTGATTGACTGGGGAAGCCACTGTTTACTTAGAAAGCTCAGGCTGGCCAAAGCAGAGGAAGTGAACTCTGTGGGCTGTAGTCTCTGTACTTGTATTCTGGAGCTGCTTTTATCTGAAAATGTCATTTTTGATAAATAGTGCCCATTGTATATTGGGAACAATCATGATAGTTGGGGAAATCGAAGGCAGTGTGCATTGGAGAGGAAAAACAGAATATTGAAAAGAAACTTTAATTACGTTGGACTCAGTTTTTGGGATGGAAAATAGCAGCATTATCCATCAGATAGTTGACTATCCATCATTCCCGTTCATCCACCCTCGCCACTGGAACATTTGAAATGCATGGTCAAAGTGCCAAAGAGGCACAGTTAAAAATATCCCTTGGAACACTTAGGAAATAAAGAAAGTGGGTTATATATCTTTAACTCACTTCTAAGAGCAGCTAAAACAAATAGCTTTGTATTAGATCCAGTTATTATTGTACTACGACTTTTAAATTGCCCAAACTTTGTGTCTTGAAGTATAGCTAGACTTCTGTTTTAGGTAGAGGAATGCTGTGTAATGGGAGATTTAGACCTTTACAGGCTTTAGATGTTATTCATTGGCCCTGGATCCGAAAATGTGCCAGCACTGCTCTGTGATTTAGCATTAATTGCAAATTTTTAAACAGCCATGCTTTAGCTCGAGAGTGGTGGGATTTAAGACAGTTTCCAAATAGAGAATGCATTCCTAGTCTTTTTTATTTAATTATTTTTGTCCCAAACCAAGATGATTTGTCATTGTGAATATATGGGAATTAGCTACTTTGCAGAGGATAACCTTAGCCAGTGGTAGGACCCCCCTCCTTCCCTTGCAAAGAATTTAATAGCCATTAGGGTACAATTTTCATGCACTGTACACTGATGAGCACAAGAAACATCTGTAGACGCTATTGAGTATTATAAACAGAGAATACTGATTATCCTAGGAATATTCAGAATTGAGTTACTAAGCTGTCCATTGAGGATGTGGGTGGAAGAAAAAGCCATTCCTTACAAAATGCAGAATATCCTGGATCTCTGTCTCAATTTTTTTATCAAACTATTAGAAATGTGGAAGCTTGGTAATAATAACTGAGTGGCCAGCCCAGTGTAAACACAGCTCTAGTGAATAATTAAAAACATAGCTCTAAACTGTAGCATTTTTAATGAAAATAAACTATAGAAGGCACAGTGCTTCTACTGTGGATATCCTGATAGTTGCTGTTCTGTAAAACTGTCAGATGAGCAGAAATGAAAAACGAGAGAGGGATTGAGTGGCACAAACAACCCACTTAGAACTCACCTGGTTAATAACCTTGAAAAAGTTGTCAGAAGCAAAATCGAGATTCAATTATATTTAATGAGTAAGGAATGACTATAGACATTCATTATACTTTGGGTCTGGAGAATGGGGTGATTTGTTGACTGTGAAAATAAATAATTTCATGATTAGAACAGATATTATCCACAATGCAATCTGAGCAGTGCAAATCTATTAGCACATTTTCCTTTTGTCGCTGAAGTGTTGTGAGCAGTACCTAAATGTTTGGATGTCATTCCTGGGACTGTGACAAAGCGTTGGTGTTTCAGCCTTGAGTAAGTCCTTCTGTAAATGTTAATGTTTCCCTGAGTGATGGAAAAGAACATTAATGCTTATTTATTTACTTATTATGAGCGAACAGACTGTTTGGTGCTCTAAAAACCTTGAAGGTCACTTAGAAGCTAGGTCAGATGCAAGTTAATCATAAATGCACAGCCTTGTTCAATTTTACAGTGGTACTGTTATTTTTTGGAATCATCCTTGAAAGGGCATCTGCTGCAGTCATGCAGCATCTGGTATTAGTCTGATCATCTTGGTCTCAGCCACGCTAGTTCAGCCTTCGTTGTCAGACAGAAGGTAACAATAATCTTATATGTCTTTCCTGATCTTCGATTCTGTGTTCCTACTACCTTACGGTTTGTAAATCTGAGGAACTGTTCAACACTGAAGTTGATACACCGGTCACGATTTCATACCAAATGCCTTGCATATTAAATACTAACTCCAAAGTTGCATGGTAAACATACTGGCAAACAAAGACCTCTGGAGTTTTATTCCAGTTAGACTGCTACATTCCATATTCAAAAATACATAGCAACCAATGTTCACTGAATATCAGATGTTAAAGAAATTGATTAAATTTGATTCTTTGGCAGGGAAATCTCACAATTACTTCTACTTGTTAATACTGTTAAGGCCCTTATTTTGTTAGATAAAGCAGGGAGAGATGAAGCAACTCATACAGGTCTTAAGAAAGCTGGAAATGGAACAGATTAGAACTCGGGTCTTTACATGTCTCTTTTTGATGTGTCCTGCTTTTGCAGTCTCAGATAAACAAAAACAATTATATCGACAGTATGGGAAATTAGTACTACTGTCTTCTCACTTTCCAAATAACAATATCATGAAATCACAGAATCATAGAATATCCAAGTTGGCTGGGACCCACAAGGATCATTGAGTCCAACTCCTGGCTCTGCATGGTGGACCACCCAAAAATCAGACCGTGTGTCTGAAAGCGTTGTCCAAATGCTTCTTGAACTCCGGCAGGCTCGGTGCTGTGACCCCTGCCCTGGGGAGCCTGTCCCAGTGCCCGACGACCTCTGGGTACAGAACCTTTCCTTAACACCCAGCCTGCCCCTCCCCTGTCCCAGCTCCATGCCGTTCCCTCGGGTCCTGTCGCTGTCCCCAGAGAGCAGAGCTCAGCGCCTGCCCCTCCGCTCCCCTCGTGAGGGAGCTGCAGGCCGCCATGAGGCCTCCCCTCAGCCTGCTCTGCTCTGGGCTGGACAAACCAAGGGGCCTCAGCTGCTCCTCATGCATCTTCCCCTCCAGAGCTTCATCATCTTTGTAGCCCTTCTTTGGACACTCTTTAATAATTTTATGTCCTTATTATACTGTGGTGCCCGAAACTGCACACAGGACTTGAGGTGAGGCTTCACCAGTGCAGAGCAGAGTGGAGCAATCCCTTTCCCTTAACCAATGCCGATCAGCAATGCTGTGCCTGATACATCCCAGGGTACGGTTGGCCCTGTTGGCTGTCAGGGCATGCCATTGACCAAAACACCCAGATCCCTTTCTGTGGGGCTGCTCTCCAGTCTCATCACCTGGTCTGTATGTATAGCCATGGTTGCTCTGTCCCAGGTGCAGAATCTGGCACTTGTGCTTGTTAAACTTCATACAATTGGTGATTGCCTGGTCTGTGAAGATTTCTCTGAGAGTCCTCTCTGCCCTCCAGGAAGTCAACAGTTCCTCCTAATTTAGTATTGTCTGCAAACATTTGAGTCCTGCGTCCAGATCATTTATAAAAATATGAAAGGGAACTGTTCATAAAATGGAGCCATGGGGAATCCTACTAGTGACTGGTTGACAGCCTGATGTAACCCCATTTACTACAGTCCATTGAGTCTGACTCGTCAGCCAGTTGTGTACCCATTGTGTTCTGTGGTTGTCTGGCTGTATGCTGGAAATTCCATCTGAAAAAAAATGAGAGGGTCATTTAGAACAAGCTTGGTCACACAATCACCATTAAAGCATTGACATGAGAGAGAGGCTGCTTTTTTTTGTATTGTTATTTTCTTCCAAGCAACGTGCTACCTTACTTCCTTAGGAGAATCAGTGCATATTTAATGCTTTTTACACTGCTGTTTCAGTTAATGACCTCTGCACTTCACCATAGCATTTCTCAGAGAGGTCACTACTGAAGACAAGGTATTTTGTTGTAAGTGTTTTGCAGGAGTAGTGGAAGGGCAAGAAAAACCAGATCGGTTCATTGACAACATTAGTGCCTCCACTTCAAGTACAAATTGCTTATAATCCATCTGTGCCTCTTGTGTCAAGGAATGATTTTTTCCAGGAGCAGTAGTTTGAGGACCTGATGCTGGGAGGTACATGAGTGGGAAGACTGAAGATAAAATTTTAATGGAAATGGAAATGTGACTGAAGTCTTGGTGAGCCTTTCATTTTGTCGTTTTCTCCTGATAATATTGGAAGAGTAGGATAGCTTGACTTTATGATGCAGTTTTCACCATTGGCAGTGGTGCATAGCAAAATGTTTGAATTAATGCCTATAAAAGCCATCCAGTGACATAATGCCACTTAGGAAATATCCTTGTTTTAATTGTTAGCTTAAAATATTTTTGTCTATGCCGAGATGATAAATTTGTCTTCATAAATTTACAGGGTTGAGTTGCACCCAGAGACTACTCGTTTTTCAAGCTAAATCTAGCTGCATGACAAATTGGATTAAATTTGGCATAAGAAAGTCTAGATCACATTTAGAGGGAAAATAGACTTATATAACAGTTTTGCTTGGAAGTTGTCTACAGAGATCATATAGTCTCACTTCTTGCTCAAAGGAAGGCTAATTTCAGAATTTGAACTGGGTGCTTTCTGGTCGAGTTTTGCAAATCTGGAATGGCTGGAGATTCCACAGCCTTTCTGGGAAGCCTCTTGAAGTATGCAGCCACGCCTGTGGTGGAGAATTTTTGCCTTTGTCCAACCAGAATTTCCCTTGTTGCAACTCATGATCATTGTCTCTTGTTCTTTCATTGTATATCTCTGATGAAACTCTCTCTTTTCTGTAACAGTTTTCCAGAAGCCTGTGAAGAGCTTCCCTTTATATGCCATATGTGTCCAATCCCACAGCCATCTTGCTGGCTTGGTTCTGGACTCATTTCAGTTTATTGATGTCTCTCTTGTACTGAGGAGCCCCAGAATGGACACAGTATGCCAAAGATGGTCTGAGTGCTGAGAAGAGCTGAATAGCTATTTCCCTTTACCGTCAGGCTTCTCTCTTACTAATGCAAACCAGGACATGGTTAGTCTTTTTGCTGCAAAGTTGCACTGCTGACTCATGGTCAACTTGACTCACAGATCTTTTCTACAGAGCTCCTTCTCCACATATCAGTTCCCAGGTTGTACTGCGACGTTATGTTTTCCATCCCAGATACAGGACTTTGCACTTCTAATTGCTGAACTCTGAGTTTCGTGTCAGCCCGTTTTCCCAGCTTGTTGAAGTCACTCCTTCTGAGTGGAGTCCTACTGTCTGGCATATCAACCACTCCATCCAGTTCAGTATCAATCACCAACTTCCTGAGACTGCATTCTGGCCCATTACCCAGGCCATTGATAAAGATAGTAACTGATACTGCCTGTTGCGTTAATCCCCAAGAGTACTGCTCATAACCTGCCTTTAACTTAAACCTTTAACTATTGGCTTCTACCATTTGAGTGTGGGAGTTTGTCTCACATTCTTCTCATCCAGGTCATATCTCCCCAGACTGGTTATGAGGATTCTTTGGGAGACTCTAATAACAAAAGTCTTGATAAAGTCAAGGTGAACAAAATCTTGTTCATTAATGGTTAATCTCCCCTTGTCCATGGAGCCAGTCATTTAATTATAAAAGATAGTCAGCTTAGTCAAAGTCCATGCTGGCTGTTCCCAATCGCCTTGTTCATGTGCTTCCATAATGACTTGCTCCAAAATCTTCCTAGGGACCAAGGTGAGGCTGACCAGCCTATAGTTCTTCAGATCATTTTTCTTTCTCGAAGCTGATAATTTCTCATTTTTATTTTATTTTATTTTATTTTATATTCTATTTTATATATTCTATTTTATATTTTATTTTATTTTTCTGTCCCTTATTTAGATATGACTTTTCTTATGACGAGATATCCTGGGAAAGATATCAATGGTTATCAATTGATATCAAAGACATTTTGTTTGTGTGATATGGTGGTAACGTAAGCTACAGCACTGAGAGGTGGTATTGAGACCTTACCTTGGAGTAACGCTTGATTTGAACTTCATTAGATTCCTTATTTAGATGATACCACTGGTCGAGACCAAGAAACCATCTTCTCATAACAGTCCAAAGAAAACAAATCCACAGAGAAACTGAGAATTCTTGAAATTCTTGAGAATGTATGTTGTGGCAATGTTACTTGTCTTTCCATCTTTTCATTCCTTAGAAGTAAAATAGTTCTTCTTTGACACAGTTTGCAAATCATTTAACCTCTGGTTCCAAACTTTTAGTTTCATTCCCTGCCAAAGTGTTGATAATCTCATTTTAATTACTTTTATCTCTGTATGCTTTACTTTTTTTTTTTTTAATAAATACTTTCCAGTTTGTAGTTCTCTTGTCTACTCTGAACCCTTGACTTTATGGTGACAGCTACTATCACTACATTGGAGGTTTAAACCAATAATGATAAAATACTAGCCTTACAGGGCCTGCCAGAGCCAAGTCTAATTACATCATTAAAATTGCTGACTGTTGCTAGGAGATTATAGACAAATATTTTCCAATGTAGCATTTGAAGAGCTTGGCTCTAAGTATGAGCTTCCTATTTTATAGCTAACAAAGGTACAGTGCCTTGCAATTTTTATGAACTGTCCAGCGATATAATAAGTAAAAGAAATGGCAAAACCAAAAAAATCTTGTAATCTCTTCCTGTTTAAACGTCAAATCTACCTTTTCTAAGAACCTGTGAGGCTTCCTTTCATAGCAGAAAACCCCTCATCATTTCCAGTCACATCAATGGAAATTTGGCTCAGTTATCTTTTAGCACATATTAACAAATTCTCAGTATAGCATTCACATCTAAAATATTTCTGGTGTATTAGGTTAGACTCATTAGAAGGTAATCAGGTTTGTAGCTCTTCTTTTTAAACACTGGCACCATGTTTTTTCTTCTTTCATGCTTCCTTAGTGCCACATGAATTTTCATCAAGTTCTAATTTCTGATTATCACAGAGTACCCTGAGGCAAATATCAACCAAAGTGTAGGCACTATAGATAATGTAATGTACCTGAACCTGACAATTAAAAACCTTATGGTTTCTTAGATGAAATGGTACAGAAGGATTTGCCCCAGTAATTTTGGAAAGTACAGTTAGTGCACCTGGATCCCCTGAGAACAGGAAGAGAAGTGATCAAAGAGAGAGTTTGAGAGCCCTGTGAGGGTTTTGGCAGTGGACTGAGAAATGGTGAGAGAGATGAAGAAAAACTTGAACGGAAAGTAACTGAGGGTCAGGTCAAGTAGGATGGATAAAAAGCCAAGAGATGAAAAGGGAACAGGCAGTAACCTAAAATTCCCACTGGAGATGTGTTTGGAACCAGCCTATCCATGTCCCTTCCCTGTCTGAGTCAGAGAGACAAGAGTCGCAGTACAGATTTTTCTATTGTAACCACAAAGCCTTCTGGTCTCAATCACTTCTTCCTTCCAGCTGTAAGAAAAGCTCCAGCCTCAGCAGAAATGCATGGCTATTGACTGAGCTTGTTGCTTGGAATACCTGCATTTCCTTTCATTAATCTCATAATGTATGGAATGATGTGTTGCTAGAAAACAGACTTTGTTTTCTTACATGAAATCTTTCTTTTTGTTGCGCCATTGGGCAAAAATGATAAAAAACGGAGATGAAAAGTGCAATGTGCTCTTCTGGGAGGACAGAGACTTTCCAGCTTGTTACTCACAGTGAGCTGAGGTAGCCCAGCAGACTGTGATACTGGTGGGAAAGTTAGCTAGGCAAACTGGAGCCCAGGAAAGCTGTCAGGCTAAAAGCGGTAGGTTGCCAGGCTGTAGGAATAGGAAGGCTGAGGGTTTGCAGGCGGACTATCAGGCTGCTTGCCCTGTCTGTCTGGAAACATTATCAGCTACATTGATGTGTCCTTGCAGAGCTTTTTGGTTCCATAAATCCACATTTCCTAAAGGCGAAACACTGTCAGAAAGATTTCTACCAGTTTCATATGTGCCAAGGGATGATTGTTCAGCCAGAGAGAAATCACACAGCTGTTTTTCTGTTTGGACTCTGATGCTTGTTCTGCAACAGAGAAATAAGATGGTGTGTCATGTTGCAGTTAGCATAAGTTAGACCAGGTTAGCATAGCTGCTAGCTGTTAACTTCAAATGACTTTTCAGTGGAGTAGAAGTATACAAAATATGATCAACTTGTTCCAAATAACAGAATGGACCTTGAAAAATTTGTATTTTCTCATGGAAATAGATAGCCAAACTACACAAACCGCTTGTTGATCATCAGGAAGTGTAAAAGCATCCAGAATGATCCTGAACAAGCAGATTTTTAGCACCAGCAAATCAGAAAATGACAGTGTAGTTTGAGCAGAGCAGTCATCAAAGAGATATTTTCTGCCCAGTCCTCTGACAGGTAAATAATTTTTAAAAAAATTGGAGATTCTAGGGTTAGAGACTTCAAAAGGAAGCCAGGAAAAAGGAGAACCTGAGAGACTCCATTGGGACTGCACAGTCCTGAACCAGCATTTGGGACCATCTCTTCAAAACCTGGGGAACCCAGGGAACTGAAAAGACCCCAGGCAACACCATGAGATTGCCCAGCCCAGCCCAGCTGGAACGGCTATGCTGAGCCACCCCACTTTTTTTTCTGGACCACATCATTTCTGCTGCTGAAGGGGAAGTTTGTGTAAGGAACCGTGATACCAAGTCACCCACCTTCCTCCCTCATTGCACCATCTTTTTCCATGGCACCAGGAGGTCCTCTAATTGGTTAGCTGCATACGTCTAAGATTAAAGACTTTTAGTATCCGAAGCTCTTTAGTCTCCACAATGTCAATTGGTCTTAAACCATGACAAGTGAATAAAGCATTACCCGCATAGCTTGTAGGTAAAGCAAATGGACTATAATTTTATGAGTAATAACAGATCAGTCAGCATGTCAGTCACTGGCACAGCAAGTCCTTACGCCACCATGGGAACTTGCGTAGTAAGTTGGGAGAGAGCTTGGTGGGAGAGAGCTTGAACAGAAATGTTCTTCTAGAGTCCCTTCGTGTTATATGACTGAGGGCCGTTTCCAGTCTGTACTCCAAATAAATGTTTCTTCACACGTCCTACTACTTAGTGCATTTAAGGCCTGTGCATCCCTCATCCTCTACTTTGTAGAACACGCCAGAGAGTATCTCATCACCAGTAATACCTGACAGATGTCTGAACTTTGCTAGCTCTATAAAACCAGAAACATGCATAATGGACTTCTGGACTGCCCCCTCTCAATTGCAGCTATGAGATACTCTATAAAAGACCAGCTGCCAGTCTGACAGAGAAGAAAAGCTATAGCTTGGAGCACACCAGAAAAATGCTACCACAATTGATTCCCTTGCTGGCCTATAACTAGATTCCCAGATGTCCTGCAAGAAAACCCAGACTAGAATTGTAACCAGAAGAGCAGGTTATTGGGAGGGAAGCCAAGGGGTGCATAGCCAGGGATGGGAAAGCCTATTTGCTGTGTTATTTTCTGTGTTTTACAGTCCTATATACCACAGCATCAAAAAAAATGGGGAGGAAGACTCATTTGACTGACTAGTAATATTAAATTTTTTAATGGCATGAAAACATCCCCAACCAAGTTGAAAAAAATATATATATTTAAAGTAAGGTTTCAGAACTGTCTTATATAAAAGCAAAGGAAAGAATGCCAAGGCTCATTTTCTTCTCTGTGTGGTTCATCATTAAGATATAGACAGCTTCCGCAAACATTGAAATGAAGGGGATGCTGACCGCGTTCAGCAAAGGGGCAGGCTTGAATCGAAACTTAAGTCCTAGAATCTGAAAGCTGGAAGAATTTTTCTTCAAAATCCAATCTAATCTAGATATGTAGTTTGGATTTATAGCTAATTGAAGCAATAAGTAATCAAGTCCTTGGCACACTGTGCAAGAGAAAGATGATGTTAAAGCCACTGTGATAAATTGTAAGAAAAGATGTCTGAATCTTGTGATATGCAACTTTAACCTTCAGAATGTTAGCACCGCTACTATTTTAAAGGCAGACATTTTCTGTTTCAGAATGGACACAACTGAAAGGTTAAAGGTGGGGAAAGCTTCCTCCCACTCTAACAAAAAGCATAGAAACACAACAGAGTTTAGCACATTGCTCAAAGAGATTTGACATTGGTGGCTAACAGTGAATGAGCTCAGAGGGACATGGGGGGGGATCCATCTGAAAAGGCTGAAATTTTATGTGACTTTCCACAGTGGAGTACTTCTGTAGGAAGAGGAGAGTAAGAAATATTTCCTTAGAGTTACATTGCTGCCAGAAGGTAACCTTAGCTGGGACTATTCCTTATTGGGATGCCCTGTTCCTATTTACATCCTTATGCAGGAATAAAATGACACATTCCCAGACTTAAGGAAGTGTCACTGCGTATTTTACCTGCCCATAGATTCACGTAAGGAGCTAATTTGGTCAAGCATTGGAAAGCATTTGGATCCCAGCAAAGACTCACAAGAAAAACCTGTGATAGAGATCTGTCTGTGAATGTGACCGAAGTATTATTTGCAGAGGCACACATTCCCTTTGGTGTTTGTTCAGAGTGCTATGGCAGGTCTTCTTAGTGTTTGGAACTGGATTAACACCTTAGCACTACAGTACTCAAAAATGAAAAAGGAGTCAAGTCTGAAGGGGATGACAAGTCAGACAAGCTTTGATTTGGGTCAAAGTGGTGGAGTCACCATCCCTGGAGGTCTTTAAAAGTCGTTTAGATGTAGAGCTTAGGGATATGGTTTAGTGGGGACTGTTAGTGTTAGGTCAGAGGTTGGACTCGATGATCTTGAGGTCTCTTCCAACCTAGAAATTCTGTGATTCTGTGAAAATAATGATGAGCAAAGCCTACTTTCCCCCCCTAGGTTTTACACACATGGTTTCCAACCAATAGAGGTTAGGAGTTGAGATCTAGTATGAACCAAACAGGCTAAAGTTTCTGTTTGATTTCACCTGTGCCAGTGGAGTAATCTATGTGCTGAGAATTGTTATCCTGGAAGGGCACAAGGGCACTGCTGTTCTGTTGGGGTTGATATTTATTTTTATTTATTTATTTATTTATTTATTTTTAAACTCATGTTTTGTGCTCAGACCAGATCATTTGAGTCATTCAAGCATCTGCATGCCCCTCTGTCCTGGATGGGGCAGACGTTTGGCTATTGCTGTAATAGCATACCTGTTCTTCAATGAAAGTGTTTCCTTTGATTTGTGGTCCAGCAAATACCTTAATAATGCCTGGCTCAGAACCGTTCTCTCCTGGTAGATGTGTGTCCCTTCTAAGCCTAATGGATATTTCAAATCAGTGGGTACTAACATAGTTTGACAAAATAAACCGGGTATCATATTAAAAAATGATTGTGACTAGCAAGGACATTATAACATTAGGCACCTTTTACCTTCTGATGTTTTAGTGTCACTTTCAAAGATAGATAATGAGGAATGGGAGAAAATAACATGTTGCTGCCAACAGAGTTCAGTGGTTATCTGATCCCAATATTAACAACCGTAATCAGACCATTTGTATCAGTATTTTTCCACGGCTCCATTGGTGGTAAGGCAGCCATGGCATTGACAGTTTTTTTATAGTGACAACTGCGGCTAGATGTGGCATCTCAAATCCTCCCGTGGAACACTGAGTTGTTAAAGATGACTGATTTACCCAGGAAGTACACCCTGTATTCTTCATAATAGTTTTGTTCTTTTCAGCAGTAGTATGTTATAGAAAACTGAAGGTGGAATTTTTCTGGATTTGCATCTCACACATATAAGCTCTTCTTGAAGGCTCATAGAAAATCTTCCCCATGGTAATGGTTGGATTCTGATTTAAAATATTGTCAAATTATTTTTTTTTTCTTTTTTTTTTTCTGGACATTTATTAGTTTTCTGAGTACCTAGTTACCTGTTTTCACAAAGTTGCAAGAATTTATTTGTCTTTGATACATCACTGCTGGTCTCAAACGTACATGAAAAAGCCCGTGTTCTTGTAAGGCCTCCCCCCATGGCTCTCCAGCTTCCATCTTCTGATTTACAGAGAATATTGCAAGTGTTTATCTATTCCTCCCTTCCTCCCTTCTTTTTCTTTTTAAGAGAAAAAGAATTACAGGAAATCTGCTGCTCAATAATTATTGGTAACTTCAACTTGGGACCAACCTGAATTTCCCAGTGTGGTTAAAAGTATAGTCACTATAACGTACGAAGGACAGTCTTCAGGATGTATAGTCTGTAAGTCTGTAAATGGCCACAGGGGATCTCCATCGTAGCAGCAAGCCAAAAAGTTTCCAGGCTATCCAGAGAGAGAGGTGAGCCCACCAAGCAGATAAGTGGCACCCTCCTAGTGCAAGGCTCTGTGTGCCCCAGCTCTTGAAAGATGGTACCTATTGTAATGCCAAAGCAATAATGAAACAGTAAGTTTATTATCCTGCTCTCAGCCATTACATAACCACTTGCTGAGCAGTCATATGCTTAGGAACCAAATGGGCAAACGGATTTTGTAGAAGGTAATTAAAATTAAAGCCTAAACTTTTAACTGTATTCGCCTGACAGTCTCTAGTCCATGGATGTGATTAATCAGGATTTGGTAGCATGTTGAATAGTCTTCATTTCCTGCTGTGTATCTTGTTTGGGGATCATTATGTATCCCCTGCTACCAGCAGATAACCTGGATTTCCTGCATTAGTCAGGGAGAAACAGTCTGATCTGCCTTATCAGATAGCTTGGAGGGAGGGTAAGGTTTTTTTCTTTTCTGTTTTTGCTTTCCTGGCAGTCTTGAGAAGCAACGTGAACTTTGATTCTACTTCTTAAAGGAATCAAAGTTTATGTATTCTCACAAGTAAGATACATGGAGATTCTCAACACCACGATGGTAACTTCTTTCTATGTTTTTACCACATCTGTTGGACTCTTTTATCTTGTATCCACTTGTGCTTCTGTTTCAGAATAGGTTATCTATAATGCAGTAACATTTAGCTTTTTAATTCAGTTTTATATGTAGTCATTTGGGAAGCATCTCCTGTTATACTTTAGGAAGTATGTGCTGTGTAAGTTTGTAGGAAGCCTTCTGCCCAGCAGTCACTACACTTTGTTCCAAAGTTTAATTAAAGTGTTTGATCTTCTGTGTATGATGTTTCACTTCCCCAGAAAAAGTTTCAGATTCTACAAGGGTGAATTGTGATCCATTATTGGATACTAAGTCTTCTGGGCTCCACTCTGCAGGAAACTGTGGACAGGAAAGTAATTACAGTAGCAGGTGTGACTTGTGATGTAAATGCTGTTTCTGGCCATTTATTGAAGCAATCTCTCAGGATGATGGCAAAGCCAAAGTCAATGGTGCATGAACAAATAGGTCTTTGATATCAGTAGCAAACCTTTCCCACAATGAATCAAGTAAAGGGACAGGCTGCAATGGTAATGCATAAGTCACCACTCCCTTGCTTGGTTCTTTGCCCTTTGCAGATTCCATAGTCACTTTTTTGTTCTGACAATCCATTGATGTGAATCATAATCCAGATGTATAAATGACCATAGCGCTTTTGTAAATTCGCTAGAATAATAAATTGCTGACCAGCTTGCATCACAGCTTTCTGCTGGGGAAGGATTAGACCTCAGTTGAAACAGTAGGTAGAGCTGGACAATGGGGACTGGAATTAGCAGCTCTTGTGGGCAAAAGTTGCCATGCCATTTCTGTTGCACTGGACACATTAAGCAAGGAGTACCTAACGGCTGTTTAACAGGTGCCAATTAATAAGCTTGTTATTTGTGCAACCATGTATCTATGTATCTATGACTGTGAAGGCAAAGCACGTGTGATAAACACTGAGAAATAACATTTCTAGTTCTGGGTCTGTACTCCACAGAATCACAGAAGCACAGAATGTTTTGGGTTTGAATGGCCCTGAAAGATCACCTGGTTTCACCCCCCTGCCATGGGCAGGGACACCTCCCACCAGACCAGGTTGCCCAGAGCCCCATCCAGCCTGGCCTTGAACACCTCCAGGGATGGGGCATCCACAGCTTCTCTGGGCAGCCAGTGCCAGTGCCTCATCACACCCTCAAGTGGAGGATTTCTTCCTTATATCTAATCTAAATCTACTTTTTTTTTTTTTTTTTTTTTTTTTGGTTTAAAACCATTACTCCTTGAATTACAGTGCTATTGAATTACTGTAATTATTGGACTATTGTACATACATATAAACTTGTGGACTACAGGATGACTTGCATTAGTATTGGTTTGAATCCATGTTTAGTGTCTTAATGCAGCACTAAACCCCAAATCTGTAATCCTAAAGTAAGTTCTCTTTTGTAGCTGCATGGAAACATGTTTTTCTTCCATAATTCAGTACTTTCCCTCAGTTTCAAATGGTCTAGGCACAAATGCAATGGTCTTCTCAGCAGTGTGCTGTAGGTTTTTGCAAATATGAGCCCAGAGTCATAATTGGAGGCAGTGACAGACGCAGTGGTGCGTAGCATGGGGTAGTATGACACAAATACCTGGCTGTTTGCAAATCAGCATTTTACTGCTTCAGATCTTTGGAGTTTTGCTCTGAACGATTTGTGCAACAGACGAGCAGCTAAGAAGAAACATACCACGTTGTAGAAATTAGGCCAGAACATAGTTGTGACACTTGTGCCATCCTATTTACTTGTTCTGAATTTTCACTCCTGTTGGAGGCTTTATGCACCAAGAGAAGGCAATTCTGCCAGCATGAAGTGGTGACTGGCGAAGTTCAGGTCCCACTGTGCTGTGCTCCTTGCTCTGCAGTGCAATGCTAAGGCTGTACTACAGGCCTTGAGAAACCTTTCCCAATAACACGACATGATTTTGATAATGGGCTTTTCACTGACTGTTGAGAAACGTGACTGTCATTCTTTAAAAAGCACTGGGCACAGAAGAAAGTCTGTACCGTACACTCATTTAAAATGGAGAAATCCTCAAGTGTGCTAAATGCTGTGTAGGTCAGGCTGTCCTTGCATGCTGTTATGTAGCCATACACAGCATCAGGGCTAAATGGCATCTTTGTGCATCCTACAAATATGAATTCTGTTTTTTATAGAAACGCGTGAAGGGCAGTTGCTTGGCTTCCTTAAACACATGAAAAGATGAACAGTGTTTGGCTTCTGAAACGCACTGCAGACAGGTATCTTACACGTGTCCCTGTTGCACGTACAAACACCATATTATTCATAGCATACTTTTATGCACAATACAGAATTCAGCAGTTGTGCTATCTGGGTCAAAAGCCATGTTCATGTATAGTAAACCAGGCACAGAAATTGGCTCCCCAGATCACTCACTGCATTTAAGTGAGGGTCAGCAAGTGACAAACCTCTAGAGCAGTGCTAGTGAATCCATGTAATATAGAGCCACAATCTTACAGTAATTAATCACCCACGTCTGCCCTCCTGACATAGCAGAAGTATCACTAAGTTACTAATACAGTGTGCATTAGAATATTTATATGAAGTTAAGAGTCATGCTTGGAACAGTAATTGTATTTACCTCTTCCTTAAAGGAAACAACACAGCATGCACCAGAAAACATTCTTTTCTTTTCTTTTCTTTTCTTTTTTTTTTCCCTGCAGCATTTGTGCCAGAATTTCTTTGCAGGACATCCACAGTCATATTCAATGTGTCATGCAGATCAGAGCAGTAAGCTGGTTTTCCTTGTAAGCAATGCATTTTGCAGAGCCCATGGTTTGATGTTTGTGGCACTGGGATTTTCCATAGGCTGTGCTTTCCAATCTGGCTTCTCTCTGGCTGCCCAGCTTGAGCAGTGCCTCATATTCCTTTTCCTTCTGCTGTTGCTGACTCAGCCTGACTAGCAATGATTGTAGTCTTCTGTGACTGAGCAGTTTTCCATGTAAATTGTAATTCGAAGTTAAATTTTAAAGCTTGTATATGACAGTGATGTTGGCAAAATAGCAGTGCCTTATTTTTCTAATTCACTCAGTTTCTCCCTAGGCTGATTAAATGTATAGTGCCCAGCTATAATATTTATCTTGCAAATGAAATGTCCTTGAATGTACATGTATGTACCATAGGCAAGAGAAAATGCATACAAAGTACGCTAAGCTTTGGCTTCCAAACAGTCTAGGCAGAGCATGTTTTCTTTCCTCAGAGAGATGATTATCACTGAATTTAAGTACATAGCTTTGCACAGACTCTGTCTAAAGCAGTAGAAAGATTATATAAATAATTGCAGATTCTCTGAATTTGCAGATCTGGCCCAGCTAAATGCACAGGCAGAGCAAAGCAGGTACACCTGAGCTGTACACAAAAAGATGGTCTGTGCAGCTCTCCATTTCTGCTTCCCTTCTCAAATCTGAGCAGTGCCCCTTAACGCTTTCCTAGGTCTGAAGTATCTGAGAATACCTGGAGTACTTTGCTGCTTCAAGACAAAGATAAACGCAAAGATCACTTCTGGAGATAAACTAAACTGACAATGGTTTAATCTCTGAAATAAATGCAAGTGGGAGAGGAGATACCAATGCAAAGAAACGTGTTCATTCTTAAGTAAATAGGGACTTCTTGATTAATGGGCTTTTGCTTTGGAAAAATGGTTGCTGCTTCCTCAGTTAGTTTAGAGACAGTCAGCAACCTGCATCACAAATGCTTCACAAATGTGTTAGAAGACCCATTTCTACTCCGTGAGCAACTTTTCATTGCACGAAGATGATGGATACCTTCATTTTACAGAGCATGTACAAAGAAAGAAATTACTATGGATGACTTGACTGAACATTGCTTCTTGTAATCAATGTTAATTTAGTAAGATTGGAAAACAAAAACTGCTACAGCTCATTCTGACGAAAAATAAACTTGCTAGGCTGCAGAGCTGTATCAATCACAATTCTTTATGCTTCTACTCAGTAGAAAACAAAATATGAAAGCACAGCAGAATTTCTTGGATCACATTCCCATGTTCAAACATGTTGGTGTTGGAATTAAATCCTTTTGAAAGCTTCCCGCTTACCCTCCCTGCACCGAAAAAAAAAAAAAAAGCTTTTAAAATTTTGTATTGCTGACTTGCATTTTCTTGTGACACTCTTGAACTTTCTGATTTTTATTTGTGCTTTGAAGCAGCAATACAAAGAAGCAGAATAGCCGTGTTTACATCTATGCCTACACCACAGAACTAACTTCCCCCCTCATCCGTGGGATTCTGTCATCTTCTGAAATGTGAAAGACATTCTCGAAATGAGTTTTCTGGCAAGTGGTGTAATGCCGTCCAATTTCCAATACAGTAAATACACCTGACAGGATTCCAATAAAAACAATCAGAAAATTACCAATTCAGCTACTATTTCCAAATGCATTTATGGATTTCTCAGCTGCTATGAGCAGTAGTGGGTCTGAAAGACACTGCAACAAATTGAAACCTAAGGTCTCTTTTGTATGAACAATATATGCACTGAGTTGCATAGAAAAAAATTCTGCATTCATGAAATAAATAGCAGCTTACAGTAAAATGAACACCTTTTCAAAAAATAAAAATAAAAATCAGGTGGAAGAATCCTGATTGTTTTGACCTTGATTTGCCAAAATGTCAGAGTTCAAACCACGACAATGCTTCCAGGTATTAAAATGCCAACAAAGCAGAAAACATGCAGGGAGGGCAGTTAATGTTCTTTAGTTTTAAAGTGTTGATTATTGCCATTAATGCAAAGTCCAGCTCGCGCTTGGTTCATTGTGGTCAAATTTTGGCCTCATGGCAACACAGTATGCAAGGGTGGTTGTTCGTTGCCTCATAATCTAGGAATGAAATTTCCTGCCTCCTCCCCTCCAGCAGTACTTTGCCGAAAGAGTAATGACACAAAAATCAGTAGGATTTCTCACCGAGGCAGTACTCAACATGAGCAGTGTTGGCAGAGCTGAACTAAAATTGACATCCTCATTCTTCTGCCCATTTCCTCTCCTAGTGCTGTTCCACTGACAAACTAATAGTATCAAACCTGCACGACTGCTACAAATTGTAGTTCTGATATTGCTGGAGGGATGAAAAAAATATTTTTAAAACCCACAGGGTCTTTTTGCCATTCCTTAAGAAGCAAGAATTAAGCAAATAGGTTTTCTAAAAGGAAAAATCTATTGCCACGTCATAAAACAATGGAGAAAGGAGATGTAGGACTACAATGTATCTGTCAGAAGACCAGTTATTTTATTGTTCTGTGAGTTCTTCATCCTTACCATTACTTTCATTCCTGCTAGTACGATAACAAGAACACCATCCTGCACAGCAGTAATGACAAACCAAGTGAAATTTCTATTCAGTTCCAAGGTGATTTTGGTGGTGATTATGTGTTGGTTGTCGTCTTGGGCATGAAGATGACTTAGGAAGAACAGAGTCTAATCTGCGCCAAGCTACCTACCAAGTACTCCTTCCCTCGCACTAGGCAGGAATAGGATGTGCTAGCACAACTGTGTGTATTTATTGCCTTTCTAATTCCAAAATCACTAAACTCACCTTTCTGGTGTTCCAGTAGAAGCAAGCTCCATATTGCCCAGGTTTAATGGGTAAATGCTGTCCATTCGGATTTGTCCTCAACTACATGTATCTGATGGGAAGTGTTTGCAGGACCGAGCTCTTACTTTTATTTACCCTGCTTTGGTGTGCTTAAAGTATCATGAAGAAACTGCCTGAACGCTGCTGTCTGTCTCTTAGGACATAGCTACTGGGCCAGATTTTTACAATACAAATTAGTAGCAATTTGCAGAGAGATGAGCATCACTGGATTAGATGGAAGCCATCAACACTTTTGATCTGGCTGAAATCTGTTCCCTTAATGTTTAAACTTGACAGCATCAAACCTGCTGCAAGATCTGTCAGGTTGTACTTCTGGAAGGGCACAGACAGGTCAGCTTTGCTCCAGTGCCTGTGCTTTTGGGGATCCTAACCAGGAGGCAAACAAAACACTACTTAACACTCTTTATTGCCAGCATCAAAGTTAACACTCCTAGAAAGTCAAGTCTGTTAGCAATTCGTTGTCTTTAGCAAACTCAGCCTCCTTTGTGCTGCTGGGCAGAATATATGTTTTGAGACCTATAGTTTATATAATTTTAGAAACCACATTTAGTGCTTTATTTCACATTGCTCATACTGCACCGGGGGGTTTATTCTGTTGATTAAACTTTTACTCATTTACATTTATATCACTTCTGCAGTAACAGCTTTATCATGGTTATATTATTACTATTATAACTTAACCATAGGTTAAAAAAAAATCTCCTCTGTGCTCTTTTTCTACCTAACAAATCCAGTGATCATAGCTTTATGTTCTCTACAGCAGTTAATACAAAGCTAGTTCCTATTTCCCAGTTAATACTGACTGGGATAACCCCTCCCCCCAAGTCAAAACCAAACCACCTGATGGATCGTCCTGCCCATTACTAATTTTTCAATGCCAAGAGGCAGAACTCCTAATTAAATGGGGCACTTAGCAAGCTGATTTTTCTGCCTGGAGCATACAGAGCATTAATAAAATCAGCATTTCCTACCATGAAGTGCTTGGCCTTGCTGTGATACCTGAAAAGGGGCTGTTCTTGTTTAGAAATGAATGAAGGGCTGAAGACAGGGGAGTGCAGCGTGCCGCACGGCGTGGCATGGGCAGGCTGATTTCCCATTAATCACATCAGAAGGACCAGTGGTTCCTGGCTTCTTTATTAGGCTCTGGACATCCTCTGTGCATACATCAGGTGTACATCTGATCTTGATGGAGCTAAGTTTTCTTTTCCTAAATAAACCTTAACAAATAAGAAAGCTGTAGTGCTACAGCAATGCCATGGTATGGAATACACGTTCTAAGTCACAGCTGCTCACTGAGCCCTTCACAGCTGGCAACGAAGAATGTCAGCCTCTCTTCTTCATCCTGGCTTTTAAGATTGCTGGTTAATTAGTTAGGTACCTACCCGTGCAAGCCTGAATATTTCACCTTAGGAGCGACCATTCTTACCCCTATTGGCTTTTTCCAGTGGCTTCAGATTCAGGTTCTGATTCATTAAATTGTCAAGTCAACAAGAAAAAGGTTTAGAATTCACGTGCTAATTGACAGCAAAATTTTACCAAAAAGCAGTGTAAAAAGTGAACGAGTGGGTCTTACAAAAAGAATAGCTGAGTAACTGCTAAATGTGGCTCATCTGAAAACAGGCTGAAACA
This sequence comes from Nettapus auritus, assembly GCA_011076525.1. NCBI lineage: Eukaryota > Metazoa > Chordata > Aves > Anseriformes > Anatidae > Nettapus > Nettapus auritus. The sequence goes on from CM021767.1 coordinate 22,371,325, forward strand.
AGTGAAAATAATTGCTGAATAACAGCTTCGTTTAGAAGCTCATTAGCTAATGTTAAATTAATTTGGAACTCCCTAATAACGCAAGATAGGCAAGTCATGTAATTAATGAGGTCTCATTCTGATCTTTTTTTGCCTCTTTGACAATAAAGGTGCTCCCTCTACTGAAACCAATCATACGGTAGTAGCCACATCAGGAGCTTTTACCCTGGCAGGTGAAAGCCTCCTCTATCAGCCACTGAACATCAGCGGAACTACTCCTGAGTGAACGAATGTTGAGTTTGTCCAGGGGTCAGAATCTTTTTTTTTTTTTTTTTTCTCCCAGCTTGGTGTTCACAGTTATGTAAGAAATCATTAGACCTCAGCTGGTGGAAAGATGGTATAAAGTCTAATCCACTCATCAGTTCTAGAGAGGGACATGCAGCTGGTGAGAGGGTTTGCCCTCCTAAATATTATGGGTCAGAGATGAGAAGTGAAAACTTGCTAAGATCCTGTGAGCTCCACAACTAAAAAACAGCAAGAACACAGTGATTTAATTTGTATAAAATGCCACAAAAAGGTGATGGAGATAATCCCTGTTTATGTCACCTGAGTATGTAGTCAGAAAGATTTATAGTTAAAATAATATTAAACGTTACAGAATTGATGAAGCATTGACCATCTAAGGAATATAATTTAGAATCATCTGACAGGCTATTCTCCTGTTAAACCATTTCTGACATTTATTGTATGTATTGCTGTGTAAATATTTACCCTTAAGAGAAAATACTCTGATTAGACAGCAAACTGTGTAAGTTTAGAAGTAGGTCTGAACCAATTTTTACCATTTCATCTTTATTTTTTTTTACTGCCTCTTTCTTACCACCTTACCATTCTGCACCACTTCAGATGGAAAGTACATGCAGGGAATTTTCACCTTGTTTTAAAGAACAGTGTTACATCAGAAAATGGAAAACATCAGGAAATGAAGTGCAGCAATGTTTAATTTTGGACAGCAGTGACCACCAAAAGACTTCTTTTTTTTTTTTTTTTTTTTTTTTTTTTTTTTTTTTTATATATGTGTCTGTGTTTGTGCGTGTGTTAAGGTATTTATGTGAGAAACAACCAAGCCTAGCTATTCTTGAGTAAGTCAGTATTTGGCATTAGAAAACCTAGCAGGTAGAATTCAGTGTCTCAGAGAGGTAAGAAACAGATCCACTTTCTAAGGAGTGACTTTATCTGAGCCAAATTTATGATATTCTGCCAGTAAGTAATTTTGCGTGCAGGTCTGCTGCATCTGCAGCTCCTATGTTAGCCCTGCACTGGCCTTCTGTGTGACAGCAATCCCCAGAGTACACCTCATTGCAGGCTTGCTCTTGCTTGGCATATTTTTTCAGTAGTGAACCTATTAAATGCAAGAATGGAAGCAGTCTGCAGAGCACTCATTGACAGAAGTAATCCAGAAAGATTATGTTACTTCCTCTGGTGGCTGCTTATCTTTTGCTCTCACCTGTTGATCTAGACACTGATCTTTGATGAGGGTAGCGTATGGCATTCAGAGACACCAGCTGCAGGACAATCGGTTTGTGAATTTATAATCCTCTCCTGTTTTCCTCTTTTGAGAGAGTGATAGAGAGAGGTTGCACCCTCACAGGCAGTCTTTCTCTGGTAATTATCCACCTTCCACTCCCCTCCGTCTTTCTTCATTTTGCCCTGTCCTCGAGCAGAACTAAATCAATACATAGAGCTGAAGTTTATTAATTCACCACAGTATAATTCTCTGTCTGTAATATCCGACCCTTTCTTAGGTATAATTTCACAACACAGCACTGTAGAAGGTCTTACCCTATTGAGACCTTGTTATAGTTCAATCAACTTTAGAAATCCATCTCTCCTATAAGATACAATAAACATGGTTACAAAAGAACTACAGTAAAAATCAACATGCAAAATACTTATTCAACAGTTATAGTGAATTGTTTTTTTTTTTTTTTTTTTTTTTTTTTTTTTTTTTAATTGAGTCAATTTACTTTGTAATTAACTTATTAATAACAAAAATAACAAAATCCAGTCACTTTTACTGGGTATTTTTAAGGAAACCTATTCAAACACAGCTGCATACATTGCTCTTAAAAGTTTAGGATTTTATACTACACTAAAACCAAGCACAAACTTCAGAGGTGGGAGTTAAACTAACTACGTATCTAATGGTATCACGCATGTGCTGGTACTCCTGAAGAAATGAAAAATAACAGAGTGATAGCTCATTAATCACTGATTTCTAGGAAGCTATAATTTTATAACCATGGAGTTGTAATAGGAACCAGAAGCATTTTGGTGGTCTATTAATATTAAAGTTCAAAATTATATCTTATTGATGTATAATCTTTCCACGTTTTATGACAAGAAATACCAGGCATTTATTTTAATCCAGGTATTGCAATGGAGCCACATGTTCTTACAAACTGTGTCAGGCTATCTGAGAGGGAAACGTCTGCTTTTGCAGTTTAAAAGTGGGTGTCGTGGTTTACGTAGAATAGACTACAGGCTTTCCTTTTGTGCTGCTAATATCTTGTCCAAAAAAACCCCACGAGCCTCTTTTGGCATTATAACAATTCAGTAGGACCCCAAGGGCCCGGTGTAGCAAAAACATTTCGTGCTGCTCTGTTGCTTCTCACTCAGTACTGTTTGGTGAGGCACTTCTAGTATGTGACACGGTGTCTGTCCCACAGCAGTGCAGTGTTTTGTTGTTCACTAATGTTCAGGTAGTGTGGTTTGCACATTCCAAGAAATAATTCCCTAAAATTCAGCCCTGCTTGACGTTGCCCAGCGAAATTTGTTCCCAGGCAGTCTTAAGCACTAGTCAGTTTTGGAATTGGTATGGGCATGCCACAATACAACATAGTTCTAACTATACCTGTAAAGATTATCATAGAATTCAAAACAAAACAAAACAAAAAAGACAACCAACCAACCAAAAAGCCTAATATAGTTCTAACAATACCTGCAAAGTTTTTATGTGCTTATGGTGACTATATTATGATAGAACTAAAAAATCAAATAAACCCCAAACAAAAACAACAAAACAACAAACTTTTTTAAGAGCAAAAGAGGCAGTAATTTTGAATTAAAGTATGTTTGAAGGGCACAGCATGTGAAATAGTGCTTCACTGAAGCAGTTTCCAAAGTCAGGGCTTGTTTTTTTAATGAAACACCTGCAAGAAAGATACGTTTAATCTTTCTGCTTTTCTCTTCTGTAAAGACAAGAAGAAAGTTTTAATTTTCCCAATTATACATTTCAAAGTTTATACAGTGCAGGAGAATAAGATATTTTGCTTCTTTTTAATCATCTAAAACTAATACTGACTGATATACAAGTTAAGTGTTTGGAATAAAAATGCATTGTTTCACAAGGAGTAATACATTACAATAAATGAGATTATTTTTCTTCTTTTATATTTATAGAGTAGAAAAAAAAGCACCTAGCTATCCTCAATTTCAGGCTTTTTTAATGCTAATGTAAAAACTGTGTATGACATTACTGTTATAATCATAAAAAGAGAAGCTATTAAAATGAAATTAGAAATGCTGATGAATAGTATTTGGATAAAATGAGAAACTCTACTAATGGATTTTTGTAAAATTTTAATGAGTTAAACATTTTATAAGGAGCCAGTTCTTTTATAAAAGTCAAAAGTTGAAATAAGACAGAATTACCTTCGTGTGCTTGATTTTAAATACAGAATAATGGAATACATTCATATTGTATTTGGTATATTAAAAGAAGTATCATTATCAACAGAGAATGGGATTTCATATGTCATTAAAAGGCTAAAATGGAAATTGCCAAAACTTTGATTTTAAACATGACGATGAAATGATACTGTGCTGCTGTAGAGACTCAAACTCATTTAAGAAAAGCAAAGCAATGAATAAATGCCTTGACCAATAAATGAATACAAGTTACTGGAAAATTAGGAATTGAACTTTAGATATAGATTAACTATTATAAAATGTAATGCAATTTTATGGACAAAAATTATTTTCTTCAATATTGGCTAGCAAAGCATAGATTTTTTTTCCCCATTACAAAGACTCTATCAAATTCGTGATGTATTTGCAAATACAATACTTCACAAATATTAGGAACCAACAAGTTGACAGATGCCTTAGAGAACTCATTTTGGAAGCCAGGTCATCCACAGTCTTACTGGAACAGCAGCTTGACGTACCACTACAGCCTACCAGAAATGTCTGGCTATTAACAAACAAGTGGACTCACAACTCAAAATCTCCAGAAAGAAAAGTATTTACACAATACCTCCATATTGCCACAGCTCAAGATACTGCATAAGAAGTGTCTTAAATCTTAGGGTGCTTGAAATGCTAAAGAAGTGTGTAGACACTACCTGAACAGTGTGAAGGTACAAGCTTGGAGAAGGCAGGAGAGAGGGACGGTTGCCCTGTCTTCGCTGGTAAATCAGTATCTGTCAGTGAAGAAGGCAGGAAAATTGGTAAATTCTCCCAGCATGAACATCAATTTCAGCAAACTTCCATAGACTTGGGAAAAATACTGATGGTCTATTGATCCTTAAGTAAGGAATTATATTGACCATTTGCAAACATGCACAAACCTGAAGTTCTGTAATAAATAAACTCTTGATGTCTGTGCTTACATTGATCGCCTCAACAGACAGCAAGAGCTGATGGAATTCTGAACGGAATGAATTTGGTAGTGCTTGGTGTACCAAAAACTGAGCAGTCATCATGAATTTATTGGGAAGCCAAGGTGTGCAGTGCCACAGCAAGCCAAAGCATTTGTAAAAAACACCTGAAATAATGAATAATCAAACTACTAGCTACTCGACTGTCTTTGCAGGTGGACCAATGAAATGCACGTCAGTGGCCATCATTTTTTTTTTTCATCATGGGCCTTTGTGTCTTAATTTACATTATATATGTATTACCCTGATGTGTGTTGAAATTTTTTGTAGGCTAAATACATCTAAATATTCTTCTCCAGCAACCGTCACTTAATGGTACATTCTGACAGGTATCTCTGCTTGAGATTAGAAGGTAAAACTGACTTTTGTTCATGCTATGATGAAATTGATCATATTAGTAGTATTTCTGTCATCGATTAAGCCATGGTTACCACCATAAGAGATAATCTGTTGTAATAAAAATTAGCATGGCCCATATAAGGGCTGAAGCTAGGATGAAATGCAACTGAAGATGTGTATTGTGTCTGGTACCGACTGTGCACGCAAAGGAACCTGCTGCACTACAAAGACTTGGTGAGGGTTTTATCGGTGTGTTAGGGTGTATCCTGTGCACATGACTGAAGAGAGGGACTTTATCATTTTTGTCTGCTCAAATACTGTGCATTTATTCTTCAGAACTGGAGCACAACAATAGCTAGGAACTCAGTATTTTGTCTAAGAGGTTTGGATGAGTAGTGTATGCATTGAATACTTCTGAAAAGGTGATTTTGCATCACCCTCCACATACAAATTATTCTATCCTTTGATTTGTCCTTTGTTTGTAGATAAAATAAACCCCTTTCAAATTAAAGTCTTACACACAAATCAGAATCAGTTCTGTTTGAATAAGAAGCAGGAGCTCCCCAGTATTTTTATCCTTGTGTTTTTTATCACCCATAAGGTTCAGAATATAAACAGTGCGTATTAGTGATTCTCTCCAGTACTTACTGAGTGTGCAATGGGAAAAGAGGGGAACAGGACCATGTTAAGAGCCCTGTTTGGCTTCTAGCTTGATATTAATTTCCTCTGTAGTCGCTATCTGACTTCCTTGTCACTCTGTGTTTCCTGATTATACTTCATTTCTGCCACACTTTTTTTCCGCCCCTCTACTGAAATGGTAAGCTCTTTTGTCCTCTTACAATGTGCCTGTCCAACATGTAGGATATTGAGCTGTCAGGAAGAGCAGTACAATCGTATTTTGTCTGAGCTCATTGGAACTGTAGTGTTAAGAACATATTTATTTGCTGTGCTGAGTTGGGACTTTATAGCGTTGCTCATTACAGGGGGCCTTCTCTTGTTCCCACTGAACCATTATCTTTATTCGTGGTTTTGAAGGCTTGACCATTGTAAAAATCTAATCTGACCTCCTGCAAAATGGAGGGCACGTCATTTCAACCATACAGACAACAGCATGTTTTTGAAAGGCATCCAAACTTGATGTAAAACTTTAACTTGATGGAAGGATCTGCAATGTATCCGAGTTAATGATGTTTTGTTAATAACCTGTTAAAATAATTTGTTGCTTCTGTGCGCTGGTAAGCCTTTCTGTGGAAGATTAAAGCAAGCCCTGTTCTTAATGGCTCTGTTCTAAAACTTCTCTCTGTGTAAATGCTGTCTCCATGTAAGACTGTGATCTCATCTTGTTTTTACATCTCAGGGGAAAATGAAACAGTCAAAGCTTCTGTCAGTCATTTTTCAAATAAGGTTTTACATACTTTGAATTGTTCTTTTGTGTCTTACCAGTGTCTAAGACACTTTCTCAACCTCTACCTTAAAAACTTGGGCATCCAGACCAAACATGATGACTCAACAGCTCGTGGATGCTTGATTGATGTAGGAAGAATAATTCTACAATTGACCTGATAAAAATTTAGGCTTAAGAATCACAAATCTTAAAATAGTCAACTGTACATGACTTTCCCAGTGTGCACTTTATGCCATTGTTACCGGTGTTGATAATATATATATTCTTTACTGTTTTACTTTTTTTTTTTTTTTTTTTTCTTTTTTGCTTATCATCTGTAGATGTCATAGTGAGGACTTAGTTTCCAGAGCATTCTAGCAGCTACCTTGCTGGACAAGCAAAGTGATTTGTATGCAGTATAAATGTTAAAAACATCAAATAGCTTAGCAACTCCACTGGAGAACTAATTTCTTATTGAAAGAGAAGACAGAAAGAAAGGAAAAAAATTACCAGGAGGACAAACATAATAAAAGAAAAAGGGTGAGGAGATAAAATTAAGCATATCGAAAAGAGCTGAATTCCTCTTTAGCTACAACAAATTTTTTCCTCTATCCTCCCTTCTTATTTTCCCACCTCCTCAATTTATTCCTCATTTCTCTTCTACCCTGTCACCTTTACTTTTTTCCATGTTGCCTTATCAATTGGAATTTTCAGTGCAGAAACATTAAATCTTTCTAGCGTTTAAGAAAAAATGTAATACTATTTTAAAACCTGTGTAAGGAAATTACACTGCTTCCCCCACACCTCTAGCTACCCGTGCTTCTGACTTTCTTTATCAAAGCTGATTCCTTTCGGAAAGTATTCAGGAGCAATGAATAACTGCAAGTACTTCTGCCAATCGCTGTTTAACTTAGTAGGAAACTAGGTGAAGAAAACCATTAGAAACAGTATCAGGAGAAAGGTTTAAAGGCCTCAGACATCAGCCTGCAGAAAAGCAGCTCCTGAGTTTTGCTCTATGCTAAGCAGTGAGGGTAAGAGCTTTTCACAAGTATTTAAGGCTAGATGCTGTTGGAGACAAACAGAAATGTCTATTGATTCCAAGGTAACAATTCCCCTGCCCCATGAAAGTGTGCTATGAAAAGACATACTGCGTTTATTTCTTCTGTTGGCTGGTGTTTCAAATCATGCATCGGTTTCAAGCTGTGCCCAAATGCTGACCAGGACATGGATCCAGGCCAGTAGGGTCCTAATCCTACCTTCCTCGCCACTGCCAGCAAATAGAGGTTTTACCTGAAATCTTGCTAGATTTGATGCCAGATTTGTGACTGTAGTCACAATGTCCACTGACAAGCTATTAAACAAGTCCTTTCTGAACTCTTTAAAGATCTGCCTCAATGCAAGCCAAAGCATTCAACTAGCCATCTGATAAAAGCAGACATCATGGTGAAGTAGGTAGGTACAGATGAGTAAATATTGACTGCAAAATACGCTGCCTAAGAATTATGTTTTAATACATTTATTCTTGTTAATGCAAGAGTGTTTTTCTGACAGAGGAAGGCCAATGAAACCAGCAGCTTTACTCGAGATATAAGGCACTATTTGAAGTTAGTGATCCAGAACCGGATATTGTGAACAATTTGGTTTTCTCCCAGCTGCCATTTTTGCTGTCATAACTATTATTTTTAAGGAGCTATCGGTATAAGTGAGATGAAATCCAGCCCTCCTACTTCCTAATATACTATGAAAATTATTTCCTTTAATATTGTAGCACATGAAAAGAAAACCCCACAAGTTTTAATTGGATTGTATTCCGCTGTTTTGCAAGGCATTAATATTCCTGGAATTAGAAGTCAGCAAGAAGAGCAGTTATTTTGCAGGGAACACAAAGAAACTATTTGTGCCCTGAGTGCCTTTGTTAATATAAATCAGAAACATGAACAGTGAACAAATACTACCAGACTACTTCTCTGTGTAAAAACAAACAAACAAAAAAACTATGCTACATGAATTTTATATGCTTTTATATATTAGCTACTACTATGCAAGTACTGCTTTCGTAAATGCTTTACTGTAATAGGATTTTGAAGATAGAGAACTTCTTCCCAAAGAAGATTTATGGCTGTCTCTCCAGAGTTAGTAGATAGATTTTGAATGCTCACTGTAAGAAACAATTTGATTTCCTCCCTAAAGCAATGCACTAAATTATCACAAAACACTTGGTTACATTGATTTTGAACTTATTTTAAAGAAGCACTTAGCTGTACTCTGGCTATTGAGTTTCTGAGAGTAGTACACCAGTGAGAGAATCCAAGGGATATCTCATGAGCACATGAAATTAGCTTACTTTGTGACAGCAATTGAAACATCATAAAACAACAAGGCATAATATAGATAAATAGAGATAAGTGGAAAAAAGCATCAGAAACTAGCATAAATCATGCAAAGGCTGTCCTCTCTGTGAAGTGTTTTCCACCCGACTTCCATTATGAAAACAGTCCTCTCAAACTCAGATTTACTCCTTTGTTCTATACACATTTCTTCTGATGGTTTCCTGCTTTTTCCCCACTACCCTTTCCTACCTGCCTAAAAGTCTTTTATTTTATTTTATTTTATTTTATTTTATTTTATTTTATTTTATTTTATTTTATTTTATTTTAT
>CM021767.1:22380415-22416650 GCA_011076525.1 Nettapus auritus
ATTTTATTTTATTTTATTTTATTTTATTTTATTTTATTTTATTTTATCTTTCCTAGTTATTTTTTTACATGCCTATGCGTCAGAGCCAGTTGTAGGGAGGGACAAGCATGGTAATTGCCAGGAGTCCATGAAGAGAGAGTAAGAAGTGGTTCTAGTTATCTCCTCTGTGAAAGTTGCTAAGGCTAGTGGTTGTCACGGTTTTCCTGGACAATTCGCATATTCCGGTGGACTATGCACAGGTGGACTTTGAGGACATTTTAAATTAATATAAGATTTGAGAATGTCTTCCAGTCCGGCCAAGCCCTGCTCCTGTGTGCTGCGCTTCTAGAAATGACCAGTGTGTGTGTGCATGTGTGTGTGCATGTTACACACTGCAGCCACTCAGTGCTCACACGTTTGTGCACGGACAGGTTGGCTTGCTGTGGTTGTCCTGACACTGTTTAGGGAGCGCTGTGCTTACTGCGTGTGTGCTGCCCACATGTTCTCAGCTTTTCAGGAAATTCATTGCCTCTGTTCATGTACCCTTTCCCTTCACCCTACACACTGGATTTATTGCAGGAATGCAGAACATGTTCTGTATCTGAAATTCCCTGGGGATATGAGATTTGTTGTGCTCAAAGCATGCAGCACTTACACAAATACTTCTGACTGGGAATAATGGATGAAAGTGTGCAAACCCAGCCAGGATCCTCTCCTTCTGCCGTGGTGTCTTGTAAATCTGGGACTTGCTTGCCACATTGCCTGAAACCGTTCCCTTTGTCTTTCAGGTTTTCCAGCAAATTCAGTATTTTTGGATTTGCTTTTAGCAATTCAGGTTGCTAAGTAATGGCAATGCAGTTATCTATTGCCCAGCTACTTAGAGGAAAGCTCTGGATAGCTGGTTCCCTAGTAAGTAAGCTCAAAGAGCTTGACATTCCTTGCTTAATATGTTCAGGAGTAGCAATAGTACCCTGTGATTGGAGTTTTCTGTAATGAGCAGCTCTATGAGAGCAGTTTGATAAAGACCAGAAATATGTTGGATATTCATGAGTAACATTTCTCTCTCAGAAATAAGCTTTGATTTCTGAATACAGGGTGAAGAGGAAAAGTGATAAATGGAACAGATAATTTTGTTTGCTGCTAATAATTTATCAGCTCTAATCAGGGTGAAACCTATCCATTAACATGTATGCGGAAATGTGATGATAGTATTAGGAGTGCCTCATTATTGTTAATTCATTTAGTACTCAGTGTAATAGTACTAATCATAATTAACTCCTCTGGTATTAATGTGGTTGTCATACAATATGTACAGTATTTGCATGAGAATTCCACTCTAGATTCTCATTAATTAAAACACCATAAAAATGTCAGCACTTTAATTTGCCTTATGTTAAGTACTATGAGGCTTCCAAATTTTTCCTATTAGAATTTATCAAAATGCTGCTTCTACATTAATTTTAGCCAGAAATAATAGTTTGTAACCATCTATTTATCAGCTTATTATGTTAATATTTAAAGCTCTTTCATTTTTCAGGGGATTGCATTTGTTAATAGACAGAGGAGGAACAGTAGCTTAATACACCGATGCTGGAGGTTTTATTAAGCCAAATCCTTATTTTCAGAATAGATTTTTCAGCCACTCATCACAAAATGCCTGGTGTCAGGGCTTCCCCCCGCGGGGATGACACCTTCCTGGGCTCAGGGGGCTGGCAGTGGGGGCTCCGGGCATTAGGCACCTCCCTGGGACAGGGACAGACCAAGGCTTGGACGTGGGCTTGTGGGGGACAGGGTGGGATCAGGCCTGGTGAGGGGAAGCGGGGTCAGTCATGGCCCTGGGATGGCTGGGCAGGGCCATGGTGAAGGGCCGGGGCTGAGGCCAAGGCTAGGCTTGGATGTCGGCCTTCAGGCCCGGGTCTACGTGGGGCAGTGGGCCTGTGGCTGTCACCACCACGGCTGTGGCACAGCGGGAGGTGCGGAGTGGTGGGGCCAAGGGCTGGAGGCTCTGGTTAAAAGCAGATCCAGGGGGCCAGGGGTCTCCCTGCGGAGCAGTCTGGAGCCTCTCCAGCACCACCAGGAAGAATGGGCAGCCCTTGGCTGTGCTGCCTAGGGGTCAGCCCTGAGCTCTGGCAGCCCAGCTTCCAGGAGGGGGCAGGTCTCAGGTGCTGACCCAGGTGTTCTTGGAAGTGAAGAACAAAGACAGCTTATTCATGGCTGTTGCAACAGTGGCTTTAGTGCTCTGTACAATTACACCTCTGCAGAAAGTTATTATGAGCTCTGTGAAGGTCTTTCACTGCCTCCTGGTTTCTCCCAAGCCCATGCTGTATTGCTTTAGTGAATCTTTTATCTGGCTTATGGAAATCTTCCTTGAGAGCAATGGCACTGAGAAATTGTTGATTTCTTTGACCTTTGGGTGTAGGCTTTGGCCTTTTATATATGAAAACTGATGGCTACAAGACAAAAATGATGCTATTCACAAGTTCATACATGCTCTGGATATGGTGATGGCGGCATGGAAAGGGAGTAGTTGTGTGCTTTTTGTGTTCTCACCAGTGTACATCAGACCTCCTGATCTATGGGGAGAGCTACGAGCTGTGGGCAGTCTGTGGGACTAGCACAACATGCTGCTCAGGAAGACTGCTAGGCATAGAAAGGAGCCCTGCTTCTGCTCCTTTCTGTGGGAATTTTGCTGTTGAACGGAATCAAGCACATTGTTAGTGACTGACCTTGGCTATGGCAGCATGAGCAAGGGACACATGGGGAGAAGTGGCCCAACAGTTGTAGCAGTTTGGTATCTAAGGAACATATCTATATTGTGCATTGCCACACTTGTTAGAAGCCTTGAGCCATCTGAAGGCTTGCTCTGTTACAGTAATCACGTCTCATGTGATACTGGGTGGTATTCACGCTGCCTGTACTCAGGCAACCAGATTTGTCCAACTGACCAGTTAGTCTCCTTGTACTTGTATTTGTAGCTCCTTGTACAACTGAAGTAGAGAGACAGGTTCTCTGAAGGGTGACTAAGAGATGCAGGTTGTCCCTGTGTCTTGAGGTCATCCTTGGTGATATCAAAATCCTCGATGTGATTTCCTCTCTGGAGTAATCCAGCTTCTTCTACTCACTATACAGGGACTTTACCTGAAGGAAATACCTTAAGTTACACAGTGTGAATGTGGTGTTAGTAACAATGATCTTGTTGCACAACATTGGGAAGGCTGTGCTAGTATGATCTTGGTGTGGCGCATCTGAAATTGGTTCGTGGGCTGCTAAAGGAGATGATACGGTAAGTGGCAATGTTAATGTTCCTACAGTTCAAGCCTATTTATTTTCTATATATTCATTCTATATTTTATTTTCTATTAATTCAGTCTATATATTCATTGATATTATTAGCATTCAAGACATTAAAAAATCATTACGTGGATGCTAGATCCTCAGCTCAAATTTGAGTGTCTTAAAAAATCCCAAGGATTTTAATTGTTTTTCATTCTCTTTGCAATTGAGTTCTTCAGTTCCTTAGTTCTGCTGTCTCTGCCACCCTCAGATATGAAAGCTAGAGGTTTCCAAGTTATCAGAAGAATCCTGAGACTGAAAATAAAGCACCAAACAGCCTGTGGCCACACAGTAAGCTACTTCATGGCAGGATTATAATATAAAGTTCAGAGCAAGAGATTTAAACCTGATGTGGTAAAGAAGCAGTTGTAAAAGCTGGAGTAGCATCTTGAGTGATGACTTAAAGGATTGGCATGCAGTACATGGTTTGAGCTGGTATGGCTGATCCTGGAGTTTGTAGCTCTGTAAAGTACCAGAGGAGTTACTTCTCTACACTTTCCTAATCTGCAAATGTCCTGTGGTGTTGTTTTAATAGATTTAGTACTTATTGCTGTAGAAGCACATAAGTTGAATGTATATTGTAGAAGCTCTTTGTTTTCAGACTGAACAATTCAGGATCTGCCAACCATTACAGGGTTAATTAAAATTCATATTTCTTTTATTTTCATGCTGCCTCATTTATATTCAGGGCATGTCCTGAGCAGGTTTATTTTGATAGATTGTTATCCACAATAAATTGAAATACCTTTCACGGTGCTTTCTGTAAGATAAGAAAAAATTACTCGAGTTATATTCGTAAATCCTAGGTGAATATGCCAGTAGATTGATTTGTGCTGTAGGTTTCCACCTTAATTTAAACATGCTGAAATGAGCCTGAAGCTTAATCGTTTTTATCAGCTCTCTAAGAAAATATTGGAAATTATTAATTGATCATGCATATTAAAATATTTATACAGCAGTAAATCATCATTCTTATCACTGACACACACTACGGTCCAAAATCCATCTGTCAGTTCAGGCATTTGCTATTCTCTTTTGTTTTCGTCTACCACAGGGCAGTTTGTGACATGATTGTGTTATGTCTGTGGTATAGTATTATATAATGAATACACTTTTAATGCCAGCACTATTAAGGTAGCTGTATAGTTGTGTTGACATTTGTGTCAGACCCAGGGGCTGAATGGATGGCAGGTCCCATAACCAGGTCCCAAATTTTGTATAATGAAGGGTGAAAAAGAGGATCTATGGACCTTGTCCCAGTAAGTGTGATTTTTCTGAATATAAAGGAATGCACAGGGAAAAATCTTGTTCTCACTCACGTGTCCACAGCATTTCTGTGCAATTAGGATTTAATTTGTGGTATTTTTCCTTAAGAAGTTACAGTTTGCAAAGGCAAACAATACTAAGGTAGGCAAAGGAAAAAAGTGTGGCCAGAACTTACATGTATGTTTAAATATATAACATCTCCTCTCTCTCTTTCTATATGCCTAGATATAAGATGCATTTTTGCATGGATTAGAGGTATTTGTTTTAGGGGAATATCTTCTGGTACTGGCAAATATAAGGATCAGCTGTACCTCATAGCCCTCTTCCTGTGATTACTTGGTGTTGTGGCAGAAATATAATCTATCACTAGCATCTGAATTCCAAGCTGAAGATGGTAAAATGTTTTCTTCCACTGGAGCAAAAATCTGTTCAGGGACTGACAGCAGTGCAATCTGATTTGGGTCATCTGAGGTATGAACTGGCTCCTGGAAGATCTCTTCTCCCTCTGCAGCTACCAGAGCGCCCAAACAGTTACCCTAACATGGAGGTATTTAAGTGTCTGAGTGAGGTGACGTAGGAGTGGGCCTACATCTCCAGAACATAACAATAGCTTTTTAAAGACTTGTAAAAAATGTGAAAACTTTTGAGGGAAAAGTTATTTTCCAGTGGCTGGTGAGCTAGATAAGGAGTCGGGTCTAGACCTGACTGGCCCTGTTACTCCCTTGCTGGGTGAACTTCAAACAGCTTTTATTTCCATTGGGTCTTCCTCCAGAAGTCTTCCTCCTTCCTGTATCATCTCTGTACAACATCCAGCACAATGGGATTCTAAGCATAGTGAGAGTGTTGGTACACTGTTATAGAAACACTAATAATTTTACCTTTAGAATTCCCTTTCTTTGCAAAAGTGTTGTGTTTTGAAGTTGTCTTAGCAGCGTGTGATCTGATCTGTCTTCTCACTGCAGCGGGAGAGGCAAAGCCATGCAATTTTTACACAGTCCCTTGTGAAGGAGGAACTTGTAACACATCAGCGTGAGAGTGCTGAAATGCTGGACAACTTTGCAAGAATCCAGACAGAAAAATTATGTATTTTGAATTCTTCCTACCGTTTTTAATGGCAGCCAACTCATATTCATTTGTGAAAACTCTGTTTTCTAACTTGGCATAATGCTGATGATTGGCAGAGATGAGGAAGGCTTCTTGCTTAAAATGTGTGTCAATGAGGAAGAGACCCTTCAATATCCTATGCTGCACAGGAATTTTTCTATTTTGAGGGAGGGGAATGTGAGACATGAAAGCTTGGTTTGTATTTAAAAAGCAACTCTCTGAGTATGACATGTTTTTATATTCTGTGCTCTGATGTTTTTTTCTGAGTTCCTATCTGTTTGGAGCCATTGCTGAGAAAACAAAATACTGCTGCTGCAGAGCTTATGTAATGGCAGAAGGGCAGAAGACCCCGCACTTTGCTTTTTGCAGTGTCAGTACAGCTGCAACCAAGCCCAGAGCCTTTTTCTGTTGGTGCTGAGAAGTGAAAAAAAATACAGTTAATGGAATTTGTTTTCTGTTTTCTCTTACCCCAGTAATGAAATAATCTTGGCTGCCTGGCAGGTCTCTACTTGTCTTTCTGAATTCCACAGTGATCAGATCTCATGGGGAAGACCCTTACAGAGAGCTGCATAACAAACTGAGATTCTCTATTTCCTTTCTGATGCTATGTGCAATTTTGACAAGGTGCCACCAAGTGTGGCAAGTTAAGCTCACTTTTATACATTTTCCCCATTTACAAACTTTATGCAGACTTTATGTACTTGTTGTATTGTGTTTTCAGACCCAAAGAAGAGTGTGTGAGACTGATGGTTTATTTATTTCTCTCTTATCAGCAGGTCTAAAGGATCTGTAACCTCTGCCCATCGGCCGTCCCTATATCCTTATACTGCCATAAGTAAATGGCTAAATCTTGTAAGAGTTTTTTGCAATTAAAAACTGCTTTGCTTTTGCAGTGTGTTCCATTTATCAATGCACCATTATAAAAACTGGGAGTAAGCAGTTTTGTTTTTCTTATTAAAACTATATATATATATTTTTTTTTTTTTTTTTAACCGTGTAGCAGAGCACTGTTTAGTTGTGGACCTGATACAGGTTACTGGTTGAGAATCTATATCCTGTGTTTTGTAAAATGTTGAAAGATGAATTTTCCTGTTTCCTCTGACAGTCTTTTCAGACTAAAAAAAATTATGAGGTGATCTAAGTCTTATGTACTGCTCTTGTTATCAGCTTTTAGAGGTATTTGTGTCTATCTGCCTGGACATTTACTTTGCTGAATTTTGTATGACCAATTCTTGGTACGAGTGCAGTGATATTGGGAGATACCACTTGAATCTTTCATCGTACAACTGTCAAAAGAAATACAATGATAATATCAAGTATTGGGAGCCTGTTATTCGTTTAAGTACTTCAAAGAGCTGAAACTCAGGGTTGGGCTGTCTGTCTCTTCACTACCCTTTCTTTTCTGAGATAATCAGATCTTAATGGGGGATCATGTTTCTGACGACATGTTTCTGGTGCCCCTCAGTTCATGAGGTAGGCTGCAATGGCTCTCCCAGGCCCCTTTCCAGTATGGTCCACTTCCACAGGTGTCTTCTGCAGAGCTCCATGTGTCACAGCCCTGCTTTGCCTTTCCACTGTGAGGAGGCAGGAACACTGCTGGAGGTAGGGGAGAGACACCGTGAAGAGTGTCTCTGTAAACCAACAGCGTAGCTGTTTTACTTGTTCATGCGTAAGTCATTTATGACCTGTTGCATAACTGGGTCCTCTCCGCAACTTGAAGAAGTTCCCTGCACAGAACTGTGTGCTGGGATTTGCAACACTGTGTGAGGCAGTAGTGAAATTCTCCTGTAATGCAGTTGACAGAGTTGGCCACCCACATCCAACAGGGTGTACAGAACAAGAGATTTTAAGAGGAACAGCAGTCTGCAGTACTGCTTCACAAGCAGAGGATCCAAAATCTTGCCTTGCCTGGAAAATGCAAACTGGGAGGTGATATGGTAACAATTCATAACTATGTTAGCAGACATTACAACTCTTCTCTCTATCCCCTATTTAATCTCAAAAACAGTATTGGCACCAATAGAAAGGGAGACTGTTTTTAACCTACAAAGCAGGGAGTTTCTGGGACATTTTCCCCATGCATCGGGGAAAAAAATGGATTTGAGATGAATGTCAATAGATTTAGTATGTACAATAGCAGAAGACTAGACAGTAACTCAGGAGGTCCCTTCCAGTGTTATATTTCTGTGGAGAGCTTAATCCTCTTCTGTATAAATCACTCAGTACTTGCTACCCCAAGAAGTAGGTTATGAAGCAGCATCTCTTCCTGAGCTCTGAATCTCTTAATCCTCTGCTCAGCTCCATACCATGATTGCTGTTTGCCTAATGCTTTTTTTATTTTTGTGAGCAAATTGGCTGAGAGGAGAAGGGAAGGAAAGGGGCAGGAGGAATCTGATCTGGCCCCATTTACTTGTCATTACAACTGCTCACACTGTTTTGACTTCCAATAATGAAATGCTATTTTATAGATAGATAAAATTGATTTTCACCTACATTTATTGGTTGTCAGTAAACCTGGAATTATTATTTTTTTAATGTTGCTGTTCCTTTCTGTCCTTCTCTCTCTCTCCAGTTCTGAATATCGAAGTGAAAACAAACAAAAACAAACAAAAAAACAAACCCAGAATGCCCCAACTCCTTAAACTATTTATTGACACAAGTAAAGGGTACTTTGTTAATCTGGGGGTGTTTTGGGAAAAGAAACCACTTTTTGAGAAAAGGAAGATCTATTTCTTCTCAAGACTTGCAGAACAGTTAACTAATTTCTGAAGAGTTATAAAATCTGTACCTCACTGAGACAGGTTGCATCCTTTATGCAATTGATGACATTGGCTGTACAGAAAAGTCAATGGCATCCTATAGAAAAGGAGGTAATCCATCCCTTTTCCACAACAAGAAGGCCAAGGGAAGGTGTAAGAGTTTCAAGCAGTTTATCATCTGCAAATAAGAAGAGTGTTTTCTCTACAGACCTGGTTTTGTAAGCTAGGGACCACAACTTGGCAGCCTTCATCTGCTGACATTCTCTTGGGAAAATTTGAGAACCTAGATGAAATCCTGATCATATTGAAATCCATGAGAAGTTTTGGCATTGACATCAGTGAGGCTAAAATTGTATCCCTTTTATTTTACAATTGTTCAGTGATCATAAAGTGCAAGGTATGTACTTCTTACTATGGCTGCACATGAAAGCAGGCCTAGAGAGTTATGTGTGTACCTACTGAAAAAAAGGTGTATGGTTTCTCAGTTAGTATGCCACAGGATTTGTTGATGGGATATGAGCTAAGGAATAAATTATTAAGAGACTACTGGCACGGGGGTACTGCAAATGGAAAAATATGTATAGTTAGGACCAGATGTTAAACTGGAGTTTCAAAATTGATATTCTGAATGGAGGATGGCTATGGAAGCTGAAAGGCTTAAGCAAAATGCAAACCTAAGGGAGAAGGAAAACTCAGCTCACCACTAAAAACTGGAAACTCTTCTCTCAGGGAAGTCTTTCAATCTGTGACATGAAGATAACAGCATTCCTTTTCTTCTTTCTTTGTTAGTCTGTTCTGGCCAAAAACTATTAGCAATAATGTATTTACATAGTATGTGTTGTGAAGATCTATTTGTGGGAGTTTATAATAGTACAAGAATTCACTGATACTGACCAAGACAGAAGTTCTCTTTAATGTATTTCCCAAAGAAAAATTGAAGTGACTATTTTTGAAGTAAATTGATCAGATGTTTCTCTGTGTCTTACAGTGCTTCATCCAGTATTTTAATGAAAGAATAGTGTATTTCTGTGCCAACACCACAGAACTGAAAAAAGTGAATTGCTGTTTTTACAGGAACAAGGGTTTAGCAAACTGCTTAAGTTCAGTTGGTTTGAAACAGAACTGAATTATTTCATGAGTGCTGCCTATATGGGTTATATGGTCTAGTCCCAGGATTGCCCATTGCCTGCCATGCAGACTTCTGTAATGATGGTGTTTGTGCATTTGCCATGCCTTTGCCATCTGTTCTTTCAGTCATTCCTTCTCTAGGATTTCCCTTATTTCATTTGTTGCTGATTTTACTTTAATTTCATATCCATTTCTGTATTTTCATTCCCTACTATTGTCTCCAACATCTGAGATTTGGTTGAAATGAATGCATGTGCTGTGGGCGGACAGAACAGTTGCCTGTCCCTCTCTCTCATGCAAATACCCAGACACAGAATGAGAGGAAGGTGAAGTGAAAATCCCGAATCCTTACTTCAGAAAATTTCAATTATTAAAACTAAAAGACAGCGTCCTCTTACCTGCTTCAGCTGATGGATTCTTTATCTTTCCCACATCAGTTACAGAGGATCTCAGAACCACAGAATGCCTTGAGTTGGAAGGGATCACCTAATTCCCAACCCCCTGCTGTGGGCAGGGACACCTCCCACCAGACCAGGTTGCCCAAAGCCTCATCCAGCCTGGCCTTGAACGCCTCCAAGGATGGGGCATTCACAGCTTCTCTGGGCAAGCTGTACCAGTGCCTCACCACCCTCTGAGTGAGGATTTTTTTCCTTTATTTAATCTAAATCTCCCCTCTTTTAGTTTAAAGCCATTACCCCTTGTCCTATCGCTATACTCCCTGATAAACACTTCCTAGTATGCCAATACTAATACTTATGCATACATGATCAATGGTGCCCATGAAAAAACAAAAAACAAAACCCAACCCCTTTTACAAATTTGTGTGCCAGCCATGTACTGCCCTAGGTCAGCCAATTTTTAGAAGTTTCAAAAGGACAACACTTTTTTGAAAAAGGAAGGGCAACAGACAGTTTCTCTTTAATTGGGACAGCAACTCTCTTCTCCTCAGATGTCAACATCCTAGCACTGCGAGAACAGAAATAATGGGGCTACCATACAGTAAGTAACCATGTCTGATATTACAGTTTTTCAGAGCAAGAAATACTTTGCTTGTGCTTCACTTGGCTTTTGCTTTATGAGACAATAAAGTCCTCTGGCAAATAAATGCCAGGACCTCAGCCCAAGGGAGTGGTGATGCTTCTCAGAAGACTTCTGCAGGGCTTGTTTATTACCTCATAAACTGAAAGCCAAATGAAGTTGTTATAATGTTACTTTGCATATAAATTATGCCTCCCTTGTCCACCTGCAGTTATGCATACGTCTTAATGGCTGTGTTTCTGTTCCCTCTGTCTGCTCTCCTTTTCTAGCTGTAGATGTTGTGCTAGGTAGGACTACTAGACCTGAAATATATAGGAAATGTCACTACTGCTAACTCTAGGTATTTACAAGTCAGAACACAGGCATCAAAATCATAAGTTGCAAACAGAAATCAGTGCATGCTGGATATGCCTTCTGGGATCTGAGTTGGGATGTTGTATCTAGGACGCGTTTTTAATTTTTTCTCTCAAGCTGTGTGGGCTTACAAATATGCAGTGTGGAAAGAATAAGGAAATGAAAATGGAGACTTTTATTTAACCAAGTAACTCAATGGGCTCGGGTTTCAAATATACCGTAAGAGTTGGTAACATTAAACATGTCTTCTTCACTTCTGACAATGAAAGAGGGCCATCCAGCAGCAGATGGTTTCTCCTTTCTGAATATTGAGTTCTCTTTCAGAATATTGAGTTCTCCGCATCCCTGTTAAAACACTTAACAGATGCAAGAAATAAGAGTGTAGACACAATTATTTCAGGTCCACAATTGTGACGAGAAGTAATGAGATCATGGGATAATTCAGGCCAGCAGGGGACATTAGGAGCTCCATTGTCAACACCCTGCTCAAGGCCAGGCCAGACCAGGGTGCTCAGTTGGGTCTTCAGACTCTCCAAGGATGCAAACTACACAGCCTTGTGAGGCAGCCTGTTCTGTCTGTCCTCAGGGTGAAAAGATTTTCACCTATATCTACTTGGAACCTCTGTTCTTTCAATTTATGTCCATTGCCTCTCATCCTCCTGCCATACATCTTCAGATGAAGTCTTGGCTCCTTCTTCTTGATTACAGCTTCATAGATATCAAAGGGTTGCCACTGGGAGATGAGACCGAGCAAAGGGAAATGTAAAACAATTTCTGATTTTCTCCTGTTTATCTCTCCGGGGCCACAAAGCTCTGGATTCTATTACCAGACTAATTTAAAACTACTGAGAATAGGCTGCAAGAAATAATTCTGCATTGACACCGGAGGGGAGAAGACAATTCCTTGTTATGTCCTTGATACCACATAATCCAATTAACTTTTTAGGGAGTGTGACCTGGTGGAATTATATCCTGTGAAGATTAGAAGCAGTTCTTTATCCACTCATGCTAGCTTGTTCCTAAACCTCTTCTGGTCAGTAGACTGCAATTATATTAATGCTATTTATGAAGATTTTATTATGGGGACTCTTACCAACTGTGGAGTATAGACCTTCATATTCCATTTTATTAACAAACTCATTGAGAGGAGACGAAATGCAAATGCTTTCATTCCCTTTGCTACGCAGCTCTCCCCGGTCCTCCTTAATGTTCTGCATAGTTACAGGTCAGATTCAATGCTTATTTTCTTCATAGATGATGATATATGGTAAATGTGGAAAAAAGTGGGCATTATTTTATGAATACTACAGGCTTATTAGTTTGTTTTATTGCATTTATGTTCAGTCGCTGGTATGCAACGGAGGTACTTTTAGAGTACCTCATGTTCTCTAATTCTTGATGACGGGGCTGTGGACTGCTCAACTTGAGTGTCTGTTTTGCCTCTGAGAAGAGGATCTTCACTACTGTAAGGATGGAGGATATGGAGTAGAAGCCTTCTGCCTCTGTGACTTGTGGTGAAGCTCACACTGACTGCAGAAGTGACTTCTGGTGTTACGCTGGTAAGTGACAAAAAAAAAAGCGTGACTGCTGAGGAAGTCTGTTAGGATTAATGGTTGTGGAAAATTGCATGCCTGTTCAGCTTTTTAAAAGTACCAAAATGGAAGACAATGAAGTAGCCACATGGGAATGTACACTTGAAAGATTTTGAAGGCTCTGTGTCTGGTCCCATTAAGGCAATGGAAAAATACTCATTGGTTTCAATAGGCTCTAGACAAAGCCTTAAATGTGCACATTATGGCCTGAAGAGAGAAACTGGTCTGCTGTTATTAAAGGGAAAATTAAAGTGGAAGAAAAACTTAAATAAGAAATAATCTGTTAGGTTTCTTGGCAAATTGTTGCTGGATAACTTCACGTCAACACATCTAATGTGTACAGCTAGTTAAGTAAGTGTGAGTGCTAAGGTTACTTCCAAGTTGCTAGCTAAATTAGCCATATAGTTATCCGTGACTTTTTTTTTTTTTTTTTTTTTAACATGCTTTATTTTACATATTTTCTCACTGGTCTGGAGCAATAATTTAAAGAATATTAGTAATTCCTAAGCTACATAAATACTTCAGAAATGGTACTGTGGCATTGTGATGAAACATGCTATTTGAGAAATAGTATAGTAACTTATGTGTTTAGAACAAAAGCCTGTGGAAGAAATAAGCTCCCTCAGAAATAAGATCCGATGAAGCCGCATGTCCTAGTTAACATAAAATAGAATATCTCAGTAAGACACCAGCTCAAAAACTGTATCTCAGTGAGGCAACAGCTAGAAATTACAGTTTCCATTTTTTAAAAAAAGTTTTTTCTTATAAAAGCTGGAGCAGTTGGATTCTAGTGAAGACTAGGGGATCCTGGACTTTGCTCGCAAACAGTATTTCAGGTAGTGAAAACTTAATTCAGTCTCTGAGCCCTTCCATGCCATCACACCATGAAAAATTATTTTAAATTGTGTAAACTGAAGTCTCATGAATTTAAAGATAATCTTGCTGTTTTGAGGGTCCTACTTATGGTTTTGTGACTCCATGAAATTATCTTTATATCACTATTTCTGGCATAGTTTCATCTGCTGTGGATTAAGTTCAGACTTTCATATGTAAATAGGATAGAGTAGCAACTTCTTTTGTAATAGCTCTAACTTATGTTATTCTTGACAGGGATTCTAAATCATTCTGTGGCTGTAGTGCAAGACCACTGTGGTCAATTATTTTTTCAATTCCCATTCTTACCCCTTGTCAATTAGTAACTTAGCAATGAAAAACCTAATTAATTTGTTACACCTACAGTATGTAGCCTTTCTACCACAGATCCATGTTTAAACGTTCCTTGGAGATTTTGCCTCCTCAAAGAGTATAATTAAGTAATGAAGTTTACAGTATTTCTTCTTGCAAGCAGGCCAATTTATATACTACATAGAGGATATTCCTATGCTTTTAGCATTTTTCTGTGAGGTAGCGTAAAAAGATCTGTTTTACCAAATTTTTCTGTTTGTAATCAGAGCTCTCATCCCAGATGAGACGGACCAGTGTTGATGTCCCAGCTCTGTCTATGGGCATTTGAACTCTTATGTTCAGCAATGTGTTGTTTAGAAGTGTGCTGGCTTGCGGGTGGTGTGTTTTTTAAATCTTTACTGGCCCCAAAGCAGAGTTTAAGGACAAATCCAGCTCTCCCTCTGATATTAGAGCCTTTGTCTGGGTTGGTAGAGAGGGATGGTTATTTTTTAAATAATGGCTTTTAGCATAAAATACACAAGCGTGCAATTTGAAGATTTACTGGTTGCACTTCTTTCATGTGCTTTAACCTTGCCAATTTAAAAAAGAAATCCTTTTTGCTAGCCATTGTCATTACCAATTAGACCTTTCAGCTATTTCAGTTATTGCAGCTGAATGACTGATCCTGATCAAGTGTAATGAGGGGAGGATGTAAGTAGGCTCAGTATGTTAGCACAGCTGCTATTAAATACATTTAACTTCTAGATGCAGGAGAGTCAGAAATCCATGGCTGATCCCTTTGTTTTCAGCTCAGTGAATCCTAAAGATCAGCATGAGCAGTGAGTACATGTTAATCCATTGCTGCCAGCTGGTAAAGCACCCATGAATAATGGGAGATTATAAGCAACTTGCCCTTTTCCCGAGAGCATTTATCTGTATTTGCTCAGAGGCAGTGCCAGTTAGGGCTGCTGCAGTTGTCCTTTTAATGAAAGCCTTGACCTAGGAAAGCTCTCCAAGGAGCTTTAGGAAGACCATCTCTGATACCGTGTAAGTCACCATAGCCCCCTGCAGCTTTGCGTGTGGCCACTGCAGCTCTGACTTCCTGATCTGAGACTTCTGCAAGTGGCCTTAGGGCTGAAAAGATGATCTGAAGTTTGCCTTGTGTGCTTAGTGCTCTGTGTGGTAGAGCTCTAGGAATCGCAGTAAATCAGCTTCAGAGATTGCTCAGCCTGTGATGTCCATCTAATTGCTCTCCACCATGTTAGTGCTGTACTGTAATTAGTCATACTGGGTGCGCTCCTATCTGTCCCACAGGACACCACGATGCTGTTGCAGGAGATTAGCAGCTGGTTAACAAGCTGTTTAGTTATCCAGTGCACAAGGCAATGAAAGGCTCTGCTATTATAAGGAAGGGGAATTTTGTGTCTCTGTCCTTATTAAGACAGTAACAATGGTACATCATAAATGACAAAATGTAAGGGCTTATACACAAGAAGTCATAGGAAATAAAAATACATCTTTATCATGTTAGTGGATGTGGACTCTTACCACATGGTGAAAGCCTAGCAGAGATATGATGGTGCTTAGTTTAACCTAAACTAGCTCCCAGACCCCTCTGAAGAGCCCGAAAAGGGATTGTTTTATATTTAGAGTACAGTGCACTGTTAGGGCTGGTGGCTATCAAAACTCAGCTGAATGGTAGCTTCCACACCATAGGGCGTGGAAGGAACCCTTAACTTAAGGAACTGACACAATTAACTGAAGAAAAGAACAATGTATCTGCAAATATTTCCATCATCTTTGAACACTTATTGCCCTTATCTAGGGCAAGGATTGTAGACTTCATTTTTTTGAAATTGAAGCATTAGAAGGACCATTAAAAGTAATGATATGACTGTAGTGTTTTAAACAGCAGACCCTAATTATGCGTGTAAACCAGGGACTTTTTTTTAATAGGGATTTGTAATTTTTCCTTGAACACTACTACCTCCTACCTCTCTGCACCTGAAGTTTAATAAAATCCTGGGCTAGAACAGATGTAAGCACACAAAAAGTAAGAATATATTATATGGGAAATATAACTTTTTGTTAATAACACGTCATTACAATGAAGTATGGCTGTGTCCTAGGTCTTGGTCATCGACTAGAGAGATGAGAATTTGAGTATGTAGTTTTTAGTAAATTGTGAAGTCAGAACAATGTTCCATCGGGACAGAATCTAGCATTATAAAATAATGCTGTTTTACAAAACAAGAAGTATGTTCAAGAAGATCTATGGCATCCTAGCTTGTATCAGAAATAGTGTGGCCAGCAGGACAAGAGCTGTGACTGTCCCGCTGTACTAAGCTCTGGTGAGGCTGCACCTTGAGTGCTGTGTTCAGTGCTGGGCCTCTCACTACCAGATGGACATCGAGGTGCCGGAGCATGGTCAAGCAGAGCGACCATGCTGGTGAAGGGACTGGCAAACCAGGCTTGTGAGGGGCAGCAGGGGGAGCTGGGGCTGTTCGGTCTGGAGAGAAGGAGGCTGAGGGGAGGCCTTGTTGCACTCTACGGCTGCCTGAAACGAGCTTGCAGCAAGGAGTGGCTTGGTCCCTTTTATCTCAAGTGATGGGACATGAGGAAAGGGCCTCGAGTTGTGCCAGGGGATGTGTAGGTTGGATATAAGGAAGAATTTCTTAACCAAAAAGGTGTTCAAGCATCCGAACAAGCTGCCCAGGGAGGTGGTGGAGTGGCCATCCCTGGAGGTGTTGAAAAGGCGAGTGGATGTGGTGCTTAGGGACATGGTTTGGTGACAGAACTTGGTAGTGTTGGGTGAGGGCTGGACTTGATGATCTTGAAGGTCTTCTGCAGCTTGAATGACTCTGTGTTTCTTTGCTCAAGTTTGTAGGGTTTTGATGTTGATTCTCTTGGAGTTTTATTCAAGGAGCAGATCTCAATGTTATGGGCCTGAAATGCAGGCTGAATATGTGAATATGCATTGAATGGTAAATTCTAGAAAATGCTGCAACTGGATTTCCTTTCACTGTAGTGGGTAGTGAGCTTTGTGGCTCCACCTACTCTTTTTGTGAATTCATAGAAAAAAATATCTTGGGGAGTGGGAGGGCAGTTTCTCAATGAAAGTCTCAAACTTCATTTGCAACTAGTTTAGTTATCTTGCACTGTTGGTTTTTATTATACCTTCTCCCAAAAAGGGGGAAAAAGATGACAGTGCAATGCAGATATTCTGTGAAAATAACATTGCTATTTCTGTTCACTTGTCTGCAAAAATTAAACTGTTCAGAGAAAAACAGTTGTGTGGCTTAAATGCTTTGCTGGTGCCTATGACATTTAGTCATAGCTTCATTTTACATCAGCAGAGCCTTGTTCATTTAATTACCACCAATTTTGGACTATCTATTTTGTGGTTACATGCCTATAAGAGTATTTAAATTTTCAGGAAGCTCTTAACAGAAATTTCCCTTAAAATGAGAACTGGTGTCAGACACGAGGCTCATGGTTCCCTGTTGTCTAACTTTCAGTAAGCCATGCAAGTGCTTTTTGTGCAACAAATAGTGTTTATTGTATTTCTGCAGCAGTCGTGTTTGTAGTGGTCAGGACATGTGCTGTCATTTGATATACAAATGTACTCATGCTTTGATATACTTGATGTACTTTTTTCTCCTTCATCAAAACCATTTGACAGAATTTTGATGAGATTGTTTCTTTGACAGGACAGCGCTGTTTCTTTGATGTACAGTGCTTTACTGAGATTATGGCTGTTTGTATTCTGATATATTTATCTTTGAAATAAATTTGAAAGACTTCCTTCAGAGAGAAAGTGCTGATAAAAACCACAACAGTGAAGCACTTCAGTAAACTGATGGCATTTTAAAATTATGCTTGATAAAGATCCATCAGAGACCTTTGGACTAAGAACAGGTATAAACTGGAAGGGAGTACATTAAAAGGAAACTGGAAAAGATACAGATCTCAGCTCAGTGCTGTATTTAACCACTTGTCCAGACCTAAACACATTAATCACTCCAGGAAACAATCTAAGGACCTCATGCAACAACAGGCCTGAGTATTAACTAGCCAGCAGCATCTTTAAATCTGTGAGCTTGATTACAGACAGACTTGTTGTATTTCACTGAAGGGTCGCTGTAGCAGAGTACTGGGCTATGAAAGCTGGAAATGCTGCTAGACAAAAACCGAAGGCTGTATGGGAGAGTCAAACTCATTCCTTGGTTGTCACCAACCCCTACTTGTGGAGGGGACCGAGGTGTAAATCCGTGTCATTTTGTGTGAGTGAATGTGCTGATTTCTAGGGATGGTGGAAGTACATGTCCAGTTTCTCCTTTGGGAGAAACATGTGGTGGTTGAAGTGCTTAACAGTTATTTTTGTCTCAATCTTCACTTTAGAAATGAGCATAGCAGGAGCTTTGGGAAAGTCACAGATCGGGAAAATGCTTGTTAAAGAATTTCTGGAGAATCTGAGCATATTCAGATCAGCAGACAGATTAAATTTAACTTAGTGTGCTCTGTGAACTGGTTAATTGGACCCAATTTCAGTTAATTTGGAGAACTCATGGAGGACAGGTAAGATTTCAAAAGGACAAATATACTTACGTGGAGAGAAGAAAAAAGGGACATGGGAATCATGGCCCAGTAAGTTTAATTACAAGACCATAATTGTTCCAGAAGATCTACTAAACAGGGAAGCACGTTTGGCAGTATCTGGAGACAAGAAAATAGCTTTGGAGAGCTGTAAAACTTCAGTTTCAAGGCAGAAACATTCCACCTTTAGATGCTTGTTTAAAGCTTAGCGAACAGTATCTGTGTGCGTGGAAAACCTGGATTACCTGAACCACTGGAAGAAGTCAGATCATGGCGGGGTTTTGGGCCATCCACCAGAATGCAGCTACTGAGACCAACAACTAGCTGTTGCTGGCACTAACCGAGCAAAAGAGTAGTCTAGTCTACACTGAAAATCATGAAGACAGAGGTTTTTTTTTTTTTTTTTTTTTTTTTTTTTTGCTTTTGTTTTTTCATAACATGAGATTTGCAGACCGTCCTAAATAGCACAGGATAGGATTCTAGAGGCAGAAAAAGAGAAGCATCTGAAACCTGGTGACATTTACTGTTAATTTCAGCAAATAAGACCACGCAAGATGAAAATGTGCAAAACCACAACAAATGCTATCACACTAACAGTTTCTAAGCAATATATAGGAGTGCATAGGAAGGACAAAGGGGATGATGATCCTGGTGCCAGAGCACTTCTCTCTTGTCTGTCACTCTGATAAAGAAGATGAATGGACTGAATGGATTGTCGGCCTGAATGCAATTAATCTGGACCTGTGTTCTTCCTTTTAATTTGAGCACAAGTCCATATGCTAGAAACAGTGATGTCAGCACTGAAGGAAGAGCCCTGGACACTGAAACGTTTATGTAAATGACCAATGTACACACACACACACATACACAACAAAATGTAAAAGAAAACAATCCTTTTAGAAAAGGCTGGGACAGATCTGAGATTGAAGAGAAAATGTTGGCTATCTTCAGCGAAGATGTACATAAATTAAACATAGATAAATGATGGATTGGAAGAGATGCAGGCTGAAATTATAGCAACAAAAAATGTATTTTGCCATTATTAAGTTAAAAATTGTCAAGCCCTTTGCCTCATGAAGAGAAGGGAACAATAAAAAGAAAAAAAAAAGAAAAAGAGAAAAAGATTTGGAGCATAAGAGGGGAATATAGTGAAGATTTCAACTGATAGGATTGTGCTGAAAGATGACAGATGAAAGAACCCAGCTGTCCCATAATTTACACCCCTAGGAAAGTTCTTGTGCCTTCCGGCAGATAAAAAGAGGAGCTCGGCTATCTGTGATGTTATTATGAAGGCAGTGAATTTGACTTCTCATATTGCTATGTTTTTTTTTTGTTGTTGTTGTTTTTTTTTTAAAAAGGCAACAAAACTTTTTCTGAAAATGAGAAGCTTACTCAGACACAAGGTTATGGTTTTTCTTTTATCCGCTTCTGTGCAAATGTTAGCTTTTATGTGTTTATAGTATTACTGCAGCACTGTTCTTTATATTGCTAGCACTTATTATTAAGTAGTGATTTTTAAAGTGTATATATACTGTTTCCCATGGGATGGGCCATTCCTGACATAAAGACCCTTTGATAGCAAACTGTCTCAGGCTTAATAATATTTGCTGATAATTCTGGCTGAGTATGTACTTCATGGGGTTATTTGGCTGTTATGAGGCTTGTTTGTGCTACTGGCTATAAACCTGGAAATAACTCTAACTTCTTTCTTATGGTTCTTTCTAGCCTACTGGCAGACTGTGGAGCCTGCTTGGCTTGGGACTGTTGCAAGTTAAGATATTTGCAGTAAGTGGGAGCGTTTGTCTGTTCCTTTGTAGCTTCCCCATCGTAGTTTAGTGATAGCTCAGGAGTGTGTTGGAGGATACTACTTCACAGGATGATATGAGTGCAAAAGCTCTTGAATGCTCTATTCAGCACAGCATCTGCTCTAGCAGAGTTGAGAGGAAGTTCTAAGCTGGGAAGCTCAAATGCAAATCTTTGTTGAAGTCCTCACCGTTCTTTATTGAAGTTCTCAGAACAGTTTCATTTTGCTTGAATTCCAAATAAATCTCATGGCTCTACATGTAGGTGTCCCTGTGTGATCAGAAGTGAGTATATAGTGTATCACACATCTCTGTAGTAGGAGAGGTTTCACTCACATCATTATAAAAGAAGTTAGATAACATAATGCTGGGAAATATATGGGAAGCAGTAAAATAGTCCCTTTTAATCATTAAGCTTAGTGATGAACCATGTTCTTGTAATCTGACAAATAATTGAAAGAAGTGAATGTTCAGTGCTGCAAGCACTCTTGTTGCAAATAATAACAGGTACGGCCTGGATCTGCTGTGCATAATCTTGAAATTGGTCTTTGAATAACACTGAACTGAGTTACGTATCCCTCTAATACACGCACAAATAGCAGCACAGCAGGTGGTACGCCTGTGGAGGTTACTGCATGCCTAGGGACGTGAGATGTCTATACCTACCAATACTCTGGAGCTCTGCCCTCCTGCATGATATACAGGGATTTAGAGCAAAGCTTGATTAATTGGGACTGAAGGCTCATTTCTGAAAGTCCTTCTTCAGGTGGTGTTTTGTTGCTGAGCAAAATGGCTTGGGCAGAAGAACAGCTTGCAGGCATTTTATGACATGCATACCTCTACTAAATAAGATTAGATTATCTGCTTCCTGTCTCTAATGTGCAGCATGATACCTAGAAGGGACCTGGATGGCATTCAGTTGCATTTTTCATTTAGAGGCATTTGTGTGCATAAAACACAAATGAATCTCTGAAGGTGACAGGCAGTCTGAAGGTTCTTAGCCAAAATACTGGGCACTAAAGCTTCACATTTTAGATTTATTCAGGAAGCCTTAAACTTTCCATTCTGGAAGCAGTGAAGGGTTTCTTGAAAGCACAAGTCTCCATGTAACCCAGCTTAGACAAATATATTACCTCACATAAACTGGCAAACTCTTGAGGATGGCAGGATCTGCATGAATCTGCATTGTAGATGAGTAAATCTGCAGAGGAGAATATTGTTGAAAGGATTTTGAAAGTACTGCTGTTTAAAAAGGATAAAGCATTATTACTTTTTTCCTGCGTGCTGGAGGGGAAGAAGACATTTGAAAGCACTACAAGTAACGTCTCTGATTACCTCGTTCCATACTCAGATGTCCTGTTGGTGCATGTGTGCTATCAATAAATTGACAGTCCTGCCATAACAGGCAAGTTTTCTCAACAGCTACAGTCAATAACCAAGATGTATGCTGAGCTGGTGGTTGTATGCCAGAAAATCCATTACTACTTTGAACAACCTACAAAAGCAGTCGAAGGTTTTGTTTTAAGACTGTTTCATAATTTATGATCCTTCCTGAGAAGGGAAGAAATTTTTTTTTTGGTGGAGTGCGGGTGAGGAACATAGTTTTTTTTTTTTAAAAAAACCAACAAACTTAAAATTATGAAATTCCTGGTGCCTGCAGTTGCCTCTAATTACTGTGTAAAAACAGACAAACAAACTTCATGGTTTCCATTCTCTTTCTGTGATTCTTGATGTGTTTTATCTCCCACATAATCAGGCTCCTCTTGAGGTTATATACTTGCTGTTTCTAGTGGAACATAGCCCTTGGGGAGGCCACAAGGCTGTCTGCCAGGTAGACCTACGTTCAGAAACAAGGCGATGCAGGAGATGAAGCATGAGTTCATTATGTTTACAGTAAACAGTGTAGCAGTGCTCATGATTTTTCATTTGATAGGAAGAGGCCATGTGGCACGGGGTAAGGAAGAGGGATCTGCTCAGTAACTTGAATCTCTGTGCTGCTTGTTGTGTTGCGTATGTTCTCCTTACAAAATCTGCTAGTGCCTCAGAAATCATGGATTTGATTTATTTGTACATGTCTTGGAGAATACATATTTTTCTAAATATTAGTAGCCACAACTTGATGTAATGTATGCAGTTGCTGGTCAGTCAGGAGGAAAAAAAATCCTTCTAAACTGTCAGCTGTGAGTGGTTTCCAAATGGGCCATCGACAGCTGACATCATTTGTATGACCCTTTGGCACCCTACAGTTAGGCCAGGCCTAGGAAGGCAGCTTCAGGTATGTGTGGTCTCAGATGGTCATCTCAGGCATTTGTATTTGAATTGGAAATCTAACCCCCAGTCTTCACGGGGGCTGGGGAGCAGGTGAGTGTACGGGCTGGTGGGATGTGGTGCTCTGAGCTCTTTCTGTAGGAGTGCTAGAGGAAGGGCATGGACAGCTGGGGAGGGCTCCTGCTGGTAAGTCTTGCTGAAGGTTGTATTTTTATGCTTGTTATACTCGTGGTCTTTTGTTTACTTGCAACAACAAATCTGACTTTTGTCCTGTAGGATGAGCTTTTGCTGCTTCATCATTAAACACACTTTGTGTTTTGTGGAGTAAGTCAGTTTGATATTGAAAAGTCTTAGGGTTTTCTGTCCCCTTTGATGCACGGTGTCAGAAAAATGCTGACGTGTCTGGTCTGTGTGAAGCAGACTGTACAAAGGGACAGCGTAGTAACTGTTGGGCAGGTGTCCGTCTGGTAGAAGAGAATTCTTTTCTCTGGCTGGCACAAATTAGCACTCTCTCTTCAAAGAGCAGATGGTAGAGAGGCATCCCATGGTGTGGGTACAGCCAGAGGCATCACAGTCACTTTTTAGAAGGCAAGTGAATCACTGGATAGAAAGAATACACACAAAAACTTTCAAGTTGCTTTTAGTCATAGGAGCTGTATGTGTGAGATGTGTAACTTAGTCTCAAAATGCAAGGAACCGAAAAGTGAGGCTCCCAAAAGTAAATCTGCTTCCTTTTAGGAGAACATTTACCTTCCTATGGTAACCAGAAATTGGAGTGCGCTGCACCAATAACTGCTGTTCCCCTGGCTTCTGCCTCTGTGTTCCCCATGGCACTTCATTTAACTCTACTAATTGCAGCTATTTAACATAATGCTGCTGTGCACTGGGAGGAAAAGAGTTTTCTCAAGTTGACTTGTGGCAAATGGGCCATCCGTGCAGGCACCCTGTTCTGCGATACAGTGAGCTGGGGATGTTTCTTATATCCCAGTGTGGCGGCGCCTACAGTCAGAGGAGCAGGAGAAATGTGGTTGAGAGGTACGCAGGATCTTTGCTCAAGCACAGACCTTGGCTCCTCTGGGAGCAGAGCTGAAACTTGAGGGACTGCAAGAGAATTTCACATAAATAACTCGCTTGGAAAAACAGTGCCCTCTGAGCTCTTATGTGCCTATTCAGAAAGGAGGTCCCTCTGTGCCTGCTAATTGGTACGAACCCTGCGAGGTGAGGTGAAATCACATCCTGGAACTCAGACAAGTCTGAGGGGAATAGTTCACTGCTGGTGTTCCCATACTCCCCTCAAGGTAAACACAGGAGTTAAATTCTTAGCACAGTAAAACTGTAGGGCATTCCACATCAGGACACAGCTATATGAGTCCTGGCAGGACAATCATAGCAGCTGAATTTCTAAAGGAAAGCCCCCTATGTGATTCCTGGCAGGACAATCACAGTGTTTGAAATCTCCAGCCGTGCAAAACTGCATAATACAAAGCTATCAAAACATATGATATTCCCAGCACGAAAAATGTAAAGGGGGCACGGAGGCTTAAATTGTATTAGTAAAACCTTGCTGTAATTGGTCTTTGGCAAGAAAGAAAAAAAAAAGCCATTCAGTTCTCTGGCAAGGTCAAAACTTTATAAGTTGAATTACTGAGAATAATAACCTTTCTTAGAAGGATTAAATTGCAGCTTAGAGCATTGCACAGTTAGAAGTTTGCTTTAAAATATAATTTTTTTAGTATGTCTAAATTGTCTGACAAAATTCAGGGTCTGGGAACAGAGGATATAGGAAACGTGTGACAAAAGACACTTACGTGGTATCTGTTTTCTAGGCTCTCACTGGGAGATAATAAAGTGGCTTAGGAAATAGTCAATATACCATTTTAGTTGGATGCAAAGCCCAACTCTGCCAGAATGACACTTATGGCTAAAAGAGATATACAAGTATGGGATCTTTGAAGTGCCCAATTTGGAGCTCAGTAAAAAGGTTTGTGTAGCAGGTGGCCTGACAGCTGATTATTTTGATAATAGGGCTTCTGTTCCCTATTTCCTTTAGACAGGGAGGTGCCAGCAAAGCTGCAGGATGACACCTCCTTGCTGGTGACACGTACCAGCATTACGTATGTATCCTTGTCCACCCCTGTTCTAGGTATTGGGACTGGGTGAGGTTTTGTCCTTGTCCACACTTGTGGTGCACATTAAGTCATTGACCTTCAGCACAGGTTCAGAATTTGTAGAGTTATTTTTTGTGGTGGTTAATAGTACCGCATCTGTAAACACATCAATTTTCTGCAGGTAAATGGTTGGTTCTGGAGAAAATGTGAGAGAAAGGAGTTATTTAAGGTGTGGACAGGAGCAGCAGAATTGGGGCTGCTCTTTAGGACTAGTACGAGAGCCTTGCTTCACAGAATGCCATTTAACCCTCCGGGACTGCTGCTGCGAGTGAGGACTCTACACCCAGTACAGGGTGGGGAAGCGTCTGCTTAGTAGTTGCACAGGATGATTTTGACTGAAAGCTTTTTCTGTCACTTCTACATGGCTGCCTGCTCTTCGTATCCTGTGACATGACTGAACAGCTTATTTATGTTCAGGACTCATCTGTACAGGACCCAGACTTGATTCACCTCGAATTCAGCGTAAGTACGAAGCAGTGAGCAGGAACTGTTCCCATTTCATGAAACAATTCCTTATGAGTGTGAAACCTGCAGCCGGAATTCTTAAACAAATCAACCTGCAGCAAAAGAGAATTGTAAGTGCTCATCTGACTTAAACCAGCATCCTTACTGTTTTTTTTTTTTTTTTTTTCTCCTATAGTTGTCAAGTAAGTAGAGTGAGTGCAGACAGTCTGACCTCCTGCCCTCAGCTCAGGAGCATGGGCTCTTTGAAAATAGATCTCTTCCCTCCTGGTACACTGTTAAAATAACGTATGCATAGCTTCATGTGTAGGCTTGGAGGAGAGAAGGCTAATTGGTGGAGGAAGCCTGAACTTCTTTTGGTACAAGAGCTACTTATACCTTAATGACAGTTAAATTTGTATTATTCCCTGATGCCCTTAAGGTTCATAGGCAGTAATCCCCTTGCCCTTTTGTATGTAGCTGGTGAATTCATAATGAATGCTGGCATTTTATGACCAAGAATAGAAAGATCTTGCCTTTAAGTGAGATCAAGACTACTTTGCACCTGCCTCAGGCTCTCTAGGCTGAGAGTGAGACTGTTGGTTTTAAAACTCAAGAGATTAAGGAGAAATGCCATTATAGGAAGCACTGGCAGCCCTGTAGTCATCTAATGTTTGAATTGAAACTTTTCCATGCTGCCAGTTGGAGGAACGAGCGAATCAATCCAGAAGTGTCTGCATTGATAAATTTGGAATTGTAGCAGCTCCCTGAGATGAAGTCCGCATAATCTGTTCACTGTAGGGCTGACTCTTTTGCTTTGCAATCCTTGGTACAGCAGGTAGGAAGGCTTGCACTGTACATTAGGGAAAGTTTTTCTCCCAGATGTTCTTGTTTTGTCTTATGAGGTATTGCTCATCAGTATTTTCTGAGGTAATTAATTTGGGGCATTATACTGGGAATATTTTCAAAGATGCTGAGAATTGTATTACCCAGAAGAGAATGAACTAAATATAAGCATATAATAGTCCATGCTATTATAAAATATATAGCATATATAAGCATAAGCGTAACTATGAAGTAAGACTCTAGTCCTCCTCTAAGGTGCTATTGCTACCCAGTTCCCAAGTCTGTGTGTTTCAAGGTATCAGGCAGGTCAGAACTACTTCTGAAGTGAGAACTAATTTCCATGTCCTGCCTTCTCCCAGCAAAGGGACTAGCTGGCTTTGCCTCCTGGTGGAGGGAGAGGTGGGGCTTTCTTCAAATCAAACCCCTTCTCCCTCATGCCATGCTGAGTGACACCCACAGCAACATTAAAAATGCGCTTATATTGTTGCAGAGTCTGCTTGTGACTTCCCTACCTTGTAGCCCTCTTGACATTGCCTGTGAAATTGCTGGCTCGCAGGAGAAGAGCATTTCTTTTGCACTCCTCCATCTCTCCTGTAAGCTGCATTTGTTCATTGCAAAAAAAACTTGCTATGGAGAGTAAAAACCCCAAGGTAAAAGACTCAATAACTCTGTATGAACACAGATGCATCTAACTTTCAATGTAGCTTTAGTTTAGCTATTTAAGACCAAACCCTTCCAGGATACCTGGAAGAGGCATCAAGGAAAAACCAACATGAAATGAATCAAGAGAGAAGGAAGAGAAAGGCAGAGAGCCCATGACTGTGTCCTCATTAGATGTTTTCCTGTTGGCTATGTGAAGTCAGTGATAACAGTGGTTCAGTGAGCTGGGAGAGTGATTCTTACCTACACTATGGGTTTCTTTCCCAGTGTCAGTGGTCAGCTGGCTCACTCTCTGGAGGGAATGTTCTGTAAGCTGGGTGAGGTCGGGGGGGCGTTAATGAGGGATCTGAGCTTGTGCCACCAGTAACACACACCGGTGGTGACATGGGAGCATTTGATCAGAGTCTGTGATCTGAGCTGGCAATCTGGTGAGAAGGTAACATATTTCATTTCTGCAGCATGATTCATAGACAAGTAAGTTTCACAGGTCTTGCAGCCTGATACACCACCTAAAGGGACTCTGCACTCTGTCTTGGAGACAGGTAAGGGAAACACCCTGAAAAGCAGACAGCCAGGCCAGAAAACTAAAGAGGAGGGTTTGTGTGGTGGGACAAGCAAATAGCAAGCTGGTGATCTGAAGTGTTGCTTGAAGAAAATATGGAAAATCTTAAGCTGAGAGAATGAAGCACAGTTTTTCTTTTTAGGGAAGTTCTGGCACGTCTTCACTCTACCTTACAACTCCCATCTTAGCCAGCTGCATGGGAATTACCTGTGGGTGGCAGAGGACCACCAGCAGCGCTGTGGTGCCATGTACTCGGGGGAGGTGTGTTTCACACTGACCCAAGCTACAGATGTTCTTGCACTTTGTGTGGGCTCTTTAGGTCCATAGGTGACTGAAATAAACTGAAATATCTTTTGGCCTGCTCTAGTTTGGGCTGGGCACTCTGCTCTTATTAAATCTCCGCATCCAGAAACTATGAAGGTGGCCTAAAGCCTTTCCTCTTCTCATCCACAAAAGCATGAGAAACACCATCTTGCCACAAGCACAGGGCCAAGATCATATGCCAAGAAATAAGATTAGATGTCTTGAATCATGCCAGTATAAATAGTTATGGTTGAAATAAGTAAAAGAAATCAAGAAGAACTTGTTGGAAAGCCCTTGTTTCAGGGTACCTACAAGGTAGACCCAAATTTCCTCCCTGGCCTAAGCAATCCTTATTTTTGAAAGACTGTAGCATCCAGTTCTTGATGTGAAGCTAGATTTGCAGCTCAGCTTTTTTAGTTAAAAATCTGAACAAAATTAAGGAACCTAGTACTACTAAGAATTGACATGTTTGGAAGGAATTGACATGAATGAAAGATTAAACCAGTGGAAACACTGGTTTTAGAGAGATGTGGAATGCATAATATATTACAGAGTATTAGAAAATTTATTACATGGGAGGTTCCCTATTCGCAGCTGTAGGTAGCTGCCCAGTTGTCAGACTGAGATAAATGAGAAACAAAAAAGGAACTGAGTTCACAGAATCACAGAAATTCTGCTCAAATGAGTGGTATTTACTCTGGGAGCTGAATAAATGTATCATGGTACTTCATCTTGTACAGAAACACTTTTGTTCAGGTGAGATGGCCTGTAACATGGAAATGCATTAATGTAATATTCACTAATAGTGATTTCTGTTTTTGTTTGAGTTATTTTTGAAGTGTTCCTTGGTGTCAGAAAACAGCTTCCTAGTGTATTCTAAAGAAAGCCGCAATTAAAATTTTGATGTAATAATTTTGCTTTGTGTTCTGGCTTGAAAGTCTTACTGAAAGCTGGAATAGCTCTGCTTGAGTGGTTTGAGCACAGATTTCTGTAGGGCTGGTGACTGCTACTCTTTTTTCTTTCCTAAGTAGAATCCAGTGTTTTCCAAAACTCCTCTCAGTAGGGGAGCTCTGGTGAAGGCAATTCTACATACTGCAGTTGAGACAGAAGCCATGTGGTCAGCTCTCATCAGTTGTGGCAAAGCAGAACTAACCATCTAAAGATTTCAGAGATGAACCAGTCTCCATCATGTTGCTCATACATGTGACTTCAGAATTTTCCTTGGTAGCTTGTCTTACTGTCTGCTTGTTATGGTTACTAGAGGTTACTAATATTTAAGCTAAACTTTCCCTGATACTTTTTAAAGCCTCCGCTTCTTTTTCAAGCCTTGTGATTAATGACTTGAGTTGCTTAAATCTTCTTTATAACATCATCTGACATATTTATAGAAGTACTAGTTTCATGTTTCTGTTTGGTGTTAAAGTTTTCTTTTGGCTAATTATATTTTTCATCCTGTAATATTTCTCCAGGTTCTTCTAAGTGCAGTTCCCTAAAATAAAAACAGCACTCCCATGAGAACTAGCAAGTACAGCAAAGAATTATTCTCATTACCTTAGATGATTTTTTAATAAACAAACGTCTCTTCAGCTGTTTCCATAAACTTTCCCATTTAATGACGTGTATGGAGAAGAGACAAAGGTTATGAAAGATTTTGGAAACTTCAGGTGATTTCTCCTCATTACGTTTTTTTCACTGATTAGTCTGCTAGCATGAGCAGTGGCAACTCAGGTTCATCTCTGTCCTGTCACGTAATTATTCTGTGACCTTGGACAAGTCAGTTCAGTTCTTCCTGCTGTTTCCTATACAGGGGTGCCAGGGGAAAGGTGCAAAAGAACCCCGGTAATGACCCCAGTCTTAGGGGCTCTAAACACTCTGGAGTTTTTACTGTAGTAATAGTATCTAAACTAATAATACCCTTGAATGTCTGCCATCAAGACAGGTCACACATTAAAAACAGTAGAAAAGAGGTACCTATTTTTCTTTTCAAAAGAGATGGGTGTAACTTTTAGGTGTTGCGAATTATTTTCCAAAACCTAGAGTTGAAATTTATGAGCCCTGCTGTTTTAACAATCAGCTAGAAAGAGCGTGTGCATTAGTAGGCTGCTGCTGCTCTTCTCAGATGGTTGGAGGCCCTCTCCCTTCTGCTTTGGTCCTCAAAATGCCTCCGAAGTATGCTCCAGTAGGCTATTGATGCACAGCCTGCTTGACTTATTGTTATGTTCCATGCACAGCAGATTACAAAGGTAGGTTATTTGTTAGCATGATTTTCCAGACTGCTGCTTGAAGAATTTTAACAGCGTCCACTAAACTCCCTAATGCATAGTTCAGAATGAATAAAACTCTACTTGATGATGTTTACAAGAGTCTCTGTGCCCATTGCTGATGAGTCATGGAAAACGGCATATTCCTTTAACTCTTGGCTATGTGCATGACATGCACGGGCTATTAGCTGTGTGGGGCTGTGCTTTACAATTAACAGATTGGTTGCTTTTATTTTAAGCAGTACCCTCATTCAGATGTCATTGCACGAGGAAGATAAACACGCTTCTTCCCCTCTCTCTAGCTGCTCTGTCTTGCAGCCACGCCACCTGAGCTGTTGCCAGCTGAAGGAGTTGCCCTCCTGTTTTTCTTGACCTGGTGTTGCCTATCCTCATTATCGTATGAACTTCTGCAGTGGCTGTTGCTACCAAAACCTCATTAGCTCCTTTCTCTTGCTTTGTTTAGTGGATGTTCAATTATTTCTCACTGTATCTACCCTTCAGATGACTGGTTCGTTTGCTTTTCACTCATAATAGCGTGCAGAGCTTTCATGATGGCTGAGTATCTCTGGGGCCTTGTTCCAGCCTGAACATTAAGCCATAAAAACAATCTTGCTATTTCTGTCTGT
This sequence comes from Nettapus auritus, assembly GCA_011076525.1. NCBI lineage: Eukaryota > Metazoa > Chordata > Aves > Anseriformes > Anatidae > Nettapus > Nettapus auritus. Next base: position 22,410,666 of record CM021767.1, read on the forward strand.
CTGGCAAGGCTATCATGCAGATTAGCTTTGCTGTGGTATCTAACCTTATTCAGCATCGCTGTTGTGTTAATTAAATGAAACAACAGCAACAAAAATACAACTTTCTAGTGCTGTGATTTAAATTAATTGGAGGTTCCTTTATTTTTTTTCCTTTAAGACTGCAGGTTGATTGTCCAAGGAATTGGAAGTTGGCTTGGACACTACTAATCTTTTTGGTTTACTGATCAGGACCGTAAAATGTATGCGTTAAAATTAGTGTTGCTCCACCTCCAGGCATCTGTGCCTGGAATTTAGCTGGAGAGGCTGCAGCATTCAGATTACTGGAACACAAATGCTGAGCTTTTTTTTTTTTTTTTCCCAAACTCTGTTCTAGCCTACTTAAACTGTACTTAGTCTTCCTCTGCTGAATCATCAGTTCTTAGTAAACACCTTGTGGAAGATTAATGCATTATGAATAGTGTCATTATATTTAGTTGAAGGGTGTCTCTTACTTACCAAGTGTGGGAATGTGCCAGAATCAAGAAAATTAACCTCATAGCATGCTTTATCAATTTTCTCTATGAAAACATGCAGTATGTCTGGCTTGCTTCTAGCTTTAAGGCAGTTCAACAAAATGTGATCTATTTCTTCCATTTATTTATAGATTCAATTACTCGTAGTTAATTGCCCTACAGTTCTATAAATAGATACTACTGACTAAGTGCTTCCAAGTGAGTGGTATTTTAGTTTAATATGCATTCTTAGTAAACAAAGCAATGTTTCAGTATTGTCCGATTGCTTGGGTTTGAGTACTGTGGAACCAAACTTTTATCTGGGACATGCTGGGGAAGACTATTAGTGAAAATGGTCATTATATACATTTGGGTGTTTGTAATTCCCCAGTCAGCGTAATATCTGACCTACTGCAGATTTTACCTACCTATTTATGTGAAACGGAAATATTTTAAATGCATTAAAATAGTCGCTTGCTTCTTAGAGTCATTTGAAAACCCTGAGTTAAGCTTCTGAACTCTCTCCCTTTAACTGCAGGGCTATCTGCCTTTCTTCCTTCTTACAGTGCTTCAGGCAGGTCACTTCTGCATATTCTTAGCTATTGGCAATGTAACTAATAATGAATGACACTAATAAAGAGAGAAATAGTTCTGATTCCATGCAGTGGCAAGCCCTGGCACATGGTAAGGCTGACTAGTCACGGCTGCGGTAGGAAGGCTGTGAGCTGTGTTGCAGAGAACTAAATGAAGAGAGGTCCAAGTGAATCCTCTCCTGTACTGCAGAGCTGGCCAAGTAATTGGGTTTGTAGGATTGTTGTACTGTTGCTTCATGGCTGCTGATCAAGGTTTGCCTGTTATTTTAGGGTGGTTTCTAAGGCAGCCTGACCAGTAGTAATACCTGGAGGCCCTGCTTGATCTTCTGCTAGACACCAGACCTACAAAGAGGAGTAGGTCTTGGACACAGGCCTTTTAAGTGAATTGTTAAATACCTCGGCTTCATCAGTTGCATGATATAGCTTGAGGGGAAGCTATAGCTGAGGACACCAGGTTATATTAACTGGATGTGTGTACTGAACTTATCTACCCTGTTGCTCATTCAGAGTGTGCATTTCTTGCCTTTTCATTTTCATGATGTCAATGCTAATGTTTCAGAAGTTAGCTGTACTTTTATGCAGAAGCTTCACCGCATGTGCTGGATGATGGAGTAGAGCGTCTAGGAGAGAGAGAAAAGTTGCAAGTAATATGTAGCCTGTGTGAGCTGACACTACTCATTTGGTTGTTTTCCTTGCTCATTTGCAGACCTGCAAAGCCAGTCGTACATGGGAACAACTAGAGTAACTGTGAAGTGAGATAAGTGTAAGCCATCTCGAGCCTAGGGGAGAAGAGGCAGGCCTAGAAGTTAGCTCAGAGCTCTTGTGAGGGTATTGCTCGCTCATGAATCTCAGGCTCAACTGTAGCATTCTTTGTTTCTTTGTTTTAAGCAGAAGCCACACCACAGATTTCAGAAAGAATTAGGTTTGCTGTGTCCAACCTTTTGCTCTTAAGCTGTTCAAGTGAGACTCCCATTTTGGGGCCACAGCATGGGGCTGGCGCTAGTTATGCTGGGGATGCACAGTAGATAAATCCAAACAAGCTAGCTCAGATTGTCGATACCACTGCTGATGGGTTTGGACCAAACTGTGTACCCAGGAACTCCTGATGAACGTGGCCGTGCTTGAACACGAGAAGCTGTCTCTGTAGCTCAGTTGCCTGTCTCAAATAGTGGTCACAACTGGGTACACCAGGACAGGGAAGAACAGGGTAGGAATATGGTGCTCTTTCTAAATACTGAATATGAAGTATGCCACTTGATCCTCAGCTGTGTGAAAACTTTGACACGTGCCTACTGTTGATCTACCTGTGTAGTTGTCAGCCTGTAAAGGTAGATTCTTTTAAACCTGCTTTAAATCTGTAAAATGCGGTATGTTGTTAATTCAAGTTGAACTGAATTAGGCAGGTACTTATCTATTGTAACCCTATCTGCTTAAAGGATTATGTGTATTTACTTAAATGTGTCTGAGCAGGGAGAGCAGCACTGAACAGGTATCTTGTCATGACACGTGTCAGTGGAAGAGATGTCCATACTGAGCTAGGTTCTTGTTTGTTGATGGGATGCATCGTGGCCTACCTCCTCTTAACCTTTTTTTTTTTTTTTTTTTTTTTTCTATGAAAGCAGAAGGTATGATGTGACCACATCGAGTCTCTGGGTTTGCTGTAGGTGACGCTGGTTGTAACAATCCTAGAGATGCTTTTTGCAACCCAGAGTAGCTAAAATATAATCTGTTTTTCTCCTTGCATAAATTAGATTTCTTGAGGATCCAGGAGATTTAATGTGATGCTTACATTGCAGGTCAGCTCAGAAAAGGCAAACAAAAGGCCAACATAGCATTCCATACAAAACCTGGAAATCTTTTTTGCAGAATGAGACTTTGGTATGGCTGTGTACTTCATCATAATGCAGCTGACTTTCCTAATGATCTTTTGATGTTCTTCTTGCATACTTAAAGAAGACTTTTGGAAATATTTAATGTTAAGTTTCAGTGGGTAAAAATCCTACTAACTTCCATGGGGCCATGAAAATGAAATCGATGTTGAATGTTAAACATCTGTCCTTCAGCATATTTACTAAAAAAACATTCACTTTCCCTTAGAGCCACAAGTGTACTTATTTAGGCTAATACTCATCTTCTAGTAATCTGCTGTGTCTGCTTCCACATAATGAAGATAAGGAACAATTCACAGCCTGTCTAAAAACTTCTGTGGGAAAATGATTGAATCTTTTTTTGAATCTTGATTCAACAACTAAGTACAATTTATAGGAGAATACCAGTGTTTATGAAAACACTTTTTTATAAAGAGATAATTATTTTACCTATTATTAGGAGTTTGATTAAATTATTAGAGTTCAATGGCTTCTAAAACTGGCTATAAAATCCCATTGATCTTAAAATTTATTGCATAAAGTCTCAAAATGAGACTGAACAGGGAATGGTACTTTACTTTTTACTCTAACATGGACAAAACTTATTCTGCTCTGTTGAAAGTATTCAGAGTGAGAAATCAAGAAAAACATTACATTGATTTTGGAGAAAAGCTTAAATCATGTTCTGGGAACTGTGTAGCATAGAAGAAAAAGATTATCCCTTGCCTGAAAGCTCTTCATCCAAGAGACTGGGGGAAGGCTAACACACTTGAGTTAAGAACAAGGCAACTGGTATTGCTCAAGGTGAAAACCTGAGAACACAAACTCTAAGCAGTGTAAGCTTTATGAAAGTATCTTACAGGAGCAGGTATGTTTTATATTTAGCATCGTTATAGCTTTTTTTTTTTTTTTTTTTTTTTTTTTTTTTTTATGGAAATGGAGAAAGCTTTAACATTCTTCCCTTAACTTTAAAATTTATAACTGAACAATTGCAAGATACTACGTTTTTGCAACAGAGAACATGAAAGGCCCTCAGAAGTAAGAGGATTCAAATATAATCTCATTTTGTGAGGTATGTAGTTTTTCTCTAACTTCCACTGACTTCAATGAAAACTTGAGGGAATTTCTGCCTTTCTTAGCTGTCTTTATCCAACACAACAAATTGCCAAGTGACATCCCTGTTGTTTTGGTTCTTTTGGAATAAAGTTGTACAGTATTTCTACCACTTAGTCTCTTCAAATGACGGTGGAATTATTGGTATAAATTCCTAAAATCCAATATGTTTTGTTAATTTAATGATATACCATTTGTGGTCTCAATAGGTAAGGCCCGCATGTTATAGGATGTTGAAATAATGCAAGAGGTTTGTGTAATTATTATTATTATTATTATTATTATTATTATTTTGTGGAATGTGACTGTAGACAACTCAGGTATGAATACAATGGGGCAGATAGCCAAGTCCTTAAAAAAAAACAAAACTGAATCTTCTATGGACACAGTCTAAATAGATTGCAATTTACTTTTTTTTTTTTAGAAAAAACTAAATCTCTGAAATCAAGTAGACATGGAGCTGAGGAGGTGTGGTGTAATGAGTATGTGGAAGCTTCCTGCCTCTGAAGACAGCTGATGGAGGAGACGTGGCTGACCTAAAGAAAAGGCTTTTTCTGCTCACGGCAAAATGGAGGGGAGACGAGCAATTGGATCCAAGACAGTCTGTATTAGTTTTACATTGATATTCTGTAAATATTGGGAAGCCTGTATATGAACCTTTGCCTGACAGACTTCCAGGGACAGAAGACCTACAGATTTAGAGGCAGAAGGAAGAGAAAGCTGTAGAGACAGTTTGCCACAAGCTTGTAAGCAAACATTTAGGCAAGGCAGGTGACCCACAGAAGCAAGCGGAGCTGTATGATGAGGAGAAAAGATGTAAAGAGCCACACGCTGGAGACCAAAGAATGTGAGTGAGGAAATAGTGGGAAGAAGTATCAGAAGATGGCATGTTCTGGAGGCAGCAGTAAGACCAGGAAAGGAAAGATGGGGAGCTTAGATCAGTATCAGTGTTCTTGGGGTAGAAGAAACACCTACCATATTAATGGATGTGAAAAGTGGAAAAGAGTGCTGTCTGCCAGGAGTAAGTATAGGAAACAGAAATTTGAGGCTACAAGTTTCCCTGAAAAGTTTGAGGAATAAGTTACAGTTAATGTTCAGATAAATTACACAGTTATATTGGTGCTGGCTGGATTAAGGCTGAGGAAGATGTGTAGGTAGAAATTATTTTTGGAGGTGCAGCAAGAAAAGGAATAAATAATGGCTTGGAAGTGCTGAAGGGAAAGGCAAAGTTCTTGTTCTGGCCATGTGTTTCCCCATCATCAAGGTGGGGAAATTTAGAGAGACAGGCCAAAGCTTTGGCCTAGACAAATAGAAAAAGGGTCATACTTCTAAGAATCTTAATGTAGAGCAGGAATAATATTTAGATTAAGTGATGCAAAATATTGAAAATAATGGAGTGTCTTATTTTAAAACTGGTGGAGGCTATGTGATGACTTAGTATGGCCAACTTCAGGTGCCCATCTTGGATTTCATCTGGTAACCTAATAACTCAAGTCTTCGGTATCTAATTCATGTCCTTTTTGGAAAGCTGTCTATTTACTCTTAAAGTTTGAGTAATTAAGAGTACATGATAAATATATTTTTGTCTTCAGGGAAACTGATTTTTATTCTCAATGACTCTGGCTTCAGCTTCCAGGTATGGTGTTTTGCAGTGTGATTCTTGCTTGTGGTAAAGGGCCATCTATTGTCAGGTATCACTTTGTGGAAGTACTTAGTGATCTTGATCAGATTGCCTTTTGGTCTTCTTTTATACATATTTTTATGTTGAACTTTGGTTATTTTACATCATTTTTTCTATTCTGTAAACTCTTGCTCATACTTAGCATGCCAAAGTAGACACCAGAAATGGGTGGACTAGGTGCATGAAATGGTGTCGAAGGTTTTTTTTTTTTTTTTTTTTTTTTTTTTTTTTTTTTTTTT
>CM021767.1:22416750-22551603 GCA_011076525.1 Nettapus auritus
TTTTTTTTTTTTTTTTTTTTTTTTTTTTTAATTTTTATTCATGCCATCTACAAAGGCAAATCAGCTTCCAATGTTTCAATGTTTAGTATCTCTGTGCTTTTGTAATGTGAATGGATTACAATTACATTTACTTGCTGGGCACTAGCGTCCCTTTCTTCTCCTTCAGACTGCAGGCTGTTTGACCTTTTTGGAGGAAGCTGAAGCCTGCCTATTAGCTTGATTTACTGTACATGGTGATTTGCATAGTTTTTCCATGATACTTTGTTTCAGCCCATTACATTTGCTCAGACTCAACAGTAAAAGTTCCTGGGACTGTAGTAATGACACTTTCATTAGCATAAAATTTAAACTATTTTTTTTAAAGAGAGGGAAAAGAAATATCCCTAAACTATATCTTTCTGCAATCTCCTATGACACATTATGAGATGCAGAGTACAAACTGGACATTTCCCCTGAGTGCAGTCTGCAAGGTAATCTTGAATTGAAGGCTAATTTTCTCTGGAAAACTCCAAATTACTTACAGATGATTAAATAGTGAGTACTTCATGATATTGGCACCTTGTTATATAATGCTAACGGGACATTCTACCTTGAAGTAACTGGAATGTATTAAATGATCTCTAGCCAAACCTGAATGATGCTTGGGACATTTTCCATTTACACCGGTAGCCTTGTTCCAAACTGAATCTATAAGGCGTGTTTTTATGTGTGGTGTATTTAAAACTGGTTATTTGCCACCACTTGAACAGCCCTACAGAGCTGGCTCGTTTGTGGTCACCAAAGGCAGAAGCGCTGAACAGATGGATGCTAAACCTTTGCTGTCTGGACAGAGAGGAAAATGCATAGGTTGCATGGCACTGGTAAGAAGTTGATTTCTGCATCATGCCTGTGGCTAAGGCAAGGCATAACAAAAGTAGGAAGAATCTCTTGCTGTTCAGCCCAGAGAGAGTCAAGCCCAAGTCTTTAGAGACTATCCAATTAAAGATCATCAGACCGTTGCCTCTTTTGTTACTGTGAATTCTAATTGTCAGCTCTGATGACCTGATTACTGGACCTTTAGGACAAGTAGATATGGGCTAGAAGAGAGGTTCCTGAGCCAGCTATGGACAAGATGGCCCACCAGACCTTTGTCTTCTACATGTTCTGATCCAGCATTTTGGAAGTTTAAACAAAGAATCTTCATGATTTTCTGTGGTCTTGATGCCAAGTCATTGTGTACCCATTTTCTTAACGGTGGTCACTGCTCTTCCACGGTGGTAGTGTGCCTTTTCTAAGTGGCAGCTGACTTGCAAGTTGCTTTCCCCTCTGAGAACAAATCAATTTTGTTGTCTGAATAGACTTAATTTTCTTTATTTACAAATCCAGTTCAGTTCTAAAACAGATTATCATAAACTGCTTACTAGGTAATCATCTCCTAGAAACTCTAGCTTATTTACAAATGCTCAGCTCTCAGAAACTGCCCTACTTAAAAAGATACTCTTAAAAAATGCTCCGAAGAGAGAGAACTTCATAGATAGCTAATATGTTGTCACTTGCTGGAGACTGGAAAAGGATAATTCAACAAAAATAGCAAAATAGTTTCCATACACAAAAGTCTTGCTTCCATGTTACAAAAGCTTTGCAGAAGTTCAATTTTGGAGTACTGTGTGGCATTGCCTGCTGTAGTATATACATTATGGACAATTTACTATAATTAACAGTCACTTATTATCTTTAAACTTCCGAGTGCTTTAAGAGTTCAGAGAGGTGCTGCATTTTCTCAGAGCCTTACTATGCTGAGAGGGTGTAGGCGGACAGAATGTGTTCACCAAGCAGGTGAACCTACTTGAAGCCAATACACCCTGCAAAAGGGGGAAATGTGTATTCTTCCATTCCCTCAGATAGTAGAAAGGGTTAAAACATCTACTGCCCTTGTTGAAGGGATGTAATACTACTTACTACTGTAACAATTTCAGCAAAATGTACAAGCACCTCTGCCAATGTAAGCATGGGCAGAATGAATTCTACACTCGTGTATTTGAAGCTGGGGGAGATGTTTGCTGGATTGCTTCTTCAGGTGTCAGTTTCAATAGATTCTTGTTCAGTGTTTACTCAAGATATCAGGGTAGTTGTCAATCACATTTTTCTATTCTTTGTTCAATAGGAGTTAGCTGAGATGTGTGACAAATACTGGTTATTCTTGTAGGAATTCCATGTAGCAATCTTGTCTCCCTTTGTTAAATGGGCATGCTGAGTGCAAGTTCCACTGACTCGACTGAAGAGTGGGAATTCACAGGGCAGTCGGTAAGAATATAAAGGCAGTTTCTTTAGCCTGGCTCATTTTGAAAGCCTTGTCACATGGGGAGAAATGATCTCCGTTTGGCCATTTGGGGGTATAAAGGGAAAAGAATATTTTCCTTCATTTGCTGCAAGCGTTCCTTCATCACAGTAGATATTTGTGTTTCATGCGCTGAATATGTGGCACTGAATTCTCTGCTAGAGGCACTTAGAGAACTCATTGCTGCCATGAGCAGCTCAGTGACTAAGCTGCTGTCAGTGAAGGCTATTAAACCATGTGAAGCCTGGCGCTTGGGCTTCCTGACAATCAAATCAGGAGCCATAGCTGCAGCACTGAATTAGAGTATTTACCTCAGTGACCTCAAAATTGTCCCGAGATATTTCTGTAAGTCTTTAGTAAAATATATTTTAAAAGATGTCATTAATCTTGCTTCAAATTCCAGGATTTGCTTATGTATCTTTAGGTTAACTGTCGCTTACTTCAGTGGTCAGTATTTTCCTGGATTCTTTTCAAGAAAGGGAAATATTTGATAGTGTGTGGGAAGGGAAAGCACCATGCTGACAACTTGTTAGATTCCTAGGGGTGTTTTCCTGGGGGATGAGATGCCATGAAAACAACTATATCATTGCAAATTCCACATTTTTGGAGCCTGTCTGATTCTAATATATTCACCTTAAATCTCACTTTCAGTGAGTCTACTACAATCAAAAGATAAATAGTTTTAAGTTCTAATATTAAGGGCTGAATAATTTTTTTTCACTGACAACCTTTTTGTCACAAAGAATTGACAATGCAGGAATGTTTTATGAATATCTGATTACTTCTCTAAACTTACAGGGGGAACCCTATATGTTTTTAATTGAAACATTTAGACTTCGTGTTTTAATCTTAAGAAGCTTTTCATTTTTTCAATGTTAATGACTTTTTTGTCAAATACGAGAACAGACATTTATGAATGTCAAAATTGCTAGAATACTGAGGAAAAATAAACCTGCTATACCTCACATATGCTCACATCTCCATTATCTGCTGTCATTATTTGGAGAGATCAGTAGTTGCTTCAGGTATGGATTTAAACAACATATATAGGTATCTCATGACTGCTGTCTACTATTCCAGCCTCTGCTATACCAAGGTCATTGAGGGCCTGGGGAAAAGGCAGCAGCTGGGTGAACAACAGTGTCTGGAGGTCAATGGAAGAAAGATGGAATTACTGATACTATGAGAAGGAAAGCACAAAATAAAATGGCACCAGTAATTAATATTAGGAATAACAAAGTGTGTCAGTGCATGGCTGTTGCAAAACTTCAGCTTCCTTTGAGAAACAGAAATATTTCTCCACAGGCTATTAGGATGGTTTCTGAGCACCTTCAGCTGGCCACAGTCTGACACCACCTTCTTAGATTCTTCTTTCTCTCCAACTTCAAAAGATAAGTTATGTGCAGCTGTTCCTAAGGCTATGTTCATAACTTAGGCTTTCAGAGCTAGCTTTCAGTAGGTGCATATGCAGGGTACATGCAGATCTCTGAATGCCAGGCAGGTTTGCTAAGAAGTGTCTACATTATGTTCTGTTATATGGACACCTTAAAGTAACATAAATGTGATTGTACTTGAGTAATTGAGGAGAATAGCTACTATTGTCTAAGGTAGCTATTAAATTCTTATAATAAGAATTTTTCTGATACTGGATTTTTTTAATTTCTTAATGAATAGCCTTACTTATCATGTACTCTCTGCTGTAATCAGTGGTTGCTTTGTTAAAAAAAAAAAAAAGTGAAAAATAAGACACGTGATACTCTTCTTTACTGTTTAGTGTTGGGAATCTTTTAAGATTACTGTGACTTAAATATGGACCAAACATTTTTAAAATTCCTTTTCCTCACGTGTAAGTCCTCAGAAAACATACTTTGGGAAACTCACCAAAACTCAGAATGAGTAAGGGAGTTGGGGGGGAAGAGAGGGAGAGAGACAGAACTATGGGGTAGACACTTTTAATCAGTGTTCTTACAACTTGTGATGCTGATGAATTGTAGGATTTCTTTCATTTTTTTCTATTTTTATAATCAGATAATCAGTGGTTTATGTACATGACAATAGCAAAGGCATACGAATGTAGATTCCACAAGGTACCTGGTGTTTTAAAAGAAGGCTTACTGCATGCTTTTTGTCAGTAAACCTTGCTGAAGAGCTGCTTCCCATCTAAGACACTCATTCCAAAAGCTTCAAGTAGCTGTTATTTTTAGTAGCTATTTATCTGAAACATAATGGAAAAGAACATCTATGCAAATAGGAGAGTACTTCCATCTTCTTGGAAGCAGCCAGGAATGCAGACAGATAATCACTAAAAGCCTTATCAGATATTGGTATAATTTCTAGCTGGCACTGGAGGTTGCTTCCTCAAGCCATTAGCTTGGTGAGTTAGTTTTTTAATAGTGCTTACAGCTGTCAAGGCTCAGGTTTTTCATCTGTTACTTCTATTAGCTAAGCATATCAAGAATGATGCAGTTACACTGGGCTTATAGCTAACTAGGAGAAATAACATTCAAGAGGTCTGTTGTGATGTACAAAGCACTCTTCTGTGCTACTTCTTCCTCAACTGCTGCTCAGTTTCAGGCATCAGGTACAGCATTTAATCAAGGTGACACTTAAGGTGGTACATAGAAATTTTAACAAAATATTATTGAGGAAAAACAACAGAGAACACTTTAGTTGATTTATTTGAAGTAGTAATGCCCCAAATGCTCGTTCACAGACTATTTCTTTTTTTTTTCTTAAGCAAATACCCTCTGTCAGGCTATCATTGAATGACTTTGTATTTGTACAGCAACTGTAATCCATCATGCTTGACTCAGCCATCCAAGGAGAGAAGCGTACAGAATAAAAAGTACACAAGCATTCTGAGAACCTGTATGAATGGGTATATTTAAATATCTGTGCACTTGAATATAGAAAATTACCTTTACTAGTGGGGAAGCTTTCATTGTTATAACATGTAAAGGTTTTAGTAGGCAGCTGTTTAAAATTACAGGCATAGCTTGCTTGTGGCAAGAAGTTTCAGAACAGCATGTGTCAGAAGACAATGCTGGTACCCCAACACATGGAAAACCAGGAGGTAATCTTCTTAACTTTTTTAGACCGACTGAGATGTAAGAGACTGTAAAACAAGGAACATTTGCCTTGAATGCTTTTTTTTTTTTTTTTTTTTCTTTCTTTTTTTAATATACAAAAGCTGAGCTTATGATATACAGCTTCTAGAATTGCTGGGTTATCTTCCAGTACCTGTCTCCCCTACTAAAACACCCTACACTGTAAAAAAGGTCTTCATGCCATAAGAAATAAGCACATTGAGTTGATTGGTCATGTCTTTTAGTGTACATTGGAACGTGTGTGCTTGCAGTTTCTGTGTAAGAGTTGCAACTAAGCCAATTCTGGCTTAGTTCTGTAGTCACACAGGTGTTCAGAAAATTTCTTATGTTTCAGTCAGCTGTAGGGCACCTAAGAGCAAGGTGTTTACCTTACAAGTCCAGAGCCAAATTGTGGTAAAATAGTACTCCAGAAAGGAGAAGAAATACCCTTCAAGTCTGATGCCAGAGGCTGAGAGCTTATGGTTTTAACACAGCTGAGAGAACTCGTCCTGCTGCCAATTAGTGAGAGCGATGGAATCATTTTTGCCTTACTGTTACTCTGATTCCAAGCTTGCTTCCTCTCCCAACACCTTCTCTGTTTCACTAGGTTTTCAGAAGTTATAAGGTCTTCTCAGTCCCTTTTGTTTCTTCCTCCTTCAGATGCTCTTCTGTTTTTTTGCCTTCTGACTGCATCTGGAGCTCAATGGCTATTCAGTTGCTTTGTCTCAAACTCTCTTATTCTTGAGTCCTTTTTAGAGGAGAGTGTCAGCTAAGGTTTCAACTGATACTTTGCATAATATGAAGAGTCAGGCTAAATTCTTATGTTACCAGTTTTCTCCTACAGTTGCTGTTGTCTAATTATTAGTGCAATTTGTATGTGACTGAATTGGAATAAGCTGAAATTAAAAAAAATATAATGTGTTAGTGAAAATACATTGTGGAAATTCCATATTTTGACATTCTTAATTTTGCAGCTATCTTGCTGCCTGGATACTAGCAAAGCTATAAAACTGAAATGCAAATACAAAGAATGAAGAAAAATCTAGAGCTATTGTTTCCATTTTTGCATTTGATCCCATCTTGTTTACTGAATGCTAGCTTATTTTCTGGATAAACTAATTACTGTCAAGGACTTGTCTGATGACTAAATGCCTTCTCGTTGGCAATAGAAGGCTCAACTTGTTCTATAATTCCTTTACATTAGAAATTATGAATGTTCAAATGTTAGATATTCTTTTTTTTCTAGAATAAAGACAGACAAGTTTGATAGGATGATTATAATATATTTTATTTCTATCATAGCACAAGTCTGTAGTGTTAATGAGCTGAATAGCCCTCTATATTCTTCAGGGTGTAAAAGAGGTCATAGGCATGTTTCCAGAAGGTTTATAAGGTCAATGGAGTATAACTAGCATGCTATAGGCCTAGGTTTAACTTGGCATTGTTTTTACTTAATAGCTAATAACAGTTTAATAATGCTAAAGAATAAGTAGCTAACAGGTCTAGAGGCAGGAAATATTGTGAGGGGTCTCAGACATAAAGGTGGTGGTTGTGATGTTGGCCTGTCATGGTGTATGAGTAGGGGGGATGCTTTATTGTACGAACACTTTCACTATATGATTATCTCCAGCAGATGTCATCTCCTTTTTCTTGAGTTCTCTGCTATCTCAAGCAACTGTGTCGTAGATGACTAGCTCACAAGTCTGTATTCTGAAGAGTGACTTAGTGGGAGATGAGCTCATATTTGAGCCCTCTGCTCCCCAGAACAAATACAGAAGTGAGCGAAAAAAAATCAGTAGTCTCTATCAGTCTTATATAGGAGACAAATCCTCTCTTGATCCCAGAGCTGATGATTGGTTTAATGCTTGACAGGGTTTAATGCCTCTACTAGGATCAGTGCACTTCACCTCTATCATATTTTTAACCCTGGCCAGCTTCCAGCGTTTCAGAGGAAGGTGAACCATGCTTGCTTTTCCCTGGTTGCCAAATTATATCTCAAGTGGATAAACCTCTTCCTGCATTGTGACCCTTAGAGCATGCAAATAATAAATGCAATAATAAATGTGACGAAAAACAATGTAAACAAAAACTGCCAGTCAAGGAGAATCCTTTCATATCTCCTGGGTAGTAGCAGGACATAAGGGAAATAGTAAGGAAGTTTTTGGACCTAGCTGAAAAGTCCTTCAAGGTTGTTAAGGGACAATACCTAATTTATTAGGGAATCTAAGATTTCGCACATTTAAAAACTACTTGCTTTTGCAACCTGGGCATCAATGCAACTGTAATGGTTAGAGGGGACTTCCTCTTCTACATTGCTGATTCCTCTTGACAAAGTGGTTAGAAGGTGTTCAGCCTTACATGGAATTTTTTGGATGGGGCTGTTGGGTAGTCAATCCTTCGGGCTATTGCTGGAAACAGCAGGCTGCTCAGTAGCATAGGCATGTGCACTGCTGCTTAGTGTACGTGTTTACTGTCCACTGTAGCAATATTGGTGTTGCAGGTAGATGGTGTAGCATGAGGTGGGCTAAGGATTTCAGAAAAAAATACACTTGTAGGCTCTCTTTAACTTTACCACGTGCTGGTCTTGGTAGAATGGAAGATTTATCAACCAGGCTATGCTCTTAAAGCTTTAAGAGCAGTATCTGGTCACCACCTCCTTCGTTAGCCAAAGACTAGAAGAAACGAGATCTGTGCCGAACATGACCTTAACATGACAGGCTCAAGCAGGCGCCACTGGCAACTTAGAATGGGAAAGATGTGTGGCTTTGGAACAGGAGAAAGGAAGGCCTGAAGACAGTAACACAACGCTGTGAGGCATGCTAAGCTCAAACCAGAGGCTGACAGTTGCAGGGCCAGGCAGGGAATCCCAGAGTGAAATCTCTACATAGCCTGTACTATGCAAAATTAGTTTATCATATCTGCATGCTGCAGTAGTTTGCAAACCTAGGTGAACCTCAGGCTTTCCAACTGTTTTGTAAGCATCGTTTTCTAAAGGAAAAAAAAATGTTGCTGCTTTGAAACTGTGCAAGAAGAAGAATGATGGCATTTTTAACTGCATAGATATTGCTGATTCTTGCTGTTGTCCGATAGATACTTGCATGCAAATTTAACATCAACGTTTTTCCAAGCAAATATAAAATAGTTGTGTTCGGGGGGGGGGGGGAGAATACAAGCAGAATAGTACAATTATACAGACCTAAAATGTATGCAGCACCTGTGGCTCTCTTTGAGGGGGGACTGTATTTGCTGCATATTTTAAGAAAGAGGACCAATGAGGGGCCTGCAGGATAAAATGATTCTAACTGTGGTCAGCAGCCTACTAGCTGCTGCTCTGATCCATGTGGCACTGGGGAGGGAGAAAATGGTAAGTGATCTTTTTTGTATGTGGAAACATTTTGAAGACTAACTTTGAGTAGAAGAGATTGAGGTGCACACATGTCGACTGCAGATGAACTGTAATATTCTTACATAGCTCAATGTCTGTTTTACCTGATTGTATCAATAAGAAATCAATGGAAGCTTTATTTTGAATATCTTTTTAAAAACTTACTGCTTTCAAATAGAAAGGGAATACATATTTTCGAACTGTAAGGAAAAAAAAATATTTTCTTTGAGATATTAAGAAATTATATGGTACTGTAAGCTACCTTTCCCCATGTCTTTTTGTGGAGGAGTGAATCAGGCTATAAATTCTAGCGCATTTTAAGTCACTGACTGTTGCTGCTGCTTTTCAGCATGCTGCAGAAGGACAGATAAAATGCAATAACTGCAATAGAGGAAGTTACTGGGGAGGTTACAGCTAGCAGGGCAAGGCAGACTATGAATTGAAGCCTTGAACCAGGAATATCTTCTCACTGGACCTCTTGGCAATGCAACAAGGATTGTAGGCTACACTGGTAGGTGTATTTAAATAAAAAAATCCAAGGTTGGGATGAAAGGAGTCTCTTTTTACACCCCCCCCCCCCAAAAAAAATTGTGCTGTCTCAAGGTGATATAGTTATGCTGGTGCAGCACTGAGTCTTATTAAGAAGGGTTGTGCTTTACAGCAAGGGTTATTGAATCAAACCAAGTGCTGGGACTCTTTTTTTGGAGGTCTTTAGCTCACAGCGGACATAGTAAGTACCGTTGAACACCATCATGGCTTAACAGGTGCAGACCTCCATCATCAGGGTGGGAGACTGAGACTGTGTCTGGCTTCTATGCAGTTGTGCAGAGCAACAGAGGCTTTGTTTTCTCTCACTGAATGATGATGGAAAGGACCTCTGGAGATCATTTACTCCAGTCCCACTGTTCAAGTAGGGACGACTGCAATGGGCTGCCTAGGACTGGCAGTTCACTTCAGAGTCTCTGCATCTCATGACCTTTATGGGCAGCCTGTTTCAAGTATTCAATTGACCACACAGGTTAAAGTTTTATTCTGTTCAGATGGAGTTTCATGTGTTTCAGTCTGTGCCTGTTGCTTCTTGTTCTGTCAGTGGGCATCATGGACCAGAGTCTGTCTGCGTCTTCATTCCCTCATAGCAAATGTTTATATGTATTGATAAGATTCTTTTTGCAATCCAGACGTCTCTAGGTTGAACTGTCATAGCTCAGATCCTCTCCTCATATGAAAGAAGATCCAGACCCTTAGTCATTTTTGTGGACCTGCATTGGATTGTATTTAGTATGTTCATATCTTGTCTTTTTCTGGGAACAAGTTGTGTGGGCCGCCAGCCAGGCTTTTTGTTCATAATGCATGCGTGAACATAGAATACAAACATAATTATTTACAAAAAATAGTTGAAAGGTGGTAGATCATGGTAACATAGAGTATTTTACCTGCAAAAATGCATTTTGGAGCTCCTCCTTTGAAGTGCTCCCTTTCCCCTAGGGAACCACTGAACTCATAGTATAGAGTGTGTAAAGCGTGCTGCAAGGTTGGTCTCCTTTGTGCTTAAAGAATGAAATGTATCTTCTATTGAAAGTGACTTCAAAATGCATCACAGGAAGCTGTAAATCAATTCATTGAAATACAGATTCTGCATCTTTGCATGAAAAGTTTTGAATTTTTTTTTTTTTTTTTTTTTTTTTTCTGGGTATATTTACATTTGGAGTCTTGTTTAGCTGGCTTTAAAAGAAGCCAAGATTTCAGGTGGGCTGGAAACTGATTTCTGTCTAGTGGTATCCTTTCTATCTGCCCTTGTTCTATTGATCTATCTATGGAGTCCTCTTAGAACAGATGAAAAGCTAGCAACTTGGATGATCAGTCTTGCTGAATGAGGCAACTGGCTTCTGCTTTCCTCTGTGGGATGCAGCTTAAAGTTCTTGAATGGTTTCTTACAGCAATAGCTTATCCTGAAAGGATTTTTGGGGGGAAGGAAGTGGATTTTCATTTTTTCAATGTGTTTTGAATCAATTTATGGAATTTACTTGAATAGCAGATCTGGGGGCCTGGCGGGCTCTACTCACATGTACGTGTTCTCAGTACAGTTGGATATGTCAGTGTTTCAGGAAACAGGCAATTACACTTTGCAGGTGTGAGTTTTTGCACTTTTGAAACATTTGGACATTAATGGGTCAAAATGTCTTTGAAAACATATCAAATTTGTACTTGGAAATATGAGCTGAATTATTGTACCTGTTCACAGACTATCCCCAGACCATAAAAATGAATGCAAAAAATAACAGCAAGAGAATGTTTGTTCTTTACAACTTAGGGAAATTCCTTAGGAAAAAAATAAGTATGATGTGTTGACATTTTTGTGGGACTGCTTAACAGTGTGCTAAATATTTTCATTTCAGTTCCTTTTATTGGCCCGTAACATGCAATCAGAAATTTCCTGGGTAGGGGCTGAAAGTAATGGACACAAAACCTAAATGGACCACAACTTACTGGAAGGAAGGGACCAATGTTTTATGGTGTATATCTACCTCCTGCCACCCTTCCCACTCCTGGCCCTCAAGCTCTGCAGAAACTGCTTTCACAGTACTAGTAACTGTTGAGAGGTCATGTCTGGGCTAGTAGAAGCTGAGGCTGGCATAACACATCTGCTTTGAAACATAGAGTTGTTGTGGAAGGTAGTGCAAGATCCCATATTCTGCATGAGACTTCTGCCTGAAGATAGCCATGAGAGAATTGGCCTACAACAAGGTAGTTGTGAAAATGTCTCAAAGACATTGGCTTTCTCTGTAAACAAACGTCCTTGTGGGTGCTCAGAGATGTATGTGGAATGGCTTTGCTGAAGGAATTGCTAAGTGAAGCAAGATTGCTTCAGTTTTGAAAATGAAATTGTGGATAAAAGGTATGGTAGAAGCCTATCCAATCATGGGAATTATGGAGTAAGTTTTTTTTTTACACCCCCCTCTCAACAAACTAAACTAAATCAACTGTCCTTACTGCCAACAAACAAACCCTGCTTACTATTCTGTTACAAAAATAAGTATCAGAGAAGTAAATGCCAGATTGAAGGTAAGATTATACCATGAGGATTACCTTGCCACAAAGACATTGTAGAGGGTGGTGTTGATCCAAAATCTCTAAATGGGTTCAAAGGTAGTTAAATATATATTTTAAAAAATCATGATTGCAAGCCCATCATTAAAAACCATGTAAGCACCACTATGATTTAGAAACTCTACAATATTCACATTTTCTGACACTTGAATTAAGTGGGTATGTAGGGAAGTATCTCTCTATACTTACCAAGTTCTTTCAGTGCTTCTTACACATCTGCTGTCTCTTGTCAGAGATAAAGTACTGTGTTGGATGGGTTTTAGCCAACCCTACTTCAGCTATTCGTGTGCAGCCGATGAAGCTGTTCTCCACTATCACTTTGTATACAATTACAAAGATGGACACTTGAATCTACCCAGTAGACATAAATTTCTAAGTGAGAATATTGATGTTAGTAAATTACATTAGCTTTTACACTAGAATTTCTCCCAGGAGACACCATAGCTTTATATGAAGCTGGAGCATATGAAGTTCCAGTTTTCTGTTCAGGTAAGCCTAAACCTATATGTTTGTTCAGCAGATGACTTACCTCTTTTATATGTGGCAAAATGTTGTTCTGTGCTAAAAGAAACCAAATATTAAAAGGAGACAAAATAGAGAAGAGAATGTGATAATCAAATGTCTGGAGGAAAAAAAAAAAGGGGACATGAAAATACTTCAACTTGTTTTAGTCAGTGTCAGTGCTTGACAGCTTCAGTGGCTCTTTCCAAAATGAAGAACTCATCAATCAGCAGGTTTTCGTCCTCACTGATATGCTGTAGGACAGCTGGCTTATTTCTATGTTCTTTTATTTTCCTTTTAGATGATCATGGCAGTATAGATTATCTGTTTCATTATTTACACTGGGCCTTGAGGGCAAGGCTGGGGGGACAGTTTTCCAGGTGTGAAACATTCCTATTTTTATTATTATTATTATTATTACTGAGCATTCCTTTAGGAAAATTTGGTATATCATAGGCACTTGGATACTTGTGACAGTTGAGTTATTGGTAGACACTCAGGTTTCTCAGTATTTACTTTCCTTCAGATTGGAAGGAAAAAAACCCTCAAGAACCACTGGAAGTGAAGGCCATCAAAATCATCATAGTGGTGCTTTCAACAGTTTTCATTGAGCCATTACCTTAGAATCCAATGCTTGGCAGTAATGAATCATGTTCTGTTAGCTTCTTGTCCATTGTAATGCAATAAAGGATGATATACGTCAGGCAAGGATTGTCAGAAATATGCTATCTGTTGATTTAAAACAACATTTCAGTGTGACAGCTTTTAAAATTCATGATAAAAATATGAGCATAAAGATCAACCCATTACTTATGTATACATGCCCAGGGAGTATATTTTGATACAGATGATTGAAAAGCATTTATATCACTTAGCAATGCTTTCTCCACTTTTTAGGGACACAACTATAGTGTTTGGAGTGATGAAATTACCTTCGCTTAACATTGAACGTATGCGTAGTTACCACTGGTAGCATCCATGGGTGTAACAGAAATCTCTTCATTAGTGATTGTTACAAGCTGTCAAATGGCTCACTGTAAATGTAGTCATTCACTTCTCCACTACAATCCATGAGGTCAGAGAACTGGAAAGCTGGAACATGCAGACTTGCTGGCCTCTTAATCCAAAACAGTCTATACTCATTTTTAGATGCATGCTGTCTTTAGCAGGCAGCTACAGAATTACGCCTTAATAATAATGCTCGGCAGAACTTGTCAGTTTCAACTTGGCTTTTCATGGATGTTCACCCAGGGACCTTTCATTGTACCTACATAAAAACAGTGCATGGCAAGTCCCATGTCCATGAAGTGTCAGACTCCCTTTGCGTGTGCAGAACCATTGGAAATAATTTATGATTGGTCCAACAGATGCTTCTCACAGGTGTTTGTCTCCTTTACTTTGTGTGTTCTCTGACCACACACTGGCAATGAGATGCATGTAATGTATATGTGCAGTAGCTCTACAGCTTGTGCACTGTGGTGGTGATCTAGATGGTGTTCTAGATCTTAAGATATCTGGGAGCTGGTTCTGATTGTCAGTGTGGGAGCAAATTTTCCAGGTAGATCCTATTTTCCCCACTAAAAACTTAAATGGAAACTCCATCCTTATGACCTTTACAGCATGGTCCTAATATGCATGCATAGGTAGTTATTCTCTCAACATCAAAATTAGAAGGGCACTGCAAACATCAGTATTTTTTTCCTCCACAGCTTTTTTTCCGACAGTTACCAGTAATATGGATCTGTTGCTTTTATGAGATGAAAAATGAGCTAATAGTGCAAAAGAGAAAGGAAACTTTTTTTTTTTTTTTTTTTTTTTTTTTTTTTTTCTGGACTAAATCTGCTTCCCTTTTAGCAGCAGCTTTCAGTTAAAAGTAACTACATATGTGTGTCACTAGCCATCTCTTAAAATAGATCCAACAAAGTGGGTATTGAATTGTTTTAGTTTCAAGAGCTTTTTTGCTTTGGTGAAGTACTTCCAAATAATAAGAATGTGATGTTCCTCTTACGGACATCTAGAAATAGGCACAGAATGCATAGGTAGTAAGTGCTCCACTGTCTTCTGAGAAAATTTAACAAATCTGTTGCAAAGTAAGCCCTTTTAGGATAGTTGATCCAAAAACTGGGGAAGAGGGAGACATTGTCTTTCTGTTTATGTAGGAAGCATGCATTTACATCATGTTTATGAAATCTGACCTTATGTGTTTGTAGAAATGAATAAATCCTGGTGTCATTCTTGAGAAAATACTGTGGTGGACAGAGGAAAAACTTTCACTGCAAATCTGTTTTGTTTAGCTTTTTCTAGAATAAAGGGGCTTATATGATACTACTGGTAAGTATACAGGTATGAACCCCACCCAGTATGTTTTGAAGCCAATGACACTTCTCAGCTTTTAAGAGGTGAAATACTAAACTACCAGGATTTTCATAAGGAACAGATTACCAAGTTGATTCTTCTAGTATATGTTCTGAAAGAAAGGCCGCAGCATACATTAACGCTCTACTGGACAGAAAGAATAAGAAAGCAAGCTAGCAAGATTTTATTCTTGAAAAATGTGTCAAGGCACTTGAGTCTTCTTAGACATTGGATCAAATCAATAAAAATCCTTTGACTGTAGAACATCTCATTTTAAATGGAAAGAAAATCTCAGCAGTAATAAATTTTGGAATTAAGTGATAAAGACCAAGAAAAAGGATCAGATTACTTAAAAATACCCTAGGCTGTAAACATGCTTCAGAGCTGAAATGAATGCAGTGGTATTCTTGACTGCAAAATGAACTAAGGATGGTCTTCCAACCAATAAAGCTGGGCGGAGGTATGGTTTGTTTTCTTCTGAATCCTCGTGTGAACCAGGGAATAGTTGCTGTGTGCCTCAGAGTATTTTTGCCTTTCACATCATGATACTGTGATGTGAAATTAGTTACTCTTGACCTTGAAATTTCAATTGACCTTGAAAGGAAGGTTTAATATATCTGAAGGAGGGAGATGGACTTAAAAGAAAAAATAAAATCACGTTTGTATAGATCACCCTGGAGTAAGGAGAAGATGGTGGGCCTTAACCCAATGATGGGGGGGGTGGGGGGGGAGGGGGAAGGAAACACCAACCCACCAACAAAACCCACAACCCTGTCATCCCTGCCTTCTTCTACACACTTGCATTGTGCCTTGGAGAAGAATTTAATTGAGTGGATAACTGCAACTAGTGATATGTAAAGTATTTGGAGGAATTAATACTTTTCCCAGTGCTGCTTTTCACGTATTAACAAAGAATATTTTGAAGACTATGTCCTTTTTCAGTGGCCGTCATACAACTTGACTAACCTCAACCTCCTCTGAGTTTTGTGTGGATACGAGAAAAATTTATCACACTGTTGTCCAGAAGTCTATGAATACTCTGTCTTAAAGATAGGTTGTACTACTTATTTTGCTTTCTTTCATTGCTTTTCTGCTTCTATCACATTATTCTTTATTGGGAGAAAGAAAGAAAAGTAGTAGCATCTGACTATTTAGTTCTGTGAGCATCAGGAAATGTTCCTGCTCCTGTATTAGAATTGGATACTGTGACGCTGAAAGAGCATTGACTCTCCTTTCTGTGAGTACTGTTTTATATGGTATACAGCTGTTTTGTTCTCACAAGTGTTAAACCTGTGATCTTGGCATTTGCTTATTATATAAGAGAAAAGATGGAATATAATGTGTCTCTGAACAGGTATTTTTTGGGGAGTGGTGATGAATTTATATTGACCTTTATATATAAAAATCAGCAGTATATGCAGGATCAGGTCTCTTTTAGCTATTTTTGTGCATCTGGTAGGTGAACGTCTTTTCTTTTTATTCATATGCTTCTGTGCCCTCTAACGAATTTATTAGCAGCAATTAGCAAGCACACGTGAAGAGTGTCCCTGCAAAATGAATCATTTTGGCAGGTTTCAAATATTCAATGTCACTTGCCTTTTGAACACTTTTTAACCCTGTGTGAGCTGTACGTGGCAAGGCTTTGCTAGCAGAGGTGGCTTCTGTGGCTCCTATCCAAAGCTATGCTTTTTTGTTGGGTGCACTTGATGAAAGTAAGGTCCACCTTTAAGCTTACACAGGCTCATCGCTTTACCTCTCTTAGTGAGCTGTCGTAATCAGCTGTACAGTGTGAGGCATGCAGTAAGGAAAAATTAAATCATGTGATGTTAGGTTTATAAATGTCCAGGTTTGTGCCACATTATGGCCATAAACTGTGGTCTTCACAGGTATGAAGAACCATCTACAGGATATACAGAGGACAGCTACTGACTTGGGATCCAAATTACCCTATTCTTAGGTTAAGGAAGAAGAAGGAGGGGGAAGGCAAATCTCAGAGGAGACAGTTAAGAGAATGGTATGCATACATTTGTTTTTAGATCACAAGCAGCACCCTCTGAAGACAAAATAGCTGGTAGACTGAGCGTGTGCACGCAGTCCTGAAACCCTTATGTCTCTAGAGACTTAGTTCCAGAGCTTAGCACACCTCACCAAACACTTGATTAACACCTAGGAACATCCTGCCTTTACCATTGGAGGTGCTCGGCTGTACCTCTTAAACCATGTACAATGTACTCTGGCCAGGTCACTCTTCAGTGGCATAAAATTGAGTGTTACTCAGGACTTGTAATGTTTGGACTTGCAGTACTGTAAGAGCTGCCTGTTCCTGGCGTTTCAGTGAAGTTCAAACACATTTCTGCAAGGAAAATGAGCAATGCAAGAAGGGAGAGGATGAGGATCATAGTGATTACTATTGTGAGGATGAAATGTCTGTCAGTCCTCATTGTTTTGTAACCATTGCAGAACAGGTAAACCATGAAACCATGTTTTCAGGTGTGTGGGGGTATTTGATTGTATTCTGACTGGACAGGGTGGCAAAGGCATCTGCAGGGCAGACTGGTGCTAACCTTGAGGGGATCAGTGCCAAAACCTTAGTCCATCCCTCTTCTTCTTTGTGTAGAAGTTATTGGAGAACTAGGAATGTCTGACTGCAAAAACTGGCAGTAAAGCTCTTCCATCTCTGATTTTTTTTTGGCATCAGATTGGGTTTCAGGTTGGATCTTTCACAGGTTGGATCTTTTTCTGGAGGGGAAAAAAATGCAATGATGGTAAATGGCTGAAAACCTGCAAGCCCTGCTTCAGGGATGTTACCATTTGGCTGAAATTCGAGTTTGGCTAGAGGCTTGCAGTGGGATGAACTGATTGCATGATCATAAACTGTGGTAATGTCTAAACATTTGGATCCTCCCCTGTTCCTGCTCCATTCCCTTTCCTCCAGCACACAAACTCTAGAAATGAATAGCCATCTTTTTCAGCTGGCATTAGTGAGAAATTATGCAAAACCTACATTTAAGTCACCTTTTGGCCTGGTAATTTTGGAGATATGTTGTCTGTTTAATCCCTCAGAATAGGTGCTTTGAATACTTAAGTGCCCATGCCACAATGTGTACTGGAATAAATACATCTTCGAAAAACCTGTCAAGACCGTTGTTTTACTGCCTCATTGTTTCCATCATCATCTTTCTGAATTGTCATCTGTTCTTTCTATTTAATTCAGACTTAATCAGAATCCATGAGGACTTGGAGACTGTTGTCATCTGGCTGAGAGCAAGGACAGTTCTGCAATTGTCAAGTTGCATATTGGAAGGAATAAAAAATGTGGATGAATTTCACAGAATCACAGGAAGTTGAGGTTGGAAGGGACCTCTGGTAGTCATCTGGTCCAACCACCCTACTCAAACAGGGCTACCTAGAGAGGGTTGTCCAGGTCCATGTTCACCTCTCTTGACCGGCTGGTGATGTCTGGCATAATGCATTAGCTTTCTTAGTGTCAAGGGCACATTGCTGACTCATACTCAATGTGGTGTCTACCAGGACCCCCAGGTCATTTTCTGCTAATTTGCTTTAAAGCTGGGTGGCCACTGTCAAATACTGGTTCTTGGGGTTGCTCCTTCCCAGGTGCAGGGCTCTGCACTTCATTGGGATTTTTTTTGTCAGCCATCCTCTCCAGCCTGTCAAGGTCCTTCTGAATAGCAGCATGACTCTGTGACAGCCACTCCTCATAGTTATGTGTCATCTGTGAATTTACTGAGGGTGCACTCTTCTCCATTGTCCAGATCATGAAGATGTTAAATGGGACTGGACCCCATACTGACTAGTGGAGTACTCTGCTCGTTACCAGCCTCCAACTCAACTAGACTTTGCACCACTATCCTCTGGGTCCTGCTGTTCAGCCAGGTTCAGTAATGTTTCCATGACATGGTGCAATATCTACTCAGCACTGGTTCTCTTTTGTTTTACAGTGCTGGTTGGCAACAATCAAATACATTAAAGCCTTGTGAGAACTGAAATGTTAATGGGGAAAATATAATTAAACCTTATCCAATTAAACTTATCCTAATAGAAATTTCTCAGTACATGTGAGTAAGTTGTAAGGCAGTATCAGTCAGAGGCACTTGCACATCAGTAACCCCTTCTGTAGGGCACAAGAATGTTGTGCTGAATTTTGAAGGGGGACAGCCACAGGAAAACTGGCATGCTTCTTTTCAAGCTGCCAGTTGGATGGGATTCCCTAGTGCATAAATGCTTTTCATTCATCAATGGTTGATTATTTTCATTAGTTTGCTGTTGTTTTAGCATGTAGTCAATATTTATGGTGTTAGTTCACTGGTTTCATTGTTGTATATTAATTACCTTTTAGCAGCTAGGTTTTAGGTTTAAGATGAATGCACTGGGGTTAAGAGAGGTAGACCTGATGGATGTGGTTAGCTGTCTGGGTTGTGGGGAAGAGATTTTTGACAGGTAGAACATAAGTTTCTCTGAAGAGAAGATAAAGTGAATTGGAAGCTTGAAAGCATATTTCTGTAGATAGACTTGCAAAAAAGCCATGGGGATTTGTCAGCTGGAAGACAAGACAGAGTGGGTGCATGCCTTGGGGAAAAGACAGCTAAGAAAAAGTCAAATAATACCGGAGAGCAAGAAGGGACAACTAAATGCCAGGTAGAAGACATGCCATCAAGGGCATGTGTCAGAAAAGTAAAGCTTGTCAACCAGAATGGAATATAAGATGGGTTCAAGCTTGATCCCAGGTGAGTATTGCTTTCTCCATTAGCTGCTTGCTCTGTTTACCTTGCAGTATGCATTTCAAGTCTCCTTAAAATTACATTCACTTTGAGCACTGAATTCCATCGCTTGAGCTCTGGCCATTTTGGAGTACTGGACTAGATATTCTACCATGGGGACCTGACAAGTCGTACAGCAGCTTATGGATATTGCAGGCAAAGGACAGCCAAGTAGGTGTATCTCCTCATGCCTTCATTGGCAAGAAAGCTGATTAGAAGCATGGTGACGATTAGAAGCATGGTGACTATTATTTCTTGTAACAATTTAAGTGCTTGTAGGGGAAATCCCATCCCTCCTGCTTCTAAACTTGGGGTGAGTAAAACTGGTGTGTTCATAACTTGCTTTTTACAGGAGTTGCAGATTTTTCTGAGGGCCTGTTATTTTAAATATTTCATGTTTGTATACATTTCATTTCTCTTTTCAAAGGACAGTTAGGAAACCTTGTTAGTATCTTACTGTAGAGATAGGAGGGAAGTGAATTGTTAATGCTGATGTCTGAATGGGTTTACTGCTCATGTAAATGTATGATTTGGACACAGATTCATGATACATGAGCCTCAGGCTTGAATTCAATTGCTTGAAAGCACGTATAGGCATTGTTGTGCTGCTCCATGTCACTCTGGATGCTGGTCTAAAATGCCTCCATACCGATTGGGTAGAGGGCTCAAGGACAAAGAAAAGTCTGGCAGAGATGAAATGCATGGTTTCCTACAAATCCCTGACCAGACTTACCTTTAAATGCAAATCTTCTGACCTTAGATAAAAGTAACTTTTTGCAGTACTTCAGAATTTAGGTGAGAATAATTGAATTCTACTGGAAGAGACTAACCTCTAGTAAGTTAGTTTGACAACCTGGATTTCAAAAGCAAGGGTCTTTTAATGTTTCTAAGGAACTTAAATATTCTGCTTCCATTGCAAGTCAGTGACGTGTGGTTACTTGCCATTAAAAATACTGTCCAGAGAAATTAGCCTCTCAAAGCACAGATATAAAGTGAATCCAAGCATTTCTGCACGGTCCTGATTTTAAAATTATGATGTCTTAGCTATTCACTATGAAGATATCTTGCTCATTGGTCTAAAGGAAAACAAAAATCTGAATGATTTCTTGAAAATATGACTGAAATCGAAGTTTTTGAACTTTCTTAATTGGGTATTTGTTTCACCATTCTGTAGTGGTCTTCTAGGGCAAGGGAGATGGGAGTGAAAGAAAGCTGCACATACTGTTTTAATGCATAAGTTTGTGTCCTGCCTCTCCTCTCTGTCCTGGAGAGCGGAATAGTCTTTCTCATGAGAATTAATCCAAAAGGAAAGTCTGTGCAGCAAGCACATGTTGCTGGCTCATACTCATTGAGCTTTTATGACTTCTGTGTAATAAAATCTTTTTGTTAGACTTTCTGCCCTGTTTTTCTATATAATCTTCTATAATGGAAATCTAGGTTTCAAGCTTGTCTTTTTTTTTTTTTTTTCTCTGATCTTTCTGAAGTCTTCTCCATTCTAGAAGTTAAGTACTGATAAGCTATGTTTCTTACTTATTGATGATACAGTAGAAACGCATGAGCAAATGCAAGAGGAAAGACAGAAAAAGTTGTCTAAAAATGAAGGATTACCTTTTCTGTATTGTCTGTTTTGGGCTTGATAGGAGCCCATTCACTGGAAAGCAAGCAGCATAGTCTGCCAGTTGTGCTAGGGGGTAGAAATGTGAACTTCATGCAAATATAAGTGGCAGGGCTTCCTACCAGCTCACATGCTGCTGTAGGTATGTTTAGGGAAACATTTGTGAAGATCTGGTAGGAAGGAAACATGACCATTTCTCCTTTCCTTGTAGAGTTGCATTTTGGAACTGTTGTGAGGGGGGCAGAAAAAAGCAAACACCTACAAACCTGAATGGCTGTGCCCACATGGACTTGTTGGCCTTGAGTACTTGTGTGGTTTTTAAAACAAATCTGTGTTGATGGCTGTTCACTGTGTTTTTATTTGCCAGGTGGTTTTGGTATGTTCTGGTCAAGGTGTCTGTTTCTGCTTGTGATGACTGTTTTTAAACATAGCCCACAAGACAAAACATCCACAGAAATAATACTGAAACATGTCCAGCAATTGCCTTCCTGAACTATATTCTGTTTTACTGGGTTTTCTCTTATACCGATGTTGAGAATTGGGATTAGTATTTCTAATAATTTTCTGCTACTTGGAATCTGCCCTTAGCAGAAGAACTGCACCTGAGATTTTTTTTTTTTTTTTTTTTTTTTGAGATGGCATTTTTTCTGTGGTGTGCTACTCAGTCATGAAATCTGTGGTCCTAAGATTCATGTTAAAGCAGAGCAAGGCGTAGGACCAAGAGTGTGCAGCACTGTTGCCTTTAATCTTAGTCATCTCTTCATCGCTTATTGAGCATTGTAATCTTTCACCTGCCGAACAGACAAGAAATCCTGTGATGAAAAAGAGCATGTTAGCATTTTGAAGCTCACATTGTGACTTATTGTGAGTTTGCTCTTTGAGTTTTCCAACTAATGACATGGAAGGAGAATTCCCCGCCCCAGGGTCTAAGTGAATAAGAGGCTGTATGATCTTTTCTATAAACTGTATAAGGCAAGGCATAAGATTTTCACTGAGATATGTCTTCATCTGATGCTTTTTGATAATTGGAGGGGCAGTGGATGATTAGGTCAAGCTTGTCTTTCATGACTGAAAAGAGCAACACAATCCTTCAAATATCTAGACTGTGATCAGAAGGTATTACAGCAAAGCTATGATGGAGTGTGAAACAGCTTGGGGAGCAGAGTGGGGCTTACCAGGATGTCAAAAATCATACAATGCCCTTATAATGAAGATGGAAGGAGCTGAAGTTAGTTTCTGCTGTCTGTCTTCTGGTATTATTTTAGAGATGATGCAAACCCATCTGGGAATTTATAGTGGAATTGTAATCTGAAGTGTTGCGTTCTTCCCTTAGTGCTACAGACAATTTCCTCAACTTGAGGCCTGTTATTGAAGTGCTTGTACTGATTAAAACATTTCAACAGAACTCCTTCCTGAATTGAAGAATAATCTTTCAATAAAGTCAGCATAGAATGGAGCAAAAGTTAGCCCTTTTGCATTCTTGCAGGTGGGTATCAACACTTTGGAAGGAAGTGAAAAAACAACCATTCTGAAAGAGTGTATATAGCGCAACGTTAAAGCTGTTGGAAGCAGAAGCTGTGTAGAAAACAAATTTAATGAAAGTCAGCCAATGATGGTGCCTGCTTGCATTATGAAAAAAATGTATAAAGTAATAGAGGTGAGTTTTTTTTTGCCCAAACCTGCTGCTACTCTGGCTGTTTTTGTATATGACTTGGTTTTAACTTTTGTATTTGTATGAACCATACAAATGGCCTGGCATTCTTTGCTGCGTATGTTGCCTGCAAAATTCCCTATAACCAGGAATTGCAGCCTTCCTGCAGTGTGATGCCAGCTCTTGCTTTAAAGGCTTCAGTGCCATTGCCTGATGAGAAGAACAGGAGGATCTGCCAGCTTTTGGAGACAATTCTGTCTAGGCTAACTAGAAAGACTTCCCAATGAATTTATCATTTATGTGTTTCATTTTAAAAAATGGCTGACCAAATACTGGTTTATTTTAGAAAAAGGAAATGGATAGAGATTGGGTTGTAGGATAAATGTGATTAAGAAGCTTCTCACCATAACTGGGGCTATGGAGAGTTTGGGTTTTGAGCATTCAAATCGAGTGTGCTGATGAGTAGGAAAACACAATGTTTGAGTTGGGTCTATTATAATTTCAAGAGAGAATGAGATTTTTACTTCCTTTTCACTGCCCACCATTTGTTACACACATTTGTTGTATTGCACAAAATGGCATTTTAATATACTAGTAGTGGATGACATTTTTGAAAAGTGCTTATGGCTGAAACCATTTGGAAAATTACATTTTTTTTTATACTTAACTACATAAATAGATGTATGGATCTTGTGCCAGAAAATCTGTTCTAAAATAGTAGTTAGAATTCTGATAGAAATCTGTGATAAATGCCCAGTAGAGATGAGTAAAAAATAATCTTCCAGCCCAGAAGAAATTGCGTAGCTAATACAAAAGATTAGGGACATAAGAGAAATTATTAAAAAAAAAAAAGGGGGGCAAAAACATTGCAGATCAGGTGTAAGTTAATAGGAATTTCAGATATATACTTATATTTTCTTCACTCTTCAAAGTGGAAAGTAAGATTTATAAAGGGAAATATCATAAATTTTTACTGCTATCATATAAGACAACTGATTCTGGTTAGGTGCACTAAATGTCATGTACTGAAGTGTGAATATTCAATCTGATAAAGTAAAGTTAGTTACAGCAGTGTCAGACAAGTGAATATACTGCTGTAATGGAATTCTTGAAGTAAAAATTTTGTATAGAAGATGCTTCACTTGTATGCTAATATTTTTGGTGCTGCTATCCTTTGAAAGGGCACCTTCAGCTGTTTTTCTCTAAGGAATGGAATTAATGTCATCACCTTACATATGGAACTGATAGATTTATTTTTAGAATGACACAACTGTATTTGTCTTACTATATATATATACACACACAAGTTAGGATTAATTCAACAGCCAAGATTAAAACAAAACAAAAACAAATGAAAAAAGCAAAACACAAAACCTGAGTACTCAAATTGCAGCTGAAAGTAAAAACACAAGGAAAAAGCGTTTGATATGGTACAGCCGTATGATGGGATATTTGTGGCTAGCATAAATGATTGTGGTGCCATTGATGTCAAAGGCTGCTTGATAAAGGTTTGTTCAGTGTAACCCTGGGAATAGTCTTACGATGTGCCTCAAAGTGGGCAAAGGCCCATAGGAATTAGACAAGAAGAGTCTGACAAGTAACCATAAAAGCTTTGTCACATCAGACATCATTTATTCTATAT
Organism: Nettapus auritus; assembly: GCA_011076525.1. NCBI lineage: Eukaryota > Metazoa > Chordata > Aves > Anseriformes > Anatidae > Nettapus > Nettapus auritus. Next base: position 22,441,189 of record CM021767.1, read on the forward strand.
ATGCTATGTGTGAAAAGCTTTTTTAGAATGAGTCAGACATTGGGGGTGAAAGTGTATAGCTCTGGCACCACTGTATGAAAGCTAGGCTCTTCAGTCACCATGAACACAAATGTACTGAGTCTCAGTAAAGAAATGAATACCTTTAGAAGCAATTTAGAATAACATTTCCTTCCTCAAAATGCCACAGTTTTAAAATATTGTATCTCAGATGTCTTTTGGGCTGGGACCATGAGCAATATGTCATTGGAAATGAGATCATTGGTGCGTTTTATCCAGTGGGCTGCAAAACACTTGTATGCTGCCCCGGCAGGTCCTGTTGTGTTTTCAGATGGGCGAGTTTAGGTGCAAAAACCTGTCTCTATGGCAGTTTGACTCATGAAAGGTCAAAAAGAAAGGAAGGAATCTGCTGACAGTCCTCATTTTATTTTGTTATGAAATAATACATAAAATGTTGTAAAAACAATAGGAGCATAAGCTAACATTTAGGTGGTGACTTAGAAATCAGATTGTGTATCTGATGGTCCCTCTGGCTCCTTAGCTCCGGAGTAGCTCCGCAGTAGAAGGTGGCATACTGCTCTGACACCTGTTTGTGAACATTTTTCTATCTTCAAGACCTATTGTCCATCACTGTAGCTTGTCCTCTTACCCTTCTAGCCTTGGGTCTTTGGTGCAGTAGCACCATTTGATTCACTGTTTTCTGCACCTGCCCTGCCCCCAGCAACTCTAATCCAAGGGACAAAGAACAATGCAATGGGTATCCAAATGAACAAGCTCGGATACCAACAAGCACTGAGAGCTCTGCACGGGTTCATGTGAAATGCTTTGGAAGTCTGGGTTTATCAGCTCCTCTGGAAGGGAAGGAGCTGACGGAGCTCTCTGCTCCGTTCTTTGCTTGCAGGCGCCTTACTTCCATATAGGAACTGTCGTAGCTTTTTAATGCTGTAGACAAATTCAGTTCTCTCATGGCTGTAAGAGAGGGAAAGAATGGGAAAGAGTTGGTGTGAATTTAAGTGATGATGGGAACCTGGGAAGTGTTAGTAGGGCTATATGGAGGAAGAGGAGGATGGAGGATCCAATGACAGGTAGATTGGTGAGTCTGGATTCATTGCTAATTTGAAGGACTTGAACTAGAAACTGCCTTTTTTTATAAAGAATGGGAATGTGGGAAAATTTTGAGTTGTTTGAGAGAAGGTGGTGCAGAGTAAGAGCTTATACCTTGAGCCAGCTATGGTTATGAAAAATGGTAGTGAAAATCATTAATATTACACCGTTCAATAACAATCTACCCTCCTCCATTGTATTCTAACTGTCAGCGCGGTTTATAGGCTGTAACTTATTTGTAATTATTCTGAAATACCAAATGAATGAATCGTATATTGGGGTAATTCCCCCTGGTGACTGTCCTACAAAAAGTTGGCTCTATTCACCTCCCACAGCTGTAAAAAAGAAAGAGTTAAAAAGGGGGATAATTACCTTCCTCATCTGTGGTCACCAAGCAGAAATAGCTGCTTAAAAAAAAAAAAAAAAAAAAAAAAAGATTAAAACCTGAGGCTAAAACAGAGTGTAGACTAATTTCAGAAACAAGAACGTGAGGTTGATGACTGCTGTGTGGGTAAGAAGCAACGAGGGAAAGGAATAGCTTTTCTTCTGGGAATGTAAAACCTTGCTTGACTTTCACAAAATGGTCTAGGAAGTGGTGATATTCAGAGTTCCTTGTCTGATGCTAGCAAAATGTCAACTAGACAAGTGTTACACTTGTTACACTTTATCCCTTAGCCCTAATAAGATTAGAATAGCTGGGAATGTCTTTGGGAATGGATGGTAGGCCAGTAGTAGCAGAGAAATAGCTGTGCTGGACCTGACTTCATCCTTCCTGTGGAAGCTGACTGTTGATGGGTAGTGCTTGCTTTTTGCCCCCAAAAGGTAAAACCCATTATCCAGACCATGCGTGATCCCTTGCTCCTGGTGGAGAGGGAGCTGAACGTGTAGGAACAAAGGGTTAAACAAAGCCACCTTGTGGGCTGCATTAACAGAGTGTAGAGAGACAGGACCAGAAACTTGAAACTTCAGTGGGGTGTACAGTATTACCACAAGAAGCAATGGGCTTTATCTGCAATGTGTGAAATTCTAATTAATTATAGAGTGTTTTTTTTCTTAGTTATAAATCATGAGAGGGGTGAAAACACCGAAACAAGGGACCAGAGAGGTTGTGTGCTCCTGGAGATTTTAAAACTTGCCTTGACAGCCTGCCATGAGTGTCTTGATCTTGCTGGCTATGATTTGAGTGAGGTACTCGACTGGACCAGGTGACCTCCAGGGGCCATATTCCATGATATTCTATGATACTGTGTACTGGTCTAAATCCTATTCTAGAACTGTATGCATTGTCTGTGAGATGCACTATCATACCCGAACAGAGGGGCACTTCATAAACAAGTCTGTTCCAGAGGATAATAGAGCTATTAGGAGCAATCACTGTCTCTTTAGAAAGAACTAATATTGTCAGGCAAGCTAGGTTATACTCCTGGATGAAACCATAAAAAGAGAAGCTAAGGAGAAGACAGGGAGTGATATAGTTATTTTGGTTTCTGTGTTTCACAATGATATTTGCTTGATTAATTTTAATTTAGGATAGATATCTTATGTGATCTAAATACTCTTACTTAGAGACTGGGAAGAAAGGTAAGGGCAATTTTCTCCATAGGTAGGACTTTATAAGATGCATAAAACTACCTCTCTTCTTATGTAACTTGCCCGTTAATGTCAGAAGAGGTCATGTACCACTTACAAAAATTGTTATTCCAGTGCTGAAACCTGTCCCTGGAGCAGATTTGGATTTTTTTTTTTTGCCCCTCAAACAATCATTGATGTATATGTTTACATTCCTGGAGTCTTAATGTTTTCAGTAAGTTATCTTCATTAATTACCTCAGAGTGGGTTTAAGCATACACTAATGACGTTAACAGATAATATCAAATTGAAGTGAATTGCATGCGTCACTGAAAGTAGGAGGAGAAAGACTTAAGCTAGCTAATAAAAACTTAAATTAACAATGTGATACTCCATTTGGAAAAAAAATATGCAAAGGTTTGAGGAAATATAATCCAAGGCTTAGATAAGCAGTGGGAGGTAAACTGTGAGAGGTTTGAAAGTACTTCAGGTCTTAATAGAAATGCATTTTTTGCAATGTGTTGGAGTTTTGCTTAATTACAGTATGAGTTAAGCAAAGTTAACTACAGTATGAGTACAGAGCCTAACTACAGTATGAGCGGTCTTGTTTCTGGAGAGCACGTGGTGTGGTTGTGGGTACCTGACCTCTTACTGTTTTTTTTTTTTTTTCTTGATCAAATGTTCTTGTGTCCTTAGTTTTGCATTTCTCATTTAAATCCATCTTTTTTTCTGACATGTTGACTCTCTAGTGCATGGCAGGGCCTTTTACATCTGCTATAGATGGACAGACATAATGCAGACTAAAACTGAATTTGGGAAAGGCAGGTGAGACTTTAATTTGGACCTTCAGTTGAGTGATGTATTGTTTTTGTTGAATTAATAAATTGAAGTGACAATTTGAGAGGAAAAAAGTGATTAGTACACATCTCTATAGTTACTTGTGCCACCTAAATAGTAAATGCAAATGTCTTCTGTGTGTTAGGTGGCAAACTTGCTTTAAAGTTGTCAGATGTTTAATGAAAATGTCTGTTTTGGTAGGTGGGGTAGTATATCTGCAACTTGTAGAGAAATGAGTGTCAGTAACCACCAGAATTGTTTTTCTTTCTGTAGAAGATGACTGGCGAAGTATGGATACCCTGGGAAATTGCATTTTTTCTGCACTCCTCCCTCTGTGGACTTTGGCTTTGGCTCTTAGGTAACTTCAAAGAGAACTTATTTTCTTTCCTTCCCTTAGAAACTGTTGCTGTGCAGCTTGGATGAGATACTGGCATTATTTTTACAGTGAGGAGCACATTATGCTCTAGGGCAGATGAAAAGAAGCAGCTGTGAAAGTAAAAGGTGTTAGTAATGCTAAGTTTCCCTTGCCAGATTGAGGTTAAGAATGGTAAGCATTAATTGTGCTGTATTAGTGAAGAGCTGCTCTTGTGCTCCGAAGAGGTTAGTGAGCTCTGTGGTGTTTGTACCTAGACGGCTCTTCAGTGCTTGAGAATCTTTACTCTGAGTCTCTTCAGCCCCACGGATTATTAAACTTTCTTTGTACATCTTGAAGATGACAAGGTGAAGTGTGGTATAGAGGTAAAGAGCTCTTATTTTTAGGAGGCTAATTGTGTCAATATCAGCCTGACACAGTATCATTCAGTTCATACTTGTTTGGCCCCTATTACGATAATATGTAGGCCCTCATTTGTAATTTGTCTCCTTAAGCCTCGGGCAGAGCAAAATTGCCCTGAAAGGTCATGCATGGCCTTTCCGGTAAGGCATAGTCTCCAAAGCTTGAGGTTGCTTCTCACTTCCTACAATGCATCAGCATGTCATCTTACCAGAAGCCAGTCTGTGTGGTCTCCTGTCACCTGTGTGCCCTTCGTCCTCCATTATGTGGGAGTGCTCTTTAAATAGGACATGAATTTTTGCATGAAAAACTGACAAATCACAATATTGCTCCTCTGAACAGGCTGACTACAACCTGATTTTTGTATCCCAAGTTCCTAAAGCTCAGCTTAAGCTCATTGATACAGCTACAAGTAGCCCTACCGATGATAGTACGCTGCTGGTGTACTATCTGGGACAGTTAACTAATACATTCTCTGCCATTGAATGGGTCCAGCTGAGGGCCACTGGTTTTTCTCTTAAACTCCTGCAATAGTTGAGTACTTGCAGTTTTGGTCTCTTGCTACTGAGAGTGAAATTCTCTGTAGGAAGTGGTGTTCACAGTAATTAGGGTGCATGGCTGCATGGGGAGCGCATGCTTTGTGGTCTCTGTGTTGTAGAATGAAACTTGGCAAATAAACTTATTAGTCTCAGCTATATTTTTTTTTGCCTAGGTACATGCAATTGACAATGCAGCTTAATTTCAGCCTGCACTAGTGACTTATATACAGCCACAGTACTAGGATAAGGCTTGTTAACAAGTAAAGCAATTCGCTTTGGAGCTGAATATCTCTTTCTAAATTAGAATTACATCATTGTGGTTATGGAGGTGTAAACAGCCCTGCAATCTGTGTTCATCTGCACAATCCAAAAGTAATGATGTGGCTGAAAGGCATACTTCAGAGTGAGGGGACAAATATTTAAGACCTGTCTGAATGAGATTGCTCTATGTCTGGGTGTGTTTTGGCAGGGCTGTTACAAGATTTTGCTAGGAAAATTAGCTAGACTGTTTTTAGAAACCATTTTAGAGTATACTTCACAGCAGACTGCAGATGTAATAGCATTAATTGCTACTGCCAAGAAGTGCCTCACAAATGAATAAAAATACCTGTGTCAGTGCAGCACTAATAAACCCTTATTTAAAAATAAATAAATGAAATCTACTGAAACGTTAAATTGTTGCTAAGTGAATAACTTTACTGCTTTCCCTCTGAGTTTTTAAACATATTTGGAGAGGTAGCTGGTTTCACAAGTTTTTAAGAAAAACAGCTATTGCTGCACAGACTAACATCTTTGCAAGGTTTACCAACCAAATATAACGTTTCTTATCTAAAGAGAGAGGGGTTACCATTCTGTATGTCTTTTGACGCCGTGTTATGATAGAATTTGAGAGAAGAAATGAAAATACGGGAAAAGAGGTAAAAAATGTAAGCTATATAATCAGCTGGCTGGAAAATCAGGTGATGCCAGAATTCAGGGTGTAAACACTGTGTTCTTAGGCCTGCCTAAATCCAGCAGTCAGTCTACAGAAGACACTCCACTCAGTGAGGGAAGCTATACTTGCCCGAACAATGAGAACCCTTCTCTCTTTTGGTCCTGCCCTGTGTTTCATTTGAGTTTGCTGTCTATAAAAATGTACTAAAGGGTATGGCTGGCTGACTTTTCTCATACTTTTCTTGTATTTACTGAGGCATGAGCTAGTGCACAGCACTATCACTGAATACTTTTTCTTTTAAGTACATAAACTCAGGTGGAAGGATAGGGATGAGAGGGAGGGTTGTCACCAGAGCTGCTGTTGTGAAAATCCTTTCCTAAGTCGTGCCTAACCCTGGAAGTGAGAGCTTTAAGAAGAGATGCTGAGGATATATATCATATAAAAGGACTAACTGCTTGTACCTGTCCTGGATTCTGCTCTCTGTCTATGTATCTAGAAATTGAGCAAAGCAAAATCAGACTTTCAGACAGTAAATCTTTTCCTGGATTTGGGCCAAATCACTTTCTCTTGAAAACGTACTGCTAGAGATCCTGCAGCCAAAAGGTTTACGCTTCCATTAGATTGTAAGATGTATTTCTTCCTCTAGACAGTACATGAATTCTTAATATGTCCGTATTAATAAAAAGTTCTGTTCTTTTGCAATTAAATCAGCATAGCTCTTAAAGGTCTACTTTAATAATACTAACCACCTATTGAAAGCCAAGTCCTTTGTAGTTTTTGTTATTGTAATTACACCATGTTCAAAAATAGCAATTGAATGACTTGGTTTTACACTAATTATAGACCCAGACCTTTTCATTGTAAATTAAAATATAACTGGAAAGTACAATAATTTGCACTTTATTGGTTGTATAATATAAAATTATGTAAATTACGTAGCTCCTAAACTACTGTAAGTAGAATCTATGGGCAGTTAATTTTGAACTAACAGACAGCAAGTAATTCATTGTGTAAGGATATTTGGAGTGTAACCTGAAATACTGCTCAAATGTAGGAGCTTGTTTTCATCAGAAATGTCTGAATTTGAAAATGAAAAATCATTTCTAGTGGGCAGATGTTTTGGTATAACTCAAAACAGATCACCAGCCCAGTGCTATCCTGCTGGCTCTGCACTGAGGCCTGAAATGGAGGAGGTCAGGGGAACTGATTGCAGTCCACTGAGCCCAAGTTGCTCGTGCCTGGGAAGTGTTCAAGGCCAGGTTGGATTGGGGCTTTGAGCAACCTGGTCTGGTGGGAGGTGTCCCTGCCTGTGGCAGAGGGCTCCAAATTAGATGACCTTTAAGGTCCCTTCCACACCAAACCATGCCGTGAATCTGTGCACCTTGTGACTCCAGCGCTGGCACGCAGGAGTGCTCGCTGCTGTTCTGCCCTGGCCTTTTGTCCTGCGGATGAACTGTGAGACTGGGGGTGGCAAAAATGGCTTGCCCAGTCTGGCACATAAATACTTCCTGGGGTAATTGGAATTCTTGACTGATCAACTTTGGACAGTTTTTGTTCTGTGCTGCTAATCGTTCAGTCCTGCTCTCATCCGAAATCTGCTGAACATGGTGGTAGCTGCTTGTCACATGTACAGCACAGGATTCAAACCTAGGGAATGCTCAGAAATGGCAGTTTTTGATAAAAATGATAAGGGTTTAGGAACTCTTTTTGTCCTGCTGTGAAGTAAGTGGGAACCAAGCCTTTTATAGAACATTTCCTAACAAGCTAAGCCTATACAACTGGGCAGCTGAGATTACTGAATGGGAGCGGGTGGAAGATTTAGGTTTTGAGAAAGAATTGAGGTTTCCTGCACTGATTTTCAAATTCTGTACTGGCCTCATCAAGACCTAGCTGTGATGGAAAAGAGGAGTCATGTTTAACAGAGAAAAGTGCTGTCACAGGTTTTTGGCTAAAATTCGACTTATCTAAGATCATTGTAAATTCTGTTGAATATTGTCACAAGCCTGTCTACTAAATACCTTAAGTCTGGATTAAGGGTACATAATAATGAACAAAGCTGCAGAACTACATGATGAAAAGCGCTTATTAACTTGCTCTGCCAATTCAACTATTCAAAAAAATAAAATAAAATTAATGGGTTAAGTCTAATATGTACCAGGAGCTTTGGACTGGATATTGTCTGCAAGTATCTCTTGATTTGAGTCTGTATTTTCCTCCCTTGGAGGGAAGGAAGCATATACTCCATCTTGCTTACCAAAAAAGCAGCTGCATGTTTTTGCCTGATCAGGATCTGCATCAAATCTATTATGTCGCTATACCAGTGCATGGATTCATTATTCTGGAATTGCGGTCTTAAGCAAGGTATGCCAGCCGGGAGATGCACCTATAAATCCTTTTTGTGCAGTCCTGGGTCTGGGAAGAGATGTGAGAAGTTGTCCCATGATGCTCTGTTGGTGCACTTACGATAACGTAGTTCCTTGTGTCAACAGCCAGAGCTGCCAGAAAAAACATGCTGTTGAATTGCTGATTTCTTAACTATTTTGCTAAATGATAGGAAAAATGTGTTCCTTTCTGTGGGAAAGGGAAAAGGTCAAGTCAGCTTAAAAGTTAAAAGTAAATAGGATGAAAAAGAGTTGTCTTTAGCGCATGATTTGTGAGTAAATCTGTGGTGTTGAACCTTATTCTTCAAAACAGTATCTGGAGAGCAGGCAGAGCTTTAACTCTAGCAATGCCTTCCTCATCCATTATTCATACTCCTCATCTCTTTTATAATAAATTGGTTTCACTTGTGGAAATGGTATAACAGTTCTTTGCAATCATTTTCCTGGTTATCAATTAATGATTCAGGCTTACCTGTGAGGTTGATATGTAGAGTTTTGAACAGTAATGAAAAATATTATTATACTGGAAGATGAACAGTTTGATTTTTCCATTGTTCACTTGATGTATGAGAAAAGGAGGAAATCAACTGGACTTTCTTTGCATGTTTTATTCCGCAGAACTAATGCTGCAGCACGGTTTGAGCCACTCCAGCTTTGTTCTTTTCATAGATTTTTAAGTTTGTTTTTGCATTCTTGGTATCTAATACAACAACTCTATCTGCATTTTTGTTTTCCAATTTGCCTCTAAACATGAAATATATATATATTTTTGAAAGCTGTTTCCCACGAAATGGCATGTAATAGACCTGTGGGAATTTATTTATCATTGTATTTACTTGTATTGTGCAATTACTTTAAATTTCTGTTGATGTTTTTTTATCATAAGCCTTTGTTTTCAAGCATTTCAAACAGGAAAAAAATTCAATAATATTGTGAGTTTTACAGTATTGGGACTCTTACTTCACTTAGAAGTTATCACAAATGCTTTTTTAACTTGTGAAGATGTGTTGAACTTGTAAGATCTAAAGCAGCTTTTTAGTTTTATTTCTAGATGCTTCTGTTTTCAGTTGAACTATTAACATTCAGTCAGCTTTAGTCTTGAAGAACTTGGGTAGCTTTGCAGTTTCCTCTTATACTGTATGAACGTTTTAGCAGTGTTTGTTTACGTGAAGAGGAAAGATACTAATAAGGTCTAATATTGGAGCGGTGTGGCACATGTGAAAATTCCTTCCCGTGTGTGCAAGGTCAATCATTGCTTTGGAATGAAGCATGTTGGCTGTGGTTGCCCTGGCTTGTGGCTGAGTTGCTATGGCCATGGAAAATGGGGCCTTGACTGGGGGGCAAAGACTTCTCATTGCCATCCCTTCCCTTTGTGCTCTTTGGGGCTGGCAGAGAGCTTTCTGCTGGTGAAGAGCTTTGCTTGTCTCAGCCATTTAAAATGGCCTACATGGTAAAAAGATGAGTGAAGGGAGAAGCTGAAGTGGTTCTTTTAATTTTCTATCTCACAGTTAAGTAAGGGAACATATCACTGCAAACCTTGGGTAAGAGTTAAACGCTGTAACATTACCCTGTGTGCTGTTGAAACACTCATTTTTCTGGCAAGTATGGTATCTGAGATTGGGCTTACTGATTCGTTTTTGTATCAAAAGAAGTAAACAGCTCAGTTCTGTGACAGAGGCCTGAACAAAGCCTTTGGGCATGCTTGTTCTTGCACAGTTGCTGATGGGGGATCCAGGGTATTTGCTAGGCTTGGCTTGGCAAAATGAACTGGGAGATAGAAACTTTCTTCCTTTGCTCATTTCTTTGCACAACAGAGAGGATATGTTGGAAAACATGAAGTCTCCCTCGAGTCTGGGTAATGGTTAATTACAAAACCCTTGGAAGACAAGTTGACGTGCTGCTTGTCTCCCCATCGGCCAGCAGACCGAGCTGGATGTGAATGCAGTTGCACACACTAATCTCTCCAGTGCGAGCCCTCTATAGGTGCTCTGGGATGCTTTTGCTGCTAGAGGCATACTGGCTTCGTGGAATCTGTAGTGCTGAGCACTTCTCCCTGTGGAGAGGCTGCAGGCTGAAGTAGTTTAGCTGCCTGTAGCATGAACTGTTTTTTATAAACTTGGCATGATTATTCTTCAGCTGTTGCTGTGGGCCTCTTTTTCACGTGCATTTTGTATATAATGCTGTGCAGAAAAGTGAGATGCATAAGGGCCGGTGTCTGCTGTTTGACTTGGGACGGGGAGTAGATGTGAATGACATCTCTGCCCTGAGATGCCAGGTCTTCTCCTCCTCTGCTTGGCCCAGGAGCTTGATTTCCTCAAACTGCTTTACGATGATGTCAATGACATGTTTCATGGTAAGCAGTGTTATTACAATAACACTTGTGCTCTCATCTTAAAATACTAGCATAGCTTTTGGGCAGCTGTCACTTGTGAACTTCTTGTTGGGATTGTGAGATTAGCAGCTTGCAGCGCTTTCACTGCCTTGCTCACCACAAGCTCTTAACTTAGTTTAATTAGCACTGGAAAAGAACATTTTGAGCCAGGTCAGTCCATGATGGATCATTTTTTAGGGCTGTGATTTCAATGGGACTCTGGATATTTAGCCTTCTGAAACTTGGCAAATGTTTGCTGCTTAATTAGAAATTCCAGAAACTTGTAGCTAGGTGAAGGTGAATTGAATTTCTTTCTTTGCAATGTGTCAGATTGTTTTCAGTAAGACCAGTTGTGTGCATGTGACACACAACTGACTGAAGAGGATGTAACAGTGTGTGTATTAAAATAATCTGTTCTTTCCTAGCTGTTAGGTGCCTTGAAATAGTCTCCATCTTTTGAATTGAAAAAGCAATACTGTAATACATCAGAGCTGTGGGAGAGAGCCACCTGTTAAATAAGATAAGATAAGCAAGGTGTGCTATCAATCTGCTATATTATTCTGCTACACTTCCACATCAGTACTTAATTTGTGATACTTAATGATTCTATGATTTATTTATCAACCTACAAGTGTTTTTTAGTGTTAATTCTCATACGTTCTTTCACATGGACTTCTAAGAGGAGCAGAGCCAATGCACTTCTAATACTGAGCCAGAAGACTGTGTCAGAGTTGCACAGGCTTGCTATATAGGTGAAAATCACCCTTACCATCTGTTAAGGTCAGGTACCTAAAGAACTTGTCATAGGCCCTTCTTACAGCTCCTCTCGCATTGTACATTTTGGCATCTCTGGTGTTACAGTGGGTGTATATTTTCCCTTTGGGCTCGTTGCAACTCATCTGTTTTTTTTTTTTTTTTTTTTTTTCCACGCTAAAGAAGCAAAGGCTTCATTTGAAAGCCTTGAAAGCACTGGAAGTTTGAAACCATATGATGGACATCAATTCTGGACAAAGCTTACTTGAGATCATCGGGTATGTTAGAATGTCAGGCTGAATAAATAGACTGTCACAGAGGCACCTTACTATGCATGCTCTCACTGGTGCATCTCTTTTGTCCTGACAAGACTCTGCTCTTAGTGGCTAATCGTGGAACTTCCATTTAGCTGCAAACATTTTTTTTTTAATTTTTATTTTTATTTTTATTTTTTTCAGTGCTTTGCAGTTCTTACTGTTTGGAAAAAAAAAAAATCTCGATGTCTAAACTTAATTTCTTTTTTTCTTAATTTCTTAATTTCTTTTTCTACATTGTAAGTCTCTTATTCCATGTTCACTAGAGGTGAGAAAAGAACAGTGTCATACTCTTCTTGCAGCTTTTTTTTTTTTTTTTTTGGGGGGGGTAAAATACTTATTTTTCTATATAGATCACACTTTCTAGATTTCTCATCCTTCTTACAACTGACTTACAGATTCATCTCTGATCAAGCTAATATTTTCTTAATAAATGATGCCCCCAAACTGGTAGTGTTTGTTTTAGATTTTACTCAAATCTTATTCTTGCCTGCATGAGTTTCCATACTGACATTTTATCTGCAAGAAAAGCCATTGCAATAACTCTCCTTTACTCACTCTTACACTCATTTTCATATACTAGAAGAAACTTAAATGTTTCTGTTAAATCCATTTTGAAATCTGTAAGCAGTTGTAAGTAAAAGAACCTTCTTTTATTATTCCTATGTATTTTATAGAACAATGAATGATGCTGGGATTTCCCATTCTCTACCTGTGCTCAAAGTTCTCAAAAACTTTAAACTCAGTGCACTTCCATGAAGTCAGTCAAGTCCTTAGCAGCTCTGATTGCCCTCTCCAGTTCCTGAAGCGCTCTGGAGTAACTTTCGTCAAGTACAGTTGATTCAATACTTCGTCTCTAGCATATACTCTTACTACCATTGAATTGTTGTTATGGTGGCACAAGTGAATCGTTTCATTTAATTTCATTGAGCCAGTTTGACTACAAAAATGTGAGTTTTCCCTAGGGGCTCAACTCCAATTTGGTTTGTACAGAAGTAGCATCTTCATAAAAATGATAAATGGAAAAGTGTTGAGTTGTGGAGATGGGCCCAATACTGCTCCATAGATAAGTCTAAAGTGTGCTTTCCTTAACATCTTTATTAATGATCTGTAAAGTCAAGTAAACAGTATATTAAAAACTATGATGATGATAAACACAGAAACCTTTGCAAACATGTGGTAATATGGGAAAAATGCTGTGGTACCTACTGAGCTTTGAAAAATAGATAGGAAACAAGAAAATGGTATACTAGAAAAATCAGTATAGCTAATACTTATGATGCAGGAAAAAAAAAGGAAATGGGATTATTTCACATGAACAAAATAATTTGCCTACCTGTGCAGGTATATTTGGTCATATATTCCTGAACTAATGATGCTGGAGAACATAAGCATTCTTGGTGCTTTGGTTTTAAAGAACCAAGTAATCATAAATCTGTGTTGCTTTGAAACAAGTCTCAATATATGGAATCTGGCTGAGGAGAAAACCCTAGAATAATTTAGTGTTTTTAATTTTCTGCGGTTGACTTGGAATTTGCAGATTTTGGCTAATCATTGTCAGTTTTTTAGAGAGCCTCAGTGTGGCAGTTTTTTTTTTTTTTTTTTTTTCCCACACCCCTCTCTTCCCCACCCTCTTTTTAAAAATTATCAAAAAACCACAACAACTGCCATGTGGATTCTGTAAATTCCTTGTAAATTCCTTGTCTAGGATCTGTCTGACCTTGGAGAAGGGATTTGTCTTTCCAAAAATATCTTGCTGTTGTAATATTTTTTTTATCCTGCTACCTTAGACAGGACTTTGATAGTACAGGCTGTTAGCTGACTAACCTCATATTTTCTATGCGCTTCTAATAGTGACAGCATGCTTTGTGATTTTTTTTGAAGAGTTTGTTTCAGCTTAGGTACATTTTTTCTAGGGTTTTTGGAAGCTGAATGAAATAGGTAACTACTGACATCCTACCTGGTAATTTAGAAATGTTAATGATTTCGCTTATATCACGGAGTCCAGAAGAGATAGTAACATGCCAGACAGAGGCCTGACTCTTGTCTTCAGTGCATATGTTAACAAAAATAACTTAGCTAAACTAAATCATGCCTTTAAAAAAAAAAATAGTGTTTAATACTTTGAGGGATACAAATCTCTGACAGTAAATCAGACTGTGCAATAAACTAAACTAATTATTATGGCAACATCCCTTTTTCAGATGAAGCAGTGTCAGAAAACTGCATGTTAAAATAGCAATACGTTGACAGACCAAAAGAGAAACATTAGGTTTGTAGTGACTGTTATTCAACTACCTCAATAAATATGTGAGTAGTGAATATATATGTGGTAAAGTTCCTTAAAAGTGTATAAGTTTGCATGGAAAAATACTAAAATCTTTTGGATCTTGTCAGTTTTGTTGTCACAGTACATTATGAACAGAGTGAAGGGACATACTGAAAGCTATTAACCTGGAATCTGTAATTCCATGAGCTCTGTGGGCTTGATCATATAGCGTTAATTTTTCACTATCATAATCTTCTTGTACTGTTTTTCACACGAGAGGAAGAAATAGTGGAGGAAAACTTCAAATAAAGCCTCTGGAGCTTTTGATTGTTTGGGCCCCCCCCCCCCCCCAAAAAAAAAAAAAAGACAAATTCTTTAGTCCTAAGAGTGGTTAGGTACTTCTTGAATTTTGCTACAAATATTTCAAACTGCATTGGAATTTTCCTTGTCTCATGCAGATTGGGTATTCACTCTGCCTTAGAATTCTCCAGTGTTTATCAAATCTGAACCCAGGGTCAGTGTTTCTGTTCTGCCATCCTGTCTCCAGTAGTCCAGTGTGCAGAATAATGTGGAATAATAGAGGTAGCTCCTCTACTTCTGTAGCACAGGTGTTATATGACCTGCATAAATACATTTTTTCCTGCAGTGTCCCTTTTGATCTTTTGTACAGGATTACACAACTCAACTAATGTTTCTATAAGACTAAACTGCCTATGGAGCTTGAGCAGCATGAGAGATCTTATGGTTCAGAATGTAAACAACTCATCTTTCCTAGATCTTGTGTGGGGAGCAGCTGGATTTGTCCCTGCTACAGGCAAGCAAGAAATGTCCTAAGTTCAGAAGAATTATGCTTGCTTGAACTAGAGCTGAATTTGGCCTGATTCTTCCAAATGGGTGAGTTAATTACACAATGTCCACAAATGTGAAGTAAGCTGCTCTGCTGGGGATTTGGCTAGTGCAAATTCAGCCAAGCCGCAAATGCCTACTAAAAATGATATTTTTTTCTTCCTGGTTCCTCAAACATTTTGATGAGTCTGGATTTCCTCCATCTTTGTCTCTAAATGTCTTTCTATTCTTTCAGTTAATTTTTTAACAAAATGAAAATCAGCAGTGTCTTTATTTTCCCTAATGGGCCCTGTGATAGTAAAATGCTGGCAATGGTGTTTCTGATTAGGCTTTTGTTTTATTATCTAATTCTTTAATCCACAGTAATTATCTTCTGGTTGCTAACTAGTTGCTAAGAAGGATAGATCACCTTCAGAGACATTTCTGGGAAGCTGTCCAGTTTCTTGCTTGCCTATTTTAATCTCAAGCTTGCTGTTAGACGTATGCAATCTTATAGGATAATGCGTCAGGCACAACAATCCTGCTTCATTGGTTGGAAGACAACTGAACGCACATGCGTTCTGCGGAACAATGTCAACTAATGTGCTTAGTACTTTGCCATCTCACTGGAGTTTCATTAAGTCATGTGGATTTCTGTCTTCACTAAGAGAAAGCAGGATAATAGCGCTATGCTGGATGCGGTGTGAAGATGATTAATTTGTTAACTAGGCTACTAGATTTGATGTAGGAGGCTTGATGAGTCTCTTAAAGGCTAAACAAGTAAAATGAAATTTTCAAGGGTATTGATTGGGCGTATTTTGATTATAGCATGCAGGAGATTGATTAGATGGGACGTGGGATAAGCTAATGGCATTTAGACTAATTGGCTTCAGAAGAAGTGAGAATAAGAAGTCTGGTTAAAAGAACAGCAATAGAGACTGACGTGCATTTTGTAAGAATGCATCTGGCCCTATTGCAGAACACACAGGGCACTAGCTCTGGCCCATTGGCTCAGGTAGCATGATGTGTGCTCTGGGCTAGGCTGTGCCTAGCTGCCTGCTTCTCTGAACTGGGAAGAGAAAAAGCTGTCTGTTCTCCTCCCAGTGCAACTGATGCAGCTGGGTTTTATAATAAACTGCAGATGTAATATTTAGGTGTTCTTAGCGTTGCAATGGCTGCTCAGCTGCAGGGGATGGTAGAGAGCTGTGTGGCTCATCTATGGTTAGGGAAAAGAAGAGAAGCAACCAAGCGGTTTGTGTGTATGTGTATATACATATATATATATACACACACACAGACACCCTAATATGTATAAATGTGAAAATAAAGTGTTACCTACTTATCCTCATGTTACCATGGGTAACTATGTGTGCTAAACCTGCACCTGGGACCTCACAGCTCTAGTCGTAAGGCAGTGTGCCTGCTGCAGGTGTCACTGCTGAACTGTGATGAACTGATCGTTTCTGTGAAAGGATTCATCCTCAAATGTTTTCTTTTTTTTTTTTTTTTTTTTTTTTTTTTTTTTTTATGGAGACTTTCAGTTTTGTCTTTTTCTTTTAATCTCATATTTTTTACTTGATTCTGAACTTGGAGCATACATTTTGATACAGCTTTGGTTGAGCTGGATAAACTTTTAAGAAAGAGTTTGACCATTCGGGCTTTGGGTGCTAGGATTTACACTGAGATTCTGTATGATTACATGCAGGCATGCATGCTGCCAGCGTGTTTTTAAAATGATTTGTCCTAACACTGTTTTACTTGCCTTGTCTTTGCAGAGCTGCTTATTCTGCATATTGCACAATTTAGCGAGTTCTCCAACCATCATAAATCCTCTAGAAATAACATAAGTAGAAGTAAAGCTTTTACTCTAAGGGCAAGCTTCAGTTATTCCTTTCTGTTTAAAGAACATCTGTATTCATATGAGAACTTCCACAATTCACTTTATGGTGACCTAGCACTGGAGCCGAAACTCTGCATTAATGGCCTTAGTGTGTGCTGTCATATAAGTTAAAATAATGTCATAAGCTTAGAAATACAATGTCCTGATCATATCTTGCTTTGGGTGGTGTGTGTGTGTGTTCAACCAGCAAAAAAGCTCTTGTGTTTACAGAGCTGCAACTCTTCTCACTCACTTCAGTGTAGGGTGGATATTAGAAACTGAAGGTGTCCAGGTCCCGTGCACATAAAAATCTTAGCTGATAGTTACTTTGGGCTTCCTATATCTACTGCTGCAAAGCTCAGAAACCATGATGCTCTAATCCTTCTTTTTTTTTTTTTTTTTTTTTTTCCCCTCTGGATAACTGACTTAAGTTCTGTCAGGCCTGAGAAGGACCTGGGATTTCACTTTAGGATGAAAAACATCAGCTAAAGATTGAGGAGGGAAATGCCTGGCAGAAACTTGTGGAGCTTGGGTAGACTTGCTATTGGTAATGAGCAAAATAACAAAGGGAAACCTGAAAAATATCCATTTAAAAATGCATAATTACAGATATAAAACAGTTAAATAACAAAATGCTTGTACAACTTCAATTATTTTCTGTCTTGAAAATTCTTTGCTCCTGTAAAAACTAACATAAAATTATTTGGAGTGTATATGATGTGGCTGGATGCGTTGCATGGCTTTCTAATTATTAATTCTGAAGAAACTACACTAGGTTTTCATTTGGCAACACTGAAAACAGGGAGTTGGATCGGGTTTTGCTCTGTTTCTTTCTCCAGAGGATAGATCTATTGTTAATAAGTATCACTTAGGGCGATGGATAATATCTTTTGTTGAAGTAGTCATTCAGCAGCCCAACTGCTCATTACCAGCTCAGTGAAGCAGTGTTTTCAGAAATGGCTAGCAATGTTGTATGCCAATTTCTGGGTACCCAATTTAAAAGACCATTAAAGGCCTGGCTTTTTTTTTTTTTTTTTTTTTTTTTTTTTTTTTTTTTTCTCCCCTTCTCTGTCCCTCGTCCTGCCCAGGAAATTCTGATCATGAGCCTCCTAGAAATCTTAGTGGATGCAGAAAACTCAGTGTGTGTAGCATTCGAGAGAATCCATCTCTGTCAGTGCTGCCAAGGGTATAAGACTCAGTTCTTAAATGTATTGATAACTAGTCCATGCCCTGAAATGATGTAGAAGGACACTTGATTTCCCAACTTTATGATAACTTTCATGAAATATTAAATGTCTGTCTGATGATTTACTCCTCTCTGCATAATGCAATCTAAAAGAATGGTTTAGTTAATTATTTACATTGCACTGCTGATGCTATTTCTCTCCAAGTGCTTTCCAGCAGTAGTTGCTTCTGCTTATTACCAGGAGAGACTTTAAAAGGCAGATCCTGTCAAGAAAGCAGAATGATAACCTGTTTCATTTGTATCCATGTGTTTAAAATACGTGTGCTGGGTAGAAAATACTGGCGGGGCTGAAACAAGAAATGAGGGGCTTAAAGTCCCTGGGAGATCCAGGCTCTGAAAGAAGAATAAACCCCAGGCCTTGCTGGGACTTGTGAGAGTGTGCCTCCTAGGGCTCATCGTGGCCGTGTTGGCAGGATGAGAGGCTGGAAAGGGCAGTTCAGAGCGTTTTGAAGCAACAGCAGTGCTGAGTAAAGAACATTAAAGAACCTGAGTAAGATGCCTGGGGGCGATGATCCAGCAGCGCTGCAGGACTCTAAACAGCCCGCGAGGTGGTTGCGGATAAGCTTTTGCTCCTGCAATCCTGTTTTAAAAGCGCGTAAGCCTGACAGCCAGCAGAGAACTTGGCAGTGGCAGTGAGGGAGAGAGGCTGCCAGGGCTTTCTAAGGATGTGTGGAAAAGAGGGCCTTTGAGTCTGTGGGTCCCATGGGGTCTGCGGTCGGGGATCTCCCTGGCTGTTTTGAAACCCACAGAATTAAACAGAAGAAAAGGAGAGCTGCCAGTGCCATCCTGTCGAAGGCTTTGCTTGCTTGGCTCTGCTGGCTCCAGCAAGCAGGGCAGGAGAGCTGTGCAGCCCTTCTGCCTTGTGCAAAGCCTGGCCGGCTTCTCCCTGCAGGAGCTGGGGCAGTGTGCTGCTCTTACAGAGCCATGGTGGCAGCATCTCAGGCTTGGCAGGAAGGAGAAGAGCAGGCTCACACATCTCCCTCTTGATCACTTTTTCAAAAGTAATCCTCCTAAAGGGGAAGAACGATCCAGATTCTTAACTATCTGTCCAGCAAAGGTCAAAGGATGTTTGAGAGAATGATTCTTAAAGGTAGCATGAAACAGCTTCTCAGATGGTGTAACTCAGGACAGCCAGTGTTTTAGGTGACCAAAGGCAAATTATACTAACAAAAAACATGGGAATTTTATTTAAGGAGACAAATCAAAGGAAAAAAGCCTTTATAAATACTCCCTAATGAGTGCTGCTGTAGACATAAGTGATTTTTTCTTAATATTGGAAAGTGAAATCTGATTTATATTCCCATCGATGCTGTTTAAAGTGTTTTTTAATTAGTTCATCTCTAAGAAGTGCCACCTTAATATGATAAAAAGCAAGAGGCTTTTTTCTTTGATTTAGAACACTCAAACTTTTTTTCAAAGACTAATTCAGTCCTTGACTACTTCAGATGGTTCGTTGCAGTGTATTCTTCTGTGAAATAGTAGTGAGTTGTAGGGCTTTTTATTTATTTATTTTGAAGCCTCCAGGAGAAGAGGCATAAAAGCTCCTCTTTGAACTGACAAGCAGCGAAGGGCTTCTGCTGGGTGGCTGGGAGGTGGTGGTGGGGTTGGCAGCTTGCTCAGGGCATCGCTGGAGAAATGTACACCGGAGTCTTCTCAGATTCAGTGGTAAAAATCAGGAATAATCTCAGTCGGTTTGATTTGCATTAGTTATAGGAAAAGAATAGGGACCAGCCGATGAAGCTGATTAAGCAGTTTAATTACTGAGTTGGCTCCAATTCAATTGCTGACCAGATCTATAAGTGCTGATGCTCAGGGGTGTAGTAACATGTCTTGGGACAAGATAAACTCCGCTTTGTGAGCTATAGCTACTCAAAGAACAAAAATTATGCAGTAGGTTGTAAGAGAGAAGGTGTAGCAATCCCTGGCCCAATTAGTATTAGAGGACCTCAGCTGCAGTATATCTGTTTGCTTGTTGGCTCATCAGCCAACAGTCAGAGTAGGTCAGCACAGCGCTAGCTCATGACTGAGAGCAATGCAGTTGGTTAATTATTATTATTATTTTTTTTTTTAAGCTTTTCTAGGCATGGATGATTTCTTACTGTTTGAACTGTGCTGTGAACCTTAGGAAGCTTTCATCCATGCCCTTTTTGTCATCACTGGAGTGTGCTGGGTGAGAAGAGCTGGAGAGCAGCTTGGAGGCACCATCAATGGGCTTATTGCCCATCTGGGGGCTTCTGATGCATTCCTAGGGATTTCTGTGCTAAGCCAGTTGCCCCTGGCTTAGTAATATCAGAGGCATACCACATATCTGTGAATCTTACACTAGACTGACTTAAACAAATGTATAGGACAGTAGGAAAAACACTGAACTTTTTCAAAAACTTCTGGCATGAGTTGAAGTCTTTTATTCTTTCTAAGAGCATCCAGAGTTGTTGCTTGAGGTCTCTGGGTTATCCATATAAGCCTCCATGAAATTCCTTTATGCTTTTAGACTTGGGATGGTGTAAATCCGCAGCACCCAGTCAGCCCTGACACCTCCATGCGATGAAAAAACACTGACAAGAGATTGAGCTTTATTTCATAGTCCCTGTGCATAATGCAACCTATACTCTTAAAATAGGTTGCAACAAGATTAAATGTTCTCGTACATCAGTGCTCCTTGCTCCCATCCATGCCCACCCATCAAGCACTCTGATAAACAGAGAACGGGTGCAGACAAAAACTTGCCCATACCTGCTTGTTGCTCACCTGCAGATCCCTCTTTCTGTGCAGCCATCCATCAATAATTGAGTCGGTGGTGGTAAGTGGTATGCTATTCAAAGAGCTGTGGCGGGTGTAACCTGCAGGAGCGCATCTTTGAATTTACTCTTGTGTCTTACGGAGCAGATCATGAACATCATTAGCAGAACTGCTTCTTAATAAGTACAAGCCCATCCTATTGCGGTGTTAACTACTGCATGTCATAAAACTAAATATAGTGTTGCAGCAGTACATAAAAGCATTGAGGTCTTGTGTAAGAAGAAATGAAGCAAGAACATGAGTGAGATTCAAATTCTGAAGTCCCTGAGGAGAAAATGAAATACATTGAACCATGATTTCAAGTAACCTGGATCTTCTAAGACCACTTCCACAACTCTTGAATTTCCTTTGCTCTTTGTTTTTTTGTTTCCTTATCTGGTCTTCTTTCAATTATTAAAACCCAATTACTGTTTGTTTGTTTTTTTAAAATTAATTATTTAAAATTCAGAATGAAACATAAGAGATACTGAACAGCTGTGTCCATCACAGTTTTTCTGGTACCTTATTACAATTCCCATTGTTTTTTTATACAACTGCTAGCCACCTCATTTTCTTCAGAGGAATTCATTTCAAGTTGTGTACATTTATATGTGAGATGGAGAAAATCTTTTTCTCCAGTTCTGTGTGCTGTGAGAGCCATTAGGCTTGTCCTTTGGTTGAGGGAACTCTGGCAAGTTTTTATTCTGGGTGGCTGCTCGGGTCACTGTGACTTTCAGGAATGGGCCTGATTTGCATTAGAATATTTAATTTGCAGTGCTGTATCATTACACTTCTCTGCGACTGAGATAACAGAATTAAAACTACCAGAGAACTCTTTTCTGGTGTGTCTTTATGAAATATTTCAAAGATAGTGTGGGCAAACTGCCATCCCCTGGCTCAGGATCCTGTGGGGCTTTGTTTGTGGGTTTATTCATGCGTGGTGTTAGGGAGCTTGGATTTTTATTTTTGCGTTGAAGCTCCATGAGAAATAGGTTTATAATTCCCTTCCTGTGGCATTCAATATTTACAGTTGTATATCCTTACTGTCATCATCTTCCTGTTCAGTGGTGGACTGATTTTTGGAGGGTATTCTGGCTTCCCCTGCCTCTGTTATGCTTGGTTGGAGGGTTGCCATTATACTACTAAGTGTATTGCAGGGTTCTCTGCATCTCTAGAGGTGCTCAGGTCTGCTCTCACAAATCCAGTTTCCTTAAAAGCAAAACAAGATTGCTTCCCTGAGGAAAGCTGATGGTCTCACGTCTGGCAGGGAGGTGAGGTCAGATGCCAGCCACGGTGGTGGTGTTGCTGCTCCAGGACTGATGTGCAGGGCTGAGCACATACATGTGTGTCCTGCTCCTGGCTGGGGAGTGCAGTTTGTGGAGCAAGCTCCCAGGCCTGGAGACGGTCTGCAATGTGTCCTCCAACATGTTCAAGGCTTCTCAGCATTGCTGCTGGTACTGAATTTCGCTGCCCCAAGTGGCAGGTCCGTAAGTTGTGTATGCTATGGTACGGAAAGGGAGAGAGGGGAAAGGCCAGTGTTGGGGTGGACGTTTGCCAATGAGAGGCCTATAGAATGAGGCTTTTTGGATATGCTTCTGTATGCCAGGAACACGAGAGAATAACACAATGGCCCCCACCGCTATTCCCTTAGCTTCAGCACAAGAGCTGCTGCGGTTCTGTCCATCTCCCAGCTGCCAGGGTGGCCTCCAAAAGAAGTGGCACAGGTAACCTAAAACAGCAGGACCACAGCAGAAAAATGTCAGCCTTTTCTTGCAATGTCGGCATATCCTCCTGCAAGCCCATTGGTGGTGATTTGTGTCCAATTCTGCAGCACAAATCATCACCCGAGTTCTTCATGAGCAAGCAAGAGATGGTAATAGGAGGGGAGGGGATTTAGCTGAAGGTCAGGTGGGGCCTTTGATGCCTAAAAGCAAAGAAACTAGCTTTGATTTCAAATTGAAAGGTGAGTTTGGTAGGGCTGAGGGCTGTAATTACAGCTTACATGGAGTAAATACAAAAAGTGTATTTACTGGAATACAAAAGCGTGACCTCTTTTTAGTATCGCTTGAGAAGCAGCAGCACTACAGTCCTTGGCAGGACTGCTGTGGCGTTCAGCGCATCTTTGTCCATCAGCCTGTTACTGTGGTGAGTCCCTCATTGCTAGTGAGACTGATGGCAGTCTTAACATGGGGGTACACAGAGCAGTCACACAGGATCACATGAAAGACTCTTCTCTTGGCATGATTCAGCCAGTGGTGCTTTTGCCATTGAAATATTTCTGTGCTCAAGGCTATGCTGTTTCTATTCAGACACCTGTGCCTTTCTGCATATTCATGCTGCACTGTTGTCTAGTTGCATCTAAGAATGTAAAAGAGTTGGCCAATGCTGGAAAAATCTGTTGTTTAGTTTGACTTTGCAGCATTTAGATAAACTTTTATCTAACAGGAATGGACCAGCATTTGTTTATCTTCACCGCTTCTTTGGGTAGAGGAAGTCCCAGGGAATTCCTGTGCTATAGTTATTAAATGGATTGTTTGTTGTTGTTTATAAGCCACTGGAGACCTTGGCTGAGATGGGAAGTTGAGAGCAGAGAAGTAATTCTTATTGGAGCAGGATCAGAGCCCCTGGACTGATGCTTTCAGAAACATGTTGGCGCCTAATTACCTCTTGAAATTTGAAGTGGGTGGCATTTGCACATTTGTTTGCTTCGGAGTGCTTTACCACTGTACAGGATTTTCAGAAAACGCTTTCTTGCATTGATAGATTCTTCTGCTCAGCCATTACCAAAGTGACTGATTTGGAGATCATGACATGCATTTTTAAAAACTTAAGGAAAAATGAAATCTTGCTCTTCTCATTCCAAGTCTAGCCTCTTATCTATTAGAATATTCTTTCCCAGTCTTAGAATCATAGAATCATTAAGGTTGGAAAAGACCTCCAACCTTCCCCCAGCCACCAGTATCACCCACTAAACCATGTCCCTAAGTGCCATGTCCAACATTTCCTTAAACACCCCAGGGACAGTGACTCCACCACCTCCCTGGGCAGCCTGTTCCAATGTCATGCCTGCAATTCATTTTTATTCATTCAGCTGATATCTCAAGGTTGCCTAATTCTTCAGTTTAGAAAGCCTCATTTTTTTTTGTTGGTGACACCATGCTGCTATAATAGCAGAACAGAGTGCATTGGCAGTCAGCTGTTGCGTTCATTACCAATTCGCTTTAGTTGGTTTCACAATGCTAAAACTCTCCTTTTGTAATGTATTACATTAGCCTTTCTTACAAGCTCAATCTTGCAATGATGCAAGTAGGCTGGAGTGGAAACTGATGGTCTGCAAGAGCTCACGAGCATATGGGCAGTTATTTGGGAAGTATTTGAAACTTGGCATATTCAATGTCTGACCTTAAACGTTTGTTGTGTGGTATAGTTTTATTATTAGTAGTATTATTATTCCATTTAAGCTTAACCTACACACAAAGGCAAGGCTAAGAAATTGTATCTGCTTGAGGGCACCTCTGACAGTATGCATTGCTTTAAAATTGCTTTTCATTCCAGCATTATTCAAGTCAAAATTTAGTATAAAGAATTTGAAATTAAGGACATTTAGCAGCAGGAACATAGGGAGTCAGGGGGGAAAAGGCATTTATAATATAAATGATGATGGGCAGGATACTTTGCATGTAGACAGTGCCACTAATTAACAACTGTGAGGTGGCCCAGGACAGGGACTGAGCGCAGAGGAAGACAAAAGTCCAGATGGCAGGCTGCAATCCAGAAGTGCAGGGCATCAGACTGTGTTACAAGGTGACTGCAAGGTGAGAACAGAGGCAATTTTTTTTGTTAGAGCAAACGCTACAAGAGAAACTTCTCATGGTGGCAGTGAATCAGCTGCAGAGATAAAGGATAGACCTAGCTTTAGAGCTAAGTATAGATCCTGCTTTGATCCCAGGTTTTGTGATGTGAATGGACCCTGAGAGATAATTAACTGCTTGGAGGAGAAATGTGAAAGGTGTTTTGGAAGCAAATATGAGTACTAATATTTTAATTACCTGTTGCGCTGAACAGTTTCTAGTCTAGGGGTGATGCTGTTAATCCCTCTGTAGATGTGCAGGGAGCTGTGCACCATGGCAGGGTGGGATCCCTGGAGGCCAGGGAGGGTGTTAGTGGGTGGAGGTGGCACAGAGGCCAGGGATCCCCTCCAGCAGGGATGGAAACTGCATCTCCTGTGGTCTGTGGGGCTGGGAAAGGGGAAGAGGCTGCCCACAGTCCTCTACTGCACCTTTGCAAACTTTTCCTTTTTTAAAGCCTCTATCTCGTTCATCGCTCAGGACCCAGCGTATTTCAGCACTCTGCTGTCAGGTGCAATGCTTCTTGGCTGAGTAAACTTGTAGATCTCAGCAGCACTGCCACTCAGAGAGATATCTGACCCTACAAGGAAAACCTGCAGAATGGAGCCATAGGATGGGGGTAACCAAGCTGACAGACCCAGCATATCAATACTTGGTGGAATGTTGAGGTCTCTTAAGTCTAATTCATGACATGCATCAATTTTTGACGCAAGGTCAAAAAACTTTTAACAAAAGTTGAAACACTGCTGACTGTAGTGTGTGTGAGGTCAAGCTTCACTATCTAAAGTTCTTCATACAGACTGTGATTTGCATGCAAAATACAGATGTATAGCAACCTTGCAAATAACCAGGAAGAAAGGTCACAGGATATATCTTGTTGCTGATGGTGTTTGACATGATTTAAAGGTAGACATTGCAGCCTCCACACCGGTTGTATAAGGGAATCGTTGGTGGTTGGTGCTGATTTGTCCTATCTAGAACTAAAATACAGTCTCCAAATGTGAAAGGAATATTCTCAGGCCATGCTGAATTTCATATTAAAATTCTGGATCTCAGTTTATCCACTGTAATTCTGTAATAAGATGTGGCTTCCAAACTTGAGTCTAGACATGGGCTTTTTCTGAAGCGTAGGGTTCACTGTTGAGATTCGCTGTGTTAAGGGGAGAATCCTTGGACTGCAAATTTAGGCCTTGGCTGCTAGCTGGGGACAAACTTTAACTAGTATAAGTTTTATGTGAGAATAATTCATAGTGTATAGTATTATACAACTGTTGTTGCCTGTGACTAGAGGAATGCTTGTGTGACCTTTTTTATTCTTTCGTTGAAACTAGTTCAGAATACGTAAAATGTTGAGCCAAACATTTCAAACATGCATAGTATAGAATATCAAAAATGAAGATGCAAATAACAGCTGCAGGGAATTGACTAAAACTTGAAGTCTAAAGTTTTTATGTCTTAGTACTCTTAGTCCAGATGAACTATGGTACTCAGCTTAGCTTATGACTGAAACTTCCGATACTCACCAAAACCAGTTTTGTGTCTTCATGGAAAGCATGAAGTAGTATGACAACACTGAACTTGTCACTTTTTCTGTTTCATTTTGGCCTTCTTATAAGGCAAGGAAAGGCTTCTGGAACACATAATGACAGTCAGTACAACCAGCGTGAAGTAAGGTGCCAAAAGCTTTCATGTGATATTCTGGTGATGAAAAATGTCCCTCTACAGTGTTTCGGAATAAATTTACATGAATTGATGCACTTTCTATTTCAATATACTTTCTTACTGTAGTAATTCATTGCATTTTATTGAATGAGATGCAGCTGTCAGCATTTCTATTTTGTATGTGAAGACAGGAATGCAGCAGTCTGATACAGAGCTGACAGCAACACCAAATAATTCAAACCAACAATTTCTGTAGTATTTATAAAGCTCTGGGTTTAGAATTTAGGTCAGAGTTTAGCAAAATTCCTCAGTACTGAATGTAATGGAGGGCAGATCTCAAATTGCCTAGAAATTACAAACTTTGATTAGTTTTTCTCAGGACTGTCTTAACAGATTTTAGTCTTGAAAGTTCTAGTTTTGTTTAATAGGACATTTCTTTATTATTTTTTAAAAACTGCTTTGTAATAGAAATAAATGTGGCAATGTTTGGTGCTGCAAATTTAGTAACTATACGAACAGTCTAAAGGGATCCTTTGTTTACATAATTTCCTTTTTCTTTCACTGTTTTGTATACAAAGTCCTTGGACCTGTTCTTTCTTACATTGATGTAAGTAGGGAGTAATACAAATAGATCAACCGAAGACTGATGTAAAGCAGCTGAGATTTGAGTTGGAGTTCCTGCATTTAATTTTGGCCTTGCTTGTATCTTTATAATAGGTACTTACTTGCAGCTTTGTTTCATTTGATATGTGTATGTGTATTTTTATATGAAATGCTTTCAGATAGAACTGGCATATTCTGTAGCCATTTTTCATCAGTTATGTAGTGACAACACACAAAGCAATGGGGAATTGGAACAGAAAAGACAATTTATTTAGGTTTTGCCTACTCTTGTGTAGTTGCTACTGTGACTCCCTGGTGGGGTATACACAAGTTAACTTAAAGTTAGCTGGCTTGGCAAGAGTGCAGTAGCATGGGGTAACTGCCAAGAATTTACTAAGCTTCCTGGAAAGGTGCTTCAGCCTTGCATGGATCTTGTTGCTGTAGATAGCTTGGTCTAAGTTGGTCTAAGTTCAAGGCACTGTGTTGCAGGTATAACTTTAGCATCATGGGGATGCAAATGTATAGTTTATGTGCTACTTTTCTTATCTCTTCAGTATGGTCTACTACTTCTGAGGATGGAAGTCAATGTAACTCATGATGAGAGGCATGAGGGAATGAGCTGACAAGAGAACACAAGTATTTATATGTAAATGTTTAATGTAGTTTTACTTCAGATATTTTACTTCTTCCCTCTTTCAGGTGTGAGGGATGGTGTAGACAGGAGTAAGAATTTGCTGGGATTTGAAGGCAAGGAGTCCTAGGGTCTATCTTCGCGTGCTCTCTGGGCATGGTGAATTCACCTGAGAGTTCAGTGTCCACACGTGATTTCTGTGATCTCTCCTCCTCTGTGCAGGTGGCTGGAAGAAGGTTCTGAAAGGGACAGGTGAAGTAAGAACGCTGGCTTGAGCTGTGGGAATAGCTAGACCTTTCCTCCTGGTGATGAGAGCGGCCTTTTGGTAGCTGTTCCTAATAGTGATACGGGAGGAGAGGTGAATGACAGCTGTCTTTACTCCTGCTACATACTGTGAATTACTGCTTTATCTCTGCTCAATCACCTAGTTTTGAACACAATTGTGTTTAAATTTTTAACATTCGTGAGATGGAGCATGTTGGTGACACTGCTCCATGTGCAAAACACTATTCACTTGTACTTTTTTTGTGTGGGTAGTAGAAGATCCTCTTAAGTGAAATGTGCTGATGTGAATAACAAAGCAGAATGACCTTTGGCTGCCTGTGCTTACCCACAGGATATGACATGCTGTTTCTACTACTAAATATCTATGAAGTTATATTGTTGCTGGGTTCATTATTAGTAGACCTTTATCTTCTCTTCTGAAATCAATGGTTCCCTTTGTGGGACTTAAATTTTCCTCGCAACTCCTTGCCTATGGTAACAAAGGATGCCTGATTTAGCAGTGACATTTGCTAGTGAGACCCAATGTCAGGTGATTCAGTGTCTGTTATTAGTCTTTACTTTGTTCCCAGGGAGTACTTTTCAGATTAGTTTGCCTCATACTGTGTTTGGCCTGATTTCTTATTGAAAAAGAAAATGTTTTGCCCCTAGATTCATTAGAGGCTTTTAAAAGCTGAATAGTGAGAGAAACTCATTAAGGTCAAAGGAAAGAATTATGTGTTTGGGAAAATGGGAATGTTGGAATCCTTCGCTCTTCAGCACATGCCAACAGTTTTTCAACTCACCCTCAGCAGTATTGTTGTACGTTGCTGTTGGTCTCTTAAATCAGTCATCGGCGGAGCAAGAGAGGGAGATGTCTGTATATAACCATGAAGATGTCAGGTGCAACCACACAGGTATCAGACAAGGCATTTCCAGCTTGGGTAGCAGAACTGGGGGCGTAGCTTATGCTGAAACTTCATTGGAAATGCTGCGTACCACTCGTGTTTGTGAAAGGCACTCCAGCAGAAGTAAGAAGGGTCAAAAATGCAGGGTTCATATGGAAAATTGGCAGTTAACAATGTGGATTGTAATTGCTTGGATGGCAGGGCTTTGACTGAATGTGCCAACAAGCCCAAAGCTGTGTTTTGAAGTATACAAATTCTAGCACGGGACGTCTGCATTAGCAGTTTAGTTTGGACTAAGAACATGCTTTTAAATTGAACCCCCTGGGTGTCCCCACTTACCCATTTTGCTCTTCATCGTGGAACAGTCTTGGGCTGTGGGAAATGGTGATAAAAAGTAAACTATCAGACATGCTGCAGGAACACACCTAAATAAGCTCCAGCTGCTAATGGACTTTGAGCCTATAGGGACAGACTAGAATGAGTCTAAAATTCTGCTTCCCCTTTCTCCCTGAAGTGTACCTAGTGTGAACGTGTGCTTCTTAGCACAAAGTGTTTTGCTCTGCAGATGCGCTCCCATTGAACCATACTAGCCGCTAATGCAGTTATAACTGTAAGGCATTAGTAATGGGTTTCATCTTGTCTGACTTTAGCAACTTAAAAGTAGCTCTTCTAGTCAGGAGTGGAGAGAGAGGAGATGAATCACTTTCTGCTTAAGTGGGTGCTCAAGATGGGCTGAATCATCCTTAGGGGACCTTCTGTATTTTTCCATAGCCTGTGAAAAGAAGCCTAGACAATTAACTGAGAGCAGATGCCTGCTTGCATTTAACTTAAGCATCAAAATGATAGAGTTAAATGAAATGAGTCCCGTGCAAAACTGGGGAGAATATATTCTGTAAGACTGAAAGTTATAGAATTACGCAGAACAAACTTGAAAATGATGACTCAGAAGCACTTATTCTGAGGGCAGTTATTTCAGAAGTGTGGGGTCTAATACATTAGCAAGTATTTTTACTTGGTAATACTAAAATGAGATGTTCAAGGAATGTACAAGGAAGGTGGAAAATAATAAAACTTTTTTTTTTTTTTTTTTAAATTTACATAAGTCATGCATGATTCAACAGCACATCAAATAGTTATGAGTATGAGAAGGTTTTGTTTGGCATCCTAAACAACTTGGTGGGGAGGTAAAACAAACAAACAGTAGTTATTGCTAATTCAGAAGCCAAACATGGGAAAATTAAACTTTTCCCTAGAAAATGGTATGTCAGTTTCTGTAAGCCTTTCAGTGTAAGTTGGCCAACATACATGTTTGAGTATATAGTGTACCTGTGCCATGGGTGTCTGTGTAGTCTCTCAGTAAAAATAGGGAGAGAGAATAATTGCAGGAAAAGCGCCTCACAGACTATTAATTACTGTTTTTTTGGGCTGATTTTTGGTTTCAGTGTTTAATTTAGGTTATTGCCTAAATGTTTGAAAAATGCATTTAATCTGATCTAATCTTCTCTGAGTGCTTCCTGTAAGTAGGATTGTCAAGGGATTCTGTTATTTGGTTCACTTGTGCAGTTCTGATTAGACTGTTTTTCTTTAGTCTACAAATAACTTTTGATGATATATTACTCTAAAAAATTTCAGTAGATATTTTTATTTGAAAATGCTATGCTATTACCATTTCTTACATGCTGTAGCAGTAATTCTAGAGAAGCTGAAAAGAATGGAGTCTTCAGCAAGACATTTGTACAACCTCTATTAATTGTGTTTTTAAGATTTTTTTCAATATCTTTAGCTTGGCTTTGTTCTGTTACACTAGCAGTGATCAGCTCTTTTTTGATTCTCAGTCATTTTAATGGGGAATTCAACTTCAATTCTGCTGAATTTTATGGTTTTAGATGTTTATCAAATATATTTTAAGACTGTTTTTCCTAGTCAGCAGCTTTTGAATCAGCACCATTTGAAAAATACACTTGTTTCATTTTTATTTTTATTTTTATTTATTTATTTGCTTATTTATTTATTTTTTTTTAAGCTAACAAGTTTCTTATAATGCACTAGCTCTTTTATGCTGGACTTCAGATCTATTTTTTTTTTTTTTTTTTTATTTACTCCAATGATAACCTGATGGCTTGTTGCAGTTTGCAGCATGGCTTGAGCAAATACGAAGAGAGCCCTTACAATTATGAAGACAGACCGTGTGTTCCTTTCCACTGTGTGGAAGTCCACTGAGAACTTATCTTGACTCTTTATTTACCACTTGGGGAAATAGCAGTGTTTTTTTTTTCTACGGCACTTTCAACTGTTTATGAATATTACTGCTTGAAACACAGATATCTCAGGTGGGACAGTAGATTTACAGCCAGTTTCTTGCTTTGCTCACTGAGCAGGAAGAAAGCAAGTAGGAATAAGATTCACTGGATAATATGGTCTGTGTTCTGTTGTACTTCATGTGGAACACAAAGACTTGGCTAACTGCTTCCTGTAATTGCATTAGTGTTATGTTTGCTACCTGGTGTGAACCATGATCAACTAACTTTTCTTATATTGCAGCCCATCTTGCCTTTTTTCGCCCCTCTCTAGCTGTAACTAACCCAGTTAAGTTGCTGGGCTTTTTCCAGTGTGCCAGGAAGGCTGCTACCCACTCCAAAGTGGTATGACTGTTTTGGGTCGCTGTAGAATTAATGTGATTGCTCTAAGCTTTGTGGGCGCTATTTTTTTTACTGATAACTATTTATTTTTTACTGATATCTATTTATGAAGTGTAGCTCTGAGTCAATCCAAAAAAAGGTAAACCTCTTCAGGCAAACATTAAAAATAATGCAAGTGCGTAGGCTTTGTTTCAAAACTGTTCTCAGTGTTGGTTTAAACTTGCCAAGTACATTTGTCCTGGGAAGAAAACAGTATGGCAGAAAATAGTATTAGGCTACATGCATATTAAAAAATAATACTGCACTACAGAAGCAGAATTGAAAAGCAGACTGATGCTGAGGACTTTGCATCTGCACAGGACGTTTCAGCAGGTTTTACTTGGTACCAGCCCTAGTCCAATAAATGGGCCGAATGCCCCTTAGTTACTGGAGGGCATCAAGTGCAGTCCTGGAAAACATCTTTCAATTTCTTATCTCCCCAAAGCATTCCTACTTGTGCCTTCTGAAACCACTGCCTGATGTGAAGCAAAGTACAGTAAGTGGGGATAATTGGAGGATCTACTTCAGAAACACACTTTTGAACCAAATTATATGCACCTTATGACATGAAAAGCTGCTGGAGTCTACCTTCATCCAGTAACTTTAAATGAAAGCACTCAGGATGTCAGTGCCAAGATAAATTTATTTCTTCTGGGTTCTGCCTGAACTGGTATTTTTCTAATCTTCAGGAAGACTATATTAAGAAATGTGCCAAAGATTACTTGGGGTTGGTGTCTTTTTAATTTCTTCTGTTGAGGTTTTCTGCTTTCTGTTGATTATTGTTTACTGAAGGATGACAGGATGTCCTCTCATTGTGTGAGTGTCCCAGACACCAAGAAGCAGTCATTTTTGCTGTTTTTTTTTTTTTTTTTTTTTTTTTTTTTTTCAGCAGCTGTCTTACTTGAAACATTAGAGTTGGAATAAGAGCAATAGCAGTTGGATAGAGCTCTATTGGACACTATAGAAGTGTCCATCTGACTTGAAACAGGAGTTTTCTTGAGGGTTTGCAGTTGGCAGCTGCTCCACCGCATGTGATATGCTTAAAGAATAATAAGAGTGACTCTAACCTGGGCAAGAGTCCTATCTGTGAGGCAAGCTGTGGAAAGCTGTGGATCCAAGTTCCTCCTGTAAGAGAAGTAATGCCCACGTTTCTGAGATGTCTGCACTTCTGGAAGGCTGACACTCCTGCTCTTAGAAGAGAGTCTGTGTTTTACTTGGGGATAACCAGTAGAGTGTATGCATTGAATAAAATGACACTTTCAGATTCTGCTTGGTAATGGAGTGAACGTTTTTTAAACTGGAAAAACTGTGAGGTAATGAAATGCATTACTTGAATCTTGAATCCTGGTAGTGACCTTATTGGTGAGAGGGAATCCCCCAAACGGTATTGCTACCTGAGATAAATTTGACTGACTAGTCTGGACTAATGCAGCAGGAAAAGACAAAGTCTTAGACGTGCACTTCTAATACCTTTGTTCATTTAAAACTGTTTTTTTTCCTCTCAGTATTATTTAAAGTCAGCATCTTTGTAAATAACCTTAAACCATAACAATTCTCCTGTTATTGGGAAAAAGTAAAGTTGTAAAAAAAAAAATGCTTAGTTTTCTATTGGAAAAAATAAAATGGTCCCACAGAGGAAATAAAATGACAAGAATAGTTTATGTAGGTTGTATGAATGTATATGTGATGCCATACCCGTAAAATTATCTTCTGCTCTGTTGATATTGTCTACTAACAATAAGGAACACAGTTAACTTTGAAGTCATTTCACTCTTTGAGATAGTAACAATTAATATTTTGCTGTCACAGGAGGGATTATTTCTGTGGTCAACTTCTCAAGGTAAAGTCATTTGGACTGGTTTTGTTAATACATGGCAACATCACAGCAATTTCATGTTATTGTTCAGTGCCGCTGGAAACCAACAAGGAGGATGCTATCTGGAAACGGAAAAAAAGGTGGAAAAAATAAAGTGAAGAAAAAGAATAAAGATAAATCCATAAGACTCACTTGAGGGAGCCGGCATACGTATCTGTGGTTTAATGGGGCTGTGAAATTATACTACTAATTGAGCATAATTTTGATTCTGATTGCGACTGTATTAACTATTACTGTTGTTATAAAAAGTTTTTTTAATGCCTTATGGAAACTGGCACTGGACTCTATGAGGGTTTTAGTGCCTTTTGTTCTAGGCTATAGAAATACCTATTATAAAACCAGAAAAGGAAGTGCTAGAGGAAAGGAAATGACCAAGGGTTTATTAATGCTGGAGGTGATTGGTATTAGAAAAGGAAGCTTGGATTTCAGGAAGCAGCTCATGCAATGAACAGATTGTCTCATTTTAAAAACAGCAGATGTGTCATGGAAAACTCTTCAGTGTTGCGATTTGCCTATTTCTGGCTATTGATTTTGTTGTCTTTGTTCTATTGCTAGACATATTTGCATA
Organism: Nettapus auritus; assembly: GCA_011076525.1. Lineage (NCBI taxonomy): Eukaryota > Metazoa > Chordata > Aves > Anseriformes > Anatidae > Nettapus > Nettapus auritus. The sequence continues at coordinate 22,474,792 of CM021767.1, forward strand.
AGCAAAACACTCAGGTTTCAGTCAAGTCCTTATTTCCTACAAGAGATGGTTTTACTTTCAATAGCAGTAGTAGTTTCCTGTAGTGGGTGTTAGTAGCCACATGATAACGGCAAGGGTGATGAGAAAAATACTGTGTCTCAGGAGATAAGCAACCTACAAAGACTGTAAGCACGTCAGCTTCTCAAGCACAGGATCCCATTCTTGGTGGACCTTGCTGGGAGCAGAAGTATTGAAATTAAGCTGCTAATAAAAAGCACTCTTCCCTTTTGTTAAATGCAGTCAGATTAAAGTGGAAAATTAGCCTCCTCTGAAGCCTCCTCTGCTTCAGACATCTACAGAAATTTATACTTTTTTGGTCTTTTTTTTTTTTTTTTTTTTTTTTTTTTGCATTTTCTCATTGCTTGGTATTCAAGTATTCATTCTTAGATGTTTAATTTCATTTCTGTAAGCTACCTTTTTCTCTCCTAAGAAAGAAATGGAGCATTCCTCCATTCTCTTTTTAATATTGTAATATTTTTTATTTTCCTAAGTTCACTTGCCTAGGATGCTTTCTTGAAGGAACAAACCTTCTCGTATAGGAAATCTGTGTGATTCCTTTGCTGTGCCTGCTGCTCAACAGTTAACCGGTCTGGAGAACTCATCACTTTTGATGTCTGCTTGTTGTCAGCTCTTATTTGGTGCAGAGTTTATTCAGAAGAATTTAGCTGGGAAAAGCCAGTGGACAAATGGATCACAGAACTGTTTGAAGGAAAAGTTGGATTAATATGAAAGGGAGTGTTTGCCAGAAGTCGCCCTTGAGGTGACAGTGGGTTTAACGTTGTGTGTACTGTGATTTGGCTGTGCTGACTGTGCTCACGATAGCATTCAGAAAGCTCAGCTGGGGAGAGGCACTTCTCATCGAGCATAAAGTGGATGTGGAAGCTGAAAGCAGCGGTTTATACTGTGTGCTAGAAAATGGCCTTCACTAGGATGCTGAAAGGTGTTTCCATGACCCTAACCAAAGGGAAGCTTAAGGATGTCATTCTTATCTGTCTCAGTTACTCACTTAACCAATATTAAAAAATAAAATAAAAAGCCATGATATTTCTTTCTTAATATGCTGCTGTCCTGGTGCATGTTGCTGTTCATATACACCAAATTTTCTTCCCTTCCAGGAGTGTCACAGCTATACATGTAAGGGTTATTTCAGAAAGGGGATCATCTGCATTATCTGTCAGTGATGCTGCTAACGGGCTAAAGCGATCAAGAAACTTGATTATGCATCTACATTTCTGTAAAGGTTTTTATTGCTAGCAGAATATCAGAAGCAGAGATGGAGACTTTGACAATACTGTCTTTGCAAGGGGCACAGAGAGGATAGACTTGTGAAAATGTTCTGCTTTGTAAATGATGCCTTAAAGGCTAGCATTTCCCTTCCAAAATGTGGTGTTTGGTGTATGCTGCCTCAAGGAAGATTGTTTTAGGTTAATAACTTTCTGTTTTGTGCATTTTCTTTTGTTTGGTATGTCTTAGAAATCAGTTCTTCGCAGTGCTGTGTTCCCTGTAAAGCACACGTTTTGGATAATCCTTCGCAATGAGGTTTGTTAGCATTTAAATCCCTCTGCCTTCAGAGTTGAAGACCTGACTAAGGACAGGATATTTGCTTGCTAGATACTTTTCAAAGTGGTCTTGACTTCATGGTCATCCTTTATTTATTTTTAGTTCAGGCTTTAGTTCAGGCTGGGAGTACATCAGGGGATGTACAAGGTAGAATTTTCTCTCTACCCCTCTGACCTCCAGTCAATAAAGCTTCCTTTGACTTGTTATTAAATATTTAACCTTCCAGAATTCAAGTGTTTATCAAAGTTATTTCGCCACAAATCCCTTCTGAAATATAAAGTTGTTTCAAGTCCCGTGCTTGCAGTTATGAACTATGGCTCACCTCAGTCTCTGCAGTGTGCCAGAATGCACTTTAGATGTGGCAAAGAGGAAAGGCCCCAAATAGAAACATGTTACGTGAACTTATATTTAGACCTTAATACAACACGTAAGGAGGGCCCTGGACAATGGATAGGAGGTCCTGGGGGATGCAAAATTTTACTCGTAAGGTGAAAAAGCATATTACGTGGAAGGCTCCACAGTCATGGCCATTGTATAGCATATACATATGTACAGTTATATATACGTATACACATAAATACAATAACTACCTCTCACTTAAAAATGAGTGGATTCCCACAATCACATCTTTCCATGACATAATTTGATCTAAAAAAGAGCTCCTTACAAACAGATTAAGAAAAAAAAAAAGCAACTAAGTACATAGTTCTGGGAGCCTTTTCTTGTTCATCAGCATTGTGTTTTGCCTCTACTTTGATATAGTTTAATTGTCGCTTTCTTCCTTTCCTATAAATACGGATGTTTACATGAACATACATTTCCCCCATTTTTAAGCAGCATTTTCATTTTCTTGATGATAACAAGATGGCAAGCTGTGATATGTGTGTTCTTCTAGAGGCACAAAGAGTTTATAATGAGTCATTATTATAATTTGTGTGTGTGTCTTTGACTGATGCTATTGTAGCTTTCCAGGCAGATGTCCCACCCGCTGTGTGTTCCTAGTTTCAGTCTGATGAACTGCTAAAACTACTGGACACTCAACAGTAGCTCGGGCATCCCACAAAGCATTAGTAATAACTTTTCTTCAAGATGAAGAGGCTTTAACTGCAGCACACAATCAGTAGCCCACACTGGAAGAAACAAATCAGAAAACCACTGTTCCATAAGCACAGAATTGAAAGAGCTGCATAAGTGAAATGACAGACTATTCATTCCAGTTTGGAAAGCATGAATAGGATTTTTGATGAAGCTTAATTTTCTTCAAGCTCTTCATCCATGGATAAACTATTTAAAATAAAAATAGATGTGTTATAGAGCACGGTGCTTGTCACTGTTTATTATTTTGAAAAAGTACGGGTCCTCCTCCTCCTCTGTGCTAATGACAAATAATGAGTTGAATCTTGATCTCAATTTCAGCAGTACAGAAGTGGGATAGTTCCACTGGCTGCAGAGACTTTTCTTCACGTTTATGGCAGGCAGCGGAAGGAAGCATCCGGACCAGTGATTTTACCAGCTTGTGGAAAGGCTTCCAAATAACAAAGTGTGTTCTCTGACACATCATGGAGCTGTATATTTTAAAATTGTTTGGTTTAATTTAAATAAGCCTCCAGTAGACAAAATTTTAATTGAAAAGATGTATTTTACTGAACAATGTCATGCATCACTGTTCTTGCCAAATGAGCCTCCCAGGCATCCTGTGCTTTTTTGACTGAAATCTGTTATATATTTGAACAGAATGCATCCTTGAATAACTTGTACTGTCCAGAGTGCAGCTAAAATCCACTAAATCTTGGAGAATTTGCCTGTTTCAAGAGATTTAAACCAAAACTAACCCCCCAAGAAGCACAGTACAGCCCCCAAAAAGCAAAACAAAATGAAAAAATGCAAAACAAAAAAAAACCCACAAACTAAATTAAAACAACTGAAAAACAACAACAACAACAAAAAACAACACCCCCCCATATCCCTACTCTTTTGGAACACAATTTGAGTCTGAGAATACATTCATATCCCAGTGAGCTGGGTTGGCTGGGGAGGCGAAGTTGTTAATTAAAGGTGATGCTTTAATGCTGGACATTGAGTGTGATGCCTCTGCTCTTGCTAGGTGCTCTCTCACTGTGCAAACAGCCACGTCCACTTCAGTGGGCTTTCTTAGAGAACACTGCCCTGGTCCGATCTGGTCAGCTCTGGCTTCCTAAAGAATGCAGATTTGTGGATGTGCAGAAGATCTGCAGCAGAAGATGGAAAGCAGCAGAAAATGCAGCCTCTTCTCTTCTTTGTGATTGTTTCTCTTTTTACACAGTTGTCCTCTGGTGCAATCAAAAGAATGGATAAGAGCATAAGTCAGCATCCTCTGAAAAACATAATGAGCTTTGTAGATTCCTTTCTCATTTTTTTGTACATCTAACCATTTTGTAGTGGAACACAGAGCAGGTGAGGTCATCAGTCTTTGTTACAGCAGTGTACCTGTGCTTTCAACTGAGGCCTCTGCTTTTTGCTTGCTTGTTTTCTTTCTTTTTTTTTTTTTTTTTTTTTTTGAAGTGCAAGATCAGAGGTGGCGAGAAGTGTTTTCAAACACTCATTTCCTAAAGAGCTGATCAAGTGGCTAGGCTGTTAGTGAACGTTTTTGGAAACTGCTTTGTCTCTGCAGTGGTAGTTGGGGAATTACAATGTAGGGTTTGTTAACCGCTGCTGGTTAGCAGATTTACTCTTCTAGGGAACAGAAGGCTATCATGTTACCTTAGTGGGACCAGCTAAAGCCAAGGAAGAGCATACAACTGATGGTCAAAATATTTTGCCTACAAGTAGTTTAACAAAAGTCTGATGTAATCAGCACAGGAACACACTGAATGAACAAATACTTTACAAGAAGTGAGGATGACAAACAGGAAAAGATTATTTACCATAGGCTGCCGATTTATTTGTGGCAATAATTATTCCAACCTTCCTTTAGATGGTGCCCATTGGAATAAACAAGTAGTAGGCAGGATTCTGTTTTCAAGGAAATTGAATATTTTTTTCCAAGTTTGGAGATAAATTTGTTTCTTGTGCCAATGTGATGAAAAATACATGTCTTGTGCCAATGATGAAAGATACGGTGACACACTGGTTCATGCTGAGAGAGAGTAAAAATACCAACCAAATAAATGCTAGCAAAACTCATTGCAGGAATACACATGCTTCAGACACAGAGAGATGAATGAGTCATCTGTTGAGGTAACAGTTGTTCCTGTCTGCACTCTTATATTTTGGATCAGTTTTTGATACTAATGAGTTGTACTTAGTAGCATGAGGCCATGACCTGAACTGATGTCTTTTAATGTCAGTGGAAAGACTTCCAAGAAAGAGCTGGTGGATTTTGTATCAATGGTGTGTTTTTTGTCACCTTTTTCTTTTCAAACAATTGATTTCAGTGGCACCATATAGCCTCATGCAAGGCTTGAGCTGGCTGTTCTCTTCACGTTTTTCAGCAGACACAGAGCCAGAGCTGGAGTTCCCACCAAGTTATACTCTGAATCTCTAGCCATTTGCACATTCCTTTTTCAAGTGAGTTGTGTCCTCTCAGCTGTTAAGTGGCTCAATGGATGCTGGAGATACTAAATAGGTTCCTGTAGATCGTGGGACTTTTTTTTTTTTTTTTTTTTTTTTTTTTTTTTGTTATTGTAGCCGTCCTTGCCGTGAGCCTGCCCACAGTCCCAAGGCTTTCAGAGCAGTTATAACTTTGGTGCAATGTCCTGACTGAAATTGTCTGAGATGCTAAGATAGCCAGCTTAATTTGAAGTGTTTTTTTCCCCTTAAATGCTGACAGTGCTGATGTGAAGTTACTTTATTAGCCATGATTGAATAGTATCCATCACATTCAAATGGTAATGTCTTTAGTCCTCCTCTTCTCAGTGAAGCTTAACAATTCCTGTGAGCTGGTATAATAATATTTTTATTCCCTCATTAATATTCAATAGCGTACGTAAGAAATTATCAGTTTATGGACTATCCACAACCTCTCTGGAGATTGTATTTGAGACTCTACATTGTTCACCTGAGACACAACTTTATGTGCTCTCAGACTGACCTCAGTAAATACACAATGAACATTATGGGACACATTTCTCTTGTGTGTCCTTTAGGGTGAGTGAAATGCAATAGGATAGCTGCTCTTATAAACAGAAATCCTTCTGGATATATAACCAGACCTCTGGAATTCATACTTTTTTTTCTTGATGTCCCTGTCTGGGGTGCTGATGTGCTGTTACAGAGGTGGCTGGTGTCGGCCTGGCGCAGGGCACTGAAGCGCTCACTCATGGCAGAATATTGTGCCAGCACCAGGATCACACTGCATCACCATAGGGAACAGATGTTTTAATACTCCAAGCTTGCTTGCTACGGGTTTAAAAGAAAAAAGTTAGTAATTATTATTTAAACAGATTAAAATATAAAGGGCTCTGTTAAAGAGAGGAAAACCTAAACAGCAAGTAGAAATCTGAGTATAGATTAAATTTTTAGATAATTATGCTGTGGAAAGGATGGCTTTTTCACCAAGGATTGTGAAAAAAATACAAATAATAATACTAGTAATAATAATAATTAAAAACAAAAACCTTGAACAGTAAACCCCAATATTCTGAGATAGTGTTTTTTTCAGCATTTGAAAATTCTGTCACATAGGTATAGAAGTCTTACTTAAATAAATAAAAACTCAGTATCCTTTCAACTGAATTAGGGTCAAAATAAATGCTGAACATAATAAATACTCTCTGCAAGTTGCTGTGTGATTTTTGGATCAGCAAAAATATATTAATTTCCTCATAACTCTTGCACTGCTTTATAGTAAAACATGCCAGGAGCTGGATATATATTCATTGGGGTAGTTTTTGATTTTTCTAAAGGAGATGGTGCTGATAGTACTCATTATATCCTCTTCCCTCATATCTGCTTAAAAGTAAACAGTGAAGATGCCAAGATGTCCAAAGGGTAGCAATGACCTAGCACATGACATAACATTTGGATAAGCAATCACAGGACTGTTTGGTCTTCAATTAGATTAACAGCTGAACTTGCAAATCATGTCTCTGGAGGGTTTTTTTTTTTTTGGACAACTAACTAATTGTCAGTTGTCTCAAGTAAATTGCTTGATATTGGTCAATGGTAAATTATGATCGTGTTAATTTAATTGCAGTTCTGTCAAAGGTATAATTAGCGCTGCTATCAAAGAAAGGAATCAGTTCATTGGAAAAAGGCAGCAGCATAATATTAAATTCCCAGTTGCTATGACACAGAATGTGATTCTGCATAATAATAATGTCTCTGCTCACTGCGAGCAAGGGCAGTTCTTTTCCGTGGATGCAACGGTGTTCCATATTGCCACAAGTAATGCAAGCAAATTGCCCCAGAAAGACTTCTGTCACACTAAGAAATTTGGCTGTCTTCTGAGTCATCAAGGAAAAGATGCGACCAGGAGCTGTGTTTTACAGCACGTTATGATTGACAGCAGTACTGCTGTGGAAGATGGCTGGAAACGATGGGGTTTTGCTGTGTAACACACAGGAGAAGGTACTTGGACAGGACTGTGGAAATCCCCGTGTTACCTTTTGTCCAGACTTGTAGTTTTTTGTTCTCACTTTTGAGAATTGTTTGAAGGGGCTAATATGACACCGACTCTGCCCCACCTGCACCTTCTCTTCTTCAGATGAAGGTGTGTAGTAGCCTCCTCCTTTTCTGTAACCCCTACAAATGTGAACATCTGTCTCCTTCTTAAAGCCATGACCTTCTTAAAGCTATCACCTGAGTCTCGGGACTCTAACATTACTGGGTTTGTTTTGTACTGGTTGGGGGGAATGAAGTGGTGTGTTTTTATTTCTCTGGCAGTTCAGATGAGCAGTTGTAGAGCAGTACTGAGAGAAACTGCCTTACGGGGCAGTATTTTGGCCCTGATGGGTTCATTTTATGCTGCTAGAGCAGCAAAAAGATGACACACAGACTGGCTAAGCAGGCAAGTAATATTTATTTATTTATATATTTTTTGTCATGGAGGTATACTCCAGTGAGCTATAGCCATCAAGCAGAATTGGAAGGAGAAGGGGTTTTGATGCATCCCTGGTACACTCTGGCAATCTCATCCTGCCAAATTGTCCTGCTGGAACTTATTTCAGCTGAGGCAATGTGCAGCAGCCCAGTGGGGCTGGAGGCAGGTCCTTAAGACTTACTGGGTCCCTACCTCATCTGCAAAGGTCAACAGACAATAGCGGCTGCCTCCTAGCCACTCTGCTTGCCTTTCTTTTTTTTTTTTTTTTTTTTTTTTTTTTTTAGCTGTGCTAGGTACTGGCTGGCAAGTCCTACATTTTGTATTTAGAGACTGAAATTTCAGAAGATAATTCAGATAGAGTTAAGCTATGCTACTGAATGATCACAATTTTTAGTCATATGCTCCCTCCCTCTTCTGGTTGCTTTGTTTTGGTTCTGAAAATAAGCACTTAAAAGTGAACTAGGGTGTTGTAGGAAGCATGACTCTTAGCCTCTTTCCTTTTGGCATGAAGTCCCATTTGTTTTTTTTTTTTTTTTGACATACAGAAAGCACCCACAGGCGCAGAAATATGTAAGGCGCAGAAATATGTAAGAGCTTATAGGTAACTAAGCCTTTCTGATTTTTTTTAACATCGTTTTCTCAATTCTGTTTGTTACATGATGAAACAAAACTAAGACTTATCTAAAAATAAATTCTTATTTCCAGCATCTGGTATGCTGCAGTCAAGGGACTGGCATTGTATGAAGTGGTTCAAGAAGCTTGTTCTTGGTACTTTTAGTGGCCAGTTTCAGAGCTGGCTACTTCAAAAGGAGCAAACCAACTAGAAACAGTGCTCCAGTACTGTTTCCAGGTGGAGAATGCTAGTAGATGTTGCAGAATTTCTCTTATTATCTAAATACTCTCAAAGTATGTTATATTTGAAACATAATAGGTTAGTGCTAGCAAAATCTAGAACAAAACTTTGTAGCCGTAACTTGCACTTCATCTTTACTTCATAAGATTTGAGAAGAAAATCTAGCATTAAAAAAAAAAAGCTGAGGTGTTTTTTATTTGTTTGCACTGAATAAAATAGACAACCTGATTTAATATTGCAGGAGAGGAGAAATGTTCAGGTAAAATACATTGGAAACTTAGATATAAATTGAGATCTAATATTTTCCCTTTTATATGCTGTATGCCATGAGTTCATTTGCAGAAGTGATGACTGAAGGAGATTTGCACCTTTATAAACTGAAAAGGGAGTATTTCCTACTTGAAACACTAAATGGAAGACGGAGCAGGCAATGATATTGATGATTTGAAAGAAAACTGATTTGGGGATATATTCTTATAATCTAGCTAGAACAGTAACAGTGTGGAAACTGGATTGGCTTTGGTAAGAACGTTGATACTTGAAAAATAAGGCTGTATGCATGTATTTGGGGAGGAGGGAGAGTGTTTGTATCTGTTATGGGTTCTTATAAATTGTATTTTATCCCAATATAAAGATCAGGAAGAGTATTGAGCATTTGTTTCCTTTAAAACATAATTAGAGTGACTGCATTTTGTAATACAAAGCATTCATATTAATGTATTTCCTAAATAAATTCTTAATTCACACAAAAGAAATACTGCTAAGGGGAAAACATTAAGCTGCTGTGGAGCATTTTAAAGCAAATGGTAACTGTTAAGAGCATTTTGAGAGTCAAGAGTAAATTGAAGATCAGTAAATCAGCACGGATTCTGCATGTAGTTGCTTTATAATTGCTAGCAGTTAGACTTAAATAAGTCACAGAGATCTCTTCTAGAAAGATTTTTTGTTCACTCAGATTTCACGTCGTATCTCACTATTTCCCTTCCAAGCAATTAGATGTTAATTTAGTTTCTCTTCAAATTGTCTCTTAATTGCATGTTGTGTGTTTGTACAAAGTACACTGTTTTCTGTCACTGTTGGTCTACATGCTCTTTGTGTAACTGCTTGTCTGCAAGCTGCTAAATGTGCCTGGTAGTTTCTACCAGTCAGGTCTTCTTGTGAGTAGTAGGCTTCCAATACCTCATGTAGTACCTTCCAATACCCAGAAAACTTGAATCAGATTGCGGTACGTGAGAAACAAATGAAACTCTCACGTGTCTGTAGGTTGGCTATTCAGATTTCTTTGTCAGCTCCTGATGCCAGAAGTTGAAAATAGAAGTTGTTTTGACAAACTCTTCTTGTTTCAAGAACTACAAAGTAGGTTCCCAAGACTCACATGGTGTGCGAGAAGAAGGAGAGGAAGGATAGGTTTAAGGTGTGAACATCAGTACTCAGCTACCAGCTGGTGTGTGAGCTTGCTGTTGCCTGTGTTGCAGCTGATTATCTCACCCTGCTAAGCTTTTGTATGCCATAGCTAGAGTGGTGTTGCCTGGGCTAGGAGAGTGAAGGGATGTTGTGCAGGGATGCCGAGAGGTCTTCCGGGATCCTGGGTGCTCCTATCTCAGACCCAGTGGTATAAATGCCAACATCCTATTCCTTCAAATTCAGCCCCAGAGGTTTTTAAAGCAAGTCAGAGTCACCTTTTCATGCAGAACTCTGGAATAAGCTACCCAAGATAGGAAATTTCCAGTCTCACATGGTTTGCAATTTATAATTGAGCATGAAGGCTTATAATTCATTTATTACATCTCTGGTAATCACAGCTTTTCTTTAGCTTGGTTCTTCATTTTCAGTCTATTAAAATCACTGATAATGTGACAAAGCATTGTTTTAATTTTTGATGATTTATTGCCTAGCTCCTGTGCTTAGGAAAAGATTGATCTCTCTGATCTGCTCATTACTTTCCATGCTTTCTCCTTTCACTCTCTTCTAGTATTTTCTGTATTTCCTTGAAAATAAATTCCTTCTCCATGTTACTAAAAGTCAGTCAGCCCATCTTTGCTATGTCTTTGCTTCTCTGTGTACTTTTGAAGTAGAATGGCTGGATAGAGATAGCATCATATCCAGAGCAGGATGCCTAAAAAACAGGATTTATTGGGACTGAAGAAAATGTTAATGAGGGAGCCAAACTGCACCTGCATTACAGCACACATGATAAAAATTCACAGAAGCAATAAAATGAAGATGAAGATTCATATCTCTAAAATTCATAATCTCTGTCTCCCTAACTACACGTATGTGCTTTGCCATTGCCTACCATTACAGCTACTGCACCCTAGGAACCACATGTTGCACTTTGGATGACTCCAAATTTCACATTGTGGGAAAAGAAGCATGAAATATTCAGGGAAAGTTAAAACATTTCCCTCGGTTGAGAGAATGTCTGTAAGGACTGCAAATTCAGAAAGCATATTCTGATGTAGTGCAGGAAGTGGTTGGAAATCTTTTTGGGATGATCTTAAGTTTTCACAGCTAGTAAATATTTTACAATTCAGACAGCTGCACAAAGCTGAGTAGTGTAAGATGATCTCTGCAATCTGCACTTCAAGTGATGAGGTAGTGGCACTCCTTTCAGAGGAAAGTGGGTAGGTTCCCAGTGACAAAGTTTCCGTTGCTGCCTATGGAAAGAAAAAAAAGAGGCTGGGACTTGTTACAGTCTTTGGCCTGACATCTCTGTAAACAATTATTTTCATAGTGAACTTAGTGGCCTATGTGTAGTCTGTATGAATGATCATGAATGAACTATTTTTGATACTATAATTTATGAATCTTGGTTTGTAATTAATTTTTATTTTTATTTTTATTTTTATTATTATTATTTTTTTTTTTTCCCTGACATTCAACAGCAAAGGCATCAGTGTGACTGGGTAGCTTTTTGCACATTAGGTCATGATTTCATGACAACCACTTCATAACTAAAACTAAAGGAAAATAAATCTCCACCATAGCATATAGTTTAAATCAATATCAGGCTGCCACAGTGAGTTTTTCTTAATTCTTTTTTTTTTTTTTTTAATTCTGCTGAGGCTCAGAATTCTTCTAGATTAAGGTTATATGTGAGAGCAAAATGCCATCATTGTGCTTTGATGGCACTCTCATCTAACGTAAATATCTGACCCTGCTGTAGGGCAAGAGAGGTTGAAACCAATATTCCACTATAAGCTACCCACAGAAAACATACCTACTGTAGTTTACACAACAACTCTCTCTCTTTGTCTCTCTCTCTCTCTCTCTCTTTTTTTTTTTTTTCCAAATCAATAGCATCAATAGCTCTTGCTTTTTCTTCGACAGTGTTGGGCGTTGCAAATGCAGTATTTGCATTGAACTTTTTGTTAAAGTGTATTTCAGAAAGGAGATGGTTATGTTATACAACAGTTTTAGAATTTTTATTTTTTTTTTTTTTTTTTTTTTTTTTTTCCTTCCCCAAAAGGTGCTTTATTTGCTAGATACTGCATCGGATTTCTTTCTGATCCTTTTAGTGGAGACTGAGTCTTATTTCATTCAAAGCAACCAAAACACATCTAAGAGTGTTGGGAAATAGGTATGAAATAAAATGCATGTTGTTGTCATGACAACTAAAATGCTAAAAAAGATGCAGAGAAATGATTATTAAATAAGATGTTGCATCAAGTCGTTATGGCAACTGTAGAGTAATATGAAAAAAGGGACTTTTCAGAACAATATTATGGGAAAAGTTTTCATCGTTATGGCATTTTTACAGTGGCATGCCCTGATAAAGAGAGAGAGGAAAAAAAGGTGGTGGAGACTCAATATAAAAGGAGGTCAGGATTCAGCTATCCACTGCAATGTACCTCTGTTAAGTACAATAATGTTCCACAGAGAATTTCTCTGCTTGGTTTCCAGTCTTGTCGTAGATGGATCAGAAGACAGAAAACACTAGAATATATCCCAGTGCTCCCTCCCAATGTTATATTCATATTATTCAGAGCTGCATTTCACAAAGTGGTAAGTCTTCATGGCCCTCAGTGGGACCTGGGGATCTTCTGCAGCATTTAGGAGCGGACTGTGAAATCTTAACACAAAAATGGGATAGGGAAAATGTTAGTGTTAAAAAGTAGTGTTGAGGTTTTAATTTTACAAAAGCATTTTTCGGCACGCAGAATTACGTCCTTGTTTGTTTAGCTTAGGGCTTTCTGATAAATGAATATATGCTAATAAAATAATTACATGGATTGTGCAAGCTCACTTTGAAAGCCGGGAAGCCTCTTAAGCAACAACTACAGTGAAAGGGAGTACCTGGGCTCTGTGCCACAGCCTGTGGTATGAGCAGTGCTAAAAGCCACCTTGCCCAGCACACAATGAGGTGTGGTGCTTGGGGAAACCCAGACATCCCCATGTGGTGCTTTCCCTCATGAGCAGTGCATGGCTGGCTCCACCCGGCAGGTCGCTCTGGTTTGCCCTTCCTGGTTATCAGCCCCCTCCTGAGAGGAGGGGAGGCTTTCTCTCCCCTCACTGCTCCCTTCCTGGAGGCGGGTGAGTGTGTGAGAGAGGATGGTGAGGGAGCCTGTGGAGAGCAGTGGTGGGAGCTGCTGGTGCCGATGCATGAGAGTGACGGGCCTTCTCGCGGAGGAGCAGGCCGCCTCCTCGTACCTCGGGCTCCACCGCAGCGGGAGGTGAGGCGAGGCTGATCGGTGTTTCTCCCCAAGCAGTTTCTCTCCATGAAAATGTCCTTTTCTAGGTAAGTCATTTGTTTTGTACCTTTCTGCGTGAAAGCTAACTGTTGTGTGTGGAGATATCTATTTTTAGACGTATTTTTTAAAAGTAACACAAACCTGAACTATTGTAACTCTAAACCGAAGGACACTCATGAGGATGTTCTGTTGCAGCACCTACTTGCACTGAGAGCTTACTTGTCTGGTGTCTGGCTTCCTCTTCAAGGGCTGAATGCCCAGGCTGGGCTTAGTTTTGCAAATACTTTAAACCATGAGTCTTTCCTGTAGCATTGATCCTCTTGGTAGCAATTGGAAGGATGCAATACATCTGGGGTGAATGCTAATTTGAGCTTGAGATAGAATTACAAATTGTGGAAGACGTCAGACTTTGAATCAGAGTAATTTTTCAGAGTTCTGACCAAAAATATGAATCTTCTCTGGGAGATGGAGAATATGTTTTGAAGTGTGAACATAGGCCTGCATAAAACTGTGATCAACATTGTGATTTTGTAGATTTAAAAGCAGTTGTTGCATTACTTATTTTTTCCCCTGACTTGCATTGAAAATACATGTGAACCATGGCCTGAGGTGAGCTCTTAGCTACTTCTGGGACTGTGGTGGCAAACAACCAGACTAGCTGTGATGACTGCTGCCTTGGAAGCTTATTTAGATCTCACTCTATTTTGAAATTTAGAGAACAGTAAATTTTTAGTAGTAACTGTGACTCCAGGCATGCATTCCTTAATCTCCATGTTGGTTTCTGCTGTGTTTATACTGGAGGTATGGGCTGAGCTGGCTTTACTGATGGGGCTGGAAAAAAAAAAATCCAGCAAAATTTGAAGCATGTGGTGGGGAACCATTTGAAGTAGGACAGAGGAGAGGAGCTCAGGCGTGAACAAACTATGGCTTTGTTCTCTCACAGTGGGGCTGTAAAATGGCAGCCAGCAGAGCACTTCCAAGCAGAGTCTCGTTAAAGAGCCCCAAACTCCTTCACCTGGCTTGTGCAGCCTCAGCCATTCTCGTTACTGCAAGTTTTTGTTTTGTTTTGCAAGGCTAAATTAAATGGTTTTGCTAGCTCCGAGAAAATTAATTTGAATCACTTCCCTGCGTGTAATAGACTGTCCCAGTGGCACAAGTGGAGGTCCTGAAAGCATGAAGAGATGTCCAAGCCACCTGTGCACAGCAGGCCCTTTTCCCCACGTGGATAGTAATAGCTAATGAAAAGAACATGGGCTCAACACTAATCAAATTAATACGTTTCCCTCAGGGAAGGGCCAGTTACAAACTTCTGTGTAGTATCTGTAGCTTGGCTAGTTCTCAAGGTATGACTTAATGCTACCAACAGCGTTTGCCAGTTGCTGCCATCCTTCTGATTCCTTATTCATGAATAAAACCTGGTGGTAAGAGTCGCATCCAAGACCGTTTGTTCTGAATGCAAGTGTAATCAGCTCGTGTTGCTTTCACTGCCCTCTGCTCTCAGGGGGTTGTAGAGGCTGCTGTCATCCTGCTGATTTCTAGGGCAGTTCTGGAACAAAATGTAACTGCAGAGTGCTCTGAGGAGTTAGTAAATCCATCAGACTGCAAATGATAAAAATCTGTTTAAATAAATGTGGGAAAGGAAGACATGTATTAGGGAAACATTATGACAAGAAGAATACAATGTAGAACAGACCAGGCAAAGACTGTGGTGGTTTTACCGTGCTAGGCAGCTGAACACCACAACCACTCTCTCACTCCCCCTCCTCAAATGAGGTGGGGAAGAAGTAAAGGAAAGAACAACTCACAGGCTGAGATAAGGATAATTTAATTAAAGAGAAAAAATATATATATATTAAGGAAATATTATTAATTAACAATTCAACTAAAGGGAAAAAGGGAAAAAGGGAAAGGGGAAAGGGAGGGGGAAAGGGAACAGCAAAAACAAAACAAATGGAACGCTTCACGAATTTGCATGTCATCCTTGCGCAGGGGCCATGCTAATCTTCTCTGTATCATTCCAATTTTAGTATATGTGCTGCCGAAGCGAGCAGACTCTTTCACCAAGCAGTCCAGCAAAGCTGCCAACAAGAATTCTTTCTGAGAAAAAGCATCTAGAGTGTACTTTTCAGAATAGCTTCCTGCTTTTTTCTCCCCTGACTGAAAAGAGTCTGGGAGGGCTGCCGTGCTCAGGCTACATGTTAACTTTGGTCTTCTCCACTCTTTGCAAGGTACAATCTGCTTCAGCTTTGGTTAGCTGTGTCTGCATGCAAGACTCTGCACAGTGAAAAGACGTGGTGGTGGTAAACTTGCCATCCAACTTGCCTCTTCTGTGATACTTTGCAAAATGTCTTCCTTCTGACCAGAATGCATGTGAGAAACGTTAAATATCTTTTCATATGTAGGTTTTAGATCCTATAAGCACAGACTATCACATTTCCTGACTATGATAAAACCCATATAGCCAACTGTAGACTCCTGATGAGCTGCTAGCAGCCACTCTAGGTGGATACATGTGGCCTCTCTACTGGGGACTGATCCTGCTTCATCACTCCTGGAAAGAAAGTCAAAGCAGATTTTGGAGGACTAAAGCTTCAAGATATTCCAATGTATAAAATGTGCAATTTTCTTATCTGTTTAGGAAAGAAAGTATGATGCTTATATTCTGTTCTGAGGAAAAAGAGTGTGGACGTATGGAAAAAGAAGTGGAAGCTGAGAGAGGCAGTGAGCTAAAAGCGCACTTCCTATAGTGACTGTAGCTTCATCATGTCTCCTAATGGCAATCAGAGGAACACACCACGTTTTCTGCAAGCACCTGGGGCAGTCAGTGGATATCAAGAAGGATGGAGGGGAAAGGAGAAATGATTTCCTCATTTTGATGATTGGAAAGCTTGCTCCATGTTCATCTTATTCTGATGCAGAAAGGTGCAGCTGGTGAACTGTTCACTGAAGCACAAGCAGAAAAATGAGTACTGCAGGAAACTGAGGGGATGCTGCAGAGTTTTGGTGCAGTAATTTGCAAAATAAATGGGACACTGGAAATAAATTTTTGGTCTAGCTGGAATTCTGAAATCTCCATGGTATGGTAATGCAGTTTCTTCATAGCCTTATAAAAAAGAGGATTGCAAATATGTGGATTTATTTGATCATGATTCATCTAGACAGATGAGTCAAGGGACAGCAATGGGGAAGTGTCAGCCGTTTTCATTCTTTTAAATAGCTTCACTTTCAGGTTGCTGAAAAGGTGTTTGATTGCGGCTGGATATTTTTCTCTTGGATTGTTTAATGATACTGTTTTTGCTTCAGTTGGGGTTGGCAACAATAGTCCTTTAAAAGTGTTTTCCATTTTCCTCTGAGTGCTTTTTACTATACAGGACTTGATAAAGCAGCAAATACTGGGGATTTTTTTTTTTTTTAAATGTCTGTATTCACAGAACAGTTGCTCCTGTTTCATTGTCGTTATTCCGAAGGCTTTATTTTATCTCTTCTTACAGGTATAATAAGAAGAAAGCCCAGTCTCCAAAAATAATCAGAGACAATGTTCATTAAAAATAGCCAATATAGAATAAAAATTGTTTCTTTTTCTCTCGTTAAATTCATCCATTGAATCTTGACATGTATTTCAAGCATGTCTGCAGCCTGGCTTTAACTGCTGGCCAAAACAGGTAGCTTTGAGCTAATTTCTTTGTGTACCAAAAGCAGTCCAGCTGTGACTAGATTGGCGTAGCATGACTTATGCCCTCTTCTGGAGTTGGGAGGTACCTGAGAAATTCCTTGCTCTGGTTGCTTTAGATCTCAAAGCACGGTAAAAAAGATCCCAATTTCACCAAACGTGGCTTGGCTGAAACTACTCACCTATAGAAATTAAAATTCATGGTAAGTTATGAAAATGTCCTAATACTGACCTAAAGTGATTGGGACTTCAAAACAAGATGCATTATGGTTTATGCTCTGCAGACCAGATGTGAGCGTAAGAATTCTCTCTACCTCATGTAACATTAAATTAACATTGCTATTACAGTTCTCATTTTTTTTTTTTTTTTTTTTTAAAAAGCTGAGAAATGAGAACAACTCAGCTTCTAACTGTCAGCATAAATTGCCATACTCTTTGGAGACCTTGGTCTAATTCTGTTTTCTCTTAAAAGAATCATTAGGGGTATGCAAGGGAGAGAAATCTTAATTGGTGAGTTTCCCGTAAGAGGAGTCTAAATGCAAAGCTAGACAGATCTCTGCCTTCTGTCTGCAACATTAAGTAATGATTAGTGTAGTGCTTGTTCTGTCTTCAGAAAATCTATTTTAATTTCATTTTAATATTACTTATGGTTTCATAAAATGCATCTAAACCACACATTTCAAACTGGGATACTAAGCATTGACATTGGTATATTCAGGAACAACTCAAAGGAGGCAAGATAATAACTAGCATACTGGTCAGAGTAAAGAGAAGTAAATTATCTTCCCATTCTCATACTGAGCTATTCAGAGATTTTCTACAGGTCATGTATATTGTAGCCTTGAATTTTTGATCTGTATAGTGGACATACTTTTTTTTTTTTACATATATATATATATATATATATGTATATATAGTAAACCACTGCAAGACCTGAACTGTATTCAAAAACTGTTTTTAACGTATGCTAAAAAGAATTCAACTCCAGAACTGATCAATTTCTGGTGGATGTTTATTTGTACTTTATCCAAACAGGCTTTGCAATGTCTATGAGATGTTGCTGTGGGATCTCTTGCAATCCAGACTTTCGCATTTGTAGTAAATGTTGAACAGCCAGCAGACAGTGTAACTTCGAAGCAATTAGCATTTCAATAGCCCTCTTTCACTGACACAGGTTAAATCTTGAATGTGAACTTGCTATTATTGAACTTAAAGTAGCAAACATATTGTGGTTCAGAGAAAAGACTTGGCACGGAGAAAGGTAGAGGTGTCTCAAAGAAAAGCCGTGCACTTGCATGCATTCACACCCACACATACACAACCTTTATTTTGAGCTGCTGTTAGGGTATTTCTAAGTAATTCCAAATGCCAGATGCCTGATTTTTAAATGTCAGGACTTGTGCAGCTCCCTAGGGCAGAACTTCTGAAAATGCTATTAAAGATAATAGAGGACAAAGATTACCATAACCAGAATTTTTACCGCAAATTCTCAGTGACAAATTTTGACAAGACCACTTTGATTACATGCAAAGCGGTTAAGGAGCGTGAGCTGTCAGAAGAGAAAACTTTTGCATTTTGTCATCTATTAGTGATTTTTCATTTTTAGCTAGTGTAACAGTAGTATCTATGTGAAACCCAACTGATCTGTCAAGTAAGACTTAAATGGGATAACAGCGTGATATAACATCCCTTTGCGGTGTCCTAGAAGGTAACCTCCTCTGGCAAAGAACATTTCTTCTCACACTGTTGTGCTGTGAACACAACTTTCAAAAGTACTGTATACTTTGTCTCCTTGGAGTACTGGTGATTTGTATTATTAATTAACGTTTGCATTTTGGCCAAAGTAAAGAGCATTGCTATTATAGCATCTGATTTTTGGCTCAGAAAGAACAGTGAAAAAGAGACTCATTAGACCTTCACAGGATACTGTAAGTCTGTACATACACAGCTTAGGGTAGGCTGCTGTGCTAGGGAACAGGTCCTGTGCTTTGGTACGGGTCCAAAACACAGTCGTGGTTTCTGAAATGGTGGAAGAAATTCTCACCGTGGAGGGAGAATATTAAAGAAATCTTTATGGGCTCAGTGGCTGATCCATGCATAACAAGTTTTTGCTGCGTGTGTGTGGCATGCTGATACTTGCAGTCCTTTGAATAAAGGTTGTAGGTATAATTTTTCAGCCAAGTCTCAGCCTCAGGTCTGCAGCATTGGCATATGCAGGGGCACCTGGCTCACTGTTAGCCGACTGGTGGTGAAGCGTTTGACAGCAAGCTCCAGAATGCCTGCTAGGAATATGTTATGTACATAATATGATCACAGTAATAACCTAATAATTCAACGCGAAACTTTTATAGGTGTATGCTAAATTGCAGAAATATGTCTCATGTACTGAAGCCTTAAAATTAAATATACAGTAACAGCAACATGTCCAGCCAGAGTGTAACTAATTATAGGAGAATTATTAGGGCTTTTTATTGAAAGCTTACTTAGTATTCCAAAAAAATCTACTTTATTCTATTTATAATGTTTCCTGGATGCAGTAAATATTTATTTTACTGAGAAACTATGAATTATTCTTTTTGAAAGAGGCCTGGAAACTACAAACACCTATCTATCAGAGTTATTTGTATTGGAGCCCCCAAGGTTCCACATTAACTTTTTAATACTTTCTAAGATTTATAAGGAATATTCCAAGTATTACGGCTGGATTACCTTCATAAAACTTCTGTTAAATAGCTATTATGCAGTATCTCTGAGTCTTTTCCCCAGAAATGTCTCAATTTTTTTTTTATATCACAGTTTTTGTGGTTGATACAGTATATGGTACCCTGTCATGGAGTGTGTTTGTGTAAAACCCAGTGCTTCCTTGCTATTTTCTCCCTTTTACCAGATGAAAAATGACATGACTAAACTTCTGCTGAATAAGAACATGGATTATGAAGGCATTACTTGAAAAGCCATGGTTGCCTAGTCCATTTCTGGAGGTAGTTCCTTATGTCTTTAGCTCTGGAGGAGCCTGCCATATGGGTCTCTCGCCTTGCTTGAAAAGCAGAAATGAAGACCTTATAACTCTCATTTAGTTTCAACTTGACCATTTTTTTCCCCTTTCATCCTTTCTCTGTTTTCCTTCTCCTATTCTCTGCTGTAGCTTTATTTTCTAGTTTTCTCCCAGATATTGCTTAACACAATACTGCAGCCTCAAAAGTGAGTAGGGATTTTATGGCTCTGTGTTTAGGTGGTCAGTGTGAATTAGTTTAAAGTTTAGATCTTAAGTACTTGACCCTAGATAATCAAGACCTCTTCTTTCATTCCATCTCAAATAGAGATGGGGTGAATCAACGGAGTTCTTGAGCAAAAAATGCGGAATGCCCATCTAGGTGTTCTCTAAGTGGCCTTATGTTGTTGTAGCTGGTGGTCTCACATCAGTCTCATTCTTTGATTCCTCAGTGTGGATGCAACTAGAAACGTAATTTTTTCCACCTTTTCTGATGAAATCAGGCCTTCTGGTCTAGCACTGGCAACCTTCCCACAGAGTCAAGCAACATCTGATGAGATTTCATGCTAAAACTATAACAAGTTAAATGCTGTAACAACTACTTACAAATATAGAAATTTTGGGTCTAATATTCCCAAAGTTTTTCCTGAACCAAAGGCTTGTACAGTGTTTTCCAACCACGTGTTTATTCTGTGAGAGTGTTAGCACAAAGAGACATTTACCTGACTGCTTCATTTGCTTGTTGGTCTCTGGAGAGCTTAGCTCAAAGGGTCAGCCAGGACGATAAGAATGACTTCATGAACTAGGAAAGCCTAGGTGACCTTAAAGCTCACATCTTGTTCATGCTTTCTTGTTTTCTCCTTTTCTTTTGTTTCTTCCTGTTGTTCCTTTGGCTTTTGTTTGAGAAGTGTCACAATTGACGTAAATACTTAAGAGAAGAACTGCTCAGCTAAACTGTTTAAGGAACATACTGAGGTTTTCAAGCTGTCTGACCACACTAAGCACCTAAGGCTTTCACGTATGTGCAGGCTCCCCAGAAAGGCCACAAAATACCTTGCGTATTGATGCAGTGCAGTCAAACACACATTCCTACAAAGAGGATTGGTGAGACTCCTCTCGCTGAAGTATGTCAGCGATTGGCTGTTCCAACAAGTTTAAAAAGTGCACTAATACTTTTTTTTCCTTTCCCAAAATATACGTGGGGAAAA
Organism: Nettapus auritus; assembly: GCA_011076525.1. Taxonomy (NCBI): domain Eukaryota; kingdom Metazoa; phylum Chordata; class Aves; order Anseriformes; family Anatidae; genus Nettapus; species Nettapus auritus. Next base: position 22,495,824 of record CM021767.1, read on the forward strand.
ATGATTATCTTCCACTCTACTATTCCCTTTTAGATTTCCTTATTCTATACCAATCATATTCATTTTACCAAGGACAGCTATCTATGACTCATTAAAAGATCAAAAAGCTCCAATTGCTATTTTCTTTGGTCTTTTTCTTTTATCCCGTCTTCCTCTGAAAAACGCAGCTTGGGGAAAATAAATGCTAGACATCTCTGAGCAAATGCCATACTAACTGAGAAGGGGTCAGGTACACATGAAGCGACATATTTCTTAATCATTCACCAGTATTCTGCAGTCATGGATGTTTTTCATTTCTATATCTTTGATGTTCAAAACCTACTTCCCCATTAGTCCTTTTTCCTGCCTACTTTTCTTTTAAGATCCCAGTAAGAACTCTACAGCAGGAAGGCATATTAAAATAATACAGCAGTGATGAAAATTAGAGTGGTTTTTTGTTGTTTTGAGATAAGGATAGCAAAATAGTCTCTTTGTGAGAGCTGCATTTTGTGTTTTCATGGTGTTGGTAATACAACAGAAAAAGAGGGGAGTTCTGGTACTAAGTCTAATAAGGGTAAAATGGGATTGGAACAGACAAAAGCGGGCTTAATTTTCTCATTTACAAAGTGTGAGCATTTCATATTGCAGCACTATTCAGTACATTAATGTGAATTGCAATTAATGTTGAATTATAATAGAAGTGCTATAAAAGTACAAGGCACATATGACATCCACTGGCATATGAAATATATATATTTTCTTATAATAGACTGGCTATTAAAATGGATGCCAAATGGGTTTGTAATGAAGAGGGGCATTAAATACATTCTTACCCTAGTTATTGTCAAATCAATTATCTAGACTTGTTTTCATTCTGATTGTGGTACTTCATTATAAATACACTGATCTGAATTTTGTCAAAAATAATATTATTTTTTACCAGAGATCTGCACTTTCTTTCCTGCTCTTAACACAATACAGAGCGTGGCAACATACATTGAAGACGCTGAAATGACTGATGCGCTGATATTATTGGTGGGAAGAATATACAGAAAAAAGAGAAAAGATGACATAAGAAGGTGTAGGGCACTTTCTTGAGTGCTTTACGGAAATGATCAAATACAACATTTTATACCTGTAGTTAGACCTTCAAGGTGATTACCTCAAGATCTTTCCAACATTAATATACTTCATAATTCAAGTAATGGTACTATAAATTCATAACCAGCTAATACTCTTGATAAATTTTACTGTTTTCTTCTTTCTCTTCAGGAAAAAAAATCTGCATTTTAATCAATAGTATGTATTTCTCTCTCTCTCTCTCTCTTTCTCTCTCTCTAAATTGTGTATAAAGTCTCTTATGAAAACACTCTTCATGCAGCCTGTAAAAGCACTCAATTATGTGATTTTTATTTGCAGCCTAATGGAAACTTTTGAAAAATAGTCAAAGTTGTAAAGGCTATTTTGTTTCAACAAAGCTGACTGGCAGTATGCTATGGGAACCTAATAGTGCTGAGAGATGGAAACGTTGCTCATAGGCCTTGCCAAAAATATGGTTCAGTAGAAGAAAGAGATGATGAGTTGGAGTTATTAGCCTGAGAGTTTTGTATTCCTGTGAACAATACAAGCATATTGGCAAAGTTTCATGGATTTTTTTGGTGGTTGTCTTCCTGTTTCAATTTCTATAAGCCAGTAAAACTGTCTTCACTCCCTATAACAGTCATGGTGTTGTATAAGCTTTTTTTTTTTTCAATTAGAAAATGTATTACTTTGTGAAGAACTATACAAGACAAATGAGAGCAGCACAAGAATAAACTATAATGACTTTACTATCTATTCTCAATGTAAACAGAAGCTAAATATTTCTATTTAGGGTAAGTTTATATGAAAGATGACCTTAGATATTGCTGTAAAATGAAACAGCAAGGAGAATAACTGGGTCCTACTGCATGTTTTGTTTCCTTTTCCCATTTGCCAAAGTACAGATTTATTTATTTGAATCATTTTTGCAGAACACTGGGCCATGTCCTTTTCTCATTCTTCTGTCAGGTATCTGGGCTTTTATAGCTTTTTGTTCTAATCTTTCCGCACATTCCACTCTGTCCTTTGTAAAACCTAATGGCACTGCAGTTTGATGTTGATTATTACTTATCCAGAAAGCTGTTTAATCCCTCTTGGCACATTTTCAGCAAAAAGTTGTTTTCTTTTTTTTCCTGTTTGGCCATGACTCTGTTTACTGTGATTCTTAAACACCTGAGTACTTGGATTTTTCATTAATTGATTTCAGAATGAAGAGTAAGACTTCAGAATTACTAGAAATGTATTGCTTTTCCTTAACAGAATCATATATATCTATATATATGCACAACTATCAGCCTTAATTTTGATGATCATCCCTATGATTCTAAAATCCAGTATTTATTTTCCCAAATAAAATACACAGATATATCAGACTGACCTAAAGCTGCTTCTTTTCTGTTTCCTTTGAACATTTTTTCCCCGGTATAGATGCTTACAAACTCTTTCGCATTTAGTTAATTTCATTAATCCTTTTCTGATGCTTATATGTTGAGATGGTGTCCACACTTTTAGGTTGGTGTTTTGGAGTGGTGGTTTTTCTTTTCCCTCTAGGTTTTTGGCATCAAGCATTTGGACTTATATAACCAACCCACAGAAAGTGCAACTTGTTTCTGTGTGTGGAGTACTAAATACTTGAAGATGAGGTTGTCCATCCTTTTTAGCATTACAGAACGGATAAGTCACCAAAACCGTAATTGATCGCTGGGCAATGACATTGCTCTTGGGATCAGAACAGCCCCTTCTTCCTTTGTGGAAATGGCTGGGGAAGCTCATGAGGTTTGGTGCTGACAAGGGCTGGAGACCCTTAAAAGCTGTGAAGCTTTACACACTGCCAGGAAAGCTGTTCCCCCCTCCATCTCTGTGAGGCCCTCCAGAGGGTGGTGGGTCACAGGACTTCCAGTTGCAGTGCCCTGCCTTAGCTCTTGGCTCAGCAGTCTCTGGAGTATTTTATGGGTAGATTGCCCATGTAAATCCCATCCTGCCCAGTTCAAAGCTGTTTTTACCTAATGAAGGGCTTGCCTGTGGGTGCTGTATAGTGTGGATTTTGTCTTTTATTATGCAGAGGTGTGGTATCAATCCCAACGGGATCTGATTTCTCCACAGAAATCAGATCCTGAGGGTTCCACAAAAGCAGCCAAAATCTCTACTACTACAACGTGTGAGGGTTGCAGTGCTGCAAATATCACATATGTGTGCTGAGAGCAAGCAGGAATCACCTCCAAACTACAGCTGTTATTTTTAAGCCTCATGTACTTGGTTTTTCGTAGTAGTTTAGAATCTGACCCCTACTTCGTGAATTTTGGAGCTAGCAGTCTGAGAGCTGCCAGTAGAAGGAAATGCAGGAAAGGTTTAAGAAGAGAAAGATGTGGTCTCTGAAGGAGGCTGTCAGTAGGTGTTGTGGAGAAAAGGGAGTGAGGAAGAGAAAGAGGCTTTGAAGAATGGGGATGTTTAAAGCTAGGGAGGGAAAAATCCACCTGCCTCTTAGGAGCTGACCTGGGAGTGCAAAGAGGCTGCAGAGGAGGAGAATCCCAGCGAACTGACTTGTCCCTGGCAGCTAAGGGATGAGGAGAGGCAGGTAAAAGAGAAGCATCCATCTTGCTGTTGCCTCAAGCAACAGGGATGGTGCAGAGACAAGCTGTTTTGCGTGGTCTGTCTAGCTGAGGTTGCTGTATACCTGAGCTGTTTTATTTTTTATCTGCATCTCTGTGTGGCTTGACACAATCAATAACAGCAGAATAATTCTCATTACAGGGTTGTCCTGGTGATTCATATGGCGTACCATACCTACTGTGATGTGTTGTGTTTAAATTGGAAGGTAGCTAAGAAACTTATTAAAGTTATGAAATAATTGAAAATGCATACCTGTGAGTAAAATAGGAAGATTCTCTTCCTGTTTATGTTGGTGTGATCCTACATCAGTATAGATTTGAGGGGCACCAGAATTTGGTCCTTTGGTCTCTTCTCCCACGTACATAAGCCCTGTCTGTAAGCGTGTCAGGAAACTACAAACTTTCTTGTTTGTAGTGGTACAGGTTCCTTCACTCTTCTTCTTCCCCTGCCTTCTGCCAAATGACTCAACAGTTCTCTGAAAAGATAAAGTTCAGTGCTACTTAATGATGCCCATATTGCATGTAATAATCAGTTGGGGTTTGTTTGTTTGTCTTAGTACATATATATATATATGTATTATTTCTGCTTCCATTTAAAGCTTACATCAAAGAAATTGTGATGAAAGCAGATGCTACAAATGCATACACATCAGCTGCCTGGAAAAAATACAATGGGTTTTATGATTTGCCAAAATTTAGGAAAATTAGAATACTACAGAGCTGGTTCAGAATCTGCTGTGATGCACTTCACTTTGTAGACACTGAGTCAGGTCTGTTGTTTGTGGAATAGGAATGAACAATGCAATGACCAGTCCTTTGTAGTCATCAAACATCACCATCTACTTTTGTTCCCAACAAAAAAAACAAGCAGGCAAGCCACTTTTCTGTCTCGTTCATTTTCAAAAAACAAACAAACAAAAAAACTGGGCAAAGTTATGGATATCGTACAATTGCAGCTTATGTCTGGGAAGCGTTGTGTAAGTTTTCCGTGCATCAGGTGTACAGGGGAGACAGGACAGGCATTCCGTGTATGTGAAAGTCTGTGTGTACGTGGGAGTTCTCGAGTGCAATGCAGGAGAGGGCCTGCAGGGCTCTCTGTTGTTGCATTTTTCTCTGTCGGCGTTCAGAACAGCTTAGAGAGTAGGGCCACACGAATTTGTTGGGATATTTATTTATTTATTTTTGCCCCAAAGGGTATGTACACTACACATTCAGAAGCACGGGAAAAGGTGAAGGCAATATTGACATAGAAAGCCATTTATGTAAGACGGCGGAACAGAAATGAGTACTAAGTGCTGTAAATATAAAGCTATTCAACATTATGACAAATCCTACAAATAACAATAGCAGAGCTAACTAGAGACTGCTTTAAAATGAAAACAGGTCAAAGTTCAGGACTAAATTAAGTGAAATATAATAGAAAATGAAAAGAAGAAAATCAGAGCAACACAGCAGCATAGTCTTTTGGGAAAAAAATGTGAAAGACAAATGCTAACACATCAGTGAAGAATGTGTATCAATAGAGTTGTTGTGACAACCCCCCCCCCAAATATACAGAAAGCACTACTGGGAGGAAAAATAATTCAGTCTGCTTAGATGAATGTGGACAAACAACACCATCATATTAAAACAAGAAAGCGGAAATGAAGAACAAGCACAGAAGAAAAGTAAACTGTTTGCTATAGATAAAATCTGAAGTTCCTAATTCTTCATTATTCTGAAGAACGGGCAATTATTGGAAAACTACAAGCTGAAAGGCAACAACTGGTATGTGGTTCCAGGGGAGATGTTTGTATTCCATTCAAACAACTGGTAGTTGTCACAAAACCTAATACAATAAGACATTCTTAGAGTATAATAAGAAAAGTCTGACCAGTAGCGTGCAGATGTCATTGCAATTTTGCTTTCAAACATATTGAGAACATTCTTTCCCTGCAAGACTTCAGATTGTCTCCTTGGGAGACCCTGGCCCTCCACATGCTGTCTAATCACCGCTGGGGTCAGCAGTCTTGATTAAGCTACAGCCGCTTTTATACAGCACAATGACTGATCAAGCATTTGCTGGGTGGGCCTTGCTCAAATGTAGTTTGTGTTCTTCCCTTGATCCTACATTACCAAACAAGTATTGGCCTAACGGGCAAACTGCATGGCTTCTCTTTTTATTAGTGAAGACAAGGTAGATTGAGTTGTGATGGGCAACTATGTATTTTACTTCTGTACTTTAGTCCAAAATGGTGAGATTGGTACACTTTGTTCTGTTGCAGTAGATGTGTTTACTAGTAAGGGTTTATGTCTTCTTGAAATCCTGACTCCTCCTAGCCTTTTCCACCAGCTCATGAGAACTCAGGTATGCAGGTCCTATGATGAGTGCACACCAGATGCCCAAGGGAGCTGCTGCCGGCCAGCCCAATTTGCTGTCAGGAGACGTGCCTTCCAGTGGGGCTGCACCCAACAGGGACCAGGAGTATGTTCCTTGGGTCCCTGGGGGTGCCTGGCCACCAGCAGGCTGCACTGCAGGCTCAGAGCGCAGTGTCTGGGGTGAGCCAGTTGCTTGAGTCTCATGGTCAAGTGTATGCTATTTGCCAACTCTTAACTCTAAATACACATTGCAGAAGCAAAGCCATTAGCCTAGCAGCGTGTCTCAGCATTATCATGAAAGCACTATGTTTCCTCAATTTTCTTTTTAAATCTAAACACTGAAGGAAACGTGGAAGGAGGCTTCTAAAACCTTTACGTCTTTCAGCCCTACAAAATGGAGCATTAATCTTTTCAGCTTTTATAACTGCAAATGTATAAGAGCATTGCACCTTTTATTTTTTTATTTTTTATCCCCAACAAATGTATTTTCTGTGTGTTGCATATCATTTCTCTCTAGGGAGAGAAAAATGATTTTTTGGGGGTTATTTTTGATTCCAGCTCGCAGTCTAAAAGTGTGAAAGCCTCTGTTTTGATTCTTAGATGAGCTTCTGGTTCTGAAAATGAGTGGAAAAGATTATGCCACTCATAGAAGGGATGAATCTGGGAACTTGTCAGGGCCTTTTCTAGAATTAACTGTCAGTTTAAAATCCTACTTTAAAATCACTTTTCTTCCTGAAAATAATTTCCATGGTTGAATCTGCCAAGTTTTATATAGTTTAAAAGTAGATATTCCTTGCCAGTAAGACAGCTGTATCTTCCTGAGGTCTTGGCCAAGCAGCAAGGATGTATCTGTGTCTTTTGTGTCCCACAGGTACAGCAACAGGAGAGAGGAAAAAAGTCCGGCTTTGGTTCAGGAAAAGCAACAGATCTGTCAGTCTTCCTGGAGCTTTGGGCTGGGTGAGAAATAGTGTGATGGCAACCCTGTGAGTACCACCCCCTTTTTTTTCTTTTTTTTTTTTTTTTTTTTTTTTTTTTTTTTTTTCCCTCTGCCACCCTCACTGAGGATGGAAAGCAGAGAAGAGAAAGTCACTCTCCTCTTAGGTCCAGACTCATTCCACCTGGCTTCAGGGATGAAGCTACGTTACCCCCAGGACTGTATGCACAGGAGGGAATGAGGTGGGATAAACCCTTCTAATCAGCAATTCAGTCCATCATAACTCATATCCCTCCTTCTCCCTGTCTGGCTGTATAGGAAACCCAGGCTAACTTTGCTCCTAGGCTTAGATGCATCAGCCACATGCCTAAAGTAAGATGGATCCAACTATGCCTGAAGTAAATTGAGGCACCACAATGATCATGGGTATCTAGGAAAAGTAAGTGGAGAGGAGACGTCTTGTTTGTTCCCACGCAGGAAGCAGCTGATTTTGATCAGTGTTTGGTAGCCTCAGCAGAGGTGTTGGGTGCCCAAAGGGCATGCTTGCTTGACAGCAGTCAGGTGGTTGGACATAACCACTCTTTTTGGTGCAGCCTGGACGTATAACTCACTGCTGGCAGAAATAAAGGTTTGTTCCCAGTCTGCTGCAAAACAGATAACACCTAGTGATTGTGAGGTGCTGTCCATCTCTTACGTGCACGCATTATTGTAAGGCAGCTCTTGTTGCATGCACCGAAGTTAAACCACAGAAAAACCAACAATCTGGAGAAAGTGAATATAGAAATTTGTAAGGAGAAATTGTTATCCCTGGAGTACAGTCTGCTAGCACTGCCATGGTGGAGTTTCTGCTCTCTTTCCTGTCTGGTTTTCAGTTACATGTTTAAAGAAACTGTATGCTTTAGCTCAAATCTTTTCCTCCTCATACCGAGGATGTAATATTTAAGAACCCGTTATAGGTTCAGATGAACCTGTAGCTTTGCTGTTGTTCAGGATCTGGGTATCCTCTGTTGAAGGAGAGATTTTTATATAAGCTTTTGTAAATGTGTTACTAAATACTGCTGTCTTAAGGTCCTGTTCAGTAAGCAGAGGATTTTATTCAAACATGATCGAGACCCTTTATTATGATCATGAAACAAGTTCTATTTCTGTGGGAAGTACATGGCAATTCAGCTGAGTTTGGAACAAACTGAAGATGCTGCTTTTCCTTTTTTTGCCCAAATACCTTGATCACTCTCAATCAGCCGGTAGTTAAAGTCTGGCTATTATGTCCCCATCATGAAGTTTTTTTTTTTTTTTTTTTTTTTTTTTTTTTTTTTTTTTTTTTTTTTAAGTTGCTAATTACAACCCCATCAGAATAATTGAAAGAGTAATTATCCTTATTGTGCTTAGTGACATTGAAACCTCTATTATTCTGTGACTGGAGCTGCATAATTGCAGATAATTGCTGCAACTGTACTGTGTTCAAATATAACTACAATAATTACCTTATTTTAATTAAATGTGTTTGCGATTTAAGTAGATCTTTCTTCGTTTTCTCTACTAAACAGAAACTTCATTTAGGTATAAAAATGTTGTATGTTGCTAACTATCCACTCATTCAACACATCACCTATTGATTTCAGTTAACTTGATTTTTCTTGTTCTTTTTGAAAATCACTCAAGTCTAGGTAATTAAATAAAATAAAATAATCACACTTCCCTATGTCCTAAGACTCGAGTTCAGAGTGAAAATCCCCAAAACTTTTCTTCCTGTTGCAGGGTTGTAAGACACAGTCTTAAGACTCCAACTTTCTGGAAAACAAAAAATCCCATTTTCCAAATATAACAGAAATGTTTTCCGAGCCTCAGAACTTTAGCGTTTGAAAAATCATCTTTGACAGAAGATGGCCATCTCCAAGTAGCCAGATGCTTTGTTTGAGAAAGTAAATTTGGTCTGGATTTAGCATCTTTTGGAGGTAGGCTGCATACAATCTCAGATTGATGCTGACCCAACTTCTAAGGAGGGTTTATGGGCTCAGGCCATTCTTCAATGGAGGGCTCGTGGAGGGCTCCCTCACTCAGCCTTTTCGTGCTGGAACACTTGCTTACAGAGAAACATCTAAGGCCAATAACCACTCTCCTCATCATTGCATAGGAAGGCTGTTCACAGACAAAAGATACTGTGTACTGTAGCTAGGGTGAACAGAAGTGTATACGCAGAGAATCTACATGCTGCTGATGACGTGTGAAGAACCTGGGTATCCTGAACAAATGACCCTTTCCTTTCAGACCTAACACATTGTGCTGCCCTTAAGTCATCCCTCCCTCATAAAATGAAACTTTTTTGAGAGCATCAGCAATGCCTTATGCTGAACAGAGCTGTTCAGGTCACTGCTGAGGAGCTAGGTTTGCATGAGCAGTGTTTTCTGATGCTGAGATTGCCTACTGACCTGCAAAAAAAAATTGAGGCCTCTAATCTTTTTATGGGACATTGGTTTGATTCACTACTGATCAGGAGAGTTCAGTGTTTATCAGGTGGGCAGGTGACCCCAGCCTGGCTCCTTGCTCTGAATGACAGCCAACCTGCATGATATTTGGGAGTTTCAAATTGGGCTTCCCAATATTTCATCATTTACACAGGCAATTCAGGATTCGGGAAAGAATTCAGGAATGTGTGCCCTGCAGCCTGAAGGGCCAGCCATGTTCTGGGCTGCATCAGGCACAGCATTGCCAGCCGGCTGGGGGAAAGTATTGCCCCGCTCTGCTCTGCGCTGGTGTTGTCTCACTGGGTGCAGTTTTGGGCACCACAATATAAAAAGGACATAAAACTATTAGAGATTGTCCAAGGGAGAGCTACAAAGATGGTGGAGGGTCTGGAGAGCAAGACACATGAGGAGCAGCTGAGGTCCCTTGGGTTGTTCAGCCCAGAGCAGAGCAGGCTGAGGGGAGGCCTCATGGAGGCTTGCAGCTCCCTCAGGAGGGGAGCGGAGGGGCAGGCGCTGAGCTCTGCTCTCTGGGGACAGCGACAGGGCCCGAGGGAACGGCATGGAGCTGGGTGTTAGGGAAAGGTTATTTACTGAGACGGTTGTGGAGTAAGGACATTCTGAAGAAGCATTTGGATGACACTCTCAGACACATGGTCTGATTTTTGGGTGGTCCGGTGTGGAGCCTGAAGTTGGACTTGATTATCCTTGTGGGTCCCTTCAAACTCAGGATATTCTCTGACTCTATTAAATGTATATTGTAGTTACAGAAGCAGAAGAGAACAGAATGTTACAGGGAAAAAAATCAAAAGTGATGTCTTCCACTTAAGTACTGATGTATGACCTTGTCTAATTTACTTTGGACTTACTGACAGCTTGAATGCACCGCAAGTAAATGGATTACTCAGTCTCCTTCTACAGTGCATTAAAACAATAGCATCACACATACCCTGGCTGAATCCTTCCATATAATGAGAGGACTTGCACTGGGCAACAGAAAGCCTTTGGTTTCAAATAATCATATAGTCAAAGAGCAGAGGGAAAATGTGAGTACTATGATGGTATATAGAATGTGCTCCAATCAAATATGAAACATTATCATTGATGGATGATGAATGATGTCCTATATACAGACAACAATACTATTCATTAGATTCTAGTCGTACATATAGTAATGCAAACATTTAATTAACTTGCTTGCCACACAGCGCTATATATGTGAGCAATGAAAAAAGTACAATAGACAATCTGAGAATGAAAGATTTTTTTTTTTTTCTCAAAATTTTGTGTGTGAAAAGTATCATAGCACATCTGAGCAAAAATACTTGGAGAATAATTTCAGTGATGTTATTTTAAGTAATTTCACATTAATTTGTATTTCTGCTAAGGCTATTTTGCCAATACAGATGGAAGGAGTATTTCAAAGTACCAAGATGGATGCTATGATTATATTTTATTCTTGAGAATTCTTTTTTGTTTTTCTTTTTGGATGTAGCTGTGGGAAGATCAAGTACCCTGATTATATTTTGTTCTTGAGCCTTGTGGTATTCCATCAAATGTAAGCAATTTACAAGATATTTTAATGTGAGCTATGACCCCAGTCCTGAAAAGATGTAGTAGTGCTTAGCTTTATGTGCATAATCATTTAAATGTCTAGGCCAAACACTGATAAGGGTAAGGGCCTGCTTTTGATCTTTATTTGAATATTCCAGAACCTTTCTTGCAAAGGTTTAAACATATGCTCACTTTTAAGGAACACTGAAGTTGATGGCAATTGCAGACAGCTGCCTTTAGATCCACCTGGCTTTTCTCTTCACCTTTGAATACTGAATTACCTATGATGACTTGGTCTTCCTTGCTTCAGAAGAATTGACACTGGGGAGGATGAACTGATAGTACTTTTAGAATACTGAATAACAAATCCCAATCCCTGTAGCTTCCTAATTTGTTTTTATCACATAAACCGTATCTGATGATGGCATCTTCATTGGGAATAGGAGTTTTTCTGGGGTGCTACCGTGAGAAAAGTTTGATTCAGTGGAGAGTTTCTCTTCAGCTTTCATCCATTTGCTGAAGAAGGACCTTGTAATTACATTTTATTAGAATCCACTGCTGACTTAAATCAGTCAGGAATAATTTGGAGAAAAGTGCCACTTTGTAATTAGAGAGTGACAAAATCTGGACTGAATTCAAGATGACACTATGGGAATTGCTTAGTCCTTGGCAGTGTTTGACATGTGGCGTCTTCCTGGATTTTTCTTCTCTTGGTGGGGGCTCTTCCATAAATAATGAAATCAGTGGAGTACATGCTAGTAAGAACGTCTGTGATGTTTTGTGACAAATTACTGGCTTGGGTTAGTGGGCTGTGCCTTCCCAGTGGCAAATTACTGGTTAGTAACCTAGAAAGGGAAATACTTACCGTTTGCCTCAAGGTAGTGTATTACTAAAAGTTGTGTTTCCCAGAAAGAATGTCATAGCTGGAATCCATTTTTTACAAGAAGTTTCATTTAACTTGATTGTTTTGCCTTTGGGTTTTGCACCCAGGTTCTTCCTATTACAATTCCATCAGCTATCACTCTGCTTTAATTTAGAATGACTTGCAGGTTGTTTTGAGTGTTAATGTGTGTTTACACTGGAAAAGGTGAATAAGAATTCACAAGTTTTGGATAAGAATGTTCAATGCTTTACTATTGCTAATAGTAATCAGCAATTGCTAATTGCTATAGCAGTATGGTTTTCTGTAAAAGAAAACTGAGGTACCAGAATATAAGTGGTCATAAAGTACTCAGAATCACAGCTCCAAAGTAATGGCAACCTTCTGTTATGGAAAATGAAATGTGGTTGGGAGAAGCACAATAAAGGATGAGATCCCAATGTCTGAACTATGGGATCACAGGACTGCCCGGCTTTGCCTTCTGATGCCCTCCTCAGAGCTACTGGGGGGCTACTGATATGTTTCCCCCAAGCATTCCCTTCTCCACTGTGATCAAGCCCATCTTCCCCAGTGTCTCCTCACAGAACAAGTGCTCCAGTCCTGGCCATCCTGGTGGCCCTCTGATGAGTCCTCGAGTTTGTCCATGTCTTCCTTGTACTCTGTACCTCAAAATTGAACCCAGCATCCAAATGCTGGATTGCTGTGTTATTCCTGGTTCCACATATCAGAGTCATAGGTTGGGTGATTTTTAGTGGGATGGCCTTTCAGCATGGGTTTAATGAGGTTACTGTGCAAAACCGCGTATTTTCTATTCACATGTGGGGAGAATGCAAGATTTTTCTTTATAAGGGTACGAGTGTGAGAGCTTCACAGGGACCTATGTTAAAATACAAACAAAGAAAAAATAAAACAAACAGGATCAAATCTATGCTTCAACAGTGGGATTCTTCTTCCCCACCTTCTTTTGCCAAATTATGACCATTTTAGATGTGAAAAAAGAACCCTCCCACCCCCAGCAAGCAAACAAAAACCCAATAATGGGTAATGGAAACACATTAATTCATTAATTAAACTCAGGAGGAATGTAATGACAAAGACTTAAACAAACAAAAAACTCCCGACCTGCCTAGCATTCTGCTTCCTGAACAGTCTGGTCCACTTTGGTCAGCAGGCACCAGTTTTACTACTATTGAGAATGGGAAGCTTTGGACTTCTGGCTAGTGAGCACGTTTCAAAGCTCTCTGAAACCAAAGGAAGCCTTTCCTGTGTCATCAAAAGGATTTTGTTGAACTTCTGCATCCTGGTATGAGGCTGGCGCTTCTCACCTACACAGAAAAGATAAGAGGTTCCTCAAATATCTGTAGACGCTACTTGTGGTTTTTTTTTTTTTTTTTTTTTTTTTTTTTTTTTCATTAATTCTTTTGGACATAGGCTGTGTTCAGTGCCTCTCACCATGTGCAAGTAACCTTACTAGCAATAATGCAATTTTATCTTGGGCTGCCCACCAAAAAATGCTTAAAGTACAATCAGCATTCAAACATGTGAAACAGTTCTTTCCTTTAAAGTAACAGTTTCGCTTCTCATGATTTGTTTTGTTGTCTTGTTTGTTTTATTTTGTTTCGTTAATGTTGGCCATTCACCTTTAAAATTGGTTTCATATATATTTAATATATGTTTATATATGTTTATATATATAAATATATATATATTTAATCTTCCCTACAGTCAGTCCCATGTTGGCTGAAGATTTTTGTCCTTTTTTTAAAGCTGAGCTAACGAGACTCTTACATTCACAGTTAGGCTTTTCAAATAACAGCAAAAATAGAAATGATCCAGGTTGCAGTGCTTTGGCAAACTCTGACCAACTCTGTGTTTTAAAGAAGAAAACCAAAAAACAAACAAAACCCACCTCAAACCCAAAACTGCACAACCCCTTCAGTGTATGAGCAAACACCACGGCAGAGGGACGAGAACACAGTGATTTGTCTGTCTACTGGCTTAAGCAGCAGAGTTCTTTTCTAACCCAAACCTCACCTGATTTGGTAGGTGTTCTTCAGGCTGGGGGATTTCTGTGCTGTAGCCCACAGTGTAGTGTTGAGATCTCAGCACAAAGTGAAATTCTCTGATACAAGAAGAATGATCTAAGCAGAACTAAAGTAAAGGAGAGTAATTTGCTTTGCTTCTTGACATGTGCTGACAAAATTTGATTGGAACCACGAGAAATTTGTGATGTAAATTTGGATGGGTTGGTTGGGCTTTTTAATTGACTCTGCAATACCCAGCCATGTGAGTGCCTGTACATGGCTGATAATATTTAAGTCTATATGTTCCTAACTTTTTGATTGAATCAGTTACGTGCAGTGCGCGAGGTCTAGTTAGTGCTAGCATCTTGAAATGAAGATCTCTGTTACAAGGGCTGAAATTAGAAACAAACATGTTACAGCTGTAGACATACAACTATTAAGCATGTTATGTTTAGGAATACTCTTCCAAGCTTTATTAGCAAAGCAGCCTTCATTCTTTTGTGGAGAGGAAACCTAAGTAATGACGTGTGCTAACTGTATTGTCACTGTTCTCTGTGTCGGAGTGGGCCTTCCACCACTGCAGTATTTTCTGTTGGGTGAAACTCTTGTTCATAGGGAGAGCTAGTGGAAAGCCTAGGCATTGATCTAAAATTCTCAATATAAGATTTGGGGCTGTTGGAGAGACTCTAGTGTGGCCCTTAAACATTGCCTGGCAATTTATCAAAAGTGAAAAATAGCCTTGGGGGGAAAAAAAATCATTTAAATGTAGTTGGGAAAGTGGATCCATTTGCTATACAAATACTACATTTAAATAATTTCTTCTATTTATTTTACCTTAGCTTTTCTTTAGTTAGAAACTTAGTATGTGCAAACTGGAACTTTCTTAGTAGCAGGTTTACTTAGAGAGAGACTGTTATGAACCTCTTCCCTTTTCCCCTTTAATTAGCATGATCTGCAGGTTCCTGCAACCCAACTGTGCAGGTTATAGCATCTAGTAACTTTTCAGGCAGCTCTGCTGTTGTCTTCAACTTCCCTTGGGGTCTAACATATGGTTTGTTAGGATGAAAGTCAGATATTTGTTTAAGATATCTTGCAATGGGTTTCAGAAAGAGCAAGTAAACATGGGGAAAAGATTAAATGCTTGCCTGCAGGCTAGGCCTAGCTGGGAAAGGAATATTGCGCTCTGTGAGGTGGTACTAAGACTTTTGGAAGTAGTGTGACCTTAGTTAGGGTGGTATGTGTACGTACATTCATCTGACTCACTCGAGCTGAAAAACTGATTTTTTATTTTTTTTTATTTTTTTTTTTTTAATGAACCAAATCCTTTCCGTGCTTGCAATTAGTGTTTATTCACTTCAGGTAGTGTTTTTCCCCTTCAAAATCCCACAGTGTGGTATTATTCTACTAGGAGTAAAATACATGGTTCTGGGTGATTTAATTTCAGAGGGTAATATGGTGAGTGTTGCTTTTGGGTCTAATACTCTTGTTTTCTCATAGCAAGGGGCAAGAAGGCAGCTAGACGGCAGATTTTAGGCTGTGGTATGTGTTGGTCAGTTGGTTAAATGAGCACTGTTGAAATATAGATTTGTGAAAGGACAATAATCTGACATCAAGCAGAACCCAAAGCTCTGGTCACTGCAGACCAACTTTCCTTTATAAGAGAAAAGTGAAGCTAGGAAAGACCACAGAATTGCGGAAGACGAATGTGAACGTATTGTACTTTAAGGAGGGTTGTAGCTTGGCCCTTGTTGCCTGTGTTCAAGCAGTATGAATGATCTTTGGTATGGATCTTGTGGTTTTGGTAAATCATTCCTCACTGCCCTTTCTATCCTTAGTGTAGCATTTAAATCTATTTTCTGACTATGGGTCTGTAAATATGAAGTTATTTACTTGCATGGTTTTAGGTTTTAAGGTACAGTTTGTGGCTTTCAGCAAAAAAGGTCTCCTTTCCCTCCTCATGATTGGGTCACCAAGTTGTCTTTCCCTCTAGTTCACTTTCCTGCTGTTCCTGTGCAAGTTTATCCATTCTGCTCTTTTCTACTGGAAAAAATAGTGGAAAAATTCAGCTTTGTATTTCTTTGTTTCCAAACAGATGTCCCTCTTTCTCACTGAGTCCTACATCTGATTTCTTCCTAATCCCCAAGATTTAGGTCCCTGGTAAGTTTTGACAGATGCTGTGGGACAGTGCCTTGGATCCACACTGCTGAACCTGCCTTTATACTACCCATGTACCAGTGGCTCTCTGGAGACGGTCAGCAAGGTTCCTTGGGCATGTGAACTGCAGTGTGGCAGTAAGCTGGCGATTGGATGTAGGGAAAGCAGAGTTATTGTCTAAATTGGCCTTGTGCTTTGGATCCAGTGAAGCCATTGCTGAAGTATTTTTTTAAAATGAAACCTGTATAGTTTGGGGACAGTGCAGCTAGTTGCTTTTCACATTGCTTTTTCTTATTCACTGCTGCCTGTTCTTCTTCCTTTGTGTTGCTTTCACTCTGCCGCTTCTGTCTGCAGGCAAAAGCAGGATGGAGTGTTTTAGTGAGGGTCTTCTTTGATGCCATCCAAGCTGCTTCAAAGACATAGATACTACGGAATTGTTTAATTTCATGCCCGAGAAGATTTGAGGATTGAGCAATAGACATATAATTACAATAGTTAATCATAGTGGGATTTTTTTTAGACTTTCTATTAGGTTGAAGAGCAACAATAAATTCCAGCCTTTCCACTCCCCATCCAGGATCACAAAAAGTTTCAGTAAAAAGTGCTATAAATATTTTGCAGACTCTGGGAGTATGAGGAAGAAAGGCAATAAGCAGATAATGCAGAACTCTAGTCAACTCAATTTCTTCAGACGTGCTTTTGCTGTGCTTTGCATTGTCTACTTAAATGATAATGTTTTGGAGTACATAGTAATTTGTGGCACTAATTCCAGTGATCTCAGGATTAAATTCACATCAACGTTAGATAAAATGAAAATGAGGGAAAATGAAGAGTGTGTGCAGAAATAGTGAAAGGCA
This sequence comes from Nettapus auritus, assembly GCA_011076525.1. Classification (NCBI taxonomy): domain Eukaryota; kingdom Metazoa; phylum Chordata; class Aves; order Anseriformes; family Anatidae; genus Nettapus; species Nettapus auritus. The sequence goes on from CM021767.1 coordinate 22,512,715, forward strand.
GTTCATCTTCAAGCACTGGCAGAAAAAAAACCCAAGGCATTATTCTCAAACAGGTGCAATATGAAAGAGTAATTTTTTACAATAAAAATATCTGAAAATATTGTTAGAAGCATAACCCCCAAATTCTATATAAAGAGATTTGATCATTAAGCAAGGAATTTTGAAACCTTTATCCTTAGAAAAATGCTAAAATTGCAGGGACTGAAAAAGAGCACAGAGACAAATTCAGTGGGGAAAAAAGACTGTGATGAGATATCCTGTAATGAAATATAAGTAGAAGAATTGAGAAATAAAGAAATGCATCCAGTTAGAAACTTTTTACTTGAAAGATTTTTCAGATGAAAAATTCAGTCCCTCCAAAGTTGAAATATTTAGCAGGACAAATCTTGGAGGTCTTTTCAACTCATAATTTTGATTTTATTTAATAGAACTAGAAATGGGTATTTTCACTTCTATGTGATCCAAATGGGAGTGGGCAATGTAGTTGAATGCTTTAAATAAGTAAAATAAAGCTATCAGCTGCATTTTTTTTTTTTTTGACGTCCTGATCCCTTCTCGTGGCCAAGCTCCCTGATGAACTCTGCCTTCTGTAATGATGGCCATGACATTGTAATTGCAGGTTTCACGTGACTTTGTACACAGTGGAGATAGAGGCTACTATTCCAACACTATGATAAAAAGGATATTCTATCCCAAGTAGAGTGAACAATACAGTTTCACAGGGAATGGATTGAAAAGAACTGTCAGCAATCTGCACCTGACCCTGGCCTTGTGAACCAAAATACATCAATGTAATTCTGTGAAAGTTGTAGAGTTCTTTTGAAAAGTGAACCCTTAGCAACTTTATGCTGCTGTTCTTTAGATTTTCTCTTCCGTTGAACATTTCAGAATTTCCTTCTGATTTAAACCAAAATACAGCTTGGAAATGCTGTGACTACAGCCAGCTCAGTAACAGAACCCATGACAATAAATGCAGAAGTATGGCTGATCAGCAGCATAAGGATGTTGTGAGCTGTTCATTGAATTGAAAGCAAGACTCAGTCTATTTGTGCTTCTCTGTCATTCACAGATCATGGGAACTTGGGCAAGTGCAAAATTATCTATTATACACCGCACCTGTGTATTGCATTTTATTGTATGAAATTTGCTAGAGTGAGAAATAAAATCTGATTTTTAATGAAAAAATTATAATGAATGAAAACAGAGTGCCATGAACTGAAGTCGTCTAATCGCAAGTCCAGAATAATAGGGTATGATTGAGACGATGTGCCAAGGACTTGGAGGAAATTTCATGCGACACAAAATCAGTTGCAAAAGTCTTCATAAAACTCGCCATGGAAGACTTACTAGTGAGAACTGTAATTGCAATTTGGTGACACGGAATTTACAAAGAACAAATAGGTAAACCCTGGAATAACTTATTCTTAGCAATTAGTTCTACTTGTCAAAAGCACAGCAAAAGAAATGGAAGGAGACTGTGTTCTGAGCGGAGAATTTTTCTTTCATCTGACATTAGGTTGGCAAAATGGATTTCTTTGTGTTCTAAATGGAAAAAAAGTACAATTATTCACAACAGGTTTTTATAGGTCTCCGAAATTACTACTTTATGCTAGTAATGCATTGCTGACAGCAAATTTAGTAATACGAACCTATTAATCCAATTAGGAGGGAAATGTATGCTTTTTCTCAGCAGAAGAAGAATATTAAAGGGTTCAGTATTTGCATGCAGGTTGTTATGTACAAATATATAAAAATATGCTACAGAGGAAGGCAATCACTGCTGTTTTTTTCTACCTCAGACTTTGTGGCTAGAATTCTATTCCTGGCTTTATTATTATTATTTTATTATTTTTTATTTAACAAGCTAGAAAGATTTATATATACATCGTGGTCATCTAGTAAACTAAGAATCTGAAAGGTTTTGTAAAAAAATGATATGCATTAATAGAAATACATTGATCTCAAAAGCCTAATGAGAGGAAGGCTTTTTTGTGTGAGGATAGGCTGTGGCCTCTCACTTCTTATTCTGCATGTGTCCATCAGGGAAGATATTCTGTTGGTTAAAAGTAAGGGTTTAAAATAGAGGGGGCAGAAATGTTATTCTGAGGGTGTTGTGCATCTTTCACTTGTGCTGGTGTTTCTTGATGGCCGATATTTTTAATGAGGCTGCTTCGATGTTTAGAGTTCACATTTTCATTCAACTGGAGTAGTTGTGAATTCCCTTCTTAAAACAGAAATATAGTGCTTTCTGGGAGCTAACAAAGACTGATAAATTCATTCAAAGGCAACAAGGGGTTTAGCATCAAGATTTAAATTTTCAAGTTGTAGTGCTTTCAGGTTTATTTCTAAAAAATAAAAGCATAAACAAAAGTCCAGACAGGTTGGTTGGGTGTGGATCTTGCCTGAAGTTTTTATTACTTTAGTAATCAGGATGTGTTTCTATCGGGTTTCCAGATTTAATTCTGAAGTGCTGCTCGTGATTGCAGATGACAACTGTAATGGATTGTGCTGTAACTGGTGATATTAGGAATTCCAGTTATGCTTAATCCTGTATGGCAGAGCTCATCAGTCTAGGGTGGGTTTTCTTCTGGTATAAAGGCATACATTTGGATCGCTTCCTGATTTTGAACAGGTCAATTAGCTACTACTGGGGTTCTTTCCAAAAGGACCATCTAGTGCTACCTACTTCTGCTCTGGCAGGAGCTGCTGCTGCCAGCACCGAGGTTAGGGTTTCGTAGGTTTGGGTAGGTCTGGGTTTAGGTTGGCTGCAGGAGGAGCATCCGGCAGCACAGTGCTGCCTCCTGCTCTGAGCGAGGGCTGGGGCTGCGGCTGGTGGTGAGCAAAGTGGTGGGACAGGCAGCGTGGTTGGCCAAACTGGGGCTTACTGGTGGGCTGGGCAGGGCCTGACGAGCTAAGTTTGTGGTCACAGTCAGATGTTTGGTTCTGGGCATAGGGGGAAAATAAAGGGAAATTCTTTCTCAAACAAGCTATCCAAATAGATATGAAATTTCTTCAAAGTCCCGCAAGGATGCACATGTGTTGCAGAGTATTCAGGCTGAGCTCCTCACCCCCTCAGCCAAAAAACCTGCTGAGTTCACTGTCTTCACCAAGGGGGGCTGAGCTATGATGTTACTGTACTTTTTATTTTTACTCTTTTATTTTTACTTATTTTATTTTACCCATCTTATTCTTTTTTTATCCTTTGCTTAAGTTTATGAGATATCAATGGGCTTCTGTGCTTTCCTGCTTGCAACAGTCATTGTGTTTCAGAACAGTTTGTGTATTGTGACAGTGCTCTGTTGTATTGTGAAACTTTAATTCATATTAGTGGCTGGGAAGCAATTCAAATGTTTTACATTACAGGTATAGCATCTTTATATTCCTTGATTAAATATTCTGCTTTTCTTAGTGTAAAACTTATGAAGCAGGAAACAAATAGGAAAAATATCCCTTATTTTTGCATACCTTAAATTTGTTATTCTGCATGTTGACCTCCTCCTAGCAGGATGACCCTTGGCTGAAAATTACCTTTTGATTTCAATTTTTGTGAACCAGTCTGCTTGCTTCCCTACATCTTCATGCACTAATAGGGTGCATCCTTCTAAATATTTTTATGAACATCTGGAATTCCTTTTTTTTTTTTTTTTTTTTTTTTCCTAGAATTTATTCTGTTGTCATCCATCTTTTTCCTGATACCAATCTGATCAGGCAGTAGTGGTTCAGAAAGCATACTGCTATTTGTGACTTGATGTCGTTTATATAGTTTTTCAGACCTTTAGTTGAAGATTTGCATGCTGCTGGAATAAAGCCAGACCAACATGCTGCCAGAACCCCTGTAATGGCAAAATTCTCATCAGAAGGCCCCAGAAGTTTCAGATCTGAGCGTGGTTAGAACTCAATACTGATCTGAGAATAAAGATGCCAGCTCCTCCTTTGACCCTGCAGCTGAGGCGTTGGATGCGTTTTGAATTTTCTCTGCCTGCCCGCCTGCCGACTGCCGTATCAATTCAGCGTGCAGTCTTTTAGGGGCAGAGGCTATCAGGAGTCTGTAAGGCAGGTTACTGAGCATGGCAGAAACACCGTCTCAGCTGAAGACTCTGGAAGCTGTAAGGCTGTAGTTTTGTGTTGGGGTTTGATCCAAATTAACAGATTGTTGTTGCTGATCGCTAACATCTTATTTTCCTCTCTCGCCTCATTCCAGACTATATGCCATGGGTAACTTGTCTTTTGCCAGCTCTGTCAGTTATCTAATTACGTATTAAGCCCGTGGAACTTGCTACATCAGCAAAAAAAGTAATCTAGGGGTGGAAAAAAAAGAAAATACTTTTAATGCCGGCATGGCAGTGGTCTGTGAAGGCTGATCTGAGCGATCAGGGAAGACTGAGAGAAAGAGCCCCGCTAGAAGGAAAGAAGAGCAGGGTTGTTAAGAGGAAGAATAAAAACCTGCTTTGAGCGGCATAAACTGTGAGCTCAGTCCCACGGTCATGAGAAAATGTGTAATATGGCTGGTACGTTTGTGTGATGTATCTCATTTCTGGTTGTATTTAGTGAATAGTTTCACACGGGTCACTAGAACATTAGCAGCGTAAGGCGGTGGGCTAAACCCTGGTATCGACACATGAGGAATTAATGTTTTTCAGCAAGTGATACTTATAATTGGAAAAGTAGCAACATAATTCATTATTTTCATTATTTCTCTTACTTTTACCACTTCCTAGATCTGAAAGAATACAAATAAATATGAGAGAGAGTTAAGAAAACTCATATACCAACTATTTCCACATGGTGGAACCAAGTGCAGGGTTTTTTTTTACATGTTTCAGTGGGATAAAGACAGAAGCAAGGAAACACTGATTTCTCCATAGACTATTATTATTATTATTATTATTATTATTATTTTAAATATATTATTATTAATATTTTAAATTGTTGTTTAAGAAGATCTAGGTGTTAAGGAGTATGTACCGACTTGCACAATAGCTCTGCATAGATCAGGGAGAGCCATGTGGATATTTTTCCCTTAGCAAAATGGCAAATCCAGTTTCTGGGAACAGATGCTCCTTTGCTAAGGCTCTGCCAATAGAGAGTGGAAATTCGGCAGTGTTGTGGGCTAACAGTGGAGGCGAAGAGAAACTGGGCAAACCCAGCGTGGCATCGAGGCTCAGGCTGATTAGTACTGAGAGCTCAAGGAAGTGAAAAGCAAATCTGCTTTGAAAGCTTGCGGACTTTGTGTTGTAAGTCAAAGTGCAGGTTTGTGGCACAACTGAGTGACCTGATGATGTATTTAGCTGAGTTTGAAACATGTGAAGCGAGATGCAGATAGCAGAGTGGCTCTCCCCAGATTAACTGTCCTGACAAGGAAAGTATTTAGCGAATCCAGTTTGCAAATCAGGAGAGAAGTAGTGTGCCAAAAGTGGCAAGGTTGGAGGATTTTTTTCAGAAACACATAGCTAATCTCTTTTCTCCTAAAATCTCCTACAAATCTTTGTTTTGAAACTTTTTCTTTTGCCAAACACAGGAGTGGGAAGTCACTGAAAGAAAGAAAAGCATCCTGGAGAGGGGCAAAGGGCCAGGAATTACAGCGTCTCCAGGTGCCATCACAAAGACAGCTGCAACGTGCTCTGTCCTCTGGCTGCGAGTCGACAAGTGAATTGGCCAGCGCGAGCATCACTTGGAAACTGTGGCAGTGCCCACAGAGCAGCTGTGTGTTTTCAGTGTGAATGGCCTTCCCTGCTTACAGGCAGAATGAGGGAAGTCAGAGGACAGGAGAGCCCTGTGCCAGCAGGCAGGATCTGGCCTGGATGCACGTGGTTGCAGCCTGGGCTGCTACAGCTGCCCCAGAAATGCACAAAGTGCCGTGCAAGCCAGGCAGGCTTTGCAGTCTTACAGAAACTTCTGAGCTTCTCCTGTGGACCAACACACTCTGTTTTACTTGTAGTTGTGTGAAAGGCAGGCACTGAAGCAGATAATATATTGGCATCTCATTTTTGATGTTCTTTCGGTGTGCGGCGCGAGGTAAACCTGCATGCTTAATGTGACAGCTGCCACCTCTACTTTTTCCGTCTTGCAGTTTTACCACTGATACCATCACATTATAACTCAGTCACCAGCATAGGGCGGGACAGCAGGGCTGCTCAGGAGCTTGCTGATGTGTGTCTTCCAGTTGGAAGATACCTACTTGACAAAAGAAAAACTTTATGGGGGGCTTTTTTTTTTTTCCAAAATTTTCCAGTTTGAAAGTTTTACAGTTCTAAATCCAATCCAGAGTTTTGCTGTTGGAAATACTTGTTAATTTACCCTGAAAAAAAATTGAAAAAACATAGGTATGAGATTGTAAAAATCTAATAAGTGTCAAAATGAAATGTTGTGAAACATGAATGTACAAAATTCTTTTTAGGGATACTGCATGCGATTGTTCTGCTTCTGCATCCCTCTCCTCTTGCACTCCCTCAGCACCCAGCAGAGCTCTAGGATAGCAGCGTACCTCCCTGCCCAGCCCTCTGGGAGTCATCTGTGGGCTGGTCCATAGGTCTGTCTCATCAGTTTTTGAAACTGCCGGTGCTGGCTGTATCCACAAGATGTGTTGCAGCAGGTTCCAGAAGCTCATTACCGCTGGCTAAAGAAAGAGGGGTTTTGAATCTGTTTAAGGCAACCTAGTGGTATCACCAAGTGTTTCTGAACTGAAAAGCTCCCGTCAGAGGGGCAAGTGGTTGCTCTGTGCTCTGTTTTGCTCTGCACAGCCACATATACAACAAAACAAGTGTTGGGTTTTATGATTTTCATTGTTTGTCTGGGAAAAAAAAAGCTTTGCCAAGCAACTGCTCTTGTATCCCTGGCTCAGGTGCTTAGGACCTGTTTGGCTAGGGGACGCAAGACCAGCTGTGGCACAGGCAGAAGTCAGGATCTCCAGCTGCACGCTGCCTCCAGAGCTCGTGCGAGGGCAGGCAGAGGTAAGCGAGAGCTTAAATGCAGGAGGAAGGAGGGCGGCTCTCTGCCTTCCTGCGACTACACGTTCACAGCCTGTTACCTGGGAAAGAGAGATTAGCTCGGTATCTACGCCGTGAAGTTTCTGATAAATTAAAGTGCCTTCTAATCTCTTTTTTATTATTTATGCCAATCTATTTAACATAGATACACTTGCTTCAAACAATTTGGAGTCTCTCGGGGGAAGATTGGCTGAGTAAATCCTCTTTGCTGTTTTCCTGAGGAAGATGCCGTCAGCTTCTTGACTGTTTCTAACTTCCCGTAACCACAGGGCTTTTTTGTGAGGTTGTAGCTATCTTGTGCTAAGTCTTTATGGTAATGCTGTACATATGTAGAAATCAGTACAGCCTGCTCCAGCATCAAAGGCAAAAGCTGATATCTGTGTGATGAGGTACTTACTAAGGCGATACATATCTCTGACAATAGGTAGGTGTAATGGCAACATCCAGAGATAAGAAAGCGGCAGGGCAATGACAGCATGCTGATCTATCCCTACTCAGAAAATTGAGAGAATGTGGGAAAAACTGCACATTAATCTCTTCTCGTTAAAAAGCCGTTTGTTTAAGCAAGATGCTATTGCAAAATAAGCAATGCAGAAAAACAAAGCACAGGTTAAAGAAGCTGTAAAAATGCAGCCATACTGGGCTACGTTGCCCTGGAATTATGCTTAGTTAATGCTTAGAGAACTTTGCAGCTTGGTAATTTTAGGAGGCTTATGGTGCAGCCACTCAGCCTGAAAGGAGCGCATCGCATCGTCTCCGGTTCTGAGAGGAGGATTTCTGCAACGAGGAGGGATGGGCGCCGAGTTCCTGCGTTTCTGAACAAGTCAGTTCTTCTTGCTGTCTGAACGAGTGCAGGTAGAACGAGTGGATGGAGCCAAGGAAACACAAAACCACTGGTGGAACTAATCCTTTTGAGACATGATTTCTGAATTCTGAAAAACTAAGCAAAATTGCTCTTTTGGGGGGTTGTTTAAAAAAGGTTACATTGCTATGCCTGCCCACAGATGCACAGGAAGGTTACCTGTGCCACCTTGGTTGTGGCATTTCCTGATTTATTGCAGTAGAAGTGGCTAATATGTAAATAACAATATTTATGAAAAGTTAATGCATTTTTAATGTAATATATCCACGAGAAGATCACCTTTTAATCAAGTATATTTCTGATTTGCACTAAGTGTTTTTTTTCTTTATAGCCAGATTTATATGTGTCCTGACACTTTAGAGTTTGCTCTAAATATCCTCTGATATCTTTAGCAAACCATCTATATTGTCATGCTTGGTTAAATTAAATCACATGACAACATAATCTCCTCTTAGACTTGCATGAGCATGCAAATACTTCTAGCTTTAGCAATTTACAAATACCAAGACCATACAAATCCTCTTGCTGTTAAATTGTGTTCACCATGCTACTTAGAAATAAGTCAGAACAAATAAACCCCAAAGTGACAGATACATGAATGGTTTAATTTTTCCTTAGTTATATTAACAGTTAACATAACTTAATTTACTTGATTATAATACACACACATATATATATTTAAGCCACATAGTTAAAAAATAAATAAATCAAGTTTAAGTTCTTGTTAATACATTCTCTATCTTATCCATTAGTAAAGATTATTTCTCTTGTTTTGGACCCCAATGTACCTTGAGCACCCATATGGATTGCATTTTTTTTTTTTTTTTTTTTTTTTTAATGTGAAAGGCTATAAAACAAAACAAAACAAACAAAAACACCTGACCAGAAGGGATGTTCTTTAGGATTCTTCCCATTTCATATAGCATGGAACCTTAATATCACCGGTTATGACTTTAAATATGACTTTGGCCTATTACTGCTGGCCTTGATCCTGTGGAACATCACTGAAAACTGCAGGCAAGGTGAACCAGTGTTTCAGTGGTTTTCCTTGTTTAGGTGAGAAGATTTTGAGACTGCTTAGGGAATTAGAAAGGTTTGATTGGGAATAAGGTCATGGGAGAGATTGAGTGTAGAGGGCACACTCCACTTTTCTAAAAAGAATGAAGTGAGTCTTCATGTCTCTCTCTCTCTTTTTTTTTTTTTTTGCGTCCTGTGGGGGGGGGTCGGCGCGATGGGGCCTTAATTTCTCTTTTCCACTTGAATTAAAATCTTGAAAGGTCATTATGGGCCACTGAGCGCAGAAAAAGTGAAAAAGTATCCAGTTGTTTGATCTTTTTTCCATGTCCCTGAAAGGTCAGGCAGTCATCTGTTGTATTTGATATCCTCTGTTGAAATATCTCATATATGCAATAAAGGTTAAAATATATATTCCTCGTCTCTGTATATGGAACTTAAGGTCATATGTTTTTTTTTTTTTTTTGGCTGACTTTTTAGACAATAATATTTCCATTATTGTGTTTGGGTGGGTGATGGATATCAATAACACTACTCTTGTGGAAGATGGAGATCATATTGAGATCAGAGTGGAAGATGGAGGTCAGAGCATATTGATGTTCGTCATGGGCAGGCACGGAGGGACTTGGAAGCCAATGCTTCTGTTTCACAGGAAATAAACTTAGCTGACAAAAAGCAGTCAAAAAGGATTTGTATCCCCCCTCAGTCACAGACTGCCATATAAAAGAGAAGTTGAAGTAGAGAAAGATGCACAGTTACTGCAAGTGAAGCCTCTGTGATGACAGCTGTGGCATTGCTTTTGGGACTGGTGCTTATTACTCCTTTCTGTGATTTGGCTACATTGGCCATAAATATTTGCTTTGTTGTATGAGGAAATCACTTTTAACCTGTAAGAACTGATCGTAGAAAACTGTGATTTCCATAGGGTGGCAATGCTCTGGGACGAGGGCATTGGAAGGGCACTGGGGAACGGTATCCCATTCCTGGAGGAGACACCCTCCGGTAGGGACTGCAGGTAGGTGGTTCGGAGCCTGGGAGCAGTCTGTGCAGTCTCAGCATCCTGTACTGTGTTTCCCAATTACTTCATGTGCTCAGGTGTAGTGTAACTTTCTCCGGCTCCTACCCCTAACGGCTCTAAGAATCAAAGAGTGTAGGAGGTGAATGAAAAATTCAGCTTCTGCAGTCATTGACTCCATGCCTGCTTTTTGCACCAGGTCAGACAAGGCTGTAATGAGAAGCAAGTTGTGTCAATTTGGTGACATGATCAGCAGCACCTGGTGGTGCTGGGTGCAGAGCAGCTTTGGCTCTCCTGCCCATGCTGGGAGGAGGAGCTCCTGGCAGGATTCAGCTGTTTCTCTTTAAAAAGACAAATGCAGCAACAAGTGCTGAGGTTCATTTATTACTGATGGCTGTTGGTGCTGCAGAGGTATTCCTGGTCCACTTTATCCTCACAGGAAGATGGTTTCACTAATTAAAGAAAACTATTTTTTTTTTTTAGTCTCCTTCAAGATTTCATTTTCTTCCTCTAATTTTTATAGTCAGCATGGTTGTTTTTAGAAGCCTCACATTCTCAAAATGATTGCTGGGAAACAGAGCTCTGGCTCCAAATCTCTGACTCAGCTTCTTCAGTAGTGTTGTAGTCTGAGAAAAACGAAGAATTGATTTTTCCCTACAGTGCACACAGAAGTTGCCAAGATATGAGCATCTCTCAGTACATAATGCCCTTTATCCCACCTGTGCTCTCTGACCTTGGTTATTCATTTTCACTTCTGGAATAGTTCTCCAGGAGTAAGACCAATGCAGCCTGACAATGCAGGTGTCCCTATGATCCACGCGCACAATGCCAAGACGAATCTGAGTAATTGGTATATACTGCTGCCAACTTGATGGACAGTTGCGTACTTACAGGTGTGTAATCAGATAATTTTTTCATCCAGTTTTGGCAAATGGGACAATTACCACACAAAGGAATCAGCGGTTTGCAGAGTCTTCTCACAGGATTAATGGAGAACTGGCTTTTGCAATGGCTCTGTGGCCCTGCAAAATTGAAAGGGCAAAGTACAGATGTACTTTTTGTTCAGGTTTGAAATTATCCTAAATTTCTTCTTTCAGTCCTTGTACATTTCAGTCTGCCACCTAGACTATTAGAATTATTTTATTACTCTTTTTCTCTGTGAAGTTACTAGCATGGTTCATAGCAGAAACTTCTTCCAGTGTGTTTATATTTTTAAAGAAATGATTGAATTAAAAAACAACTGTTAAATGCTATGGAGAATGAGTGATGAATGCTTCACTTCTAAGAGATGTACGCTTTTTTCCAAAATAAATTGATGCAATGCCATCTTGATTACTGCATTGCTAAAAACACTATTGATTTATTAATATATCCAGCATAGATTATTGTATCTACCTCATAGCTGTATTTGACAAGATGACTCTCTTAAATGGCATAAAACAATTTTTTGACTAAGCTGCTTTTCCCATTAAAATCCATTTCCTTAGATGGGGAAGAGTCTTGGATATTCGCTATGATATTTTCAAAAACTTTACTGCTTTTAAAAAAAAGGCAAATGAAAGTACTATCCTAATACGAATACAGAGTTCAAACCTGAAAATGCACCATTGCATAAATGCTCTAGTAAACTGAAACAAATTGATATTTAATACTAGGTCAGCCTGTGGTCTTCAGGTTCCAACTTAATGGAAACTGACCCTAAGTAATGGATTTGGCAGGACCATGTTACAGGAAAGCATTTATTTTTGCATAAATTGAATCAAGTAAGAAGGAGGTGCTTGTGTTTTAGAGGACACTGAAAACTTTACGGGATTGGACCTTGCATCTTAAAGTCAATACCAGCCCCTAAATCCTGGAGGCCTTTACAAGAGTGCCTCCAGCTCATAAATGTGTTTGCACAAAGTGCTTTGTTATGAGTGAGGTTTAGCGGGTTAAAGGAGAACTCAAGGTTGGGGAGAAGTAGGAGGATTTCTGAAGGTGCAGGAACTTTTTCTCGAGTGAATGTGAGAAAGAATGAGCTGTATCAGCTGTCAGTTTTAAACCTCCAAGGTCTGTGTGTGTGTGTGTGTGTTATTTTTTTCTAAAGTTGTGATGTTAGAGCTCATACTACGAGCTGGTCTCTTTTTCTAGAGCTCGTACTATGATAATTCATAAAGTGCCAACTCTAAGCAGCAGCTCTGCTATTCATTAATACTCTTTTAAACCCCAGCGTTGAATTACTTGTTCAGCTTTACACAGGGTGGACAATAACACTTATCATCACTGATATTAGCGGGATGGGATTTCATCACGTTAGATGGGATTTAGCTCACTAACTATAGCTCACACAGTATGGAAATATTTGCAGAGGATTACAGGGCTTTTGTTTGCTTGGTTGGTTTTTTGGCTAGTTTCAGTTCATCACTTCTTAAGAAGAAGATTGACCAGCACAGCCCTGCTGAAGTGCAGGGTGTTTTCTCATGACTTGTGATCTTGGTGGAGGCTATGCTTCTCCTTGTAGTTCCTCTCCCCATAGGGAGGGCTGGAGCCAGAGGCTGGGCGAGCAGCTTTACACCGCGCTTGTTTTAGGTTAGATCAATTTCCTTACTTTTATAAATAGATTTATAAAGGATTTGCTTTTCCTTCAGTTTCCAGCTTTTCATCATGTGCATTTTCTCCCCCATATTTTTAAGTGCATTTTTTTCCTTCTGTTCAGTTTTCCTCTGCTTGCTGCTGTTGGTTCTTTTTCTCTCGCCCTGAGAAATGTCACTGGGGTGCTCTAGATGTGATAAAAGTTTGAAACCGTGCCATATCTTACAGCTTCTGGTCACAGTTAAACATTTATGAATGTGCATAACTTTAAGGGATGCTAAAGCAGTGAGATATAATTATAACAGGGACACATTAATCTGGCAAAAATAAAATGCTAAGCCTTCACGAAATACCTCCGAGTGCAAAAGGCTGCCGATGCTTCCGTAAGCTGGTGCAATTTAAAGACATTACGTGGGATTTACAGGGAAGCATTTGAAGATGGGAGGAACGGCCATGGCCCTTCCAAAGAAAGGCATCCCTCTTTCAAAAATATCAGGTTCCTGTTGTGTTGCCTGAACCTGTTGCTGAAGGTGATTGCAGGGGGAAGTGCCTGGTGCTGGTCCCCGAGTCCTCCGGGGGTTTCTTGCCCCCATGCCGGCAGCTTCACCCCCACAAATGGGGACCCGGCACCAAGAGCCCTGCAATTTCAGCTGCAGCACGGCGTGTTCGCTGGGACAGCCGTTGCTTCACTTTTGTCTTGCTATGCAGGGCTGTGTTTCGGGTGAGGGTGTGTTGCCTGTTCTACTGCCTCTGTTGTGGCAGAGCAGAGCAAAGGATGGGGCAAACGGGCAGCTGCAGCCACCTCCACCACGGCGGGGCCTGGGAGTGACTGGTGGGCTGTATGAGCTTCTTCTTGCCTTTTAAGTGTCCTCACTGCCTCTCAAAATCTGGCACTTGGGGCCCTTCCTTCATTTGTTCAGATGTCTGTTTTAGCTTGCTATGGAAGCATTAGGAGTTTTAAAGCATGTGTCCAGCAGAGTCAAGATGTAATAAGCTAAAGTGTGACGTAAAATCCCATTAGCTGAAGTGCATTCAGCTCTGCACGGACCTTGTCATTCAGCAGTAAAGTACCCGTACGGGAATCTAATGAGCTTTAGCTAATGTGCTTTCACTTTGCACCAGTCTTTAATTAGTCTTTCCATTCCCTGAGTCCCTTAATCAGTGCAGGCTGTATGCATCCTACCCACGTCTGGTGCAAGCGTGTGGTGCTGGAAAGCTCAAGGAAGAGTTCAGATCTGCACTCTCCTAAGTAGAGAAAAATATTGCTCTCTCTTATAATGCTATGGTTTGCTTTAAAATACAATTAGGTTCCCTCGGTGGCACTGTAGTATGCTCTCTATATACAGCTCTGGAGGTTGATTTAACTTCAGTTATTAATCTCAGCAGCTGTTTATGGCATTGTATAGTACAGCACTAAGAAATAGAGATTATCCCTTAAATAAATATGAAGATATGCAGGCAGTGGAGCGCAGTATTCTCATAACAGCCTAACCACAGGTATGCTATACTGCTGCGTGATAGACCCTACACTTAGAATAAAGTTTAAACTCTCTTTTCTCTGCCACTGTTTTGTGGAATTTATTTTATTTTATTTTTTTATTTTTTTGAGCTACCAGAGAAAAGGTGGTTAGAGGTTTTCCTGATGGGTCAGAAATCTGGTTGTAAAATTAAGATGATTAAACCAGCCCCTGCTTAAGGCTGTTTGATTCTGTTATAATATTAACATTTTTCATGTTGAGGAAGGCTACCGTAATGTGTGAAGTAATAACAAGCACTTTTTGGCCATAAGTTTTTGAAAATTTCTGTCTCATGGGTGTGTGCACAGCCTGTGAAACTTCACCTTGAGCAAACACTTCACTTTATCTCGTGTGGAGTCCTCAGGGTCCTGCAGTACCCGAGCTTCTGCTCTAAGCTGGTGTTCTCTTCCAGGACGCTTTCCTCCATGACTTTCTATGAAACCTGGAGGAACAGAATAGTTTTTGAATCCTTTGTGTATATGTCAAATTTTGTTGAAATTTTGCAATGATTAAAAAAATTAATGGGGTTAGCAGCACGTGCTGCTATTGTATCAGCAGGGATCAGCAGAGCACAGACCATTATATTTTACAAACCGATCAAATGCTGAAGTACATGTTAAAAAATGTTAAAGCAGTTGTAGGAATGATGTAGTTTTCCAATGCAGTTGCTGTTTTGAAGTGTTTTCCATATTCTCTTGTAAAGTGTTCTCAGTTTATAAATGAACATCCACTGTTTGCTTTGGTGCTAGCCTACACAGCCATGCCACGACACTGGTGCTGCACTGACTCCTTTCCTTTTCCCTCCTTTGCCCAAAATAACCCAGCTTGGCAGGCAAGGGTACCTGGGCAAACCTTTCTGTTCCTAGCACCTTTGCACAGGTGTGGCTGAGCTGTCATGGGGCACACAGCTCTGGGGGTGATCTGCAAGAAAGAATAGACACTTTCTGTTTTTTCCTTTTCAGTCAGAAGAGGCTCATGAGAGTGGCTTGTCAGTGAGATGTGCAGTCGAAAGCAATAAAGCCTGATATGTAGTAGCTAAATGGCACAGCTGTGACTGAGCACGCCTAGGAAGGAGGTCTATCAGGTAGGAAGGTGCTATTTCTATAGCCTGTTCTGTGCATACTTACTTTGTTTAGCTTCAAACCCACTCAGCATGGGTTTGACTCTGCCTCAGACACTGCTGCTATATTAGTAACATTTCACTTTGGAGAGAGAACGAAAAGGCAGTGCAGAGAGAACAAAGAGAAAAGCAAATGAAAAACTATTGTGTAATGAGTGAGGGAATTTAAAGAAAAAATGCAATAAGTATACAATTTATAGCTTGCTTGTGTCAGAATAGCTTTTAGAGAATGTTTTTTCCATCCCTAAAATGAAGCAGAAGTATGGTTTAAACTAGACAAATGTATTTAAACTTAAAGTAAACGTTAAACAGTCCACCTAAATAGAAAAGAAAAGGAAAGAAAGGATGAAAAAGTGGTTTAGGCTGAGGTTACAAGTAAAACACTCAAAGTGAGATTATTCAAAGTGCCTGGACTTGAAGATGTTTATATGGAAATTTATTATAATATATTGTTGGTTGGGCAAGTTGAGTGAAAGAAAATAAGAAAACCCAACATAAATACATTATCTAGTCCTAAGATTAAATGAGAGAATAACCGCATTTGAAAAACAAAGGAAGTCTGGTTAAATTTTCTTTATATTTTTCATTTTAGCATGAATGAAATGTCTTAGCTTTAAAGCAGCTATTATTGTGCAGTACTGATGAATAGCAAATACCACGCTTATGTTTTAAAAAGGCACTGGTAATGATTTTGGAATTTACAGACCATGACCCTGTCTTCCTTTAGCACACAGTAAATTGCTTGAAACTGTAAGGAAAAGGAGACTAATAAAACACTCAGAATATGATATAACAGGTATAAACAAAAATGGTTTATGTATAAAGGAAAATAAAACTTGTCTAATGTGCTGTAGTTCTAAGTGTATTAAAAATAGAATACTACTTTATTCTCATTTTTGAAGCCTTTTAGAAAATTCTGATGGTCTCCCTTGGATTGGGAGGAGAAATAGTGCCATGAATAAAAAGTTGAGAGAAAGAAGTATCAGAAAAAGCCTGAAGTTCAGAAATACTGCGTTAGCTGCTAAATCGCTCTACAATTCCCTGTACTTTCTGTCTGACAGCAAGCAAGGTGATGTTGTGTTCTGTCTAAGTGGGACAAAAATGCTGTTTTGTGTATGGATGGTCTTGTTCATAGCCATAATGCAGATGAAATTACTGATTGCTTAACTCGGTCTACTGAGGTGGACCAATGGAGAGGGAGAGCTTTCTTTAGGACTTCTACTGGAGAGTGCTCTGTCTAGTCTGACCATGGCTAAGGGATGTTCAAAGACCATATTTCCTGCTGATTCAGGCTTCCACAGTCCAGTTCTTCATTAGCCACTGGAGGCTGTGCATAGCTAGCCCATAATGTACGTCATTACTTGACCTACCTTAGATTTATGTGAATGTAGTAATATAGAATAATAGACTGGAAAAATAAAACAAAATCCAGTTTCACATTACACTCGTATCTCTCCCAACATCAGATATAATAATTTCCTCCTTCACCATGGTGGCAGATGATTCCTTTTGTATTGGTTATGAACAACTCCCCATGTGTATCTTTACAGGGACAGAAATCCTGTTCCCAGTGTGCACACAAATCATGCTAACACTTTGTTCAGCTTAGTGTGGTACACTGCAGTTTTTCTGCTTTCCCTCTATGGTTTGTCAGATGCACAGAGGGCCCTGGAGGCCTGCTCTGCTGAGAAGCTCCTCTGCTTGCTAGCCCCTGTGTATGCTCTGTCTTTAGTGACCTATGTCAGGCTGGTCCAAGAGTGTTTCATGCTAGATCAAAAAATCTGCAATCTCAAGTAGAAAAATGCTGGGTCAGAACAAAGCTAGCTTTCAACGAATTCTGAAAGGGAGGCATTCATTTTGAATTTCTGGCTAGATTGAATAGCCTGTTCTTGTCCCCTTTGGATAACTGGATCTCTTAAAAGAAATCAATGAGATCTATTGCCTATGGATTTATCTGCCTAAAAGTCCTCCATGGACTTCTCTGTCCCCATTTCAAGTCTCAGTGCTCCAAGATCACGGTACCTGGATTTATTCCAGATGCTGTCATCCTTATATAAGCACAAAGCAGACTGTCTTTCATTTGAATGCTTGTAGGATCTTAATCTTTCTTCTGGCCTGCCTCAATACCTGATAACTTGACTCACGCACATTGAACTACAGCATGCCATAGCCTGCCAGTCAGCCACAGTCACCACAGGCAGCACCAGTGCCTGAGCCAGAGCCAGAACACCCCACATGTGGACTTGGTAATCACGTTTCTTCTGCTCTGTGTGGGCTGGTGATGTGGGGATTCCACTGAATGTGGAATGGTTACGGGGAGGGAGTGTCTCTCAGGAATTGTAAAATATCCTGAGTTGGAAGGAACCCATTAATATTATTGCATCCAACTCCAGGCTCCACACAGGGACCACCTAAGAGATAACCCCAATACATGAGTGCTTTCCAAATGTTTCTTGAACTCCATCAGACTCAGTGCTGTGACCACTGCCCTGAGGAGCCTGTTCCAGTGCCCGACCACTTCTGGGTGCAGAACCTTTCCCTAACATGCAGCCTGACCCTCCCCTGTCCCAGCTCCATGCCGTTCCCTCGGGTCCTGTCGCTATCCCCAGAGAGCAGAGCTCAGCGCCTGCCCCTCTGCTCCCCTCATGAGGGAGCTGCAGGCCGCCATGAGGTTTTTCCGTCAGCTTTCTTTAAGCTGAACAAATTTAAAGGACAAAAAGCTTAATGGACAACTGAATGGAGAATGCCACACCAAGCGTATGTACTTTGATACCCTTCTGACTTTGATAATTGTTAAACAGTATCAAGTGTCTGAGGTGAAGTCACAAGGAAGCCAGAGACTACAGTGAATGGAATGGTTTCTTATTCATAGTGGGGGCTCATTTCTAAGCTACTACACAAGTCTAACCCCTAATTATATATGGTATCCTTTATATGAAGATCTGGGGCACCATTTTGGATGAGGCTGGGTCATTTCTGCTGGTGAAGATGAAGATAACAAAGTTTACGACCAGCCAAATGTGGAGGAGGAGCATCGGCCCTCACAATAACCAGCACCTCTAAACAGTAGTTGTCTGAAGACCACTTCTGAAGTCATGGATGTTTGTCATTTTGCCATCCTTCCTTCACTCAAGTATACCTCTTCTCAGGTCAGAAACGTTGCAAAAGGAATGGCAACTGTGTCCCTTGGAGAATGTCATCATCATGACTGACTGACTGCAGTGAATTGCTTATGCATCCCCACCTCTGCTTCTAGACCAGCTTGTTGCAGGTGGCCCTTGCTGAGCATGAAACAAGCGTGTTTCAAGCACGTTTATATTACCACAAGAAGAGTTTCTGTGAGGCAGCTATGTGGACTTTTGCTTAGCTTGCAGAAACTATTTCTGGTGTCTGTGCTGAGTTATGTTATGAAAAGTATCCAGTGGTATATAAAATAGTGGTACGATGTTTTTTTTTTTTTTTTTTTTTTTTTTCTGAAGTCGTGGTTCACACTACAAAAAGAAAGTTTTTTTATCAAGGAGCCACCCACAAATATCTTCGTGATGGAACATGGCCAGTATCTTGCAGTGAAAAAGAGCAGTGGGAAGCAATGCCAAGCCAGGTACCAAATGACTTACCCATGGTGCCTGTTGGATCAGTTAACTTGTGCTGTGGCTAATTTGACAGAAATAGAGTCAAGTACTTATGGTGGATCTGTATATCAAATTTGTTTATTTTCTTTTTCTTTTTAGCTCTTCTAGTTAGGGGCACATCCAAAGAAAGGAACTAAAACTGCAGCCTAGTTAACAGAACTGGTCTTTTGTTTAGTCAGTAGCAAGTTGGGTGTTTGGAATGCAGAGGATGGCATGTTGGATCTCTGCTACTGCAGATCCAGAGATGCATGTGAATTTTGTCTTACAGATCTTATGTTCTCCATAGCTTTTTGCTTTTACTCATCAGATAATTATTCCATCAGTCTTTCTTTGCTCCTGTCTTCTGCCATGGTAACAGCTCCCTGTCATCGTAACAATAATGGCTATAGTAAATGTGACACCAGGGTTTTCTACTGGACAGCACTGTGCCTTCAAACTTCTGAGAGCTGGTGTATTTCCTTCTGTGGATTGTGCATGAATGGTATTTCTGGCATGCTCTTCAAGCTGTGTATTTGGTCACTAAAATTATTTTACGTTGCTTCTGTTCTCTCTTTGGGAAAAGGCAGCAGATTGTCTTGCAAATGTGTCCTTATGTGAGCATGCAGATTTATGTGCAAGCATACACACTAGCAATAATATAATCTTCTCCCAAATGTTACTGTGAGTAAAACTTCATCCAGCTGCATGCTCACAAGCTGTGAACACAAGTTATGAATATCACTGAACCAAATAGCTTTCATTTGTCCAAATCTTCTCAGACAGATTCTGCAAATTTTTGAGCCCCCATTTGTAGACCATAGTTTTTCACGAGGAAGTAGGTTGGGTTTACCTGCCAGTTGCTCCATAATTATTGGATATATCCGGTGTTCTTGAAAGCGTGTCTTATTCATAGAGGCTATCTGTTGAATATGAAGTTTTCTAGGGTTATAATTGAAGACTTTTTAGCTTTCAAGCAGAAGAAAATCACAAGGAGTTGAGAGATTGCTGTTCTATCTATCTATCTCTGCTTAAATTGCTTACTTGAATCTGTAGTGATTCCCATCTTGCCCAATAATGAGACACGGAGAAAGTTGCAAACTGACAGACACCACCAACAAATTGCTAGTGTCATTTCTTCCATATGCCCACAGGCATTGTTTCTAAGTCTAACCAATGCTAATTTATATTTACTGCCTGTTTGTCAAACTGGAAGAAAAAAATGGAAAGGAAAAGATGTATGAAAACTGGTTTAGTACAGTTTGGGGTTCTGCTGACAGGCAGCAAAATCATTACTTCTGCAACAAGAGATGCACAAGGAAGCAATCATCTTATTTTTTTTTTTTTTTTTTTTTTTTTTTTTTATAGGCTGTCTTCTTTTTTGGCATTATGAATAGGAATGACACAGACAACTTTGGAGGCTATCACGATTTGTCCCCTGGTTTTGTAAAATACACTTCTGTTTGCACAGCTCAAAGCTCTTTGAAGCCAAAGGGCAACATTATCATTAGCCTCACGTACAGGGGAAGTGCTGAGGTACAGACATACCCGTCCCTTAGAGGGCTCTTTTTTCCACTTGTTCAGTGGTACAAAAAGCAGGATCTTACAACGAAAGATAGGTCTCTAATCCCACAAAACAGAGGAAGGGATTAAGTGGTGCTCTGCTAATTTTCTGTCAGTGACAATGGAAGAAAGCACTGAAATCCTGTCTCTGGGTGGTACAAATCTAGGTGCTCTACTTCCAACAAACACATCTTGTCAGTACTCCTAGGCAGACTGGTAGACAGGTATCTTTGGCCTTTTTCTTTTACGTTGTCATGTGTCTACTAGGAAGCTAAAGCAATACAGAGATTATTTTCCTCAGCATCACATCAGATCTTTGGTGCCCAAGACAGGCTTGATTCAAGACAAGTGAGTTTTTAATGCAGTGTAGACAGAGCTTTCCTTTCCACAAACCAAAGAAAATTTGTCATAGATGTCATAATATCTGGCAAACAAGTATCTTTTGATGAATTATATTGATTTTCACAAAGATCCTGAAAATTCTTGTTGTGCTCTATTGCAAAGCCTTAGTGTTGGGATTCCTAGTTTAGCAATTTAGCACTTTCCCAAGCCTGTTTACAATGAAGAATTCCCTTTTAAAACATGTCATGTATGCAAATGATCTGAAACTCCTCAATATACCTGCTTAAATCATCTGTAAACAGCTGAGTTTCCAGAGTTAAAAAGTGGTAATTAGCTTCTACTGGTATCTTAGACATACAATTTCTTACAGCTTACAAGCACAATGGATTTAGTTATAAGTTCAATATTAATAATCAATTATTGAAACACTTATAAATTATGTTAAGCTTAATTAACCATTTATTAATGTGCTGCTGCTGCTAGTTCTAGCTCTAGGTTCTACTGTTGCAGCGTTGTTGATGAGTACGATAAGGTACAGTTGTAAGAGCTAGCAGATGTGCATTAGGAAAATGACGAATTGGTGGTTAGGCTTCTATGACTTGCTAACATATCATTGTTGGATCACTGTTCAACTGCCCAAAAAAGAAATATGAAAGTTGGGTGTATTTGTTTTTATCTAATTCCCATTTGCTCTTGGGTTAGTCTCATATACTGATATTTATCTAAACAAATTCACTCAAGGAATCCTAAGAATTAATAAATTCATATATATATATATATATTTAACAGTAGGCAACCAATACTGAAATGCTATTCCAAGATATAAGATTAAATTCCCCCTCCATCTGCTGTCATTTCTATGGCAATTTCCCCTCTAAAAATTGTGCAACTGAAGTTCTTTGGTACTCAGTGATTACAGACAAGGTATACGGATGTGTTTTCATCTTTTTGCTTTTTCATTTTTTTCCCCTCCTTTTTATCCTCTGTACTTCTCTCTGATGTTTTTAAAAATGCTTCTCAGCTGTGTAGTAATTGAACATTTTTTTTTTTTTTCAATCTGTTCCAATGAGGTAGTTAAAAGTTTTCAGGAATTATTTGCTCTGGTATGCTTTATACCTCTGCTTCATTTCTTTCTGAACAAGTGAAGTCAGAGAACAGGTGGTACGAGTTACAAAGTCTATCAGTTCAGGACTTGGTACCAAGTATATTAGTTTGGGATTATATTGCCTGAAGTTAAATTTTCTGCTGCACCTCTCCATCTGTTCCCCCCATCAAGAGGAATAATGTCACAGAATTATAAATGCCACAGGCTGAGGTTGGAAGGGACCTCTGGAGATCATCTGGTCCAACCCCTCCCAGGCAGGGTCACCTAAAGCACACTGCTCAGGATGGCATCCAGGTGGGTTTTGAATATCTCCACAGAAGGAGACTCCACAACCTCTCTCGGCAACCTGTCGCAGTGCTCTGTCACCCCACCTGAAAAGAAGCGTTCGCTTGTGTTCAGCTGGAACTTCCCGTGTTGCAGTCTGTGCCCATTGCCTCTTGTTCTGTCACTTGACATCACCAAAAATATCCTGGCTTCATCCTCTTGACACCGTTCAGTCCCCTCATCATTTTAGTAGCCCTGTGCTAGACTTGTTCTAGGAGCTCCATATCCCTTTTGTACTGGGGAGCTCAGAACTGGACACAGCACTTCAGGTGTTTACAGGACACAGCACTCCAGGCGTTTACAGGACCAGTCTTATAAAACTTATTTACTGTGGTTTATGCCCTGGCTCTGATAACTACATTTCCCCAGTGGTGACTTCATGCATGAAGGAGTGAGACTACAGCTATAGCATGTTTGACTTGTTTTTAAAAGGAGATGGAAGAGATTTAGAAGCACGCAACTCCTTTTCAAAAGGTTAACACACTTATCTTGAAACTCCTCCAATTTCACTGAGAGGCAGTGATGGTTAGGCTTCGGTGTGCCTGTCATTTTTAAAGTGAGAACTGTTCTTTTGGGCCACATAGGTGCCTTTGATTGTTTTAGCTTGTGCTACTCAAAAATATTCACAAAGGAAGTTTTAACTTAAGGAAAAAGAAAAGGATGCAGAGTGAAAAATCTGGACAGTGTAACTGGCTCAAAGCCTTGTTTCTGGTAGAAGTCTGGATGAGCTCCATTAATACTAAGAGAAGATTTGGCTTCAGCCTTGCAAGGATGAATTTTCTTGTCATATAAAAACTCTTTTACTGTATTGATAGTGACATTTTGATGCAAAATATATATTGCAAATAGCAGTCGCTGTTTAGATGTTATAGGTATGCAGTAGATTGAGATGTTTTCCTTCTGTGTTTTTTTTTCTTGTCTATGTGTGTCAGAGAGAGACTGCTAACAGTAATCCAGTGGGAAAGAAATCTGGTAGCAACGTGCATAACAATTTTGTTTTCCTTAATTTAAACCTAAAGGGCAATGCACTTAACATTTACAAAGAGGGATATATTTTTTATCTCTCTCTTCTCTCCATTTGGTAAGACAGCGGAACTAATATCATACAGGGCAACCAATTCATGTGAAATAAACAGACTGAGTTTATAGAAATAAAGTTCCTTCCACAGAACTTTAAATTAACAGAGAAGAATGGACATTACATTGAGTGCAGAGGCATTTCACAGGGTGGCAGAAAGTGGATCTCTACCCTGCCATGTGCAATGGAAGTGGAAAGATGGATCCAACACGCATAGGAAGGGATAAAGGTTGTTACTGAAGTGTTCAACATGCTGTTACAAGAGGTTGCATAGGGCATTAGGGAAACACTAATGACCTTCAATATATAACTTCAATATTATGGTAAAGGGAACTTACAACTGGAAATGAAGTAGACATAAGGGTTGCCTTTCCTCAGTAGAGGCCTGCCACTACTGGAGACATATGGGGTTTTGTGCTGTTTAGTGTATTTAAAGAACGAACAAACAAAAAAACAAAACAAATGGAGAAAAAGGATGATGACAAAGTTGGGTGATGACATAAAGATTCTTGGGGTAATAAAAATGAATGCAGAAAGGCCTCACAGTATTGACTATAGAACGTCTGCTGAATTTTACTGTGGATGTGTAAAATGCATTTGTGGAAAGATAATCTCAACTTCATTTATGCACCAATGGACTTAAAACCTACCTAACAATGAGATCTCATAATGGATATGGTTCTGTACAAAGTATCAAGTTTTGGTTTCAATAACAGACAAGTGTGCAAGCTGAAAATAAGGAATTACGAGGAAAAAAATTGAGAGAATGAGAACATCAGTATTTTCTAGCTGTGTAGCACCCCCACCTTGAGGACTATGATCTAGAGCTGCAAAATGTGCAGAGAAGAGCAGAAAAGATTAGCAAAGGTATGGAATGACTTTTGGTGTGGGAAAAGACCATATAGACACAATCACTGAGACCAGGGAGGAAAAAGATACAGACCGGTAATGGTGTAAGTAGCACAGACAAGATGAATGGGCTATTTACTATCTTTCATAAGAGAAACATTAAGAGACATTAAGATATTGGGTACTAATTCAAAACAATAATGATGGAAAGGTGTTTTTTCAGAGAACACGTGACTAAACTGTGGAATACATTGCTGCAAGAGTCTGTTGATGCAAAATCTTTGGATGGTTTCAAAAAACTGGTGGTACAAATTCACAGGTGATGAATCCTTTATGAATTAAATGCAGAGATACCACCTCTAACAGAGAAGTTACTGAGCTGTAGATTTCCAGGAGCTTGGAGGGCATGGTGAGGCAGCAGCACTGTTCTTACACTCTTCCCTTTTAGCCACTGTCAGAAGCAAGAAGTGGGGCTAGGTGCTCTCAGTCTGGTGCTGTAGGGCTGGTTGTCTGGGCTGATAGTGCTGGACTGATATGTAGGGACCCAGTTTTCAGATCAGGGTAGCAAGCGTATCAGGCATGATACTGTGCAGAAGAGAGAGAAGAGCCCGCTTTGCATAGTTTGGATATGTTTCTCTGGTAGGTTTCACAGCCAAACAACTAAAATTATTAAGGATCTAGAGGGAGAATTTTGGATGATGAGATCAGATTAATGACTATGTTATGGGCAGACTACAAGTACAAAAGATCTTGGTGAGAGTCTGTGGACTGTATTCCCTGCTGATGTGTGGTACCATAATTCTGAAATTATGGGAACGGTGGTGGAATAGGGGAGAGGACGATACAGTCCCACAAATATCTAGAGGTGTAAACACCAGCACAGAAGAGGCAATTTTAGTTATGTTAAGGAGCATTAGTAGAAAATAACAAGACCCGATGGGAAAAATAACACACAATCATGAAATTAAAAGACCGTTACATAATGCACAGGGGGATTGAAACAAGGTTTCACAGGCAGCTTGTATTTCTGGTATTTGTTAACTTTTTAATATTTTTTTCTTTGTGACTATACTTTTAAAGTAGGGTTTTGTTTCCCAAGTTTTATAAAGAGCAAAGGGGATGTCTTGCCCGCTGTTGTGGAGATGGGACCAGGGGCAGAAACATGTGGGGACCTTGTGGGCTGAGCAGGAGGAAGAGCAGGCCTTGCAAGCCAGTGTGTGACATATGCCTGGCTAAGGCTCAGCAGCCTTGGGAGCTTGCTGGCTCTGGCCTACTGGCTCAGGAAAAAGCTGCATTTCGTGTCTAGTTCTGCTTGACTGGACACTTCTAGCACATACCTGAAAAACAAAACGAAACCAAAAGGTGTGTGTATTCTCAGATGAGTCTGTATGGGACTGGCAGCACCCGTGGTCTGTAGCAGTCGGCCAGTGACTTGACCCCTCTCAGTGAGGGCAATGATTGGCAAGAGGGCAGTGGCTCTTGTTTCAAAAGAAGGAAGCGCTCATAGAGTTTAAACTTGTTTGTTAACTCCCAACCAAAAGCAGTTTTGTGCTGCTATGTGTCAGACCACCTTAACGATCAGCAGTATCCCCAAGTCTAGCCCTAATGATTTTCTTGACTTTTTCAGTCACGTCCCTGCTGTGCATCTCCGTGATGCTTTTCTGGCAGTAGGCTGGTCTCTCAAGAGACCCAAGGGAAGCCTCATAAGACAGTAGTGACTGGAGAGGACGACACACTGAAGAGGACAGTCTGCAGCTGTAAAGGCAATGGCCTAATAGCTCTTTTCCATGCTGTGTTTCTGTTAGTCTCTCTCACTTTCTAGCAATCTTCTGGTAACTTTCTGGTAACTTTCTGGTAACCTTCTTAGCCAGGCATTTAGAGGTTTGTTGAAGTATTTTACAAATGTTTCATAATAATTCAGCTTTTTGTCTGGAAAGGCAGATATTCTCATTAGGTACCCAGATATTTATTTGGTTACCATTGTATAGCACCTTATGCTTGGTTTAAAACTGCTTGATGCTATTGCAACCTACCTATTCATATACAGAACGAAACCTTCACATATTTTTGTGGCCACTCAACACAACTGCATTCTGAGGGAGTGCAGCCAAGGAATGTATGCTGGAGTGAGAAAGTAAACAGCCAGGGTTTAAAGAGTGTGGGTCAAGTGAAATCTGAATATTTAAAAATGTACAAAGAAAGACTTGAAAGCATTTGCAAAGTGTATGTTTAGCTGGGATTGTAAACAACTAAAATGGCAAAAGACAAAGGCATTAAAATGCAGAAGAGTGTCAGTTCTAACAAAAGTCACTGTTAAATTTAAAATATGTCATGGGAGTGAAGGTAAGTTTTAGAAACACTGAATGATGGTTAAATAGTAGGGTCAAACTTCAATTCAATGGAGCCATTAATAACAAAGCATGTGCCTCTGGCCCCTTGGTATCAGGCTTCCCACTGCCTGATAGTTAGGTGCCTGGTTTAAGCTTATTGTTTAGGTTCTCTCTAAATTCCCTGAGTGATGGATTTTTTCTCAGAGAGTGATTATCCTGTGTTAGGATGAATCTCTAAGAAGAAATTGTCAGGGAGGTCTACACTTAGCAAAGTATTATACTGTTTGCCTAATTAAATTAATTAGAAGAATATTTTTTTAATTAAAAGAATAAATGCTGAAAGCCTGCCTTTTTTTTTTGCTATTACTTTATTTTTTACACACCTGTAGCTATGTAGCTACTTTATAATATTTTGTCTGGATAAGGAGGCAACTGCTAAGACACTAAGACACACTGGTCGGAGGTGATTTTTCCTTTATCAGAGCACAAGCAATTTTTCATCGTGGTGACTTTGTTTACCCTTGAATAGCTGGCAGGCAGGTGACTTGGGCATAACAGCATTTGACTCGCAGAAACATGGAAGACTTAGTACAGACTGCTGTGTTCTTGCCAAATTCTGGAATCCTGTTAATTGACTCAGTATAAAAATATCTTGCTTTTCTTGGATAAAAAGGGAGAAAAAAAAAGAAGGCAGGATAAATGAATGAACTAGGATATAGCCCCTCAATTTTTTCACTATCTAAGCAGAGTGCGCAAGGAAGTAAATTTAAGTCTTAAATGATTTTTTATCAGACAGCCTATATCAAGATCAGATATTGATTACAGCTTGCCTTTTTGTGCTCTGATGCTTTTTATTGACTTTTTTCTTCAGTGCCCCATGATGCAGTACCAAAGTGATTGGATCAGTATATTTTCCCTTTGTGATTACACAAGAAATCTTGGATGCCTTACAGATGCATGTATTAGGCCTCCAAATATTCACTGTTCACATAAAATGAACAAGAAATACATCACTCTAAAAAGGCAAAGAAGAAAGCCACTCTGATGAAGATGTTTTTTGTTCTTGAAATATCTGCAGATCTGTGCAGAGAAGTAGGAAGATGTCTTTAAAGCAGGCTATTCCTCAGAAAAGAAATATAGCAGAATATCTGAAAGTCTGTGGGTTTTCTGCTGGTCTGTGCAGTGCTTTGTTTGGTGATGAGGTATGCTAGTGGTATCTTTCTTTATTCTTTCTTTCCATAATTTGATAGAGGAATATCACTGGGCCTGATTCTCATTGACATCCAGGCTGTGTTATGCACCCTGGCAGAGGAGAGGGTTGCACTTTCACATCCTTGCATGCTCCCAGGGAAGGGGCAATTTCTCCAAGAACAACAACTGAGACCTGAGCACCTGAAGTTGCGTGCAAGTAGATGTTGGATTCACCCAGGACCTTATGGACAGCTCTCCTGTGTCACAGTTTCCCATCAAACCCAACAAGAGCTGTTCCTGTACGTAATCAAACCTGCAGAAATTTCAGAGCCAATGGTACAGCTTTTTATTTTTTTATTTTTTTTTTTTTTGGTTGGTAGCTAGAGACACGTTAACGTGAGGTAATGTTTTGTAAAGAATGAGATGGGAGGAGGCAGTGGAGGTGAAGGGCTGCACAAACCCAGGATGGAACCTTTCAGCTGAAAAATTAGCATTTTTAGGTCAAAAAACACTCAGGTCTCCTTCACTGTAAACTAATACTTGCTTTATCTAAATTACTTATAAATCTGCTCCTATTTTGATGTTAGCACCTCACAGTTCTTCATACTTTTTCCTCACAGTTTCCATGAGATAGGTAAGCACGGTCTATAGCTAAGGAGGGAGAGAGGGAACCTAGTGCATTGCTGAAGAATTTTCTACCTGTGTGTGGAAAAGTAAAAACTAAACTTGGATCAGGAGAGCACCACTTTAAGTACAGTGTTTTCTTCTTTTCCCAGCTCAAGTGCCTTTTATGAATCCCTTGTATTTCTTCCTGATGGTAGATCAGGGCCAAAGAATAGTGGTAATGGACACTTGAGTTACACACATATACTTCACCAAATGTCTCTTAATGGACCCGTGGTCCACATGGTCTGTTTCCTATGGGCACAGAGCTACACCATTACATTGAATGTTTTGACTTTGTTACTTAAAACGTAAAGGCTTAAAATGCTCTGTCACATATGTAGCCAACATGCATATCACTAAGGCAGACTCCTTTGCACATGTGGTCGGGAGAGGAATCCTATTTATTTAAGCTGTAAAAGGAAGAGAGGGGAAAGCAGCCATGGGGCAGTCCCCTACTTGTTTAAGTTGGGATGTACCTTGTGAAACTCATAATGATGACTAATAAAACAAAAAGGTGGTGCGAGATCCTGTTGTGTTGTCCCACTCTTACGAGAGCAGATTTTGGATTCCTGGAGTTTTTGCTGAAAACAACCCAACCTACTACTTTCCACTTTCCAAGTGGAAAAAACATCTTTGCAAAGTATGTTGCACACCTCACAGAAGGAAAATATGACTGCAGCAGCCAAAAGCTAAAGACCAGTCCTGTTGTAAGACAGCCTTCAGCCCTGCTTGACGCCTTGGCCGTGGAGCAGCCGCACTTGCCAGTAATGAGGGTGCAGCAGGAGGGCAGCTGCACAGGGTTGGTGGCAGCTTCCCCTGGCTCCTCCGGGTATGGCATGACCCTCCGCACACGCTGCGGCATCAGGCGGTAATTGTCCCTTGCTGTCTGGCACAATGAAAGCAGAAAACCACTGAGCACAAGCTGAACTAGCAGTGTGAAATGTCATTATTTCTTTCCTTTTTGGAGTGCCCTAAGCAATGTGGACTAGAAGTCATTTAGCTCTTGACCCAGCAAAACATCTTAAGTATGCATTTAACTATAAGCAAGTAAATAATCCCACTGGAGTCACTTAGGGCACTGTGACTAAATGTTGTGCTGGAGCAGGGCCTGAGCTTGCAGCTGGTTGGAAAGTCCATTGCAGGCCCTGCTTACAGGGCTGGCAAAGTGAGCCAAAGGACCTGTGGTCCCTGCGTCTTAGGATCCTAAATATGCTAAACCTTGCAGCTTTTTTAAATTTTAAATATTTTAACTAAATTGCTAATGACTTAGGAACTCATGCCAAAATCACTGATGTAGAGATACAGTGCACAGCGTGAAATTGTTGTTATTTCCCCCCACACACCTGTTTATTTCCACAGCAATAACATTGCCATGGCAAAATGAGTGCCCTTCAGCACTGTCTGAGTTCCCTCATGTCCCTCTGGAGCTGATTTTCCTGATGGTGTGAGGTGAAGCCCCAGTGAGCACCTCTGAATCGCTCATTAGACATCAGGCTGTGGCACCACACACCCTGGTTTTAAGGGTGGAACTGGCAACCTGTTAGGTTGAGCTGGTGGCAGTCGGGTGCCTCTCCTGCCCTCTGCTACCAGAGCAACCTCTTCATACCTGCCACTCAGACTGATGCAAGCTGTTTCCCGAGTAATTAATTTATTATAAAGTAATGAGTTTGCCTACTTAAAGAGAAATATAGTACTCTGAAGAAGGAGAGAATTGCTAACAACAACGAAAAAAGATGACTTAAGCTCTAGGAAGATACAGTGGGGATATCTATCTTCTGTTTTCACACCTGGAAAAACAAAACCATACATCACTCTAAAATAATTAAAAACTAGGTGCACATGATCTTTATAGACTAGTTACAGAGCATTGTGCTTTTGAAACAGGTTTCAGGGTATATCCTACTAACACAATTACAACTGGCAAGATTTAACTTAGAATCTTTTAGACACAGTATTCTCACTTTCTTGCTTTTTTTTTTTTTTTTTTTTTTTTTTTTTTTTTAGGGCATGATCATTGGGCAGCCTTTTAGGAACCCTCTGGTGTTTTACTGGCCCGTAATACGCTTCCTTCTGTTTACTGACAAGCCAGTTGCTGGCCCTGCTCCTCTTTCTTTCCCTGGTCAATTTGGTCAGCTAGAGTGTAGTTCACTACTCCCGTTGTATTGATTCTTAGAACAGATTTCACCAAGACCTAAAAAAGGAAGCATTAACTGCTCCCCTCTTATTCTTTGACTGATGCTTTCTTTTAAGCTACATGACAACATGATAGATGTACTTAGTTAACTTTGTGCAAAATCATTAATGCCACCCTTACTGGTTGCTACCCAGGTATTGGCTAAATAGCCATTGTGCATTTGTTACCTGAGAGGCCGCAATACTGTATAAGCAGCCCATTAATTTTCTCATGGGACTGGTTCTGCAGGACTGGTATGAAATGCACAGCTAAGGGATGAAAAAACTAGCATCCTTTCATACCCACCCTGTAGCAGTTCAGGTTTTTCATGGTTTAGCCTTAGATTAAAGCTGAAAATTGACAGAAGTATGCTTGGAAAAGCTGAAATAAGTGATTAAAGAGATGTCTTTCAGTCTTTCTTTCCCTGGTTTGTTTAGGGGCTATAGCAAAATGGTGCATAACCACCTCCAACCCCAGTCTTCTTGGCCCCTCTTCTAAGGGCCTGAGGTCAATGGATTGCCTATGCGAGTGCTCACCAAAAGGAGACCATCTGGTCTGATCCCTGATGTGCCCACTGAATTTCACCTTCATCCCTCCAATCCCAATTGCATTTTGACATTTGACAAGTGCTCAGTTTAACTTTCAACTGAAGTGTATCATCCACAGATGACCAGGAGCCCATCTCAGTTTAAAACTTTGCCCTCTAGAGACCACCGCCGGTCTCCACAGATTTATCATCATTGCGGTTAAGAACGTCTTTTTACTTACCTGAATTTTGTCTTGTTAGATTGCAAAGGCTTTTAATACTGTGGTTTTCCCTGTGAAGATCTTTTTATTTTAGTCAAGACAATTCTTCATTGTTTTGACAAACTAAACAATTAGAGTTCCCTAAGTTTTTCTTTGAGAGATATCTTCTACAATCTTCAAAACATGTTAGTGAATCCTTTTTTTTTGTACTTTACCTCATTTCTTAACTTAATTTTAGTAGTATGGAAAACAAAATGTTACACAGCATTACAACCAGCCCTAAAAATACCGGGGCAAAGGTATTATCTGCTCCCCGCTTCTCTTTAGTACTCACCTGTTGATATAGTTAAGACAGTAAACTGGCTTCATCACAGTGGGAGCTCCTTTACTGTGATACCTAAAAATCTTTCCAGACTTGGCACAGATAGGGGCCATCTATTTTGTGTCTTAGTATGTAGGAATTTTGTCCATATCCAACTGTGTTTTTGTGTTCATTTATTTTATCCAATTTTATTAGTATCTGGTAATTGTTTATTGTATTTATTGGTCTATCTTCTTCCGTCTGTTTTCAAATGGATGATTTTAGAGTTGTTTTGGCTCTTTTTGCAGCAAACAGCACCCAGTCTACTGCTGATCTGGTGAATATCTGGCAAAAATCATCTGTTTCATGAGGATTTCTCACTGGCAGCTTCATGAGTGATGCCAGTTACAGACATAAATCCATGCAACTAGTATGCCATAGGTAACGTTTAATAAAGTTCTAAAGCCCAAATGGTTTGGCTTCAGTTACCTGGCATTTGCATGGTGTCCTAAGGTCTGAGGAACAGAGAAATTTCCAAAATTCCTGGCTTTCTGGCTGTACCATAAACCTCATGCTTGTGAAAGATGCTAGATGAGGAACAGCTCTGCTTCATAAAAGGTTTAATGGAAGCTTGAAACAGCAGTGGGAGCAGTGTTAATTAGGTCAGTAACCAGTACTGGGTGTGCAACAGCATAGGCTGCTGTCCAGGACCCTCAAAAATATCTCTGCAGATCAATGCTGTGTTGCTTGAGGCTATGTGTTCGTACATACTGGGGATAGGTTGTTTAATTTAAGATTGGGTATGTTTTCCTGGGTTCAAGACCTTTGGACTGTAGCATACGCTGGCTCAGTGTAACCAAGGGTATCCATTTAGAGGATGCAACTCTTAGAGTTGTTTCATCAAAAACCCCTCAAGGTGTGTCAAGTCCTTTCTGTCCCTGTCATGAGCAAAGGAAAAAAAATCACAAACAAATCCTACTTCATTCAAGTACTTAATTATTCATGAAAGAATCTTAGAGAAAACACTTATGCAATTGCAAGCTTAACCCTGTTCACGTGCTTAATGATCACATCAGCGGCTTGTATGTAAGGAGACATTTAAACACAGATTTGCAGCTCATTTGAGCAGAGCCCATTGTGGCAACAGAAGAGCTTGGCTGAAAAACAGTTGGGTCATATCAAGACAAACAACCAGATTCTGTTCTTAGATCTGCTGGTGTAAATTCCCTACGCTCCTGTTAATGGACATTATATCAGCATTTCTCAGATAAACTCTGGCTTATCATATCTGGTGCATGAGAGAGAGCATACATGTTAACTGGGTGGTGGGAGGGGATTTTCCCTCAACTTTTAGAACTGCATTTTAACTTTTTTACTCTTCTAGTAAAAGTGATCTGAAAATTTAGGAGAAGTGTTGCTGTACCCCCAAATTGAACTTTGTTGTTGTTGTTGTGTATTTGGTTGCTAGCTATTAAGTTTCTGTGGCTTCAGTAGATGTCTTCATCCTGAGCCCTAGCCTAGGAAACAGGTTATTATTTTAAATAAGAGCAGATTTAAAGCAAGTTTTTCATTTGCTTTCTGTACCTAACCACTATGCAGAAACAGGGATAGTGAGCCTAAACCTTCTTCTGGAATGAACAGTGCAGTTAGGTACCACCCTAGCAAATACAGGATTGGAGGATGAAAGTGTATATCTCAGGTAATCCTGTTTTCATGTTGGAGTGGTACAAGGCAGGCCCTTTTATACAGGATCGACACCAGCCTTGTTTCTCATGGGTCTATAACGTTCTCGTTTACTATGTTGTTTAGGAATTCATAAAATCAGGCCAATTCTTGTGGGTGAAAGATACAGATGGGACACTTATCATAGACATTGACATCTGAAGATCTGGGGCTATAGTTTACACTGTGCCCTGCACAGTCATTTTGATTTTCTGTCTTCATCTTGGCTCTCTCTCCTCTTTTTCTGTGCCTTTGTGTTGCTGCCTTCTGCCTTCCAGTGCATCTCTACTGAGGCACCTGCATGTTCAACCCCTGGCAGCTCCTGACTCAGTGCTTCAAAGGAATTGAATTCCCTGAATTTTATTTCACCAAGTCTCACAGAGGCTGACAGCTGACAAACACAGTGAGGGAAAATAGCATGAACATTAATACGTCTGTGAACATGCTATTGCTTGCAGAGAGCAATATTGCCTTTGTTTTGATTTAAGAAAAAAAAGTTATTTGTAAATGCAAAATGTAGAGGTTCTTCACATAACAGTAAATTGCTGTACTGCCTCACTAACAAGCTTTTCTTGTTTTGCTTCTTCCTTTGTCCCTCCCTTGCATTCCTTAAAAAATGCAAAAATGCTCAGATTCCACCATTTGTATGACTTGTAGTATACCGTATGTGAGACAAGTACCAGAACTGCAAGACCTGTGTGATGCTGCAAGTGTAGTCAAAAGGGTTCTCACTTTACACCAGTTTTTCCCTTTTTTTTTTTTTTTTTTTTTTTTTAATACATCGTCACTTCTGCAGCATCCTAACATCTTTCATACAAGTTTCCCAGTGGAGTGTTTCCTGCCAATGCTAGTTAGCGTCTTTGAAATGAGTTTTTATTGCTATTTTTTATCATGTCATCTTTGTACCTATGTGGATGCCCACTGGCAAGTCAAGGATGTCATACCACTTGGCACTACTGTGTGCCTCTGCAACATTGCCAAGCCCTAACATGAACTTTCCACTTCTAATGTCAGTAAGAAGATCAGCTGTTAATGATGAGCACGTGCCTCCTGTTTCAAGTGTCTGCTACAGTCTTTGTCCCCTTTTCTTGTTAATCTCCCCAACCCTTCCCTTCCTAACAGGGATCTTTGGTTTGGGACTTTGTTAAAAAGTCACTTTATAACAAGTTTTGCTCACTGTGGGATGATATAAGGAGATGATATATCAGTGCTGTGTACTTGGCGCTGCTTTTCCACCTACACATTTGGTATTGTTGTCAGTCTTAATAAAAATTCTGAATGATCCAGGCTGCTCAGCTACTGAACCTCAGAGATCAGCATGAATGCCTACTGGGAAGAGCAGTCCAGGTCTTTTAATCAAAAGAAGCAGCAGCTGCACTTGCTGGGAGCACTCCAATACGTAGTCCGGGCTACCTTTATGATAGATAGTAAGGATTTATTTATCCATACTAAGTTAGTGATCTCATTTTTTATTCATCCAAATGAAAAAGGAATTTATTGCTTTTCATAGCAAAATCTACTATCACATCTATCATGTTACACAGCAAGAAAAAGTTTTTGTGTTCCAGTTATTGACAAAGAGGAGAAAACTATTGTATGGATATTCTTCTGTTGCTCATTTAACTCATCTCAGCCTATTCTAGAGTGTAGTTGAATAGTACATGAGTTTTTTTTTTTTTTTTATTTAAACTAAATTTTACTAAAAATGCGTTGGCAAAAACTGCATTAGTGTAGAATATGCATTTATGCCCAAGAAGGGAACATGTTAGAATTTGTAGGAAAAACCTTAGAGCAAAATATCCAGATGAAGTCAGAACTGAGATTTTTTGTTGTTCTTTAGGTTTCTCTCTACTGATTGTAAATTCTGACATCAAGATATGCCCCTAGTATTTTTTCCCCCTAAAGAGCAGTTCTGTCCAGGCATTAGAAGTATGTATTTTTTTTGATATAGGAATTGAAGTCTCCAGTAACCTTCAATTTTTGAGATTATGGGGGTCTTGGTGTTTTACTTGGCTTTGAGCATCGCTGCTCTTGAAAAGCTATCTTTCAGTGGACAGGGCTACAGCTTGAAACGTTTCAGCTGCTTTTATCTCAAGCAGTCATGGTAATTATTGCTTTGTATTATTATGGCTTTATTTGGCTGTTTATCATTTCATATGCAAGACATTTTTGCAACCGGGTCTCATACTGAAACAGAACTGAAACAATTTGACTTCAACATAATATATTTCTTAGTCATATATGTATAGGACTCGTCAGGAATTTATTGCAATATTTTTCCCCTGATGTCAAATTCTCAGTGAGCTATGTAAATATATACCATTTCTTTGAGACATGGAAGCCTGTAGATCTCACGTTGAGAAAATACTTTCATGTAGCCAAAAAACATTTTTACTTTTAATTTTGGATAGAACCTAGTGGCTGAAATCAGAACTGGCCTCTTGTGTGCTACAATACATAAGGATATTATAAAGTGATGGATTTTGCTTTAAAGAATTAGCAGTACTGAGAGGAAGATGGGAATCTCAGTTAATCTCAGATGTAGAGAGAAGTGCAATTTTAAAGGTTTCTGAACCATTTCAGTTTTTAGCACCCCTGCATTACCTGTTTTATCAGTGATGAATTGTTAGCACTTCATACCTTTGCAAAAGGACTTACAGATTTTGCCTTATTCATTTGTATTTTCAGAATGATGGATTATGATATGAGTCCTTCAATGTTTGGTGCTAAAACAAACACTGAATCAAACCCTTCTTTTTAATAGAGAGAGATACACTGAAACTAACCACAAAATAGCTACATAAAGCATTGGTAGGAGACTAATTCACTGATTAATTCTTTGGAGTTATGCCTCTTATATGGAAAAAGCTCACTGACTGCAGGGGAACAGAATTACTGATGGGTGAAAAATGCTGTGAGTAGGCTTATGTTGCTCGTAGGTGTGTGCAGATGAATTACCTTCTCAAATGTAGAAAGAATTCATACATGTGGTCCCCCAAAAGAGCAGCGCACTGAGCATTCTTGGTTGTGAACATTAAACGTAAACTAAAATTGCTGACATTGATTTAAAATACAAACTTTTCCTGAATGGTATGAAAACTGAAAAATACCACATGATAAATAAATCATTAGATTACATTGCGGAAAGTATTTATAATTAACTTCTGAGATGCTGCCAGCTTTGGGCTAATTGGACAGTATTACTTCTCCATTAAATAGGCAGATGGATGACACACTTCATAAAACACCGATTCTTATTGGCAGTAGTTGGTGTATCAATCAATATTTGCCCAGTTGAGAGTAGAATTTTAAATATCAGTGCACGGTTCAGCAGTGTAAACATCTGTACCATAGTCCTGATGACAAAAATGTTTTGTTACAAACTGCATTTTCTAGAATTAAATCCATAAATATTCCATTCAAAGTGTCATTTTACATGTCTGTAAATCAGTGCAAAACAGGAATATAAAATAACCTAGCTACTAATGATGATTTTTTCATCTTAGCTGACAGTGTTGGGCAAAATTTAAGTGTTAAACTTCTGCTGAACCAAAGCGTTAGCGGGATGGTGTGCTTGATCCTGCTCCCCAGTGACTGGAGATACTATTCACAGTATCCACAGAACTCTTGTTCTGGCAGGTAGAGTGTGTTAAAATGTTGCATATCAAACGCGTAGTAGGTCTCAAAGCTGACTCTAATTTTTAGTGTTATTGGTAACAAGTCATATTTCTCAAATGGAAAAATCCAGAATGATAAGAACAGTCACAACTTCTTGTTAAATATTTTATCAGGGAAAAGTGTCAGAAGGAGATGTCAGGTACTTCAGAGTAGGTGTCTGCTGCCAAAAAGTAATGGCAGAAGAAAGGATGATATATACTCATTATACCCATTCTAAGCATAAAGAAATAAAATGAGCTTTTAAGCTGAATCAAACATTAATAGGATAGACTAGGTGTTTGTTCACTGTTAGTAACATCTGCAACCTTTAGTAAATATGGGACAGCTAATAGGAGAGATAACAAATACCATACTCTAAAAACATACAAGAAGTCAACACAGAACATCATGATCTAGTTATATATTTTCTGTTTCCTGAGTGAATTCTTTTAAAATCATTTCAATTTCCATCATTACTGACATTTGCAAGAACAATCTCAGACATAACCACAATTTGGGTGAGAATCACCTGAAGAGAAGGCTAAATTGAACTATACGCATGCAAGGAACCCTTTAATTAAAGCCCAGGTGAAACTTAAGTGACACCTAGAATGACCTGCTGAGGGTTGAGGCTTGAATATTGTGGCTAGGGAATAGGAGTTATATTGCCTTGGAATTATTTATAATGATAAACCTATCATTATGATAAGATGTTAACAGCAGCTATTGTACTACATATTATTGTTGTGAATCAGAATTGCATAATTTCTCTTTAAAAATGTCTTTTTGTATTTTTTTTAAAAATGTTAAAATGATACTTGGATATCAGAAACTTGTTGGATTTTATATTAGGTGCTCAGTTAGTGGAACGCTTTATTTATTCTGTGTATCAGAGGTTATGTTTAGACATTAAGAAAATAACTATTTTTTAATGGAAAACTCTGGTGAAACCTAAGTATAAGGGAACTTTGAAAAGCATATAGTGAGGTCTCTTCCATTTCTCACCCTGTGCATCTCTTTCATACAGAAAGCAATGAACCTCTACATGGGGAGATAATGGCCATTAATAATGGCCTCTCAGCAGGACCGTATTTTTATATAACTGAGACGAACTGGGGTCAGAATAACTGGTAATCAGCACTGAAAAGGAAAGACATCATTATGAGAAATAAGGTCAAATCACTTAGTGAACTGCATTGAAAAAAGTCGGCTATTGGAACCAGAATGTACTGTCTTGTTGTTCTTTTTTACATCTTGATCATGAAAAAACAGGAAATAACATCTCCATCTTCCAGAGAGTCCTATCTTGAACGATTTTGTATTTTTTTTCCCAGTTGTGTATAAAATATTGAGATTTAGATTTTTTTTTCTTTCTCTGAAATAACATGAATTCTGAAGTAAATACTACAAGAAAAAATATCTACCTTATTTAATATATAAATATTATTTAAAAAAATCAGTTGTAGAGATATTTTTTTCATGTTTGAGTGTGGGATCTAGGCAGGCTGGGCAAATCAAGCCATGTTCAGATTCGGAACTATTCATGGATGCGTCTTGTGGAGTTTGAAGTTGTATATTTGATGGGTCATAGAATCAGAACAGGTCCATTTTACAGAATATCCAACACTGTATGGATGTGCAGTCTTTTCCTTTTCTGTGTCCCGCTACGGTTCTTTTATGATGGAAGAAAGTATCTCAAGTGTTTGAATTATGCCAAGTCCCCACAGATGCTGTTATGGCATATGGCAGTTGCGGGAAAATCCAAATTGTCATTTGAGAAGAGAAATCCTTCCCTGACTGATGGTGTTTCTTCTTCTGTCCATGACTGCTGTGGAGGCAGAGTTGGGCAATGCTCTTGGAATGCCCAAGATTAAGGAGTCACCTGGAGGGAAGTACACATAACAACCTGTGCAGAGTGAGATTATATTTTCTTTCTTAAAAGAGTTGCCTTTTGGGCCTTTAGCAGAGAAACATGCTGTTGGCCAGATTGACTGAACATATCATCATGGAGCTCAGAAGATGCAAAGCAGGTACATTTCATCTTTGTGTGCTCCATGTTAGAAGCTAAATACCAAAGATTTTTATTTTATTTTATTTT
Organism: Nettapus auritus; assembly: GCA_011076525.1. Lineage (NCBI taxonomy): Eukaryota > Metazoa > Chordata > Aves > Anseriformes > Anatidae > Nettapus > Nettapus auritus. The sequence goes on from CM021767.1 coordinate 22,551,554, forward strand.
ATTTTATTTTATTTTATTTTATTTTATTTTATTTTATTTTATTTTATTTT
>CM021767.1:22551613-22562096 GCA_011076525.1 Nettapus auritus
TTATTTTATTTTATTTTATTTTATTTTATTTTATTTTATTTTATTTTTACTTTATTTTTTTTCTGGATCTAGTAAGCAAAGTTAAACTGTTGGAAATGCCACAGAAAATAGGTGGCATGGCCCTTTTTGAGGGCTATATAGCAACCTAATTCTGAATTCCAGAGAAATGCTATTTCTTGTGAGGAATTTGCAACTTGCTACCCTCCACTGTACCGAGGTCATTGGCATAGTGAACTTTGCAGACAGCTGCTGTGGTTGGAGATGATACAAGCTTTCTGCTGTTAGTGATCCTCATAACTTTTCTCATAACTCTTCTGGTGGAATGTAGGTATTTTCAAATAGTTTTCAAAGAAAGTAGAGACTGATAGAGCTAATTAGCTTGGCTTTTTCTTGGAGGCAGGGAGCATGCTTAGAGGCCCTGTCTTTGAAGGGCTTGGGAAGCATGTGATGACTAGAGGGTAAGTCAGGTCTGCCATGTGCCTGAATGCCATTGGGAAAAAGTGTTTCTCAATGTTTCCCCAAATAGGTGAATATTCTAACCATTTGATTATTGGGTGAGAGGGGAGCACAATCTTCTGAAGCAGAAGCTGAACAATTGGGCACCAAGACTTATAAGGGTTGTAAGAAAAGGCAAGCAGAGAAGAAGTATGGTGAAAGACCTGACAGGAGCAAAGTTATGTGCTGATATGTCTCCAGGGTGAGATGAGAAATTTTTCTAATGCTTGTAGCACCTGATTGTTGACACAGATGCTCAAAAAAATCTTTAAGCACAAATTCTTCCTCTAGTGAGTCTTTATATATTTCTTTGCTAGAATCAGTAATATTTTGTGCGTATGGGATTTACAGCATTTCCTTTTTGACAAGCTTTAATAACTGCCTCTTCCATGCCCATAGGAAACATCAAGAAGTGTTTATTACAATCTAGGAAGTGCTGAGGTCTGTGACTGGGAGTCTGAAATATTTGTATTTATTACCATTTATCTAGCCACAATATTAATGCTAAAGTACAGAGTAACCATGAAGCTGCAGAATAAGAAGGCACTGGAGTCCCTGAGATCAATTTACTCAATCAAGCAGAATACATCCCTGGGCAAAGGGACACTGATTCCTGACCAGCAATTTAATCCCAATTTTGAGGGAACCAGTAGGAATCAGTGGGTACCTAGCCCATGTGCAAAGGAAGGAATTTGTCCCTGTCTATCAGAACAATTAAATTTGTTCTGATAGACCAAACATTACAGCTAGTGAAATCCACTCCTTGCAATCCAATTGCAAATTTTAATTTCATTACCGGGTAAAAATATTTTTCAGTGTTATCTAGCAACAGAAAACAACACAAGCTTCTTCCATAAAAATTAAATGCAACCTTTCAGTTTTCAAGTATAACTATTTATAATTCATAAATACAACTTGTAATTAACTACTTAAGCTGCAAAGTAAGTAATTACCTAATACAAGAAATGAATAAAGAAACAACTGTAAAAAGAAATTAGATATATTAACTGACTGTGAATATGTTTAAGGTGAAAATTGAATGAAAGCTTTTTTATTATGGGCAGAATGTCATTCTGGACCAGCTACCCATCAGGATTTGCAGGGCCAGCCAGACTACAATTATTTTAAGAGCTTGCCAAGACTAAGACTCAAATCAAATAACTTGACTGCCTGAAATAGCAAAGAAATGGTCTCTTATCTGTTACAGGTCCTTGTCAAGCCTTTAACCTATGTATTTTGTTTCTTCTCACAAGATCTTTACACCAGTACATGACTAGATGAATAATACAGAATTACACATGCTAAATAGAGCATTTAGACTGGACTTTACTAACTCAGTTTCTGTACAAAACTTATTGTGTCATATTGCTTTCAAAGTATTAAACACCATCTTTTTTGTGTAGAACAATACCTATTTAGTCAGATCTATTCTTCATTTATTGTGCTGTATTTTCTTTTTATTTTTTCTAATGACATCTGAAGAGAATAAATCCTTTCCCTTCCTTCTCCCATGCACAAAGCTTTCAAATATAGAAGGAAAAAAGGAAAAAAGTACCATCAGAAAATGAAATAAAGTTCACCTTCAAAATACTGCATGTGACTGGAAATAAGATCATTCCATGTCATGGAATGATATGTTTTCAATGCTATTTCTATCTTCAGATTTACTGCCATGTCAGAAATGTAACTTGAAATCTACAGCAAGGAAAAAGAAATAAAATATTTGTAGTCCGTTCCTGAACATATTATTGCCAAATACCTTGTGTCTCTAGTTCTTTGGTTCATTGGGTACAGCACAGAGTTTTTCTTTGACCTTTAGCCCTCTGAATTTCAGAAAGCCTGAATTAGCAAAAAGCACTCCTCTAACCACACAAATACAAATGCCACCTGTTTAGATGATCTCCTTGGCCTTTAAATCCAACTAGCCCCAACACAGTCAGCATTTTTTTGAAATAAAAATACACAATTTTAAATATCATAGAATGCCTTGGGTTGGAAGGGACCTTAGAGATCATCTAGATCCAACCCCCCTGCCATGGGCAGAGACGCTTTCCACTTGAACTGATGGGGTTGCCCAAGGCAACCCACCTCCCTTGCCCTGCTGGCCACTCTTCTGTTGATGCAGCCCAGGATGTTGGCCTTCTGGGCTGCAAGCACACGCTGCTGGCTCATGTCGAGCTTTTCATCCACCAGAACCCTCAAGCCCTTCTCTGCAGGGATGCTCTCAACGAGTTCTTCTCCCAGTCTGGGGGTCTTGTCTGGGGTTGCATTGGTTCACTTGGGCCCACTTCTCAAGCTTGTCCAGGTCCCTTTGGATGACATTCCTTCCTTCTTTTGTATCGACTGCACCACTCAGCTTGGTGTCATATGTACTTATAATACGTAATAATAATACTATATGTAATAATATGTAATATACTTTATACAATAAGTATAATGTACATTGTACCAGTTTGGAAATACTCTGTGCTAGACAAAAAATAAAAGAGAAATCTTCTTTCATTTTCAGTTTCATGGAGTTCAGTGAACTAAATTTATTCCAGAAACGGAGAGAACAGTGTTATCCATTCCACTTGACATTTTTCAGATTATTAAATATTAGAGAATTAGAGAACAGAGAGTCATTCTCACACCCAATTTTAAGATACACTTGCCCCAAATCCTGCCCCAACTTATACTAAACATAATACGTTTTGCAAGACCTGAAAAGTTAAGGTGCAAAAAGGTTCAGTTTGAAAATCTGCTATGTAATTTCAAAAGGACTATTCAATCTGCAGATATATCTGAAGATGTGATTCAGGCTTGAATGAAACTTTCACTGATTGCATGGAAAACCCTGTGAGGTCCCTGGTAACTGAATCCATAGAACAATTGCATTTCCTACTTCCAGCGTCTCTCATCCTAAATAAGTCTAGAAGGTTAAAGAATCAAGTTGAATCATTCAGATAGGTTGAAGAGAGGTTCCTGTAGCTTGCTGAAACTTCAGGCACTGAGGCTGGTGAAAGGTGCTTGAGGCTTTTAACTACTATAGGGATCTGATTTGTGGATGTCACAAGTCAGCAAAGTTTACATAACCAAGTATTTTGTTCATTGCTAGTTTTCTTTCATTCTTTTGGTTGCAGCTACAAACCCAGCAGTCTGTTACTAATGGACTTGGCTCTTCATGTTCCTAAGAGCAAGGCTGGTGGTGCAGCAAAGATGGTGGTGGTTTGAGAATGGGTCTAAAATACAGTATGGTTCACGCACACCCAGTGCTGGTAACAAGAATATTGTAGCTGGTTTAACACGGTGTTTCTGACTCTAATAATCCATCTTTTCAGTCTTGGGAGAGGACTGCACTAGCAGCAAATTGTGATAGCTAGAAAAACTGATTTTGCAGTGACAAATTTGTCTTTCTGCAGAAGGCCAGCAGGGAGTGCATTTCATCCAAAGAGTACTCTGAGGACTTAATTTTTAGGCTTAAATTATAGAAAAACTTTGAAAAAGGTATCTGCACTGGGCTATAGGAATTCACTGAAATTTCAAAAGCACCAGGAATGTCTTTAAAAATAGTCCCCCAGAATTGTAAGGGCGATGTTGACAGTACGGAATGCTTACACATAAACATTTCCTTGAGGAGAATGAAACGTTTTCTTTCTATAAAGAAAAAAAAAAAAGAAAAAAAAAAAAAGAAAAAAAAAGAGATATTTTCTAAATTTGAAGTGACTGAGTTGTTCTTCATTGAGTCACAAACTTCAGTTAACATCAGCTTTGTAATTATATCTTAGTATGCTATACTCCTCGGTGGTTGGACTAATATGCTATGTGAATTTAAGAAATTCATGTTATGAACAAATACAATACAAATAAGATTTTATGATACCCTCTGCCTGATAGATAGAGGGAAGAAGGTATATAGCAACTGATTAGAAATATTATTAATACACACAAATATATGTACATACATGTTATAGCTGGTCTCTGTGTGATATGTTGTCTGTGACTAAGTGCATTTCCTGACAATTTTATAGTAGGATATTTCAGCCAGAAATTATTAGCACATGTGATTAATATTGTAAACTAAATTTAAAATGTAGTAAACATGCATTTTTGCGAGTCTTTGAAATTAGAGTTTGCTGTGAGTTGCTGTTGTCCATGATCTAGGAAGCATAATAATATACAGGAGGAATTTGGTATTTTGGGGAGTGTAGAGTTAAAGCAGTCAGTCAATAATTTTTTCTAATCCCCTTTTCTAATATAGTGCTTGTAGCTGGAGCAGTTGCAGCTATGTGGAATTGCACAGCTGCTCTTCCCAGTGCTCATACACAAAAAATAGAGTGATGTTTGGATAAGGTACTACCAGCGAGTGCTACAAGTACACAACCATGAGAAAGGAGGAGATGCAGGTTCTCCTGTATGCCTAGGTACCTTCAGTAGGGTTATTCTGATTTTTGACATGCAAGTTGTGTTGGCAAGGTGAGAGAGATATGGTGTACAACCCAACTGCACTTACCTCCTAATAATGGAAAGCTCCCTCTGTTGGACCTTTTGGTTATCTTCAGCTTGCATGCACTGTTCCCCCAAAGTGCAGAGACTGGGTTCTGAGTGCCTCTAATATGGTCTATGTAAGGAGTAAGGGAAGGGCTGTGGTTTTTTATTATTATTATTTATTTATTTGATGGTGATCTTATTATTTGATGTTGTCATGGACAATGCCAAGGTATTTCAATAGATGGTACACATATACTTAGGTGGTGTAAATCAGTATTGTTTCATCTGGCTCAGAATGATCAATGGTCTCCTTAGATAGGGAATCTTCTGTTCCTTCAATAAAAATAAAAATTGTCAGTGAGCAACAATCTGCTGTCAGCCCTGTGAATGGAAGTCATGCTGAATAGGAATGAGAGAAGGAAAAATAAGATATCCATCCTTTGGTGATTCAAGTTTTTTTCCTTACCACATATTTTCTGGAGTTGTCCCTTCACATATTTTTCAATTAACTGAAGCAAAGAAGTTTCCACTGTTTTCCTCGGGATTTCCCAGAAGGCATTAGACTTTCACTGTCAGGGAATTGTTACAGTCTCAGGGCAAAAATCTGTTCTCAGCTGTACTAATGCAACACCTCATTAATTTGAGAGAAAGAGGTACCCACCTAGCTAAGTGCTGGGTTGGTCTCCCAGCTTTTACTTTGCTCTGTTTTCTATAATTGATAAAGACTTTCTCACACCCCTGTAGCTAGTCCCTGTAGCTAGCAATTACTCATTCTGTTTTGCTGCCTTTATCCTTTATCCTTTTTTTTTTTTTTTTTTCTTCAAGTTTCAACTTTCCTTCTGTAGTCTTCATTGGTTCTCTCCCTGTGTCTCCATTAGATCTTTGAGCCGTCTTTACAGACTAAGGAATTTCACTTCTAATTGACTGCATTTTTCTGTGCCAGTGAGATTGTACCCTGTTATGCATTAATTAATGTCTTCTAAAATTTTCCAAGCTGCATCAACATTCACAGATTTTGACCGTTTCTTCTTGCCATAGCCACATAAGTTTTTACATCATTATTTTAATCAAATTTTCCATTTGAAATCTAATAGGTTTTTGAGGCTCTTTGGGACTGCTCCATCAACCAAAAAATTCAAGTGGCTGCACTAGTTGTTCCTATAACTTGGGTTGTTCATGAGCCTTATCAAATTAGGCACTTTGTGTAGTGTTAACCCACTCTGGGAATGTGTAAGAACAATTAAGAGCAATTTTCTTTGTTTTAATCAAGTGAGCTATTTATCCTTCTTCTAGATGAAAGCCTAAAAAATGTAATGCCTGTGGACTCCAAACACACAAGGCAGAAAAGAAGAACTAGAAACATCTCATTTTTAAATGTTATGATTCTGAAGGGAATCTTGTGGCCTTTTTTGGTCTTCCTCATGATTTTTGGATGTTGGTCATCTTTGACCTTGATGCTTTACATCCTTAACTTGAGACACAAATAGCTCAAGAGATAGCATGGGAGTTTAGGAGCTAACAAAGGTAGCCTCTTGAACTGATGATGTACCAAATTAAGTGAAATTACAGACCTTTGTGTAAGCAAGACCTGTACAGCATTCTAAGATTCAGACAGATCTTGCTCTTAACCTATGCTTCCCTGCTTCTGAATAATGAAGAGTATATAGACAAAAAGACTAAAGTGTTAAGCACAGTATAAATTCTAGTGGTCTTATGATCTAAATGTTGTTATGGAAAACTGACAGTGCTTTTAAATCTGTTTCAGTGCATACCACAATAATGCAAACTTATTGTCTGCCTGTCTTCAAGGCCAGGCACTTAAATGATCGATAGAGTTTACTGAGTGGGAAATTTTCATTTATAACATAAGTAGTGTGAATAAGGGAAGGAAAATCCAGGACTTCCTCACATCTTTAGATAAGAAAAAGTCATCTCAACGTATTATAGTATCCTCAGGGTCGTTTAGAGTGTTAAAACTTAGATTTTTGTTGGGGTTGATTGACTTAGGCCCATCGTAAAGGAAGGAGAGAAAGAATCATCATTTTTCAAGTTAAGCAATTGACAGTGCTCTACTCTTTTGTCTGATTTGTGTTGTTATAAAATCTCACAGGCTGAGATTATAAAAAGATGAATCTTTTTTATTTTTATTTTTATTTTTTTTTAGGAATATTTTAAATTTGCCTTTTTCATTATTGCAAAATAACTCTGGCTATTGAAGAGGTGAAGTTTCATTACAAAGATGATCAAGGGGCTGGAGCCTCTCCTGTGAAGACAGGCTGAGAGAGCTGGGGATGTTCAGCCTGGAGAAGAGAAGGCTCTGGAGAGTGTAGTGACAGAACAAGGAGTAATGGCTTTAGATGGAAAGAGGGGAGATTTAGATTAGATATAAGGATGGAATTCTTTACTGTGAGGGTGGTGAAGCACTGGCACAGGCTGCCCAGAGAAGCTGTGGGTGCCCCATCCCTGGAGGTGTTCAAGGCCAGGCTGGATGGGACTTTGGGCAACCTGGTCTGGTGGGAGGTGTCCCTGCCCATGGCAGGGGGTTGGAACCAGGTGATCTTTAAGGTCCCCCCAAAACATTCTATGATTCTGTGATTCTATTATTCTATTTAAGAGTTGGTAATGGATTTATTCCCTTTGATTTCACCCTTATGATAAGAATTTCAGGACTAGTTAACTAACTAACCCTTATAATTCTGCTCTTTTGTTTGTTTGTTTGTTTTACTGCAACTATATGTTACTACCTCTAGAAGAAAGTGTTATGTCTCATCTGAGTGTCCCTCAACTTAAGTAATATACATTAAATGAGTCTACCCATAAAAAAGAAGTCACAGGGAACACTTTGAAATGCATTGTTTAGAAAGTTTGCAAGCATCTGGAACAATTTTGCAGCTTTCTAAGTCTTCAAGGTCATGGAAGAAAGCTTAAGGCTTAGTAAAGCTGGAAAGAACAGCTGCTGTTTCTGAAAACAGTAGAGGCAAACTCGAAGCATGGTTTTATCAAAGCTTGACTGTTTCCCTATCACAGACAGTAGACACCACTAATCTCTTCCTTTTGTTTAAACAGATGCTATTTGCTTGGTGAGTAGCTGAATTTAAAAGGCATAAAATTATTATACAAGGGGAGAAATCTTAACTGAAGGTTAGAAACAGAAGTTCAAGAAAAGTTCAAGAGAGAATGCTATTTTCTGTAACATCTTCAAAGCTATGTAAAGTATCTTCTCCTGCACCTTGAGAACTATATATTTCAATATATTTTTAAGATCAAAAAGTTTCCTTTTCTTTAAAAGTAGTAAAGTACAATGATGATATACAAGTGGATAATGGTTGAATCCTATAGATAGATTTTGTTTAAATGGGTGCATTTGATGTGAGTGAAAGAGAAGGAGAGAGAACTGAGTGAACCACAAATTCTTCCTCTGTCTTTCATTGCTGTACCATTATGGGGTTCCATTTTGCTAGTACAGATTCTTTTTGCTTTAGCCAAGTCAGGTTGATCAGCATTCCATGTCATGGAGGCAGACTTTTTGGCTCATTAATTGACTCCAGCAAATCCAAGCTCAGTTGTTTTTCTTCATTTTATGAGGCTAGATTGGACACCTTTTCTTCCTACATGAAGTCTGGCTGTCCTTGGGATGGAACTTGGGCACCACCCACAACCTTTCTGCAAGTCAAGTGAGGCATTTGAGCAGGAGAGGGAAGGAGGACAGTATGGTGCTTGATTTAGCACAGTGCTTCATGGCATTTGTTTCATGGCTTATGCAAAATAAATAAATACATAAATAAATAAAATTGCTTTGTACTGAACTTGGAATGATTAATCAGCTCCCAGTAGCTGTGTGATAGTGTATCCATAGCTCTTTCTTGTAGTCAACAGTGACCTGGTCTAATTGTTGGTTGCACCTCAGCACATGGGTGCTTTCTTTTGGCACACGTAGCACATATGATGTGAAGCTGTGGTTCTAATTTGATCCATGCAGCTCAAGAAATTTTTAGCTATCAGGCCTGAGGAACAGAATTTCTTGCTAGAGCAATATTTTGCCTGTAACTAGCCTTTCTGATCTCTCAGTTCCAAATAAATCAGATGGTACCTTCCATGATACCATACCTCTTTTCATCATGCTGAAGCTTTTGTTTAGTAAGGGATATTGGCACTGATTTCTGGAGTGCTTTTTCTGTTCTGTTCCATTCACTTCCTGTTCTGTTCCTGTTCTGTTCCATTCTGTTCTTTTTGAGAAACTGCCATTTCTGTCAAGACTTAATGTATTTAGTCAGTTATAGCTGCTGAAATCACTAACAGAGGTGTCACTAGCAGTGACGCTCCCACTTTTAAATCTGATTTCTTCTTAGTGTTTTGTTAATAGAAAACAAAGAAAACCTACTCCCTCCATTGTTACCTTTACTCTGTATTCTGAACTTCGCCAAGAAGTATTCTCCGCAATTCCCACTTTCTTCTGCTCTTCCCATGTATAGACAGCTGTTAACACATTTCCAGAACAGAGATGTTTGTGAGAGAGTTGGGAAAGTTTAGCAGCAGAATGGCTGTGCATTTTAATTCTTGAATATGTTCTTGCTGTGCAAGTGTTTCATCCCTGGCACAGCTCCACCCATACAGCAGATTGTTAATTTTTCCTTAACTGGCTCTACCTTGGCAGAGGCTATGAATAGCTTAAAAAACACCACAACCACCAAACCCACAAATCCCTTGTTGCTCTGCTTCTGTCATTTCCATGACAGGATTGGTACCAGCATGAGGGTGGGATGGGAGAGGCGTAACGCTTTTGAAGCAATTTGTCTGCTGGAGATCATTTTTGAGAATTGTTTCAGTACCTCAGTATGTCATGTTTATTGGGCTCTTCCTCAAGTTCACAGTGAAAGCTTATTTTCAGCTCTTTCATTTTTAGGTGTGGAAGTCTTTCACTGTGATCTTTTGAATTTTTATTAACAATAGTGGTAATTAAATGTAAGCACTTATTTTTCATTTTGTAAAATTAAATAGAAGGAATAATTTATAGGAAAATAAAGGTGAGACTCAGAATTTTACCCTCCCCAGTTATCTTTTTTCTTTCTTTTTTTTTTTTTTTATTTATTTTTTTATTTATTGTACAATGTTTTTCTTTCTGATAAGAAACCTAAAACAGTTCCTTCATGTATTATGCTTTCTCAAGGTTTATTAGATATTGTACTCACCATAGTCCTTGGATAAAACCTTTGAGTTCATTTCCTTTTGTCTTTCTCCAAGGATGGGCTGTCATTTATGACTTCCATATCTTCTGCTGTTTACGGATAAAAATATTTTTGTGGTATGTTTTCACAATCAAGATCAGGTGTATTCCTCTAGAAGAAAATTGCATAAATATTTCTGTTTGTCAGCTTCTGAATTAACCCAAAGTGAAGCTCAGCAACAGGAGATATTTGTCTCCATATTCCTTGGTTTTCTTTCTCTATTTTGAGTTTTAATATGATGCAGTATTTATTTTATTTTATTTTATTTTATTTTATTTTATTTTATTTTATTT
>CM021767.1:22562106-22734075 GCA_011076525.1 Nettapus auritus
TTATTTTATTTTATTTTATTTTATTTTATTTTATTTTATTTTATTTTTAATATTGCAATACCTTAAAATCATCTTTAACAAAAATAAAAAAGGGGGGGTGGGTTTATGTATCGACTTTCATCTAGAAAAGGTTTGGGTTCCCTCTGGCATAGAATGATGTATGTAATAATACTGTGAAATGAGAACCTGCTTTAGTTCACTGAAGTTACTTCTTGATCCTGTTCTGATTTGCCTTGTAACCTGTCTCTGATAACACTGTCATTTTAGACAGCTCTGCACAATCTGACTTTACTTTAGGCATCCTCTCACGACTGTGAGCTTTCATCTCCAGTTGGGCACTCATTACCCAACTTGAATTTTTCCCTATTCAGTTCCTGAGCATCTCTAGACTGCCAGGTTTTGTTGTTTCTAAAAGCCATAAGTGAATTAGCTGTTATTATAGCTAATATGGCCCTTGGATATTCATTAAATCATATTTAATCACTTGAATCGCTTAGTTAAATTCCTGATACTCAATACTTTGTAATACTTAAATTGCTGACGAGTATATGAATGACTCCATATCCTTAAATTATAAGAACAATAAAAATTGCTCTCAGATCACTGACACCTTTTCTATCTTAAAGGATTATATCCTTTTCTGCCCAATTTTACTTCTGTAGAGGTTCTGAAATGCCTGAAATTCTAACAAACCTCAATGAAATGTAAGCAAAATAAATGATAATTGTGTAATATCGTAAAGTAATAATATGAAAAAAACGAATATTCAAATTCTTAATATTAAATAAAAGATGATAATATTTCACTTTCATATAAAAAAGGTTATGAATCTCAGAGAATATCTGGTTTTAACCCCAATTCATCTTAAGTTTCATGCTAAGGTCTGATAAGGAGTTCATCCTAAGATTCAATTAGTGCTGGATCCCCTTCTTGGTTATTACAGGTTCCTGGAAGAAATTCAGTGTCTTAATTCCTGCAAAATGAACTCTCTGATGTGGATTTAGGAATGTGGTTGTACTGTCTGTTGTTATTCTTTAAACATGCAAATGGGGACCTCTGAGTGTACCCCAGTCCTTTAGCTTTATGGCCCACCTCTTTCATATAATGCAGTCCAATAATGCTTTGAGATGTGCCTCTTGGACTTTCTCATCTTCATGGAAGACAACTGCTTCACTTGGGTTGGGATCTTCCAGTAAAAGACATGAAGAGGCTGGAGGAGTTTAAGACCTGGCTGAGGACCACAAAAATGTGGTGAAGACTTGGAGCCATGCAGGACAGAGGTGGAGATCTGTGGGTTTTGCTGGATTGGGTCTTATAGGTGATCCCCACCCGGCTGCATAGAGATGTCTTTTAGACATATGAGTATGTCTGGCTCTGGGGTATGTTATTTGCAAAAATAAAAGCATGCCTTGATTGCTTTTCCTCACAGAAAGCACACTAGCTCTAGTGGTCAGTTCCTTTCTTGGCTTTTCTTATAAACATCATTCTTACTTGTTTGCTTTTCCCAGAAGCTAATTCACCTTTTGCTTATTTGGGTGGTTGTTTTGACAGTCGTTTTGCTAAATTATGGATTTCCATATTGTTTGTATATTAAAATGTTCCGGTGGTCGATGGGGTGCATTTTTCTGTACACGACTCATCTACTGACAACTCACTGAAGAGAAAACGTTCCCCCATCTGGTGATCCAGTCTGCATCTGACAAGAAAAAAAAATATCTGCCTTCTCTTATTGCCTCTCAAACTGTCAAATGGAAGAGCATTCTTGACACAGACAGAAAAGTAGTTTAGTAGTGGTACTTCTTACTGGCTAATGGTTCAGATGCAGAGGTGATCAGCTTTTTTCTAGTGATCATGAGTGTAAGATGACTTATCCCAAAAGATCGTTTTTGAATGATTATGTGAAACATTAAACATAAACTTCAGAACTTGGGTGTGAAATAAATGTTTGCAGTATAATATTCATACGTCATGAACACTGCTGTTTTTTCAAATTGTGAAAACATTCTGCAAAGAGTTATTAATTACAGGCTAGTGAATGCAGAAATGTTAGCCTATTACTGTGTTTTCCAGAAAAGTCTTTCTATAGGGGTCAATTATTCTGCATTCATTTGTTGGGTTATCATTTTGCTTAAATAACATTTATTTCAGATTTCTCTTCTGAGTTGTGGTACAAACCACAGCCATTGTTTCAATTCCTGGCTTTCCGAATTATCCCCCCTTCCTCCCCCCCCCCCTTTTAATTATCTTTGCTTTATAATTGAACTGACCTCTCTTTTCCTTCAGGAATTATTTTTATTTATTAACTTAGTTTTTAATCTGTCTATTGTTGGTTTTCCCTGTACTCTTCCTTCATACCTTTCTTTGCATTTCTGTGTCTCAGGAACTGATGTTCTCAGTAAAGGTTCCTAGGTGAAAGGACTTCCTTTTGCAGGTGATAAAAGTTTTATTGTTGGAAGAGAAGGCAAGCAAGCTGCATCATTTCTGTGCTTGCCTCATCATTAAACTCTATCATTTCTGCTGAAGCTGGGTCTGATAAATGCTGAAATGGTTGTAGGAGGAATAACTATTGCTAGTCATTTATTATCGATTTTTTTCTTTTAAATCAGGTGATATTCATAGTGGTGGTAATATGATTTTAAGATTATGCCTTGATACAATTTTCATAGAATTGAGGATTACATAGTGATATTCTTCAAAGACGGCATTGAGCCAAATCCTATTTAAATAAGTGATGACAGTGTCTGACTTAAACAGACTTCAAATCAGTACTAAATAGGGTGAAATTAATTATCAGAAGACAGGAATTCCTTTCATTTCACATTGTTTTTTTATTTCATGATATTTTTTGTGATGAACACATTGCTGGTTTTAGATATCTCTCCCACTCTTCCTATTAAGTGACCTGGTTCTAGCTTGCAGATTCTGTGCCAAAACTGCATTTCTTAGAATCCTGTTTTCAGCTGGGCTGACCCTCCCGTCCAGGTCATATGTGCTTCACCTAACAGCAGCTGATGTGAATATCAACTCCAAATGTCCTGATCTGTGTCAGCATTTTTCTTCTTTTTCAGCCTTTTCACAGGGATGTTCTTTCACTATCTAATAGAGGTAACCAAGACACCAATTTATTTCCTTTAGGGAACTGAAACTAGTCTGTCTGAGCTGTCAGATTGCCAATTTTCTGTGTGAATGACTTTTTAAAGTCACTGAGATGCATAGAGTAGATTTTTTTCTGACCAATTTTTATATCTATTAGCAAAGTTAAGAGCCCAGTAGATTCAGCAACTACCAAATTAGAAAATGTATCTAAAAGAGGTGGTTGTAATATAATGAAGACTAGTTTTACCCCCCAAAAATAAAGAATAAAACATAATGCCAAGTCATTACTTAAAATTCTGACATCCTACTCCATTTTATAAGTAAAAAAACAAAACAAAACAAAAAAAACTAAAAACACTAATGCTTTTCCTTGCAGAACACAAAAGGGCACCTTTTCATGCCCAAGAAAGGTTTGTGAGAAGGAGAAGTAATAAAATAACAAAATTTAATAAAACAAAACCCCCTCATCCCTGCTTTTCGTTTGACTCTGCTCTTACCGGCAGTATTCAAAAGAAGCAATGTTCATTACCGCTTTTGCTTCCATTAATATGTAATTTGAATATCATTTGCACAAAACAGGTACAACACCCCGTACCCCAGCTTGAAACTAAGGCTGGTATTTTTATAACTTAGTATAAGCCTGCAGGTTTATTCAACCCTCATATTAAGCAGTAATAATACATTTATATCAATGATGTAACTTTAATTTGGGCCCTACATTCTTATTGGTTATCATAGAATACTGCAGCCTCTGCTAGAACCACATACAGTCTTTGATCCTGCATTAAAAAGAGAAACAAGGATTTATACTTACTAAAATACAGTAAACTGTGAAGAAATATATGGAATTATTTATTTTGCAGGGACATCCATCAGTTACAAAACCTCATTTCACTCTTTGTAGTCTCTTCTGTAGTCTTTTAGACACATTAGTCTGACAGCATTTCAAAGAGAAATAATCAGAATTGCTAGCTACAAGGGAAGCATCACATCTTTATAACATTCTCAAAGCAGGCTGTTCATTTTCAAGCAATTAATTTCCCAAGTTTTCATTTATGAGTATCATTAGTTTTCTTTGCAAGGAACAGTTCATCATTTGTATTCCTTGAATCCAGCACACATAACCCTCATCCTTCCACATCAGCACCTGTGTTAATTTCAGCTTACATATTAGAAACACTCTGGATAACAACAAAACTTCACTTACAATTTTTAAAGGATAATAATACCATTTGAAAAGGTAACACTTGGAAGTAGGCAGTTAGAAAAGCAGTCTGCACTACCTTAACTCTTTTTAAGGCAAAGATTTCCCTTTAAACTATTGTTTGAAAATCTCATTTACCAGTGTCTTTCATCCCCTTCTGCTTCCTTTGTTCTGGGACTAAGGCATTGGAAATGGAAGTCTTCATCAGATTTCTAAAGCTCTCTCTGTGACTGTGAGTCCATGAAAGTGAAGGCCAGCAGGTTGTTATGACTGGCTAGTCTCACCTCTTAGTATAGCAACCTATTTTTTCCTGAATCATGCCACTAATTCCAGCTGAACTATAGTTTACAGTTTAGGGTGACATCCAGCCTTGATTCAAAGACCAGCAAGTCTGGGTTAAGTAGCTTCTAAAATAGATTAGTGTCATGGAAAGAAGTCTGTGTTTATTTCTGCATTTTAAAAGATTCAGTATCTTGTCTGTTTTCAACATCCAGTCTCTGTACCGTGGCATTTGTTAGACTGGTAGATCAAGGAGCTACCAATTTTTTTTCTCCCCATGCTAGAATTACATAATTTCAGTGTCTGTGCAGTTAGAATGACATTTTTTTTTTTT
Organism: Nettapus auritus; assembly: GCA_011076525.1. NCBI lineage: Eukaryota > Metazoa > Chordata > Aves > Anseriformes > Anatidae > Nettapus > Nettapus auritus. Next base: position 22,567,020 of record CM021767.1, read on the forward strand.
TTTGGTTCCCTCACCTGAGTGAGAAAATCATGACTTGGGTCTCGATGTACTCCTGTAGTGTGCTGTTCTTGCTGTACAAGAATGCCATCATGCTACAGCTTTATCTTTTTCTTTCTTAAATTGATGAGATGCCCTTCCAGAGGTACTGAAATTATTAGCATAGAAAAAAGTGTTTTCACAGGTTCTTCAGGAACTGATGAACTCAGATTATTCAGAAAGTTGGTAGGTCTTGGGGTCTGAGATCACTTTTGGAAAATCCTATGCTGTGTTGTCCATGGCAGAGTGTGAAGGAAGTCTACTCTGTCATTGCCAGAGATGATGCATATTTGTACATTTTCATTAAAAAAATAATCTGACAGTTTGGGGCAGTGAAACATGACCTGTGTTTCTTTTCTCTGTTATAGGAGAAACTGTGCACCCAGTTGTTGCATAATTACACTTTAAAGCCTTTTATAACTCACTAGTGCTGAAAAGGATGTTAATAAGTCACTTGCTTCCTCCCTTTCCCAAAGACAGGATCAAACACACCTAAAATATTCCTCACAGATATTAGTTCAACCTGTTTTTAAGTTTTCAGTAATGGGAGTTCTGTCACCTCTGAAGCCAGTGCTTTCTGCTCTTGACTGCCAAAAAATATCAAGGAAAATTGGGTATAATGCTCTCAAACTCTCAAACTACTGAACAGGGCGGATGAAATATTTTTCTGTAGGTTAAGAAGGAATTTGGTTTATGAAATCTATTGGGACACTTGAAGAATATTACTTCCTTTTCTTTACTGGGTACCATTATGAAAAATGCATTGTCTTTTGGAAATGTGCCTTGTGCTTCCTGGCACTGTTGCAGAGTCAGTAAAAACTTGGTTGTGATTTCATAATTATTGATGTTTCCATTGAGATATTTTTCCCTTCCACAGCCCTCAAAAGCAAGTAACAGGAAAAAAAAAAAAAAAAAAAACACGCCCCCATACACACACAGAAAGATCCTGGCAGTGGTTATCATTATTTTCTGTCATTGTCAACATGAGGATACACAGTTTCATTGTCCTTGGTGAGGTGGCTATATCTTTAATGAGACTGTCGTATCAGTGAATGCTTATGAGATTTCCTTCCCTGAGCCAGGAAATCTTTCATGGCAACACAGCATGCTGATTCACATGAATATCTGATGGGTTTGGAGTGTTTCTTGTGTAGATTTTTTTTAAGCACTTTTAACTGTTATGGTTGGACGTAGTTGAACAATGCACAACAAGTTTAGTGGGGTCATGGGTCTCATTAATTTTGATTGTGTGATCCATTCTCAGGTTCAAAAGATGAGTCATGCTTTGGATGTGCAGTGATTATAGACAACCCCCCTTGCGGAGCCCTTTGCCACATATGGAGCTATGTAAGTACAGAATGTGATTTCTCCCTCCATTGGTTTTACTGGTTGTGACAATATTTTTCATCTCCCAGCGCTAGCTACCATGAAGTGTCAAATGGCTCAATATCTCCATTGGCACTGATGGATTTGGAGCTTTCACCACAAGTGCTAAGTTCTTTGATTTCCCTGAACTGGTAGAACTGGGGATCTGTCTGAGACCTTTACTTGGCAAATCTTATTAAAATTAAAGGGGAAATAAAATAGTAAAAAATTGACAGTGCGTAACAGAAGTGGTAAGATCTGTGCAGACTGGAACACTACAGCATTATTTCATTCCTGATATTGTCTTGCTACCACTGCGTGAATAATTTCGAACAAGTATTTTCTCCTCTATGACAGATTTTGAAAATACTGTGTATTCTCTTTGTCCTTATTTGCTGTATATAGAGTTTTCACCAGTATGCGTTATTTTGAATTTTGCTGGTAGCCTGTGGAAAACTGTAGAGGAGTCAGAAAAGGCAAGGTCCTAGATACTAAAAGATTTGGTGAATTTTATAGATGGAGCTCGTAGAAATGGCTGCAAAAGATAAATGTGTGGTCAAAATAGGGATTATTTATTTTTAAAGTCTTTCAAAATCTGAATAAAATTAACCAAGTAATTCAACAGAATTTATGCACAGTTGAAATATAAAAATGCCACTGGAGTAATTTTTCTCTTCTGGACCTTATCTTTGTGGTTAGAGGACTTTGTGAATTTTCCTGCTAGAGCCAGATGTTCTTTAAGAGTTTGAAATAATCTTTATTGTAATCTCTTTCATGTTTATGACACTTGCATGAGTGTAGATGGGGTAAAACCAGAAGCTTTTCCACTCCTTTGCACTTCTGCAGGCTCCTGCGCCCTCTCCTAATAAGTCTTATTTCCCTCAGAACTTCACTTGCACTTTCTGCTGTCTTTTAAGATAGAATTATTTTACCCTCAGTCCTTTCTACTTTTTCCTATTCCTTAAAACTGGTTCTTCTCTTTTCTTCAGAAGTCCATCACATGTGTGTTTATATCTTTGCCACAAAGGCCTGTTTTCCCCGAATCCTTATGTTTGGACAAAACTGCTTTCCAAGTGCCTCTCTTGTCTTTTTGTACTTAATTTTGTCCCATTATTGTAAGGTATTTGGATATATTTTCTGTCTTGCAGTGGATGGGAGTATGGGGAACAGATATTCCATCTTTCCTGAATATTTGTTTGTGGTTGGTAGAGGAGTATATGTATCTCCAGCCCCATAACTCAATTTCTACTGCCACAAAATAAATTCAAGACCAGCATAAGGTTTAGTCTTCCCAGAGTCATTTGATGATATGAAATCATTGTTGTCATGTGAAAGGCATATAAAAGCCAACCAGAGTCTTTCTGAAGACAAGTTTGAAAACAATAAAAAAAAAAAGCTACTTGGTCTCTCACTAACAAACTAGTTCAGGCAGTGATAAGATTTCTTTAAGTATGTGTAAACCAAATTCATGTTGTTGACCCATATAATTAAATGGTTCACGTGCACATCAGAAACTCTCACTGTTATGAATCATATTAAAAGTGTGATCCAAACCAATATGCTATGCTTTTGAAGCCTGTCTAGAACGAGCAGAAGGACCAAATAACTTACAAAAAAGTGTCTGCTGTGCCTTTAATCTCTTTTGGTACTTCTTGGAGAACAATGGAGAACACTTGGTATTGCTGACTGTTAAATTTTATTGTATGGATTTATGGATTTCAATTTTAGTGTGCAGTTTTGCTTCTATTTAATGGAATGTATACCTATAAACCAGGAAAGCTCTGCTGCTTAATCTGCTCGCAATTCCTAAAGCACCACAAAATTCTCTTATGAGTCCTATATTTTTCCTCTGTTCTGTGGCAGATACAGTGCAACATTTTTACTGATGCTTTGGAAATGGCCTTTTCTTCAGGTATGATATCTGATTTGTCTTGCCTCTTTGTTCTTGCTTTCCAGTGTGATTAAAGTTCAATAATTGAAGAAATGACACATACACATTCTTACCTGGAAAATGCTTTTTCCTTAGAAATAATTAATACTTATTTTCAGAAAATGCAGAAAATAAGGGACATTTCCTTGTCTCAGGAAATGTAAATATTTGGGACTTTTTTTTTTTTTCTTTCATTTTTTTTTTTTTTTTCCTTCTCATTTGTTTTGCCTGAGATGTTTTGAATGAAGTCTCCTGTCTTAATGAATTGGTGTTTCTACTACAGTTTTCAAGCAGCTCTACACTAAACCACCTGTGATGCCAGATTGCTACATCAGTACTTTATGACATCGCCCTCCTTTAACTGCTAACTAGTGGCATGAAATCATGCCTCTGCACGATCAGTAATGAGAGCTCTATACTGCCTCAGTTCAGGCTTGCATAAAAGGCCACCAAAGCCTGCTGGCCACTTTTAGTGAAGACAAGAGGCATGCGTTATGAAGACCAGATGCAGAAGGACAGAGAAAGGGGAGTTATCTGTGGCACAGAATTTCTAGAGCAGCCATTTGCATGAATTTTTCTTGGCAGGTCTAGCCAGCATGTTCTCTAGTTCTGCTTCATATGATCACAGCTGTCAGGAATTGTCTCTTCATGACTGTGACATTTCTTCCGTAGATGGAGATGAGCACAGTGAAAACTACAGCACTACACAAGTAATTAAAATTTCTTGGCATCCTGCAAGAAAATTTACTGAAAGAATGCTAAGAATAATAGTTGGACATTCCCACACCCTATCAGAAAATTGCAAAATTATATTCAATTCAAAAGTATAATCTCCTCTGCCAGTTTGTTGCTATGCCATAAGCAAAATCCATTTCTTGAATAATCCAGGGAAAGTAGGGGACTCGTGTATTGATTTGGAAGCAGAACTATGTGGCTGGCAAATGTCTTATCCATGGCTAGTTATGCTCTTGAAGCTTTTCAATACAATTTGATAGGTTAAACTATTTGCTTTATGTGAATTTGTTAAGAAGATGAGCTGGAAAATGCACATTTAAGCAAACCATTATTGCACTCTATCCTGCAATCTTACCCAGCCAATTACAGACAATGTTTAAATCAAGGTCACAATAAAATTAAATCCTTAATCTCTAATGCTCAAGTCTCAAAATTAATGCAGCAGTCATATGAAATTGTAAGGTAGTTTTCTCTTGGGAAAATTTAGCCAGAGAACTGATCCCTTTCACTTTAAAGAGTATTAATGTAGTCAGTGCTGCATTGGCTGAGGTGATAAAAGACGTAGATGCCCCTAGATGTATTTATGTCCCTAGAATGTATTTATTCAAAGAACATTTTCTTTTCTCTTCTAAGGCGAGCAGTGCAGTCTAGTTGTTTGTCTTCAGGCAATTGTAGAAATGCTTGTAATGATTCCATATTTTCATTTCCACTTTAACTTATATTCATCTCAGTTATTATTATGCCTCCTTTTATTTTTCCTTTCCTTCCTATAATTACACAAATACTTTCAATAGAGGTATTGGTAAATTATACATAATGACAATATTAACACAACAATACAACATTTTCTGCCTGAAGTACCAATTGACTTCATCCATTATTGGTTGGATTTTACTTTTGAGAAGCTATTAAAATCATAGCTTCCATAAATACACACACAAACTAATACAGTATGTCCATAAAACCACTAACAAAAATCAATGTCCATTCACTTAACATAAAAGGTAAAACAGAATGATCAAATTCTTTTTGCTTTGTTTCTTAGTCTCTTACAATTTTGTTGTTTGGAGTGAGGACCTAGATACTTGCATGGTAACCAAAACATGTACTTTAACTTCTATTAGACTGGCCATCCTGAAAACTCAGGTTTACACTTCTGTGTCTGCATAGGCTGTCCAAGGAAGGAAACGCACACCAACTTTGGATATGGTTGTTGGTATAACAAGGCAAAGAGCAGTTTTATATCATGGCGTTTGATTTTATAGGGACTGTTTTCCATTGGTTCTGCCTCAGGAATCACCTTTTGAGCTTTAGTAGCAATTAGAGGAACAAAGGAATTCAGAATAGTCACAGTGCAACCTCTTGTCATTATGGGAACTATTTAGGCCTTTATTGATAATGGAAAGTTCTTCCACTGAACAGCCATGATTTCACCAGGACGTCCTTGGTGGTCATGGAGAGATGACCTACTAGTATGAATACACAGGAGGATGAATATAGAATCTTTGCTGAAAAACGTGAACTCTTCTTTCAACAAAAAGCAAAGAACTGAGTGTCCTGAATCAACAGAAATATCCTTTTACTACAGCATTCTATGGTCTAAACAGTATGCATTCAAACAGTAATGTAAATGCCTCGTGGCACTTCAGTATCTTCAGGATTTATTAAAAAATCTTCTACTTCTTGTGAGCGACAGTGAACTGGGGAACTGATTTGCACTATAATTTACTCTGTGGCTTTGATCCTGAAACCTATGACATATTTTATTAGAATAATTTCTATTCGTAATGAAATGATTAGTGTCCTCCAATGTCTGCCTCAAATTTGGTCCTATTTTCTTCACATATCTTTCATAATTTGAAACATATCAGTTAATTGGAGTTGTCATTTAGCTGCCAGCTTTACTGGAATCAATTTTTAAATCAAAGCAGGACATGTTGTAATTGAGAATGAGGCTCCAGGTATCCTAGTGGTCACTTCATGGTGCTCCCAATAAATACCACAATTTAGAGAATATAAAACTAGTCTCTCATCTGCTAAATGCATCCTGCTGTGAAATTGCAGCCAGTTAGAGAAGGAAAGATGCCCTTAGCATAGAAAAATGGTTGGAGAGAATATGAAAGTTATAATGGAAAATGTAATAGATGCCAGAAATAATTACACAGGTGACTTCCACAGGGTATGACTGCCATTCCTTGTATTTCTTGAGAAAACCCAGAGCCTGTTATTAATTAAGCTGCAAAAATAGGAATCTGCTGTGGTTCTTTAACCATCAAATAATCTACTTTTCTTTCTTATCTATTATGTTCTGTAAAAAGATGCCTACTCCTGAAATCTTTTTCTGTTCAAACAAAGGATCATTTAATATATAGTTTTTGGGGTTATGCTACATTATTTCTTAAGTTCTAAAGGTATCACTTTGAAACATTAGCACATGAAAAGTTAGCACAGAGTGATGTTTTTAAAGATGTATACAGAGCAAATAATTAGTACAGGAGAAATAGCACTGCTTTGAATAGTGAGTGTGAAAAGCACAAACATTGCAAACCACCCATGTATATGAATCAAATAAGAAAGGTGAAAAACTTCTGAAGAGATCAGGGTATTGCTGCCTATAGGTGATTCACTAGGCTTCTTTTTTTTTTTTTTTTTTTCAATTTCCTTTCTGTCAGTGTGCCTGTGAAATAGCAGTGTGCTGTCAGATGTGTTTGCTGTCTTCAAAATAGTGGTGTTAAATTCTAACCATGAGTTACAACCCATGGTTGACTTTGTGCTGTTAGGCTTACTAAACGTTTTCAGACATTGTTTCTCTCTTTTACTGTTTTGTTCCCAGTAGTCATTATTTAATAGAGTCCTGCTCTTATCATTAAAATAATAATAATAAAAAAGTCCTCCTGTTAGAAAAATTTGAGAAACGGGACCTAAGAGGGCTTCAGGTGTCTTGCTACAGAGCAGTTCTCGTGCCACCCGTGCTGAAAGCTACTGGTGACAAACTGACTCTCTCCACACTTTTGCATTGAGTGAGTTACCTCTTTTAGTGCTTCTAGCTTTTGAGAGCAACCTGCTTTTGACTGAGGTTGGGGGTAATGCCCTTCCTTCTAAGCCACACAAGGGGGTTTCGGTTCCAAACCAGGCTCTAATCTCTTCAGAAAAAAACACCAACCTGAGTCCTTGCAGTCTAAAAAAAAAGCCCAATGCATTTTTTTTTTTTTTTTTTTTTTTTCACTGAAGAGTGAGATAGATGACACAAAAGGTCCTCCAGGGTATTATTTCCCAGCAGCTTAATTTCTTGGTGTCAGTCAGAATAGTCTGAAGGCTGCTATGACTGACAGCAGCAAAAGCTGTGATGGTGGATAGCTTTAATAGTGAATGGAAGGAATAAACCATACCATTTGCATCACAGAACTCTAAAACAAAGATTTTTTATTTTTATTTTTTTATTTTTATTTTTTTTCTGAGAGAATGAATTCTTTCAAATTAAAGTCAGAGCTAAGAATCAAAAAAACATGCAGTCTTTTTCACTTGATGGGATTGAGAACTTGGGGGATGGGTAGTGGTCTTGCAAAGACAAATATGACACTTATTTGACTGGGCTACGATGTGAGAGATTACGCTGAGAAGGAAATAAGTCCAGTAATTGGAAGAAAACATAGTATTTGTGATTCTAGAAATGTAAGACGAAGGAAAAATTAGGGAATGGGCAACAGTAACAGGTAAATGACAAAGGGGTATCAATAAAAATTTCAGTGTAATATTGCAGCAATAAATTATCTTGATGGATTTGAATAAAAATTTGAGTAGAAATCTGTCAAAACTACCCTTAGTTTTTACTGAGTTATAAAGTTTGTTAGTTTCAGTATCTTCTTGGTACTCCCATTGCCAACACTGTTAAAACCTCTCTGCAATAATTCTGCAAGAGGAATAATGTGCTAGCCATAGTAAAGCAGTATGATAAAAACCATGATGAATGGCAGTCTTGAGTCAATGGTGCCCCTCGGTTTATGAGTGGCATCCTTTTTTAATAAATAATTGAGTCAAAATGTTAAAGATGGGGCAATTGGCTGTTGCAGAAGCCTTGAAGTTAGAACAGTATTTTGTCAATTATGTATCAATTAAATTAATTTATTCTGTTGTATGTTGCTACTGATTTGCTTTTTCTCAGTCTGGAATCTGGAGTCAGCATTCCTTATAAGTACTCTGTAATGCTATTTACTATTTGAAATCAAAACATAAATTGATGGGAACCCTCCTTTAGTTTTCTTCCTCTGTAACTGCATACATTAGACTTCCAGCTCTCTTCGTTGCACGGTTAGGCACCTAACCTGGGCAGGTTGTGAGCTGTGAGTCAGAAGTAGCTGCCTAAGACAGGCTCGGGGCACACCTCACAGTGTCCTGTGAATTACTTAGATCCCACTCAGCTGGGGTGGGAAGGCCGTGGCTTCCCTCTGAGGTTCCCACTGTCACCAACCAGCTCCGGCAGAGAGTTGAGATCCATCAGCCAGTGGTGTGATCACACCAGAGTTGAAATTAGAAGTGGAAGTTGTTCTTGTCAGGCCTCTCACAGGCCTCCCTCAGAGTGACTTATCCCCAGTCAGGGCCAGAAGCCCAGGCCTGCAAATCCTTACCCGTTTGACTATGCCTGCTTACATGAGTAATGGCAGGAGTGCTGTGCAGGGTTGGGTTGTTTAATTTAGAACCCAATTATCAGATCATGGCCTATGTTCTTTGTCGGGGAGGAGGATCATTAATCAGGTTGCAAGGTTTTCAGTTCAGTGGTAATTCATGACGGGGAAGACCCTGTCATGGAGACAGTACTGTATGTGAGCAGACACCCTCCACAGGCTGCAGTCAGCTCACAGATAGGGAATTGTGCCAGTAATTACACACGGGTAAGGATCAATAAAGTACATTTACTTTTACCTCAAAGATACATAGTAGAGTAGGTAAACAGAAAATGGGTTATATCTAATGACTAAGTAAAGTTAAAAGTACCTTACACCAACAAATGCTTCCAAATTCAGTGACTCGACAGCTTGTTTATTATTATCTGCGTAATTTCTACTCCTGTGGATGTACACAGGTTTTATGGAGTCATTTCAGTGGTTTGTATGTCAGCGGGGGTAGGCAACTTAAAGAGATAAATCTTGATGAATATTGATCAGATAAATATTTTAAAAGGTACAGATTAGAAAAGAAGGCAAACACCATGTGTAATTCATCTATTGTGACAAATCAGGAAGCATTTTTGATCTCCAGGAAAAAAGTTTCCCATACTAAGGTATTGATTTTTTTGGATAATTCTTTCAAGTTGGACTCCATGGAGTTTTGCTGCAGAAACAACAATACTGTGATATTGCTCCAAATCACTGAGAAACATTTTTTTTTTAAATATCAGGATAATAGACTACTTAAGACAGGTAATGAAATTACTGGTTGGAATTGGTCAGATATTACAATTGCCATTAAATAAGGAGGGAAAATGCTATTTTGCTGGAAATTCCCCAAAGCATGGTTGACAAGGTATTTTTCTTGTGTAAAAGCTGTGTCACAGTGATTGTGCAATGTTTATGCTTGTAACCCTTGCCAAAAGAAATCACATTGCAGCATTTCTTTTGTTGAGAGACAGGAAGGGTTCAGGGATGTTATGTAATGACACAGAGATTAAGACATTTGGGGTAACAATAGGATTTCTGTGGGGACTGCTTCTGTCCAGTACAATAACTGCAATGTGCTGCTCACCTCTGTGTAGACAATCTCAATCCCAGGTCTTAAAGAGGTGCCATTTTAGGATTTTGGAATAGAGTGAGTTTAGAGCATCTTTTTCAAACATTGGGCAAGTTGCTGTGAGCAATTTCCAGAAAAATACCGTGTGACATCAATTGTGCCACACTTGAAAGATGAAGAAGCCTAGCATGGAGCTATGGGGACAAAAAAAGGCAGCTCACTATGTTCAGTATGCTTCAAGAAAAGTCACAGATTTGCCTAAATCACACTGTAATCATAGTTTAAGTAGTCACCTGAAAAATAGAAATATCATTTTTTTTTTAATTATTATTTGTGCTTTAAAAATGAACTTAATTGATAATTCAAGGAGATTCAAAAAGTATAGAGGTTATAAATAGCAACTGAAAATTGTTAAAGATTATTGAAGAAAGAGAGGAACAGAAAATGGGTTTTGTGTGGTTTATTGCAATTTGTCTCCTCAGGCTGGAGTTCATCATGGGTTCCACTAGAGCTGAGGTCAGATTACAGTCCAGTCTGTATTGCACAGAGGCTATGCAAGACTTTGTATAATAGATTACTCATTATTCTTAGACATAGTCTAATTGTCGCTCCTACACATCTCTGGAAATATTTTTTTAGTAAATGAATTATTTTTTTTTTGTTGTTGTTAAAGAAGAAAAAAGAATCTGACAGATATTTCACTTGTGCGCTGCAGAGAACAGTAATAATTTCACTAGTGACAACATGACAATTTGCCCTCATAAAAATATTTTTCACTTGTTAATCCCATGCTCTTCAAAGTGGGATTATTATTCTAATCCCTAGGTTAAGGAAGGTGAAGCTGAATCATAGTGTAGTTAAGGTTTTTTCCAAAGTTGTGCAGCAAATAAATGACAATTCTGGGAATAAAGGTTATGAAATGAGCTCTGTTAATTGGTTTAATAACAATAGTAGCACCAACAAGAGCAAGCCGTTTTGCAAGTTGAGGATGAGAGATGACAACTCTAATTGGAAATCTGTCTGTTGTCGGGTTGTGATTTTATTTTTAAGGACAGTGTGTTCGGAATAAGACAGTAGTATAGCGATGAATCACTGGTAAACCATTTTTTTTTTTTTTTTTTTTTTTTTTTCCAAAACAATAGATTTATTTCTTGCTAAGTAACCCAGCAACCCTTTAGTTACCATTTTTTCCAAATTGTATAGTTTTCTTATACTGATCACATATGTGGGGCAGGTTTGTCAGCCCTGGCCAAAGTTCCTGAAAATTATGGTATGTGCAAGCCTGAGCTGCAGCTGCAGGTTCCACCTGAGACAGCCAAGAGATTTGTGGTAACCTGAGGGAGAGCTGGAGCCTTGTCACTGAATTGTCCTCTGAAGGTACCTTATTCTCTACTTACTACACTGTGAAGGTGGCAGATTTTTTCAGAGATACCTAGTCTTTTGAAAACCAATTGTTATGTGAGATGACTCTTTTAGGCAACAGTATATCTTACATGCTTTTCAAATTCAAAAACTTTTCGCTTTTTTATTTTATTTTTTCAAACTTTCTCAGTTCACGAACTGCAAGATGTTAGTGGAAATTCTGTTCTCTTCAAAATTTTGAATGGATGAGGATTGAAATGTGTGTTGGAAAGTAAAAAAAACAACTGTAAATCAGGACAGCTAGAGGTGACGTGGGAGACAACAATAGATGTGAATTCTATCAGTAACGTGCAGATAAAAACCTTTTCATTGATTGAAAAGATGATGAGCTATGCTTAGTGCAGCAGCCGTTCATTAAATGTTTCTTGACATTGCAGCATTCAGATTTTGGAGTTAGATGCCTTGAGAGGTCCAGGAGAAAGTCTGCTTCAGGAGAAATTACCCAAAGTAGCTGCACATGCAGGGTAGAATCTGGTGGCTGTGATCCTTTCTAAACCTGGGGGAGTTTGTTAGGGAGGAATGCATCATGGAGTTAAGAAATTCAAGGCAAGAAGAGACTACTAAATAGCCTACCTGGACTCTGCATAATACAAGCCATATGGGATTTCACCCTGGTAATTTTATGTTGAGACCTACCTATTACTGCTTAGAGACTATCTTCCAGCAGTAAGCTTTGTTTGGGAAAATCAAAAAAAAAAAAAAAAAAAAAGAGAGGGAGAGAGAATATATGAATATCCTCAGTAGCTTGTTCTCTGACTTATGGACCCCTTATTAAAAAGGTACTTGGTAAATAGTAGTACAGGGCTCCTTAAATGTCTAGATCTAAAGCATATCTTGTCACTGATTTTTTTGTTAAAGAGACTTAAAAAGTCATGCTTTTAACCAATACTGTTCATTATTTTTATTACAAGTAACTCATAAAAGTACTGAGTAAAAGGGATTGGGGAAATTCTTTCTTTTGTGTATGTGAATGTGCTTCTTTCTTTGTTTGCCAGGCTTTAGTTTACCTTGATTTTTTTGTGTGTCTTTTCAACAGTAGATTCTTCATGTTGCTCATGTGGATGTTTTGAAAACAGAAAGGGGAAAACATCTTTTAAATTAGGAAAATGTTATTACAGAACTACAGAAATTGGCAGAGAGAATCAGAGTAGATATTCCATCTGCCACTAGTTTTAATTAAATCAGAAGCCCAGAATGGAAACAATCAAACATGCACTAAACCAGAATTCAGTTGTGGTATCCTATTAACTGACTTGTATACTCAGAGAAGTTATTTTCATTAGAAAATTAAAATAGTCTGAAACTGCTTTTGTTTCCTATTCTCCAATATGTGTTATATTATTATATGAAACAGAAGTTATTGAAGTAAACAGATAGCCCCATTCTGAATCACAATAATCTTGTTTATTCATGTTTTGAATGTGTACATAGTATTATGTAGCCCGAGACATTCAAGTTAGTTTTAAGAACCTGGTTAACCTTTTTGTCATTGATTTTTGAGGAGTTTCTGTTTACTTAGATCTTAATGTTTGAATGGTTATTTAACTGACCAAGTGACATATATTGGCACTATGTTCAGGGCATCAAATAATTATTAACAAAGAAAGTTTTGCATGAGTGTATGAAAAGCAGACTGCTAAAAGCTCTACCTGGACTAGGCTGACCAGCTCTGCAGTTTCTTAAGACCATGTTAAGATGTCTGCAGATGTCAGTATCAATGAGAGTGGGCTAGAAATCAAGGGGCATTTTAAGTTGTGTTGAGAAGAAAATGAAGACGTGTACTGATATCTGACATCATGTGCACAGGAAATGAAAGCTGATGGGTGTCAGTTCATCTTTTATAGTACACTTGGAAGGCGTTTTGGAAATTCATTAACTATGCTGTCAGTTCAGGGTCTACCATTTTTTAATGTCTTTCTATATGTACCTCATCACTACCATTACCATCAGGCTTTCCCTTTTCTACCTCCAAGTTATAATTACATAATATTTATTATTTATTATTTATTATTTATTATTTATTTGTTTTCCATAAATAAAATTAATCCATGCTAAAAATCAATGGTTACTCTTTATGTGTGGAAAATGCAGTGAAAACTTTTCAGAATATATTTTTTCCCATTCAAAACCTGGCAGATAGAAAGAGATTTTGTGATACCTCTGCAAAATTTTAGCAAAGATCTAGTCACCTTTTTCAAAAGGCATTGTCTGTGTTTGCATTCATGTTGTATAAATGCATATGCGGAGAACACGTTTCCCTTTCCTTGCAATCACAGGGTATGTTATGTTGGAGATGCAAGCAGTATTAGTTTCCCCAGATGACACTCTATCTGTAATGCTGGAGGGATCCCTCAATGTTTCAGTCTCCTCCCTATACACACTCTTCAACATACAGGTACAGGTGATTGGAAATGTTGTAAACACATTTCAGTTCCCCTGTTTAGATTCACCTGCATTCAACACCCTACAGCATCAGGCTTAGAGCATATATAGAAATACTTTGGTCAGACACCAGTACCGCAGCATGCAGCATCCACAAATAAGGTGATTTAAATACCTCTTAACTTTGTTGGGATGCTTGTTGGGTTTGAACCTGGTGCTGTCTTCAGACTGACATGGCTATAGTACATAATATGAAGCAAGGCCATCTGCTGTGACAACATGTCCTGAAGTCAACTTCTTTCACCTAGATGTAAACAAGATGTGCTACTGCTTCTTTAACTAGGTCTGTTTTCATGTCCTTTCTTGGGAGACATCCTCATGCTATGGTTGAGAAATGCATGTGCTCTTTCCTCATCACTCTCCTTTTCCTGTGGTTGTTACATGAGGTAAAACGATGCATTAATACCACATCTGGTGGCCTCCATGTGGGCAATACTGCTGACGCCACAGCCTTCATAGTCTACAATTAAGTATACTCAGACCTGGCCATTATTTCCAGACCTGTCACCACAGCCTTGGGGAATTTGAGTCCTCTCAGGCCTTGTATTTTCTCTCAGTGCTCAGTAGCGGGATAGCTGCCATGCATTAAAGGAGCATGTTAGATCCTGGTCTGGTGTGTTCTGATCAGCAGTAAGGAGTGTGCCAGCCTGCTGAGAACTGTGCTGTTAGGTCTTCCGTTCCTATCACCTTGGACCATCTACAAAACAAATGGCTATCCTCTCATTATTTAGGTCCACTTGATTGTTGACCTCTGGCTTAAGACTTTTTTTTTTTTTTTTTTTCTTTCTTCTTACTTCTCATAGCAATCACATTTTTGAGGAATTTGTTGGAATATTACCATGCATCAGGAAATCCAGTTCCCAATGGGACTTAGACCTAATGTTTTCTGTCCTTGTATAAAACCAGTTTTTGAGTTCATGTTAAGCTATCCCTGTTGCATCTGTCCATGAAAGTTTCAATCCTGGTGTCAGTTTTGCTATCCATAGAGAGAGAGAGAGCAGGAGATCAACACCATGAAAAACCTAGCAATCTCAACGCTCCTTTAAAAGTATATCTTTAAGGAAGCAGTGATTTGAGAAGTTTTGTGTCGTGTATGTTAGCATATTTCTAGTGCAGCTGGAAACACTAGAGAATATGTTTGAGTTGTACTATTAATATAAAAATGTGAAGTTTTTATTTATTTGTATTTAACATTTTCCCAAGTGCTTTCAGTTTATCAGCTCACTTGCTAATCTTTGAAGAGCTGAAGAACACTGTGCCTGAACAAACTGTTGTTCAGCAGCAATATAAATATACCTGATTCACAAAAGAAAAAAGAGAGACACAACTTTTCATAAGTTTAGGAAAATGAAAAGATGACCTTATAGCAATTTATAATTTGATAAGATACCTGAGAAACTTCTAAGTTATGGCAGTTGATTATTGCTAGTGAGTACGAAACCCCTCTGGAGGGTACTTTGGAAGAAAGAATTACAAGATTTTGCAGTCACAAAATTAAAAGACACTTCCCTGAAAGATGCCAAGATTTAATTTAGAATTTGACCCTTTGAGATATGTACTAATGACCCCTGCTACCCATACATTGAGACAGACTAATGAACAGAACTGTAATTTAAATGCCAAATGATTATAGATGAAATGATAGTGAACAGAAGGCTCATGTCATTTATGGCCTGGGACTTGTGTACAACTCTAAGACTCAGCCTACATCCTCATCTGCTCTCATGGTCTCATCTGCCTCTGCTGTTCTGGGGGCATTGTGTTGAGTCATTTGAGCCAACTGTCTGCTTGATTTTATTTACTCTGAGGAAAAAAGAATTGATTGTATGCTAACATAAGTAAAAATATTCATATACATAACACCCTAATGACACCAAGACCCAACAAAAGGCTGAAAAAGACCACTGTATTTTGTCTCTATTAGAGGATTTAATGATACAAATGAGAAAAAAAAAAAAACTACTCACAAATCTCAAGTTAATTTCAAAACGGCATGAAAATTCAAATTCCATATCCTTTAGAAAAAGACTTTTAATATAGGTCTTGTTATTAATTTAACTTGTTTTCAACAATGGTATTTTAATATTAAAAAAACCATTCGTGTTATCTGAATCATTGGCCCATATGGAATTTAGATTAGTTAATTTCATAGATTTTAATAAAGAAAAATTGACTCCATATTTGTGAGTCTTTCAGGAATGTGTAGCATGTTCAAATTATGCAGAGAGCTGAACTGGTGTACCTCAACCATGATGAGAGCAATGAAGGATGTCATTCACCTAATAAAAGCTCTTCATTTTTGATTAGCTGAGAACCTCTAAGAGGTGAAAGAACAATTAGCTCCAGAAAAGTTTTGTATGCCTGTTCAGGGATAGCAGCATACATTGAAGATAAAATAAATCCCACTGCATCGTATTGAGGAAACCTTTCACCCAATGTGAATGGCTCACATATAATGGAGTGGCTGATTTGTCATTTTAACTTTTGAAAATAGTCCTATACTTCTGAGGATAAGAGTTACAAGGAAATGTATATAATCATGGTTACAGTTATTCCCTTGGAGTAGGTCTCACTTCCTATTATTTATATGTATTTATGGAAATGCATTAGGGGTATGAGGGAACCCTGTGAAGTATGACGTTTACAGGATGCTGAAAGAAATGCTGTTAATTGACTTGGTACTGAATCAGTGTTAAAGACTTCAGTGACAAATTTCAACTCTTACAAAAATTATTGGGCCTTTAATCATAACACAGAGAGTTCAGTAGATCACATCACAAGTGTATGTGTATGTGTATGTGGTTAGCGTCCTTGTCCCTTGTTTTTCAGTCTGTCCTTCCTGACCAAGCTGTGTCTTTTTATGTTAATATAAAGTAATAGTTGAGTCATATGAGTTATCCTACTGAATATCTTGTATAGCAACTAAATCCCAGGTTTGGCCACATGCAAGGATTTTCATGTCATTTATTTCTTGTACTTCTTGCATTCATGTATAGGCTTGTACTGAATGACTATACAGATTAATGTGTACCATTTTCCTTCTGTCTCTTTTGGCCCTATTGTGAGTATCTCTGAGTTTCCCATTTTTAGGCTGTGAACTTGGACCATCTTCCTCTGTACCCCAATTTCACAGTTTGTAGGTTGGGGCTACTGATGCTGACATCTGTTTAAAAATCCTTGTCTTCTCCTATTGAAAAATGCCATGCTGGAGCAAGGCATTACTATTACAAATTTAACTCCTGGCAGCGTCGAGTGGTACCACTGCTAAAAGACCTGTCAATCTGTCATCCTTTCCAATACATTTTGAGGGGCTAAAATAAGCAGAGAAAGGTAGCAGACTGTGAAGAAAGAAAAACTAGAGGCATGGCATAGCAGGATGGGGTGGCAAATACAATTCTCTTTCTTACATAAAGGAAGAGGGCATCTTGTGTCTGAGCAACCTGATGTAAAGTAGGCCTGGGGGAGTCAGGCAGTAAAACAGCAGACACAGACAGTAATAAGACACTATCTGGAGCAACAACAAAACAGATGGTTCAATGGCCCCCCTGTCCACTCCAGAGAATACACAATTACTTACAGGACAAAGTCCATCTGCTCCTATAATAATCTGAAAATTCATCATGACTAAAGCTGCAGTGGGCCTTTTGCCAGCTATTTAAATTAACTTGATCCATTCCCTATAGACCTATCTAAAAAAAATCCAATCTTCTCCACCCTTTAACCTGCTGTAACAGGTTCACCTCTCGCCTTCAGATTGGAAAAACAGAAGAAACCAGTGCCACCTGTTAGCTGTGGGAAGAATGGCCTGTACTATTGGAAACTGCTGCAAATGAACTGAGCGGCCATAAACTTTTAGGGGCCACCTTGTTAACTTATTTGAAATTCTGGCACTGTGACTGATCGTCTGAGGTCAGACAGATAAAGGAGACAGCATGCAAAGGTGTATAAAAGAATATCTCATCATGAAAGGGCAGTATTTTCAAGACACTAAGCCAAGGACTTCTGCTGCTGCTCTCAAATGGAACAGGTGATTGTGCCATAAACAGGAGCTTGTAGACAGAGGAGAAAGAGATACAGTCAGACTGGGAAGCACTGCCGATTTGGGGAAGTGTGGTATAGCAGTGGTATTTTTCTTGATATTCAGGGTCCCTTAAGTTACTTCTTTCTACCTTCTGTAGTCATTCACATCTGAAGAACAAAGTAGGCATGATGGTCTCAGTACAGGATGGAAGCTCACCTGCTGCACAAGTGTGATGGCAATGCAAGGCACGTGTTTGTGTTAAGGGGACCCTGGGTATCGGGATGGTGAGAATGAGGCGGGGGAACAGCGACAGCAAAAGCTGTGTGAGTTCAAGCTGCATTCTCCTGAAAGTATCCTTAGGAAATATCCTTAGCACTTTTTTCTTAATTTCTTTCATGTTCATTGGATCACCCTCTGGAATGGAGAAATCTCTGGGTCAAATAATAGATGCAGTTAATTCCTCACTAAAACTGTATTCTTTATGCACATTATTGCCATTTTCAGCACTGATCTGGTTTTATCTTTCGTAAGGGCCTGGGAGGTTTCATTATGCAGTTGGCTTACAGAACCCCATTCAGCCTTTTTAGCCATTTACTTTAACTATCAAAGGGGGGGGATGATTGTTACCTGCAGGTGACAAAAGGATAGGAAAGGCGTGGAATGGAGCATTGTACCCGAATATAAAACTCAGCTGTGTATGAAACTAATACTGTCCTAAGGATAAAACGTCTTCTTCCTCATATAGGCCAGTGAAATCAATGCTTCTTCTAATATAACTTTCTAATCCTACCTTTTTAGCATTTCCATACCTGTGCTGCAACTAAGTTTCCAGTAACCAGCTGCCAAAGAAAAATGTTATGGCATAGCAATATGTTTTCAGAGTCTGGAACGGCTTTCAGGCTGTCATTGGCTCAATTTCAGGCTTTTTGACAGGCTATAATCTGTCCTTCTTGAAACAATTGACAATTTTGCAGGCAGGAGCTGTGCAAATAGCCTGAAAAATGGACAGCTATTATTTTCAAAATATTATTAAAAATGAGAAAACTAAAACTAAAACACGCAGGTGTTCTTATTTTGAGTGGTACTCTTCAGAGGAGTGGATGTTATTTTGGTACTTCTACCTGGTGGTACAATTCTGAGGAAAGACTGTAAGCTCTGACTAGGGAAACATTTGGGAAGAGAGGAACATACACCATTTATCCTATGGGAACATGAAATGAGCTGGCATGCCGGATGACATCAAAGAAGGAAATACAGTTAAACATCTAAAACTCACATTAACTTCGTCACAGTGCACTTGTAACATCTAGCTGCTTTGGTACAAATTAAAGATGCTGCTGTGTGGGAATTGGATACTGCTGCCAGAAACTCCTGTCGCTGGGGTTTTGCATTTTAAATTGTTGTGACCTGAAGAGTGACCTGAAAATTTTTCATTGCTTCTACATTTTTTTTTTCTTTTAAAATATGTAGCGTATCATCCTTTTCTTCTAAAAAGGTATCTTACCTTGTAGCTTAAATATGAAATGCAAAGCTAAAAACTCCATAAGAATTTTAGCTTGTTTATGAACATCTTTTCTAGTTAAATGCAGACCTTAATACATGAATGTGAGTCTACCTTTTTTTTTTGTTTGTTTGTTTTTTTGTTTTTTTTCCCCTGTGGCTTTCGGTGCAGCAAAAGAAAATTCTTAAATTCAAAGGTTGGCCTTTGAGTTTTTGTACAGACAAATGTGAGTGGACTGGATAGCTAGGTCGGTCCAAGGGCAAGTCTTGGACACAGTGTGGAGTATACCTGGGTCACTGAGAACACACGCTGCTATATCGGGGGGTCTTAAAGGAGTGTAGAACTATTTAGGACCATGTCAGCTACAGGAAAATCCTGCTACCTCTTTGCCATGACTAGTGGGGCAGGACAGGTGCTGTTCCACCACAGGGGAGGATTTGGGGACTCTGTAAGGGAAGTCTCCAGTCCTTAAATGTTGTGCTATGGGCCTCACTCTGCTCTTCAACAGGCAAGGAGAAGTCAAGGGAGAGTGAAGCTTTACTAAAAAAAATAAATCAGAAGCCATTTCTCCTGTGGTAATATCTTTTGCTGGAGATTGATGACACCAGCCCTGTGGAACTCTTCATTTCTACTTCGGTACTCAGAAGATTTAGGTGGGAATTTCGGTTAGGTTTATTTAATTTTGAATAAATTTATTTCACAAAAGTGAAATAAACCAGATGGGAATATTCAGTTTGGCAGGAAATAGAGCTAAGACAAATAAAGGCTTTAGCTAATACTTCTGAAATACAGAAGAGTTGTGTGTCACAAAGAACCCCAAATGTTCCTTGAACTGAAAAAAAAAAAAATTGCTTCAAGTTGAGCAAAATATTTCACTTGGAGTAACACTAAACATTAACATTAAGGTAAATATTCACTTTCACAGCAACATTTTAAAATGCCAGTGAACAAATGTAAATAAAAGTTTGCACTGAAAATAAAAAGGGTTTATTTGCAAAAATGTAGAAATAAAATGTTTAGATCAATCCAGATTTTTCAATTTTCAATCCCCTAGGTAATTTGGCATCCCCAAGATAAATCATGAAAACTTTTGAGATGTTGATTTGGCATTTGTTTCTAAAATAGTTGGTAGAAGCACTTCTGATTTTTTTTTTTTTTTTTTTTTTTTTTTTTTTTTTGGTCTGTTTTCCATTTTCTACCCCAGAAATTTCAACAACAAATATATTTGGGCAAGTAAGTATATTTATATACATATTTACTTTCCTATGTTTTGATTTTCTCCTACTTGTAATAATGCAGTATTTTAGGGTACATTGCACAACAGCAAATGCACATCTGAGAAAATCCTGATATTAATTTAGACAGCTTGGGTGCTTCTATCTGAGCTTGCAGCATTTTTTCCAGCTTACCCGGTGCTTGTGTGGTTCTTGCAACGTTGTGTGTGTGCGTGTGTATCGGGGTCTGTGTTGCTGGTGTGTTTTGTTGGTGCATCCATTGCGCTTCCTCACCTCCCAGCCTCTGCTTGCAAGAAGTCATTATGTGTCACTGAAGCACAAATACGCACTTACCTTTCTTCTGCTTCAGCACTTTAAATGAACCCATTCCTAGCATGTCTTAAGAGCGCAGATAATTCCCTCTGCAGGGATTGTGACCGGGCTACACCATCCTGCGCCCCCAAGCAAACCAAGGTAGCGGGGCCACTGCACAATTTAAGGATGTTCTACTCAGAGATGAATTTTATCCTATTAAGACCAAGGAATACCTCAGAGATTCAATGATGCATAAACTTTTTATGGGCTGCCAGCGTACAATTGAATTTTATCTGAATTGACTACTGTGCAAACATCCCCGAATCCAAACCTAATGACTGTGAAAGGTATTAACCTCTATCAGTACCGTACATGACACCTCAGCAGCCTCTGTGTTTACAGTTTGTAGTGAGTGCTTCATTAAGATTTCTGTGTAGGCCTGCCATTGCTGCAACACAGCAGGGACAGATTAAGATAATATAAATTGTTTATAAATCACATTTAGGAATTAAAACAGTGGGCACAAAATAACGACCTTCAGGTCAGAGAAAATAAGATTTGAAGGCAATTATAGGACATTTGATATATCTGCCTTTTTTTTTTTTTTTTTTTTTTTTTGTGGCTTTATGACTTCAATTCAAAGCCAGGTGTTTTTGTATGTAGCTGTGATGGGGAAGCAATTGTAATCCATTGTTGAGGGACTGGAATAATAGTTTATCTTTCCCTTTTCCCTTAACTGTTTTCTCTGAGGTGACACCACTTGCTTGGTTTCCCTGTGCTCCACAACATACAAAATCAGGCTTCCTCCCTCCATCCCAATCTAGTGAAGGTCCTAAACTTCAAACCTTCCTCAGCCTAGCTGGAAGGTACATCCTGCCTGGATGGTACAAAAAAAAACTGTTTGAATGTCCTCCTCCTGTTTCAGAATAGCAGAGAGTGTTACCTGCATAAAAACTATGCTTTGCTCATAGCTTTTGGCCATCGTGACTACCAAGGCACTGATGGTCACTATTATTGAAATGCTTTAAGCATCTGTGTCCTGCAAATTTCAGATTGCTCTGCATGGCCAGACTTGCTCAGATGGCTAGGACGTCACATTTTGGAAGTGCTCAAGTGACACAGGATTTTGTCAAATTTCCATTTTCCCTTAGTTTCGATGGATTTGAAGTGGCTCAAGTGCCATTTTTGGGAAAACAGGAAAACAAAAAGAACAATAACAAAAATTCCCAAGCCTTTGGATACTCAAAGCCTTTTCTCTTCATGTCTTAGTCAAAAGCCTTGTGGATGTGCGTGTAACAAGCACAGCAAAACACACAGACATACTGGAGAAGAGCAGTGAACAGTGTCATGTAACAGCCAACAGCTAAAATGCCTGGCTGTATAAACCAGGTGTAAGTCCTAACACAGAGTAATAGCAGGAATGTACATTATTTCTTCTGTAGTTGTTGCATATGTAACAGTACAAAACCAGCATTTTCTTATGAGAGGAGTAATTATAATGTATCTTCTAAAACTCAAAGCATGAGCCCCATATGGATAGCGTGGCCAAGACACACAGCTTTATTCCTGTGGTGGTTTTACCGTGCTGGGCAGCTGAACACCACAACCACTCTCTCACTCCCCCTCCTCAGATGAGGAGGGGAAGAAGTAAAGGAAAGAACAACTCACGGGTTGAGATAAGGATAGTTTAATTAAAGGGAAAAATATATCTATATATTAAGGAAATATTATTAATTAACAATTCAACTAAAGGGAAAAAGGGCAAGGGGAAAGGGAGGGGGAAAGGGAACAGCAAAACAAAACAAGTAAAGGCTATGTGGAAGTGCAGAGGAAATAAATTATTCTCTACTTCCCACAAATGAGCGGTGCCTGACCACGTCCTTGAAGCAGGGCCTCAACACACGTAGCCGGTGTTCGCGAGGAGGACAGACGTTTTGGCAACGAAAGCCCACCCCTCCCCTCTTCCTCCTTCTTCCACCTTTTATTGCTGAGTGTGACATCATATGGTATGGAATATCTCTTTGGTTGGTTTAGGTCAGCTGCCCTGGTGATGTTTCTTTCTCACTTTTTTGCCCACCCCCCAGGAGGGTTAGAGAAAGTCCTGATATTGTGCCAGCACTTCTCAGCAGCAGACACAACACTGGTGTGATAACACTGCTGTTCTAGCTACAAGTGCAGAGCGTGGCACTGTACGGGCTGCTGCAGGGAAAGTTAACATCCCAGCCAGACCCAGTACAATTCCCCCTACTAGAGTTTGACAGTTTCATAGCAACTGAGGAAGGTGCTTCCATGGCAGGAATCATGCAAAGGATTAACTTCAAATACTGGCTGTATTTAGTGTCTTGACTTGCATTAGAAACTTTTAGGGTGTCACAGAAACGCTAAAAATAACAGGTCTCCCTTTTTCACTCAGTTTTTGAAAGAGAAATGTGGCTAACCTCGGCCATAGCTGATGCCACGTACTGCATGTATTCTGTGCACATTCTCAGCTCTGGTGAGAATAATGTCATCAACTGTTAGGTCTGCATACTAAGAATGA
The DNA here is from genome assembly GCA_011076525.1 of Nettapus auritus. NCBI lineage: Eukaryota > Metazoa > Chordata > Aves > Anseriformes > Anatidae > Nettapus > Nettapus auritus. The sequence continues at coordinate 22,590,264 of CM021767.1, forward strand.
CAGGTATTATTCAAGGTAAACTTCAAGAATTCAAGGTAAACTTTCAAGAATTTCATGCTGGTGCTGATGCATCTAGCATTAAGAACTATGACATGAAAAAGAGAATAAAAGAGGGGAGAACATAAAACCAAGACCTACTAATAAAATACACTAATGAAGATAAATATTCCATGAGAGTCGATCAGTTAGCCAGTCTTAAGACACCCTATAGTTGGTAAGTGTCTGGCTTTTGCATTATTAATTATTTAGCTGAGAAGGAACCAAATAATTCAGGAACCAAATAATTCAGGAGGCCAAGAATGGTTATTTTTTTGTCAATCTTATTCTTCTCTCCAGTAAGTTAACTCTGTTGTAGGGAAAACGCAGAGCTCTAACAGGGTTTAAATGCAACATAAATGTTTATTGGAATTTTCAGTGTCCCTTGGAGAGAAACAAAACCAATATTTTTGGCATTCCAGTGAGTGACATAAAATGAAACCAGACACCAAGCACAAGTGGTACATGCAAAAATGTGCTCTAAGATGCTGAGAAATGGATAAGCAGATTGTTTGCATCTGGGATGTGTCTTGGGAAAGCCTTAATCAAATGATCCCAGATTTGCATCGAACACTCACCCTCTGTCTCTGGTAGCCTCTGCATTTTCTGGCCTGTTTAACTCCGCACATTCAGGTTGTGGTGGCAGATAAGGAGCAAGAGTGCAGCAGGCAGCAGCTCTAGCACATGGTATGACAGCATTTGGTTCTCTGCATGGTAATGCAGAACGGGGCTGTCATCTTCTGCTCTTTCACTTTCTGATCCTTTTCTGCCTCTGCTTGGTGGGATCATACAGAAGATAAGAGTTCCAGATATTTACCACTGTACCTACACATGGGCCACACGTGTCAGTGGTTCCTACGAAATAGAGAGCTGCCCCTCATGAGCTTGTCTGATGTTGCTCTTTTCACAGAGGTTATAGAAGTCAATACATACTGGATAAGCACTTGAATGGAGATGACAAGAGACATGAAGAAAACAACCAAGTCACTTTAACACAACCTACACCCAGTGAGCTCTGTCTTGTTTCCATAATAGAGGCTATGGGAGGCACATCCCATAACTGCTGCACGTTGCTGCAATTCAATTTAATACCGCTCCTGTCCCTCACTTACTTTGGTGAACACAAACAGCTATTGCAAATGTCAGGTCCAATTTGCTTTCATCCAGAATGGTGTTTATTTTATTAAATGAGTTTGCCTACATCTTTCCTAGTTCTAATATGCTTTTTTTTTTTTTTTTTTTTTTTTTTTTTTTTTTTTTTGAGATCAAATACAAATGACCAGGGTTTCAAAAGACAGCGGAGATGAAAGGGAAGCTGTTCCCTGATGCTCCACTAGGATGTTTCAGCCATGGCACTTGGAGATTTCCCAGAAAGGAGGATGTGGCTGTGTTGAAGGCAGAGCGCAAGCAGCTGGACTGAGCCTGCTGTGAGGTGGCCCAAACTGGCAAACCAGTTTAATGGCAACAAATTGCAACCATTTGCACTAGATTTAGTATCATAAGATGTGTCTAAGAAAGCATAGACCATAATTTCTTCCTAAGACAGGAAAATATTGATCTATTACAAACCAATCTATGTCTGGTTTGGTTAATTGCAGCATAGTCAGGGGGTGCGTTAAGGCATTATTTCAGTGCTATATGGCATGGGAATCTTTCCTTCTTTACAGTTTTGAAGTGCTTCAGAGGAATGTTTCTAGAGAGTTTCTAAAAAAGCAGTACTCCTCCTTGTCCCCCACCCGTCTTTCCTTTTTTTCCCCTTTCTTTCCTTCTCCCTCTTCCTTCTGTGTATGTGTGTGCATGCACATTGTTGAAGAATGGTTCACCTGCCCATGTGTTTGGAAGGCTTTCAAAAACCACTTTTCAAAAATCACTTAGGATTGATTTTGCCTCTTGGTTTAAGAAAAAATAGAAAAATCAGAAAGCTCATCCTGACAGTAAATGATACGGTAGAACATGGTATTTAGAAAGCTGGGTTTGAAACACTTCAGAAATACACATGAAAACATATATTAGTAATTCTGAAGCTATAAGTAAAAGCATTTTTTCCTGTAGTACAGACTAATTTTTAGAGTCTGCAAGGAACTTTTTTTTTTTTTTTTTTTTTTTTTTTTTTTTTTTTTTGTGGTCTGAAAATGAATGTGTGGAAAGTCATTTGAAATCTTCCCATAGAAATGCCTATTCAATGAAAATAGACATCCATATAAAATAAAAGGAATCTATATATTCTGTGCCAAATGTTTTGATCTTGTCTTACTGAAGATGGGTGCACAGTGTAATTATCTGCTTTTCAGGATTTGTACAATTCTGTATTCACAGAAGAAAGTCTTATCCTTGAATCTTTCTCAGCCTTTTCTCAGTCTGGAACCTCTGGAGAACCAGCTTTGATTACCTGGGAAGAGCAGACATAGAGCTAGCTATAGAAACATTCATCCTCATCCTCTGCTACAAAGCTGTTCTGGTGTGTATGATTTTGCTTGTTGTCTAGACTTACTGCTATTTTATTAACAGAGATCCTTTTGTTTTGGAAGCAGTCTTGAAGCCTCTTGCCACAACTACATTGGTGTATTTTCTTGTCTGGTTATGTAGATAAATTGGTCCCAGAGTCTACTCTTACAACACAATTGACCACTTTTCTTGCAACAGCCCCTTTCTTCCTGCTCAGATGAGTGTGTTTTTCACATTCATTCACATTCCTCTCAAGCATGCTTGTCCTGATGCTTACAGAGAAGAAAGCAAGAAGAATGCTCTCTCTGGGTATAGCTCAGAGATCCTTCAAGTTAGAAAATGTAGCAGCTTTCAGCTTAAAAATCCCTGACGTGTGCTCTCACTCTTTTCTTTGTCTTTATTCTGTATCCAGACATAGCTCCAGATATTAGGAATTGACTGCCTGGATGTACAGAAGAGGCTAATTAATCAAAACACTCTCTAAATAAGTCTGTAAACTTTTAACTAATAACCTGAAGCAAAACCTGTACTAGCAATGTTACCAGCCCTGTGTTTCTATTATGCTTGACAGTGCATCTCATTAAACATCAGGAAAACCCCTGAAATATTTCAATAGAGCTGTTTATAGCAACATATAATTGCATATTAAACTGTTGATAGTCTAGTTGATAAAGCAGTTATTCACGTATGACTGTAGAAGCCACTGGTAAATTTATGGAAAAACACCTGTAAGCATCAACATGGTGCTAAACTCTAATAAAAGGGGAAGGAAGCTGGAAGCTGATAAGAGAGGTAGTGACTCGGGGAAGAAAGGTAGTTCAAGCAAGAGTAAGCAAAGAGCACTCAGTCGTGAAGGAAGAACCTAAACATTTTCAGAAAGTCTAATGCAAATATTAAAACTGTGGATGAAAGCTTTAAATAACACAGCTGGAACATAAGTAGTACTAAGAATACCACAGATCTGGCATCAGTTAGAGGGATTAATCTTTATATAGCTAGATGTATTAACCCCTATATTTATGTAAGGATGAAATCTTGTGATTGAAAGTCTCCAGTGTGTTATGTGTAAGAGTCTATGTTTTTTCTTCTGTGGGTTTTACCACGGCTGTGACAAAAATTAAAACACTGTAAACTTAAACAAGAAGGGTGAATAGGCATTCAGGGGTGAAACAGGGTAAGTTAATTCTTCCCCAAAGTGCTGAGCTGTCAAGTAATGGGTTGATTTTGGTAGTTGCAGGGGGAAGGAGCATGGTGTCAGTGTGGGAAATGTTAGTGTTTGTGTAGGTGAATGAAGTACCGTGGTGGTTAGAGCCAAAAACAGCACAGGGAAAAGTTCTGGCACTTCCTTTTCTCACCCAGCTCTCAGTCTGCCCTTCCTCACCTGATGCTTTCTGCTTGAATCTCTTGAGAGCAGAGGCCACCAATCATTCCAAATTATAGTGTATTTTGTGAAATAGAGGCCTGCTCTATATAACAGACATTTTAACTACTACTATTAGCAAAAGAGATCTTTACCACTGTCTCCAAGAAATAGCCCCTTCTTCACTAAAGGAAAAGATTTCTGAAGGTTCGCTTGGCAACAAGTTGTATGTAAGTAATGGGCTAGCTAAGGTTCAGATGTGCTGGGCTGCTCTCCACCACGGAGAAGGGGAAAGCTTAGAGTTTACAAACCAGGAGAAGGAAGCCAGCATGGAGGTTTTCTTTCCTACTTGAAAGGTTAAGAGGAGGACTTTGACATGCACTCGATTTGTTACAGAGACACAAGAGGGACAAGAAAAGGTAGGTAGATTAGTTAAACGTACTTAGGAAGAAAAGCGTGGTAAGAGTTTCCCCTTTATTGTGAAAAATAGCTAATTAGAGAGTGGGCCAGCATGAAATGGATTAGAATTTGAAAAGCTTCTTGCACATGGAGGAGGAATCCAGACAGCTCTCCTAGTCAAAAAAGCCCAAGCACTAACTGTATCCAATGGCAATTTGTGACCAAAGCAGTGAGCCTGTCCTGTCTCAATGGGAGGAAAGCTTATTGGGGAGATCTCCAGTTTAATTTGAGGAACAAAACAATCCATGAAGCCTAAGATTAGGATACTCCTGCAAGAGTTTTCTAGTATGTCTTTGGATAAACTTTTGCTGTTGATGGTCTGTGCATGAGCAGTCTTGCAGAACGAGTAAAAGGTCAACATCTACTTGAACACAGAGAATTGGTGTTGAAGAAAAACATCTGATATTGATGTCATACTCAGTTTGCTGCATGTGGATTTCTTTTTCCGTGCTATTTTCAATGAGGGTCATTGACAACCCTCTTTTAAGGTGTTCATCCATTTTCTGTATTGCAAAATGGGATTTGTTTGTCCTTTAGTTCTCTGAGTATTAGGAAAATATCTATCTCAGCTCATTATATAGGTTTCTTATATAGGTGATGAAAACACTAAGGCTGCTCCAGCAAGTGATTCAGTCCATGCTAATACTATTTTAACCTCCAGGTATGTCTAGGCACTAACTGTAAGAGAGCATAGACTCCTTTTAGAGAAGTAGTATTTGGTGAGCTGAACACCACATGCAGTATGCTCCTGTAGCACTCTTGTAATTTTATGTATTTAGTGAGCCCTGACTGTCCCAAAGTATGGAAATGTAGTGATCGATTGGAAATCACTTGTCCACTCTTGAAGCAGAGGGGGGCTGGAAAACCCAAACTTAGCAACGACCTGCATTGCATTTTGCATAAGCTAAAAATAGTATTTTCTCTTTTTGTTAATTTCAGATAAGTGAGTAGTCTTCACTCCCCTCCTTTATTGTTTTTCTCACATTTTCAAACAGTTGGTACCCAGGGTTTCTTTTAGGGCAGAAAGTGTGTGAGATTAAAGGCATTTTTTTTTTTTAATTTTTTAATTTTTTTTATTTTCACAAACCTAAGACTGTAGAATGAAGCTTGAACATGTAATTAGCTCAGCAAATACTACTACAGTTGTTGGGAAGTCTTCTCTGATGTATCCTTATCTTTATGTGTTTAGCACGTTTTCAGAAATGGTTACCTAACAGTAGGTATTTGTAATCTGGCTTCCAAGGCTGCTGTGCAGCCTTCTGTGAGTAATTTCGCAGAGCGGTGTTACTTGAAGTCTAGAAATGAAGCTAGATAAGGCTCCATCCCTTTCTGAGAGTCAGCTTCCTCTGACATTGGTTGGACTTGCAGTCAGGATAACTGTTCTGAAGAAATGGCTCCTCTTTTTGTTCTTCTCTCATTATCTTAATCTTCCTGCTGTCAAAACTTCCTTGTCTGAAACCTTCTTCTCTCCTTTGTGCTGTTTCAGATACTTAATTTTTCTTATTACTCTGTCAGAGGGATTTTGCATCCTTCAAGCCTCAGCTCTTACAAGAAAACATGGCTGGGCTGGTTTCTTATGGCTTCAGGAAAATCTGCTGGTGCAATCTGCTTCCACTTGAATGGAAACTGTCAAAATTTAATTGCTCTTTTTTGTCCCTGAGCTAAGACACAACCCTGACAACAGAACACTGGGAGTCACATGTAGTTTGGTCTTTATGGTACGGCAACCCCACTACATCAGCAAGAACTAAGCTGTGCATAGTCAGATTCTCCAGATTGTCAAAAAGGACATATTTAAAGTATTTTCCTTCTTTCCTTAGCAACCTTAAGAATCACAGATTTACAAACAGTGCTTTCTTCAATCAAGTGAAAAAAATATATGTCAGCAAATGATATAATTGTCATTTGTAATGAACCAGGTTATATAACTATCATGAGGAATATGGTATTGTACTTGTCATCCCCATTACTGTTACAGTGTCAAATGAAACTTTAAAAAACCATTACTGATTCTTTTGCAAGCTGAAGGATCCTTGATTTATAAGCTCTATATGTAAAAAGAGTCACTGAGAATTTCATACCAGTGAAAAAATGTAATAACCAAGGTTTCTTGGTTTTATTTGTTCAGCGGGATATTTTTTAATGGAAAGTCTAGAGCTCTTACTTGAAACAATGTGCTGTCAAAGTACTGAGGTTCAACTGTTACCTTTACACGTGCTGACAATATTACAGTAGTGTACACTTATGCTACCTGTACGGCAGAGTGTCTTTTAAACAGAAATATTCAAAAATTTCTGTGAGCATCATGTCTAAAAATCTTGTCAGAGACATACCTAGGCATTTAAATTTGTGTGTGTTAGCCCTTTTGTGAAGTATCTGAAGGAGCAAAACCTGAGATATTAATGAAATATTAACTATTTTAAGGTTTAATTAGTTATTCAATATTTTTAATCATATGTTTATGTCAGAAAGAAACTTAATTCTGAGCAGTGGAGTAGTGAATGTTGACTTGGTCCCAAATGGACAGAAGAAGAGATAATAGCAAAAGTGTAGTAATAGAAATTGGTGTATTTTGACATGAGCTAACAGAATAAATGAGTGTTTTTGCAGGCGATAATTAGACAGGAATTTTAACCAAAGAATTATCTGTTTTTCTAAACTAGTGCTTTATATCGGTTTTATTTGTTGCATTTCAAAGAACATTACATATCAGGTATTCAAGAGAGCACAAATACAAGATGGCATTGTCCTCATATCTTATATGATTATATTTTTACCATGTATGTTGGCCCATGGACATAAAGCACCTTACAAGTGAAATCCATACTTTCCCTGCTCAACAACTTTACATCTAGCATATTTTGGATGGAAACATGGGTTTTGAACAATTTATTATTAAAGAAGAGTCTGGGATATTTGGCTTTGAAAATCTCTAGATGACACAAATTCTTAAATTCCTGTCAGAGAACTGTACAGTTTTTAACCAGGAAGAGGAAAAAATCAGTGTAGATACCTGGCACTGCTATATTTGTTTCGTATATTTCACCTCTGAAGCTTATAGGGCAAATTTTCTGGTGGACTCTATATTGCACAACACACAGTGGTAAGAAATGCCTGTGATGGATCACCAAGCAATGTAGCTCAATTTCTCTCTCAGAATGAAAAAAGGTGATATCTGAACTACACAATGTAAACCCAAGATTTTGCCACCCAGAATATTCCAACCTGAAATGAGGCTAAAGATAACATCAAAATTACAAAAGTTTTTCTTACATACTTATGAAGACAGTCTTGATTTTAAAAATGATTTCAAAATACTTCAGATTTATGCTGAGGCTTTGTATTCTTTAATTACACATTAGTCAGAATTTAATAGCATTTCCAAATCAAATAATTACAAATAAACTGAGATGTCAGACAATTGATTTGACAAATGATTTGTCAATTTATCTTTTTATCTTCCTGTCCCCACTTCTTCCACTATTCCTACCTTCCCCTTTTCACACATATTTTAAGTTTTAATAAATCTGTCTTTTTTCAGTTAGAAATAATTTCTTAAACAAGAATCCTTGTAAAGATACATTGTAACCATCAGCTATGATGTTAGCACACATTAATTAACACTTACTGATATTTACGCACAGTCTGCTACCTGATAGGGAATGCTTGACGTTAGCATCACAAAATGCTCACCTTTTATTTCCAAATAATATGTTTTTGTTTGTTTGTTTGTTTGTTTTTTTTTGTTTGTTTGTTTGTTTTTTTTTTTTTTGAACATCAGTGGCTATTAAGTACATTTTGAAAGGCTTCAAATTCTTGCGTAGAGATGTGATAATAAGTTTTGGTCTTGCATCTCAAATTCTTCCATTCTTCCCTGAGTTTAATGGATTTTCTTTCTGCAGAAAGGATTCAAATCATTAAGGACATATGTAGGAAAAATAATCCTGTAGCTGATGCTGAACCGAAGGTGGTTGTCAAAATTACTCATGCTAATAGGAAAACACAGACCCAGTGAAGCAAAAGGTAGAACATATTAACTTCATTTTTGGGGTTGGAAAATGAACTCAACAAATGCCAGTAGATGTGCATAAACAAGGTTGCAATTTTTCTCTTGCTTTAGAATTCTCATTTGTTGCATCAGTTTCCACTTATATTTCTAACAGTCAATTTGCCTGAATTGCCATTGTACTCCCTCAAAATTCTACTGGCAGATCCTCAAGTAGGGTAAAGAGAGGTATACTTTTGTGCGTGTATTTCTGACGAGGCACAGTTATCCTGAATTAGTCCTGCACACGCCTGTGGAAACAAACTTAAACTATAGTGGTACAAGCACGAGGAGAATCAAATGCTGCAACTGAGGAACCTGGATTTCAGGTGGATTTCAGAACAGAATATTAATCCTGACTACCTTTGTTTTAGTTCCACGTGACTTTTTTTGGTTGTTGTTGTTTTGTTTATTTGTTTTGTTTTGTTTTCAAACTCTTGAGGAGAAGTGACCTCTTCAGGAAGTATCTACAAGCTCTTTGGCACCTAAGTCCTTCCTCAGGTATTGAATCTACAGGTAGTTCATACTTTGCAAGTAACAACATGGAAGAGTGTCTGAGACTTGTTTTTGCTCAGAAATATCTAATTCTAAATGCACTTCTGGCCATGCATTCATCTTGTTTAACTAACTTTAGTTGAGTATTCACTTAAGAGATTAGATTAGGAACCCAGTCATTGTGGGCTCTCTCTGTAGTCACTGGAAAGAGATGGACTTTGCTGGGCATTCCCAGAAGTGGTGTTTGTGGGCTGGAGGTGCAATTGTGAAGTGTGAATAACTCAGCCAACAGGTAGGTAGCTGTTCAGTGGACCTCAACACTTCATATGGCACCAGAGTAATGTCACCCCAGAAAACATGCACCCTCCCTTGCTTTAGAGTTGGGCATGCTTCAAGGTACTTGGGTATACAATTCCTTTGTCTTTTAATTTTTGGGAAACTTAGTTTAAAACTGTTTACAATTCACTTCTGAGTTAAAAGAAAATAGTACTAAATATATATAGATCATCTCAATGTAACAGTAAGAAAGACTATTTATTTACTAAGGAAAAACAGAGGTGCAAACCTGGGTGTTGAACATTAAAAGCTTGGTGGAAGTTAAGGTTAGAGGAGAGTGGGAGGAATTTTAGCTAACATGATGACTGCTAATCCATGTAAAGCTCCTAGCGGTGGAGAGAGATTTGTTTCCTTCTGTTCTTTTCTTATACCTATCGATCGCTTGCTAAATCTATTGAAATACTGATTTAATTCTGTCATACTTACAATACTGACATAGTGCCAAAATACAGACAGTGTAAATACACCTGCAGGTATGGGTAATTCCATTTACTGTGGTCTATTTTGTACATATCTTTTCAGGTAGAGGCTGCCGTCAGTTTCTACGAATGCTGAGACATGCAAAGAAATGTGTGGTCCTGAAATTCCCCAGGTCAATAATTAGGTCTGGGTCTCGGTGGGTCAGGCATGTGGGTGCCTATAACCGTGCTGCTCAGCATTGGCAGGGTGGCAGGCAGCCTGGCTTCTCCTCTGACAGCCCAGCACTGCATGGCACGAGCTCCTGCACAGCGCCCCAAGCAGTTCTCCTTACTCCTTCCAGACCTTCTCAATGAGTACAGCTCACTGGAAGGACAGAGAGGAGAGGCAGAAAATCATCCTAATTAAAGAGATTTTGGATACTTGTTCTGATTACTGAAACAGTGGGAGAGAGCCCCCTCCTCTCAAAAAATATTCAAGGAATGGGTAGATAGATGCCTGATTTCAATGGGCATTTTGTGTTGGAGGATAGTTTTGACACCGATTACATCTTGTTCTCCTATTGCAGTTCACGTCTTTGAGCAGTGGAAGTGCAGGAAAGTGAGGATGTTCAGGTGTTGCCAGCCCCCCAGCTCCCAAACAGTCCAGGCTGAAACACAGATGCTCTTTGCTTTATTTTTGGGGGTGAAGTATTATTGCTTGGCTGTCAGTAGTCATAGTAACACTGCATTCCCATGGCTGCTGAATGCTTGGTGCTGAAGGTTTCTTTAGTTCTGGCAATATGTTTTTCTGTTTGTTTATTTTTCTTGTCAAAATTTGTTCCCCTGAGACTTTAAATATCATTTGACAAGTTAGCCTATAATTTAACGTGTCAAAAACTGGAGGTGCTTCCACAGTTTAGGTACTTTGTATTTGTTGGTGCCTCACAGTTTAACTTACTCTGCCAAATTGTTTTAATACCCTAAATTTAGGACAGGCTTCTCAGCTGGTGTTGATGGGCAAAGCTTCAGTAGGGCTCCTAGGGCATGTCTGCACAGATGGGTGCAGACAGCTGTGAGCTTCTCTGTCCATGCCACGAGCCAGCCAAAAGCAAACCAGTTCTGCTCTGGAAGTTGCAGAGCTGCATTAGTGAGATACTGTGCCCAAGCATTTATCTAGCACCTCTTTGGCAGAGTTTCCAGGTCTGAGCTGGCTCGTCTGTCCTGTCTGGAAGGTGAACACTCCTGTTCATGCCTGGCTCCATCCTTCATTTGAAAAGGCATATTCTTGGCTGCTGCTCAGACCTTAGCTCCTGCTACATTTTTGTTCCAGCACCTTCAATGAGTTTCACTTACATCTGTTCAGATACTGTGTTATTATTATTATTTTTTTTTCTGGTGCCTGAGATTTTTTTTTTTTTTTCCTTCTTTCAATTATTTTCCTTGCTGGCCAGATTGCGTGTGTCCCCCAGCACACCCCTGAAAGCAGTTTACATCCTGTGAGCCCCTGGCAATCACTGATGTGCCTCCCCATTCGGGTGGAGTACAGTCGTGTGTGCATAAAGGGGCCAAATCCTGGTCCCTGCAGAATGTGTGACTGAAGTAGATGCTGAAAAGTCTTAGCAGGAGAAAGGTGCCACCTGTGCCCTCTGTAACGCAGTGGGCACAATGTTTATATGGCATCTTCCGTGGGAGGCTTTGTGAGGTGCCACCAGCCCATGTGCCTGGAAAACTGACAGGAGAGGGGATGTAGGTAAGCTGGCTGGGATGTTGTGCCAGGAGGTGGTGCCACTCCTGACATCTTTCACTCGGTGGGGGCTGGTAGGTATGGATCTGGCTTTCTGTTTTGGGTGGTCTGAAGACACTGTCTAAAAGAAGTGGCTATGTAGGTAACCACTGCAAGAAAGATTTCAAATACACAAATCAGTTTGCGGTGCAAGATTTTGATTTTATCCTGTGAAGACACAGGCACCTGTGATGGGGACAGGCAGTTTACGCAGAGAAAGAAAATTGCACACCGAGGGGAAGAAAGAATTGTATATGTGTGTGTATGTATGTGTGTGTGGGGATGATTTACATGGTTAAGTTAATGGAAATGGCTGTGTCTGGAGATAAGGTGATAGATAAATCAAAGTCCAACAAAGTTTAATAACCAACATATAAGGAAAATATTAAAACAGCGGTGATGAAGAAAGAGTGTACAGCAAAACCATATCAAAGTAGTTAAGGAAAGAAGATTTGGCACGGTTTCCAGATTTTATCATTTTATTACATTTCTAAGGTAGGCAGTGCTCTCAGACTCTCTTGGGGCAGCATCCTCAGCTGCAGGGAGAAAACAGTGCTGTTGGCATCACAACTACATGAGGAAGAGGACCAGTCTTCACTGTCTGTAAAAGGAAAAGGAAAAAAAAATCCTCATTAGTATTTTGCCATACAGTGTATGTACTCCTAACTGAGAGAGCTTTGCCATGCAGGTGTTGTGCATTTAGAAGAGGTTTGTGACTTTAGCGTAAAAGAATTCCACCCAAAGCTGCATTGGGAATCGCCTCTGCACCTCCCTGACTGTGTGAGTCTGTCTCCTGCTGCCTTGCAGTTCCTTCCTCCTCTGAATCTGAGGATGTTGATTCTATTTTTTTATTTCTAAAAACTGATTCGGATCTCTAGAAGGGATGGGATTTTGAAAATCCATATTTAGTGTTTTTTCTGGTTTCACAGCAAATTTGGATTCTCAACATGCATGTAAGGAATGTTAGTGGAGAAAGTGGCAAGCCCAGTAAATTAAATTGGACTACCAATAAATTCAAGTGGACTCTTTTTTTTTTTTTTTTTTTTTTCTGGCTTTTGTTTACCGACTAACTTTCAACCTGCTGAAAATGAAATGAGAAAGAAAAGAAACAGATTTCAGCTTGGTCTCAGTCTCTGCATTAATTGCAGTTAAGAAGACTGCAAAGCAGAAAAATATATATATATATATATTCCCTTTCAATACAGGGGCTTCCTCCCTTTGAAAAAAATAACTGAGCAATCATTTTTAACTGAGGACACAGCTTGGAAATGTAATTTGGAAACAAACAAGATAAAAAAAAAAGGCATGTCAGTGCAACTCTATTGAGTGCAGTAGCATTATTTGTGCTAGAATATGATCCAATTTACTTTTTATGTTGAGTGTGATTAAAAATGATGGCATTACATTTATGATCACTTTTTACTTACAGTTGCAGTGACAAAAGAGAAACAAAAAAGCCTCACGTAATATGCATGTGACAGGAGCATCTCTATTCATAGTCTTCTCCCGTTTTCCACATCTTTGTGTGCCTGCCATCTGCTGTTGTGCTTTCTCTAATTTTGACGGTAAGGTCCCCGGGATATCAATCTGACTTTTAATACCTTCCCTCAAAAGTATGGTTGGTAGTTATAATAATGATAGATGATTAGAAGAAATAGAACATTGACAAAAACTTTCTTGACAAAAACTTTCTTCCCAGTTATCTGATATTTATAGTTTGATTAGGTAGGTGGGTGCAAAGCTTCAGTTGAGAGATTTTCCACTTCCAGTGCAACTTGTGGATACGCAGGACTTTTGGGACCTCTCACAGAGGTATGTTGACACGCTCACATGACTATAATACCCACAGCTGAAGGTATTGAGTGCTGCACAGCAGAAAATGCTGCTGAGGGAAACAAAGAAAATAACATTCATTGCTGATAGAATTTGGTGCTGCTGCTGCTGTTTTTGCTATTACAGTTCCAGATGTTCAAAATGAAGCTGTTGACTGTCAGCTCTGGGGAAATATACAAAGGAGAAAAGAGCAGCTAACTATATAACTCCCACCGAGAGTCAGCGTGTGTGAGAATGTAGAATACCATAGCATTACCTAAGAGCAGGAAAGAAAAAGCCCAAACTACTTTCTGGGCTCCTGACTTCTGAATTGTTGCAGCGGGGTGTAAAAGAATGACACAAATTAAGATCTGTTTAAGAGATGAGGATCACATATAGGCACTTATCTCCAGCTGGCTTCAGGAGGAGTTGTACATGCCATATATAACAGCAGACTGTGGACCATCCAAATAGAAGAGGACAGAATGGGGGATCCTGCAGGATATTTAGTCTTGGCTAACAGGAAGCAGTACTTTAAATGATGTCCTTGCAATTCAGCATCATGTTCTTGAGGACAGAACTGATGTGAATCTAAGGTTTGTTGGGAATCAGTGTTGCAAGGTAAAGAAAACCAGGCAGACAGGCACTTTAAAAAACACTTATTTTCCCCTGTTAACATTGGTTTCTATTTGTTTCCATATAAACTCGAAAATTTCATTGTTTTTCTTTGCATTGTTCATATCGTAAGAAAAAGGAAGCAGGCACTGTCATCAGGTTTGATTTATACAAAGAAACAGGTCCCCCAGATGAGCATCAGACCTAGTGAAGTGTGTCCTTTGTGATATAACCATCCACCCTTCTCCTTTCTTCAGCAGGCTGTCTTTCTGATTCCTCAGGATGTTTGATTTAAATCATCAGGCTGTACAAGCACTGAGCATTTGGACTGTGATGTTTTGATACCAGTTTATTATGGGCATTGCAACAGCATATCAGTGCAGGAGGCAAAACACTCAGCTGTACCTTTACCTCAAGTGGGTTTGATAGAGAGCTGCAGTGCCAAGGAAAGCTGAAGTAATATTATGGCCTAAAAAGAAAGAAAGCCCATTTTGTCATATTGTACAGCTTTATGAACTTAGCAATATTTTACGAGAATGCTGTTCAGACATCTTTTTACCAGGTGGACTCTTTATCACATATCTGAAGTTATCTGTACCCTGCAGTCCTTGATCTCAACAATTCTGTAAAAGCCTTTTGCATCTGTCCTCTACTAGTCTCCTTCAACAATTGTCTGCAGGCTTTTTGTTTTGTGCCAGCTGGTTTGCTGCAATTTTTCAGGCTGACAGGCTTTGTGCATGTTCAGAAAGATTTGCTCCCAAATATGAAGTAGCCAAGTCTGTATTTACTGAACTTGTGCATGAAAAAATGGTTCACTTAACCACACAAAATTGCAAGCAAGCATTTGCTTTCACAACTATGTCCTTTTGTGGCTTTTTCTCATATGCTCATTAAGCACTCCAAAGTGCCTAGGAATAGAAAAAGGGGCTTAAGATGCTTTAAGAAAAAAAAGAATGTTCTTGTTTTGTTGCTATTCATTTGTACTTGTTAGTACGTAGAGATCTCATTCAGTCCCACTGGAACCGCTACCATGCAAACATGTCATAATAGACAACCCTTGTCCCAGAGATTTGCCAGGCTAAAGAAATCATGGGCAGCAGCCCAGAGAAAGGGACAGCAGAGGAATGGAATCATTTGGCTGAAGGCTCCTAGGGTTTACTGTGATCTGGAGAAGAGGGAAATGTGTGCCTGTGCCATGTTTCTGTATAAAGCTGTAAGACTGTCCCATTGTTTTCTGCAGAGCTGCATTCCCTTGCTCTCATTAACTAGTCACCAGTGGGGGACATCTGTCACGGAAATTAATTTGAGTTATATATGTACCTCTTATCACTTAATTTTATTATTTTATGTTTAATTTCCTCCAGGGACTAATATTGTAAAAAGTAGTTGTTAAGTCCTAGGCTGCCTGGTTTGCCAGGTTTCTCCATGGGGAACCTTTTTCATTTCTGCAAAAGATGTTTGTGTTGGTAAATTTTTGACTGAGTCAAATAAGGGCACATTTTCCACCGTGCTAGAACTAGACTCTGGCTGTAAAGCCACATGCTTTATCAGAAGCAACTGCATCACAGTGCAGGAAATGCCTTTCAACATGGGGACGTACAGTTCTCCGCCATCTGTCAGGCTGCAGAGGGCTGCTATCTCCCATGAAACCCACCAACACTTGGAAATGTATCGCAGGATGGAGTGAGGAGAAAGAAAAAAACAATTATTTCCTCCTTATTTCTTGTTATTGCAAGGGTGCTTTTTCCTTTGGCTCTCTGATTTCCAGGAAGCATAGGAAACATGATGGCAAGCTTTGGACAGCCATGCAAAATATTTGCATTTGAGCTTGCATGTGTGTGCATGCATACTTAAGTGTGTATTTCAGTATGTGTTAGAAGTGGCTGTAGGGAGGAATTTCTTTGCCCCTACTCAAAGGTTTCTGAAACTCCAGGCACAACAAGATACTTCTGTACTCACTTTAATGGAATTTGTGTGTTTTGGTGTATCCCTAGAAGGATAAGATTAAAAGACACTATGCTCTTGATAGTGGAGGATGGGTCCCCTTATTGATACTAAAATACTGCATTATCTTGAAGACCCAGAATGTCAGAAACACAAAGAGATCAAATTATCTTTGATATGAAGGGGAATATTTGAAGTATCATTGGTCTAATCTGTTAAGGATGCTCAGTCACCTGTTGATATTGTTTCTCACTCTACAAATCAAGGGTAGCAGGCAACACAGCTATTGAAGATACCGTTGCCTATCACTTGGCAAGCACAAAATCACTGAACAAATGTACAGATACCTCCCCCCAAAACAAACAAACAAACAAACAAACAAAAAACACAGACTTGTGATGAGCTCAGACAGTGGAATAGAGGAAGATGGCTGGATTACAGGGCTTTCTGGGACCCACAGATAACAGACATGCTTACATTACATCAGCACTTCTGGTACTCAGCAGTTCTACTCTGTTCGATTCTTACTAAGAAAAATGCTCCTCTGTAACAGGCACAGACTATATTAGCCTTGTTATAAGCTCTGAAAAAATAAAGCAGACAAAAAAAATGTTGTTTGCACATATGTTTGTAATGCTGTGCAAATCCAGTGGCAAACTGTTATATCTTCCATCCTCTTTAAAGTTAAAAGAAGTTAAAATGAAATAACTTTAAAAGTTTTTTTTTTTTTTTTTTATTATTATCTTTTAAGTGTGAGAAGATGTCAGATGACTGCATGACTGCACTCATTTCTGTATCTTACCTAAACCAGTTGTGACTGAGATGCCATATTACATTTGGCAAATAAAACTTACTTAGGTGTCCTTATTCTTGGAGGAACATGGGAATTGTTGCATTAAATGCATCTAGTGAAATATTATTCTAATCAGTGTCAATAAGTGAAATAACATAAAAGATAACCATTCTGAGGTAACTGCTTTTTTTGATTTTGTGACAAATTTAAAAGAAAAAAAAATGATTTCTTTTTGAGGTTTATCTGCAAAAGTTATCCAAGAAAATGTGGTGTTTTTTTATCACATTCAAACAAGGCAGCATTCTGAAAATAGGAGAATGAAATTCTTTAATTGTTCTCAAAAGTGATTTTTTTTTCTTTCCACTTGGAAAAAACCTATTGCACTTGAATTTGCGAGTATCAGTTCACATCAACTGATCAGTTCAAGTCATATAAGGTATGGACTTTATGAATAAGTTATTTGCATGAAAAGATTTGCTAAAACATGAAGAAAGCAATCCCCAACAATCTCACCCCTAACCTTGTGCTTGTGGCTAGCTTCTGACCTGAGCCACGACAATATTAGTTTTATTTAGTTTTTCTATCACTTGTCTCTAGGACAAAACGGTCTTTTTTTTTTCCATTTTTTTTTGTTATTTTTTTTTCTGACTAAAGGTGGAAATAATCATTTTATTTTGCATGTAGAATGTTTTATATAGTTCTCCTAGATTTGCAGACATAATGATGTCTTGTGGCAATATGTTTCCTAGATTAGTATTGTAGCATGAAAAAAATTATGTCTGTTTAGTAGATTTTATTCTTTCTGTAAGCATTGCTTTAGAGATTTAAAAAATGTTATTGGATTTACCTATAAACTTAACGAGTTTGGTTCTTGTGGCACCATCTGTGAAAGTATATTCATTATTTATACATAGACAATAGAGCTAAAAATGATAACTGTGAAGTGTTGACAAAAGCAAACAATTGCTCTCTATATATTTGTACTTTCCCAGACAAATGAGAGCATATTAATAAGTTTCTACTTAATCTCAGTGTACTGTATGTATGTGTATAAGTATTCTGTGAGCCTTGCACAGGAGCTGTTGCATCAATCATTAGAACAAATTCCTTTCCCTGGATAAATTCATTTACACCTTATTTCAGTGATATTACAGGATCATTCCACACATGAGAGTAGTTACTTGCAGTCAGAAATGATTAGTGGCTCTCTGGTTTCTTAAGTAAAGGTCAGCTGCATTTTATTTTTGAAAGCAAAGGCCAACCATTCTCTCTCATGTTCCCTTGCATTTGTCAAAAAGTGTTATCTAGCACAAGGAAAGCTTTGACTTTTCCTGCTTGCTGGTCCTGTCAGGCACAGGGAGGACTGCTACCAGGTCTCACTGGATCAGGCAAGTAGCTCCATGCCTTTTCTTTTGGAGCACCTAATCAGGAGGAAGAACATTTGAAATCAAGCCTGAGTAGCTGGGGACTTTGTCTGTTGGCCCACGGGCAGGACACAGATAAAAGAGCAACACAACTGGAGGGCAGTGATGCTGACAGAGGGACCAGCTGCTGGAGCAGAATTACATTTAGGGTGAGAAATTAGGCTCAGCAGAAGATTAGTAATTTGCCTCAGAGACAGCAGAGGAGAAAAATGGCATCAGAGCTTTTGCTTGGCAACTCTGGGGTCTGGGAAGAGGAATCTCAAAACCTGCCACATGTGGGGCCACATGCGTGGCTAAGCGGGATAAAAGCCCTTGGACATGGCCCTGGGGTGGCAGCAGTGTCCCCGTGGCTGGCTGTGCTCCCTGGGACTTGCTGGTGCTGACTGATCACGCTGTCACAGCCCTGACGTGCTGGAGCAGAGGGAGGCCCGCCGGGAAAAATTTTAATGGTGCCTGTCATCAAAGAAAAATGTTGTGTGTCTCACTTCAGCGGCCGCGCTGACACCCTCAATATGGCGCCTGAACTCATCCTGTCTGGGATCGCGGCAGGCTTCATCTTGTTGGCCTAATCTTTTCTTAGGCTTCGCGTCGCTCCTGTCGACTGGGTGCATCTCTTCTGCACAAATAAAAGCAGCGAAGGCACTCAGCTGCTTGGAGAGATGAGGCCTAACAGCTTGAGACTGGTCCAGCAAGGTACCAACGTCACAAATATTTAGGGTTCAAGTAAATATAATCTTGCTTGCAGGATGAGAGGGCTAAGGAATGAAGTGTTTACTTTACGTAGAGGGTTTTGCTGTTGCTGGTATGTTTTTGTTAAGGTACATTTTCCCCGTTTGTAGTTTTCCTGTCTGCACAGAGCAGTTTGGTGTGGGTTTGAAGCTGTGGGCTGTGGGGGTGCCCTGGCAGAAGAGCTGGTGGGGCTCAGCTGCAGGCAGGCTGGTGCTGTAGCGGGGCTGCATCCGGCCCTGAGGGGACATGGTGGCGCTTAACAGGCAGGGCCCAGCTGGCAAAAGTGTTCACGGAGGACTAATGGGGGACTCAGCAGCCACAGCTCGCACAGGAGTCAACTGGTAGAGAGCTGAAATGGCAGCATGGACTATTTTGACATGGGTCCTTCTTCCTTCGCTTGGCCCTGGAAGCATGGGCTAAGGAGGGAGTGGAGTAGGTGGTGGTAGAGACCTTGTGACAGGCACCTCTGGAGGGCTAGGCAACAGTTTTATACAATGCTCCTCTCCTGTGCCCCACCATGCTGCGCAGGCCCTGCTGCAGCACTTCCACAGCCAGCCTGAGGTATTTCGATCACCTGCAGGGCAGGAGACCAGAAGGGAAAGGAGCTCTTCAGAAATATGGCAAAACCTTCCTTGTCTGAGGAAAGGAGGATGTTAGGGAAATACAGGGAAACGTGCAGCTTCCTGTTGTACGGTTGCAGGTGGAGGAAGCCATGACTAGGCCTCTTGTTTCATCTTGTGAGGGGTGTCGCTTGCAGATTTGGGTCTATTGGACCCTTCTGGGTAAGAGGAGGAAGCAGGTGTAGGTCCTATTGAAAATAAACCAAGTCACAGTAGCAAGAAAGATTAGCAGTGAGTAATTAAATAATTGTAGTTCTTTGCCACCATGATAAGGGAATATTTATCATTATTGTGAAAAATAAGGTCTTCATAAAAGAAAAAGTGCTGTGGTTGTTATCAGGATTGTTTCATTTAAACTCTTCCTCTTCTTCATGACAGTGACACTTATAAAATGTTTCTGTGCTCTATTAATTTATGAGTAACTGTCATTACATCATTGTAAACTGCAGTTTACTTTCATTTTGCCAAAGACTCTGTGAAAAAATATATATTTTTTCTGTAGTATGTAGGCACTGGGAAGTCTGTCATTCCCCAGTGAAACTGAATAACTAGCTAATGAGGAAAACTCTTCATAAGGACAAAGATGCATTTTCATACCATGAAGTGCTTTGGTTGCAGAGAGAAAAGTGTCCCAGTGTTTTCCTTCTTAAAAATTTCCCACAAGCAAAATGAGGAGCAAACTAAAAAATTTGGAGACTAAACAGTGGAAGCAAGCCTGTAAACTTGGCCTTCAAGTTAAAAAAAAAAAGTTTTTTAAAAAAAAGTAAAAAAAAAAAAAGTAAAAAAAAAAAAAGTAAAGCTTTATGCTGCTTTTTAAAAACTTGATTCTATATTTACCACCATTCCCTTCCAAATGAGATTTTTTAGCATGATACAGACTGCGATAGCATGTTTCCTTCAACTTTTTAAAGTCTTGATGTTAAAACATAGCACAAGTGTATCAGGGGATCTATCTTACTGTCAGTTTTTCAGAGTAGCTCCATTTTGAAGTCAGTGGGGATATCTGTCTAACAAGGAGTGGCATACAATGGCCTAGGGCTACTAAGTTGCTTATTTGATATATGTTATAGGAAATATGTTCTGATTATTGCTCTCTTTCTCTTTTTGCTAAGTGCCTTACTACCAGGGATACTATCCATTAACTTCTTCTAGTTAATGGTTTCCCCATGAATTTATTTCCTCTGCTAGAGATATATCAGTTGAGAAGAAGGGAATGTGGTCTGACAACTGTCCCTCTTGTAGACCAGCTGGTACTTCTTCAGCAACTGCAGAAATCCAAAAAGAAGGGACAAGACTCCATAAAGAGGTAGCTTATCACACTTGTGATGCTGGGCCAGATGTTCAGGGAGTTATATTAGTGTTGCATGACTGATTTTGAAAGAAATCAGATTACTTACTGTGTCTAAGTTCTTTGATCTTTGTAGACACTTCTGAGTTGGTGATGTGTTATTTGTTAAGGCTGATAGCAAAGCAGCGAGAATGGCTGCCAGCCTGAGGCCTTCCAGGGAAGTCCTGGAAGACCGAATCTGCTTATGTAATATAACTACTTTTAGCCCCAGCAAAATGGCCCATGTGAGCATCCATGTTCTGCTTTTCCTGGTAGTTTTGTCAAACATGTCACTGGGTTTTGAATTACAGCTTGAGTAGTAGGAGGATGAAGATGATCCTTAATATTTTTGCCAACTTCAGGAAATGGGTGTAGATTCAAGATCTAATTCCTGCTAACGTATTAGCCAACACGTATTAGCCAAAGGTGCACATTCTTCCTAGTGAAGGCCAGAGGAGATGGAAGAGAGTTTACTAAAGTTATTCAGTAAATTCTAGTCCAAGAAACCCTGGGATGAAAATTTATGGAACCCAGAAATATTTTCAGGTAAAGTGACACAGTGCAAATTTCCCCTGTTCTTGCCCTTTCCAAAGCATCAATTTTTATAAGCACTGTTTAAAAAAGGCAAATTCAGTCTCACCATTCTGATATCCTGAAGAGATCCACTTCTTCTACTGCAATTGTTAATCTTTTCCTCTTGGCTTAGCATACCACAACTAAATAGTGTCAGCTAAGGTGGGGTTGTTATTTCTATAATACCAGTTTTGTGCAGGTACTGGGTCTTTTTGAGTGAAATGAGTAAGAGAATTGGAGATGAAAACTGATACATGTGATCTCACTTCACACAGGTAGGTCTGACACAGAGGCAAGAGCCTGACATAAAGACAAGAGAAAAGGAAAGACAAGGATCAATTTTCAAAGTATATTTGATTCTCCTATTCTAATAGACGTGGTTATGGAGAGAGGGTCAGCCTTGCAGTTCTGTACCAGAAGTGGATCTGAATTGTCTTCAGACTGAGGCGTAGCCAGACATAGCTTTGTTAGATGCAGTCCTGAAAACAACTGCATATGCTCACCTTGCTGGAGACTGCAGGTATGAAAGGTGCTTGAACCCCAAAGGATTGGTTTGTGCAGCATGTCTTGCTTTGAGCTAGTTGCAAAAACTACAAATTGCATTTTTTTTTTTTTTGGTAGAACATGATAATTTTTGAGGTGCTGTCAGGTTTAAAAGATAATTCTGATCAAAACACCTGTGAACAGGACAGCTTAAAATACTTTGTATCCTGAGTCACCACTTAAGGTGCAGACAGTTCCAGTCACTGCTGTGATTGATGTCAAGTAGGGGTGTTGCCCTTGCCTCTTTCCAATGGAAGGGCAGTCTCGTCCTTTGCTATAAAAGCTTGTATTTTTCTTAAAAGAAAGTACATTTTGAATTTTGCTCTGATTCAGGACACACACCCTGCCTTATTCCTATGTCGCTCTCTGCTCTTGCCATTTTCAGTGAAATATATTATTTGCTTTTGGACGAGGTGTGGCTGGTCACAGAATTCATTGGAGGTTCACATAGCTTACGTTGCATGAAAACTGGATTGGCAGACTTCATA
The DNA here is from genome assembly GCA_011076525.1 of Nettapus auritus. NCBI lineage: Eukaryota > Metazoa > Chordata > Aves > Anseriformes > Anatidae > Nettapus > Nettapus auritus. Next base: position 22,612,489 of record CM021767.1, read on the forward strand.
AGTTCTCCCTGACACCTGAATGACTGCTTGCTCTCATTTTTTTTTCCCCCACACTGATCAACATAACTAGACAACACCTTTCATGTGAGTTCATTCTTGTGACCACCAGTGCAGTCTCATGTTTCTGTTTCTTTATTAATCTGTTAAGTGTCAGTTCATATTTAGTTGTTTCAGCTCCTTTTGACAATAATATATATATATATATTTCTTAGTCATCTTTTCAGTGTCAGTAACAACAGGATTTCCATCTTGCATTGGGCTTCTATGTGCTATTACATTCAAGTAGTAAAGAGGATCTGTTCTCTTTGCCCTTGACACTTATTTAACAAAGATGCACAAGAAGTAACCGAGGCCAGCTGTTTTTCTGATGTAAATAGGCAGAGCTTTATTGCCACCAGCAGAGTTATGCCCAGCTTTACAATCTCATGGCATACCATAAATGTTGTGTCCTCTGTACTAATATATTTGAAAGCATTTTCCTGCATTCTAATCCTTGATGTAGGAAGATAATGTTTCCAAGTGTTACCCTCTAAGCAGCTAATCATTTGCTCAGCTCCCCACACATTTGTTTTCAACCTCTTCTTCTTGAGTGATAAAGATTTTAGTTTTGAAGATAAGGTTTTTTTCTACTATGGTGTATGTGGGGAAAACAGCTTTTAAAAAACTCTAAGCGGACTGGGACCTACAGATGTTTCTCTATATAAAAATATCAGATGAGGAAGGATAATTATGAGTGCAAACTTGAGTAACTCATTTAATGGACTAAAAATATGAAAGTAGTCTCTTGATTTGGCATTAAGTTGAGATTAGTTAAAAAATAAAAGCAGCTGCTTTGCCATCATAAACAAAGAATTCAGCACTTTCCCTTATCCTCTTGCCAAGCTGCTGCTTAGTCTTATCTTTTAATTAAACCTGAACTTTAAAATAAATGTGTGTAGTGTGCCAGTTTATTAAATGAAATATCAATAGGCACACAGTGTACTTGGCAATTAGCATTCTCTATAGAGGTTTCTGGCTTTTTTTTTTCCATCTTATGGAAAAGAGACATTAAAGAGCCCAGTTTCATTGCAACTCAGAATTTAAAGTCATTGATTAGAAAGAAAAAGAAATGAAAGTCTTGTCCTGAAATATTATTTAGTTTCCACTAACTTTATTTTCTACTACAAACCACACCCAGCCACTTTAATTTTGTGTTACAGAGACACACTACTCACAGGCAATGAAAAACAAAATAACAATCTGTACTTCTGATCAATCCTCAATAAGCACCTCAGGATGAAACCCTAACTACAGTGAAGCTAATAGGACCTTCACCATTCTCTGAAAGCCAATTTTCATACAGATGGGACTAAACAAATTCACAAATCAGACCCTTAATTACTATGCAAGCACATGGGTTTGATCTTGATTTAGTCACCCATTCAGAGAATAGAAACAAAACTCTGTGAGCTAAATGACCGAGCCTACTGTACCAGAACACAATCCAAAGTCCTGACTGTCAAAGAGTGCAATTTCTGAATAAAATGAATAGAATCTACATCATTCGGGCAGATTCCAACCCAGCAAAGCACTTGAATTAAGAAATTTTAAATTAAGAAGTGGTGATGGGATCACTGATATTCCTAAATTTAAATGTATACTTTGTTGGGTTATACCTCAAGTACTTATAAATCATAAACAAATTAATAAACAGTCAGGATTATCCCCCCAAGTAGCTGGTTGGCCAAAGAATGACCTCGCTATTCTAAAAATGAATTTGAATCGGTGTCCTGCCACCTATGTTAGCTATACAAAAAGGATGTATTCAGAATTTCAGTGACATAAAATGCTTTCCCCACCTCAAAAATGCTAATAGAGGCCATCCTTCTTACTCAAATATACATGATGACTGTGCTTTCATTTCTGTTCAGCACAGCATGACATTGCAATTTAGTGCACATTAATAATCCAGCGCAGTTGTAATGCTATAGCACCTTATAACCCAGAGTAAACATAGTGTATTGATCTAATGCCGAACCATGTGGTAAGCAATGAGGCTAAAACAAGCATCTAAGAAGGAATTCATGGAGGAAGCAAACAAGACTGGTTCGAGTGCCTCTGCGCAAACATTAGGGAGCTGGTTAATTGGCAAAATGAATTGGAATTAATTATGCATGAATCTTGTAGCAAGTACAGAAGCACTCAACTCATTGAGAAATCATAGCTTGGAAAAGGGATGTCATCCTGACTGCATTGTATCTTGAATGTGTGTATGCCCACAGTTTGAAAGATCTCAAGGTCCATAGCTAGCTTTACAGAGTATGCTGCTGTTAGCAGAAATGTCTGGGATTTCTGAGTTAATGATGCTTTTCAGGAACCCTTGGGAATTGGTGAAGTCCCTGACAGATGGGCAAGGACAATGCATTATTTTTCAAAAAGAAAGATGTGTAAGATTCAAAACATGAGATCCATAGGAAGATTTAGAAACAAATAACTGATCGATCTGCATTTAAAAAAATAATCATGGGATGATAAAAGGATTAAAAAAATGTCATTGTAAGTTTGTCAGAAAAAGATTGTGTCAAACCTGTTTAGTTTCTTTCCTTCTGAGGTTGACTAGCTGAATATCTAGCAGAACAGGAAGCAGAAAAAGTGAGATACTTGAATTTTGGTACAGCCTTTTTACACGGTTCAACATGATGTTCTCATAAGCAAGTTAAAGAAATGTGGTCTAGATGTAATCACTGTAAAGAGGATGGACAGCTGAATGAAAAATTTCCCATTTTGCTTCATATAAAGTTCTGGGCCTCACTTGGGATACCACTTTTTGAAGGGGCAGATAAACAGTACAATAGCCTAGCAAGAATGATAAAAATTCAGAAAGAAAAGTTAAAGAAAAATCTAAAAGATTCAGTACATAGGAGGATGTTGCACTGAGTTTGCATCACTAAATAATGATGGAAAAGCAAAACACACTATGAATTCACATCAAATCAAATTTAATTTGGATATTAAGAAATTTTCCAAAATGTTATGGAGAATGACGTACTGGGATGAGTTATGGGGTTATGTTCAGAGATTCAGAATCACAGAATAATTCAGGTGGGAAGGGACGTTAGGAGCCTTTTTGTTCCAACTCCCCTCTCAAATCAGATCCAACCGGAAACCTCCTGTTGCCCAGGTTGCCCAGGACCATGCCCAGAGAGGTTCTAATTATCTCTAGGATGGAGACGCTGCAGCCTCTCTGGAAACCTGAAGTTTAGGTGGTGCTATACACACAGTGAAATTTTGTTTTCCACATATCTTTTATTTATTTTTTTTTCTTTCTTCTCTCTCTCTCTCTTTTTTAAATTTTCTTTTCTTTCTTTCTTTTTTTTTAAGACATCTCCAAGGTCTAGTTCTGTCTTTCCAATAGAACATCATTAGGTATCTGGACTGGGGAACTTCCACCATTACAAGTATTGTGAACATGTTTGATAAACATCTTCTGGAAAGTGCTGGAATTTCCCTCAGTACAGGAATTTAATGAGGTGAGAATAAGTCCTTTATCATTCCGTATTTCTGTGAGTTTCTGCCTTTCTATAATTATTTTGAATATGTAGAAACATACCATTTACAGAATTATGTTATCAGCTGAGTAACAGGAAGCTCTGTATCAAGGCGACAAGAATGCATTTCACTGGTTTTGACCACTTTCTTATGGTTATATATTTGGAGCCCAAATCTTTCAGGTGATTTTTTTTTTTTTTTTTTTTTTTTTTTTTTTTTCCCCATAAATTATCAAGATGCAGTCATGGCAAGGGAAGGGTTTGTGGTCTAGTTTTATCTGGAGTGGAGGTGTTTTTAATGAATTCCTTTTACACTGAGGAAAAAAAGAAATGTGTCCCCTTTTATTTCCAGGAAACAGATTGAAGAATTCAGGCTCCACATGCTACACGTGACTTATATAGAGGCTATTACAAGGTGTAGTTAGATTGAGTTCCTTTATTTTTGGCCAACTTTAGCCAAATAAAGTTAAGCTTTGTTTTTGGAATATGAATGTTGGAAACTACATAGCATTGGTTATATTATATACAGTGTTTATGAAAGGAAGAATATTTTAGAAATATGTTATCTTTCAAGCAGGTTTTCTTAGGGATGAACTGTGTCAGAAAGCTTGGGAGATGATATAGAAGAAAACATTGCAATTTAAAATTACCAGAACAACCTTTAAAAACCACACAGTTTAGAGAAGGCTTAAAATAAAATTAAATAATCGAAAAGGCTGAATAATCTGTAATTGTAGGTTTAGAAAAGATTTGAGATGAAAATTTAAACAATCGAATATTTAAGATGGAGGGGAAACAAAACAATAAGAAGTAGTATGTAAGCTCTGTAGATGCTCGCAGAAAAAAAATTAAACTTAAAGAAAGAATCTGGGCACTATGAAATAAGAAAGAAAAGTGATAATGAGAAAGCAAATGAAGATTCCAAGTGGTGAAAGGAAGTTATAATCAGCTGTATGTGTTTATTTTCAATAAAAATGTCTAATGAGGACATAGAAATCAAGTGAGAGTTCTGCTGGAAGCAAGAAAATAACTATCAACAAGAATTAGATGAGGAGGAGCAAAGGGTAAAAAAAAAGTGATGTTTAATGAGAATGTTAGAAAACAAATGAAAAACGTCAGGTTCATACAATATACATGGAGAACATGAAAATGATGAGTAGAAGTCTGAAATTCCAGAAGTGATATTTTTAAAATTCATGGGACCCAAGAGAGTCACTTAACGCTCTGGGAAAAGTAGATTTGATAGCTCCATAAAAGGAGAGCTGGAAAATATTGCGTAACTGCTGTAATGGTGATCATTCTTTAAAATATTCAAACAGGAAAAAAAAGAGGACGTTGAAAATGTATTGTGTAGTATTCAACATATGTATATATAAAGGTGACATGAAAATCATGTTTCATAAAGCACTTGTTTGTTCATAAAGTGGTTGTTTCAATCATATGGTTGTTCACCAATCATATATTACTCTATCCTTCCATAAAGTTTGTGCATATCTTCAATGTTATTGATAGGTCAGACAGAATAGTCAGTAGAGATGTTGCTTTTGGTCATAGGAATTTAGTTGAGGAATTATTGCCTTCTTAAGACAGCCCTGCTGGCTTACTTCTTGCCAAATCACTCACCAGTTTTATTATTCAAGAACGTCCATCCTATCCTTGAAGCATCTTTCTTTGCTATTTACTGGTGAACTATGATAGCGGTACCTTTCCAGGACATCAAAGGCAACGTGTTAAGTTGACATATCATGATGTGAATGTCTTTAATAACCCTGAAGTACTTTGTCTAAAAGCCAGAGCATGAAGGTCTGATGAAATATTGAGGAAAGAAGTAAATGTCTTGTAGACACAATTAGGATATTACACAGCACTTACAATATCATTTTCTATCTGTTCTTTTCTACTCAAACTGTCCTGCTTAATTTTTTTGTAGTAAAGAAATCTGCTCAGTCCCTTTTTCAAGATAACATTTCGGAATACAACCTTTACCATGATTATGCTGAAATGAGTTTGTAGTTCAAGGAAATGTATTATCTTTCTGTTCCAGGGTTGGATTACCTTTCTTGGGAAATGAGCAAATAGCTGCAAATGTAAAGTCTGTTAATCATGATAATATATACATTGAACAGCTTGCCAGGATTACATTTATTATTTTGCTCTGCAGCCACAGTAGGTATCTCCTTTAGCTTTCCTTCACAGATTTTTAACTTCCTCAGCCAGCTTCAAAATAAAAGTTGTAACTTATTCCTATAAACAGTGACACGTCTGAAGTACTGAGAAGACACTCATGATCTGTTGTATGAGAAATGAGGAAGCAGAAAATATTTTGTCATGTTTGACAGCATAGTCCCACAATATCCCTGCAAGCATTTGGGTCTTCTGCTCGTAAGATGGGCACACTGCATAAAATACAGGCTTTTTTTTTTTTTTTTTTTTTTTTTTTAATATCACAGTCTTTATGTCCACCTTCATCCTGAACTTCACAGTTAGTTCTTGAAGACTTGAGCTAAAATGTAGAGTGTTTTAAATGCTACTCCTTGCACTCCTTGTTGTTCAAAACATGCCAGTAGGAGAAGGTAGGAATAGCAGCAGCCAGTCACTCTCTAGCTCTAATACTCAGCCTGCAGCAAATTTAATTTTGGTTGTCCCCTATGCCTGATTATCTGTCTTTCCTCTTGTTGATATTGTTACAATTAAATATTAATTGGATCAGAAAATATTCCCAGAAGCAATCAAAATTAATGGTTAAAGCACCCATGAGCAAAATGGTTAAAGCATTAATGGTTAAAGCATTGATGGCTAAAGCACCCATAAGCAAAAATTTCAGTTTGGGTCATGCTATATATTTGGAATTAGGAATTGAATGGAGCCAAAACTAAAGCTGAATTCACTATGGTAATGCACTCTTGTGCTTATTTTTTCTGTCTATATCCTCTCTCTATCACTCTCCTGGTAGTTATTGAGACAGGGCATGTATAAGGAGAACAGCTTCAGCAGGGGCGAGAGGGGAGCTTGTTCCCTTACAGCCTGCTGGCTAGAAAACTATTATGGTAGGTGTTAGTCCAAATCCATTGTTGTGGTGTTGGGTTTTTTGGTTGGTCTTGTGTTGTTCTGAATTTCTTTATGTGCCTATGGAGCCCATGTACAATCTTCACATCCACAACAAGCCAGTTACACTGGAAGCATGCAGCAAGCATAGCTGGGAAATGTCTATGAAGGGCTTGAAATAGGGGTATAAACCAACAGACAATGAATTACTTCCTTGTCAAACAGCAATATACACTATTGGTCCTGGCACTCAGCAGTGTTGTCCAAGAAAGGGAAGAAGAAAATAAGCATAGTCGTCTTTAAAAGGAGAAGGATGATTATTTACATATGCAAAACAAAACACAGTGACACGAATAACATGAGTTGCTTTATTTCTGGTGATAGCTTTATCATCTTTATGAAATCTTGTTCTCTGTTCTCTGTATCACGTTCTCTGTCACACCAGGAGATACAGTCCAAACCTGGCGCTTGTGCTCATGCAGTTAGCATTGCCAGCTAGAAGCCACAAGTCAGGTGTGTCTTCCCTGTTCTTGAAGCAATTAAACAATTTGAACACACTGGGACTTCACACAGACTGCATAAATCTTGTATCTTGTACAGTCTGAAATAAAGAAATCATGCTGCTTGCAGATGTGACTTTTTGAACTCTCTCCTTTCTCTGGAGGTAACATTGAGAAAAACAAAGGTGTACAAATACAGGCCCATGTGGCAGGAGTAACTAGCTTCTTGGTAGTACTTTAATACATTCACCAAAACACGATCTCTAACGTAGGCCAAGAACAAAACCCAAGTCTGTGTAAAACTCTTAGAGCTGGGTGAGCCAAAGGAAAGCTGAATGCATGCAAAGCAATCTTGTTAGAGGACTTCTTTTTGTTAATAGTTTGAGTTTGCTAGGATTGAAAGCCTGAAGCGATAAATCAGCGTTAAAGTGGTTTTGTTGCATCTCACAATTTTTAAATAAGTTCAGATATGAAAGAGAGTGAAGAATTATTCCTCAAATAACAGGGTAGAAATGCTATAATCCTGGGGAGAAGTTGTGAGAAATCATTTCTTATCGTAAAAGGAAGGTCATTTTTAACAGATGTCAACAGTCCATGAGATTTAATTATTTATGAGATTTGTTTGGTGAACACTGTTGCTGAACTGTGTTTCTATATCACTTTCTGTTCTTCACGGGTTTTCAGCTACTTCAGTACTCTCCAAAATCCTGTTAATGTTGTTTCACATTCACATGCTTGCTTTCCTCCTTTTGCTGTCCCCAGAAGTACTCTCCAGGTTCTGGCTAACAGAGGCCTGAGAGACTAGAAGGGAGAGGACGGAGTGATGGCTTAAGGATTTGCATTTACCTGTGAATGCAAATTGCTGTGATTACAGTAGAGGTAAATGTCAAGGAAAGAAGTGCGGATCCACCCTCAGGTTAATGTGGTGTGCCCAGGAGTGTTAGTGTTAGCAGTGGGTTGATACAAATTCTTCTGTAGTAGGATGATCCTTGTTTTGTTGGGAAAAATGAAATCAATAATTGATCAGACCTGTAGGCTCATCACTGATTTTTTTTTTTCATTTTGCATTAAAGCAAATCAGTCGCCCTTTTATCATCACACTCCTTTCTGTTAAGTTTTACTGTACTGTTTTCCAAGAGGAAAAAGCAGTGTCCTAGCATGACGGGAACAGAAATCCTTAATCTACTATGCCATGTGCAAGTGGCTTCCTCAACAGAATAGCTCTCTCCTCCTGTGCCATTACAAGTGTCATCTGCCTGTGAGTGACCACGTAGAGCATTCACGTTAAAGAGAATCACAGTGATTCTGTATCGCTTACCCTGCCTCAAAGTCCACTGAATGTAATGGGAGACTTTCTGAAGACTTCAGTGTGATTTTGAACACATTTTTCTGGAATGGATGTATGTACGTGCTCATGAATATCCATTCCCTAAAGACATTCTGGCAGACATTTCCTTCAGACTCTAATACCAGAGAATCTTGGATGTGAATTTAAGTTCTTTACTCAGCCAAAAATTCATGAGGTCTCAGGGTTTTGTTCCTCCTATTTTCACAAATGTTGGTAGTTCTATCATGGGCTGCATACTGCAATTTACTGATTATATCAAAGGAACTGAAGTGCTAATCCCAGGTGAACCACTGACTGTGTAATGAGAGGTTTCTGAAGTCTTTCAAAGTTACTGAAACAGGTGTTGTGAAGGATAAGAACATCAGACTAAAGCAAGGAAAAATCATATCACAGAAGCTTTGCTTCAGCAGTCGTTTGTGCTGAACAGATTTCCTTGTGCCATCCAAGTTAGCATGTGGCTTCACATCATTTTTTTTTTTTTTTTTTAAAGTCAATCTCCTGCTCCAGCAAGGTACCAGGCTAACAAATCCAGAAAGTGAAAATACAGACTGAGCAATTACAATAGCAGTGGCAGAGCAGTTATCAGCAACTCTGTTGAAACTCCTAACCAGGGCACTAGCCCTGGTGTTTGCTTTTACAAAACAGACAAATATCTACTAGGAACTAGATGGAGGTCGTCCACACATTTTGTATGGGTCACTGAATAATGATCACAGAGTAGCAGCTTTCATTTTGAATCAGTAATGCAGAGGTGAAAAGATCCATATTTCATTATTAATGCCGCATGCACTCCAGGTCTTTGCTTTCATTTCTTCATCCTACCAGTTCTATGAACTTTTAAGAACCTGGGCACTTTTAGGACTGAACAGGCAGCCTTTTCTGATCTTCCAAAATGGACTTCAAACCTTAAAAATTGTCTGCTCACAGTAGCAAAAGTGATGCATCTGGAAGAAGATTTTTTTTTTTTTTATTATGTACAAAGAATACTTCCACAGGAACAAAGGAAACAAGTGTATAACAAAGAGAATAAGTATTATTCTTCGTTATACGATAGGAAACTATGCAGTAGTGAAAACAAGTAAATAAAACTGCTGTCAAAATCATCATCATAATAATAGAAATCCTCTTTCCAAACGTTTTATTATTATTATTATTATTATTATTATTATTATTATTATTCCAAGAGATACATAAAGTATTTTATTATTATCTAAATTTACCTTTCGTCTCCATTTTATGAAATAATAGGAAGGAAGGAAGGAAGGAATGGATGGCCATTTGAGAGCACAGTGATGGAATATGCCATTTACAAAATGCCAAGAATTGGATACTGTTGTGTGATATGCGCTCCAGAGTTCACTATGTGGCAGGTTAAATTCTCGAGTGACAATCCAGTGAACCAGAAATCGGGATCCAATAACTGAATTCTCATGTGGTCCTCATGAACTTTTAAAGATTGACGCTTAGACAGAAATATAAGCATCAAGTTATAACTGAGCAACAATGGGACCTTATTGTTGCCATTTTGTTATTAGGTTGAATTAGTTTTCAGTTCAGGAAACCCCACCTGTCCTTATATTGCCTTCAAATAATAACAGCATATGCATTCAGAACTCACTGTTGGAGCTATAAAGTGAGGCAATGTGCTTATCATAATTCATGGGATTTTTCCCAAGAGAATGTCTATCCAAAATTTAAGTTTCTCAGCAGGAAAATGGGAATAAAGTGTAATTCCTAGGATGCTATTTCTTGAACCTGAAACCATCTCCCTGTTGGCTGAAACCAGCTGCTGAACTTCACACATTTTTAACAGTTTCTTCTGAGGCAACTAGATCTTTCATGTTTGAGAGTCAAGCCTGGAGTCATACCTCTCTGTCTGACATTTAAATAGACTGTGAGACTAAATCTGTCTTCATTAAATCTGATTTTTGAATATCTTCCTGCCATAATGGTTAGCCAGATGTGCTGCTTCATCATATTTACTAACTAATGTTATAAAGCTAGCTGAATAGGATTGATTTTTCTAACAAGAATCTATTCCTGCTGTGCAAGGTACTTGGAGTCTTGCTTTATTAGGCCCATGTCATTGCTGCCTCTTGCAATGAGGTCCTCCAGGTGCTCAGAAGCCTTCAGAGCTGAGGCTCTAACGAGTTTCAAGGCTTCCCTAGAATTCTCCTGAGGGATGTTTTTTATGTCCATCAAGTCGTCAGGCAAAATGACTCTTGCTGCTTCCCCTGGGGTAATAGAGCTCTGCAGCTCCAAAGCTGTGTCTCTCAGGACCAACTGAGCCCATGGGCTTTCATGTAATGGCGAGGCAAAGATCACTCTGCCTTCAGTGTACTGGGTTTGCCTCAAAGTTTTGTGCTGGCCTCAGTTTGCTGCCAGAGTTCAATGAAAGCTTTTCAATGCTAGTCAATGCACATTTCCAGCCGGCTGCCCTGTGCTCAAAGGTCAGTGTGCATGCAGCAGTCCCTGGAGCATCTCAACAAGTTAACCTACTGCTGCTCTAACAAGCTTCCAGGGCCAGTGGAGTTGCATGTTTCTTGTTACAGACTCTTAATCCTCATCCAAAATCTGTTACATACATAAAATCTAGAGACTTGCTTCCATAATAAAACCAGAAAAAAAAAGCCTTTCCCTAAGGTCTTTCCTCAGAAGACTGAATACATCCCTTTATATTTTCGTAAATAAGTATGTACAATATTTGACTAGAGCAAATGAATGAATTTTATCTAATCTAATAACTGAGCCAGTGGCTCAAATATAAGGTTGTTTTGACCCACGGAGGTAAGAAGTTTCACTACAGCAATAACAATAAAAACAAAACAACAGTAACACCACCACAACAGAAAATAACACTGGTAATAACTTTTTCCTAAAAAATATTAAGGATCATAAATATATTTCTAACATTTTGTGCTCAATTTAATATTTAGTCTTACACAAAAACATAAATTTCCCTTGCTGGAATACACACCTTAGCAATATTCTTTACCAAGGCCACATGTTTGTTTTTCCACTCCGTGACATTTTTATTTGAAAGGTGGGTTTCTACTATTAGACTGTAAACACAGGCGAGCAATTTGTCTATCCCACACACCTCAGTAATCGGTCAGTGTGGGATCAGCACATGATTTTCTGGTTTGCAGAATCACCTGGAGGTATTATCAATCAAGCACGATCAGTCAATCATCAGGCAATACTTTCAAATTTTTAGGCAACCTCGCTTTGTTCCTGTCTTCCACCAGTGCTCACAGCAAAAAGCAGAGTCCATGAGGGCCTTTCTGCAGAATAAGCTGAAAGAAGAAATCTTTGCTTCTTCAAATCTTTTTAATCAGAGCAATACAGTGTTTTTATTAATACCTACTGACTTTCAAAGATGAAAAGCTTAGATTTTTTTTTTTATTTTTTTTTTAATTATTATTATTTTTGTCAATCTCTTATTAAAGCTTCAAGAACTTCTGAAAAAGCAACCTGGCTTACAAGTGACAAGTGTTCTTTTAAAATTTAAGAGAAGTTTGTTTAACTTGGAAACACACTCAGCAGAGCCAGGCTAGCTCCCCCAGAGAGTCTTGGCTGTTTTTCTCCTGCTCCTTTGCATTTTACAGCAGAATGACTGAAATTCTGCTCTGCCCAGGACTCCTGTTAATTTTATATACAACCTGGGTCCATTCTCCACGTCCCTGTTTTGCAGAGGGGTGACCGATGGGCCAGTCCCTGCACTGCACTTGACAGCACGTGTTTGTGACCACTGCTGGGCATGGAGGTTTGCCTCCTTTCCCCTCTCCAGGAGCTGGACACAAGCCTGAGGCTGCCCATGGCAGTGGCTATCATTGTAAAATAAATGATACATATGACACGAGGCAATATTTAGCCTTTCTTGGAATTTCACTGCCTCTTTTGGCTACTCTGATGTTTTTCCATAGACCTTCATTGTGCTTAGATTTCAGGCCTTTTGCTTTTTACTGTGTACAAGACTTGATAACGGTAGTCCTTTGTCGGGTCACATCCAGTGCTTTCCTCGGAACTGGGACAAAATGTTCACCAGGTGCCAAAATATGTTTGTTACTAGATGTGCTGGATGTCTGCAGGAGAGGAATAGGCAGAAGGGAAGGTACTGGCCTCTCCTGTTTTCCCATGCTGTGTATTGGTGCTGTTAGAGCATGGTGCTGGAGTGGTACCCAAGCTGTGGAGAGAAGGGGGACCACAGCCTGCCTGGAGCCTCCCGTGCCAGGGAGCCTCTCTGTGCCCCTCAGGGTAACGCAGGCTCCAGACACAGAGACAGCAGCGAGCCCATGCCTGGGGCAGCACCATCAAACACAGGCAGGGGGGAGGACAAAGTGAGGCACACTGACTGCAGCTGGCTAGGGTGCTTTCCTGCATGGATGCTGACCCAGGGCTCTCATTTCTATCTGTTGTCTAACCCCTTGTGGTCTCATGGCAAATGCATGCCCATCAGAGGGAATGCAGTCTGAAACCCTTAATTCCTGTCCCTCTCATTTCATGAATTCTGCACTCCTTGGATGCTCCTGTCAGCAACTAGGAGGGCTGAGAACAACCATCCTGTTTCCCCTTCCCTTTCTCCTTTCTCCTCCCCATTCTCCCTGCCCAGCTGCCGGTTGGGCCCTTTCCAAGGCATGAGGAGATGGGGATATGGTCAGCCCCCTCAGAGATGTGTTTCACACATATGTATGAGACATAAGTATGAAAACGGCACTCAAGGAGGCTTTGGAAAATCTCTTTAAACAGAAAAGGCTTCCAGTATATTGACACCGCTATTTTTTATCACAAAGGCTGGGTGAGTACTGAGTATATGGTAGGCCTTAAAGCATGGTACCAAGCCAGCTCCTTCTGGTTGGACTGAGAAGTTTGTTCTTAGATGACTTGCTGGAAATTTCACCCAAGCTCAGCAGTCTGAGGTGATAAATAGAGGAAGATGTTGGTCACGAGGGAGCTTTGGTGTGCTCTGAGCTCTGAACTGCGGAGCAAATTATATGAGAGAAGCTTAGACGTGTGTGATAGACCTAGAAAGAATAAGATAGGTTTCCAGTCAGGTTGTGGCAAGGGATGGGTACGAGTTTCAGAGAAGTAATGAGGTGGAAAGATATCTAAAACCAGGGAGAAGAGAGCTGAAGATTTCATCTATCTTCTTGGAAAATTCCCTATACCAGTGCTTGCAGACAGAAAAATCCAGCTTATAGCCAGATACTGTGAACTGTCTCGGGTGCACTCACCTTCCCAGGAGAGACTTCTGAGTAATGAAGTCGGAAAAATTTTATAGAAATCTGTTTCAGTTTTCACCACCTTCCTATCTGTTTTTTGAAAGCTATGTATACAAATAAGCATGTATGACTTGTGCAGTGCCTTCAAAACCAAAGGACCGTACATTTATTTTCAAACTGCATATAGAGTGACTTTTAACTACCACTTAAAAAACACAAACCGTGTCTGAAGTGTATTTTCAATGAAGATTTTCTGTATCCAAAAGAAATGCAGTCAGGATTGCTGTATGTAGTCAATGATCTGTGTATTTAAGGATGATAATACCCCATAAATCTGTTTTTGGCTACATACTGTTTGCATTATGTGCGATATCTAGAATTCACTGGCCAGTAGCAGGGGCTGTGAAACACAGTTATCGTGGCCTCAAGTTGGATCTAACTATTAATATATTTTTAGTGTCTCAAATTACATCCCTGCAGGGATGATGAGCATGACAGGGTCTGTGATGGTAACATTCCATCAACAAGTGAGGTACATGCCCTAAAGAGAAGAAAAAGCTTTGCACTTCCTGTCATGAGTGGAGAAATGATTTTACATGGACCAGTAAAGATAGCAACAGTTGCCATAGGGCTTACGGTAATTTATGCAGAAGATTCCCAGCTGCTTATGTTGGGCTGTCAGGTGGAAGACAGCACGTAAAAATACTTCTAGCTCAGCTTCTAAGAACAAAACTCCTGAAACTTTTCAGTCAATAATAAATGCTCAAATGCAGGAAAAGACAAGGTGACTGTTGCAATAGCAGAAAAAGCGCAGTAAAGGTAGTCGCTGAAATAGATAACTTGATTTTATCAGCTGTAGTCCGTGAAATAGATCACTTGATTGTATCAGCAAATTGAATACTGTTTTCTTCCAAGATTCACCATTAAGTAAAATAATATATCCTACTACTTCGGAAGCTTCATGCATTGTCAAAAATATGTCGGCTAGTTCAGCAGCAGGGAAAAAAAGTTACAACTGTTGTTCCTTGCTGCTGGTTACATTTATACACTGGATGGGAACTGCCTGGTGGCAGTTTTTATGTTCTTCAAAGATGATGAAGATAGGCATGATGGAGAGTCACTTTTGTTGTTTGAATAATACTTATATTTCTTCTATCATCTGCCTTATGGTACAGACTTAAAATTAGAATAGTCTATTTTTGTATGACCTGAAATTTATAAAATAATACATTCATTGAAGGGTCAGTTAAAATAATAATAATATCAACAATAATAATGAAAAACTGATTACAAATCCATCAATGTAATTCTTATATGTCTAAAAAGTTATCATGGCAAAACAGAAAAAGTGGAAATAGATTTCTCAGTGGTATACATCAGCTTTAATGATTTGACCTCATGTTTTTGCCTTAACTGAAGAAGATTACCTTTACCTGATTCAACCACTTTGTTTGAAAAATGTTGACTTTTCAGGAAATAGCAGGCATTTTCAATGATCGACAGTCTAGATATGGTGTTCCTCAGTAAGAATTATTGTTTACCAAAAGACTCAGTACAGCATCTGCGCTTGCTTCAGAAGCACTAATAGTCTAATGGTCTATCTTCAAATCTGAGTTCTTACAGTCCTTTTAAAACTCACAGAATTTATTAAGTCCTTTCCAACCTTGTAATGAGCAGTGGGAAAAATGTCTTCCTTGTCTAAACACGAGACAATTCGCCAAGCCTTCCAAGTATTGATTTTTTTAAAGATAAGCTTCAAATTAAAGTTTTTCTATTGTACACGTAAAGAGTTTTTAAAACAGATTTCAAAAGAAAGACTGCCACCTTTATCCTATTATGTTTGTGCAGTCTGTTCTTTGAGAAGATTCTCACCTTCCTTTGGGTGAATAAGTGTTGACAGTGTCAAAATCATTACAAAAGTGAGCCCTTAATGAGCTTAAAGCTGATTTTTTTTTTTTTTTTTTTTTTTTTTTTTTTCAGGACCTCGATGACATTTGCAGAGCCTACAGCATAGTGAAGACAGTGGCTTCTGGTCCTCTCTCTGAGGTGAAATAGCTTTGCAACTCAAAATAATCCTTTGTATGCTCAATTGAGATGGCAGTCCTTGAGATACTAGTAAACTGCTTGGTCAGAAGAGCTGACTTGCCTCCAAAGTTTATTCTGACCCCAGGTTCCTGGAAGAGGTCAGTAAGGGCTTTTCCATCTTTGCAGTGCACAGTAAGAAGCAGCTTCCATCTACACAGATACTACTGTGTGCATCCCAGACTCGCAATGTGCAGGAACTGGTCCACAGCTTAGCGCAGCATTTCACTGCACCACAGAGACAGAAAATTCGTAATGGTAAGCTTCATCTTCCCTGGTTTTCTACTGGTCAGTGTGTAACTGCCAATTGTTCATTACTCCTTTCTTCCTGAAGATTGATTAAATTTTACTTCAGTCATATGCAGCTGACTCTTGGGAAAGGGGATTTCTGCTTAAAAAAAGAGAGCAGAAACATTTCTTTTCAGTCTGTATTGTTTTAACCGTCTCCCAGAATTCTCCCCTGTATTTTTCAAAATCCCCATCTTTCTGTTCGGTGGTGGCATTTTGGATAGTGTTTTGGAAAACAACTGTAAAGCAGATTAAACAGAATCCCAGGCAAGAAAAGCTCAGACCTCTTCGGACCCACTCTGCCAAACAGAACAAATCCTGACATTCCCTGAACCCAACTGCTTTGTACCTCTCTGATGCACACACTTCGCATTCCAAAGGAGATGCATTGCATATTTATTTAAATAAGATTTTATTCTCTGTGAAATTAGGGAAGAAATGTTATCTAAGATGTTATCAAGTCACACACCTTCTTTCTTCCCTGGTTCAGTTTTGTCGTGCTCCAGCAGCAAAGGCAGATCTTTTGTGAGTTTTTTGGAGGGTCTCATAAATGCTTCTCTTTCCGTTTCTATCCCTGATTACCATTAATCGGAATAAAATCCTTGCCCCAGTGGCTACATCTGTGCTGCTAAGTAACACGATGCCAGTAACCATTTTGTTGTCTGTCAGGCCAAGTGACGCAAGCTATGTCCAAACTCCAAGGCACTTGACTTTGTGTCTCCTCAGGGCCCCATGTGGTTGCAAGGCAAAATTGTTATCTTGTTTGTTTCCTTTCAGTTTAAAGTGCTTGAAATAATGTGGGGATTATGTAGCATCCACTCAGAACAGTGTTTTTGTAGCAGGAACCTGAAATTATGCTGCATGCCTTTGGGTGTTGCATGGAGAAAGCTGGGGAGTCTGAGAATATAAGCCCAAATGGAGCGGCATAGGGATGGTGCTGTGCTGGGGTTTCACCCTGGTTAACACAGACAGTTTGGAGGGAGGTGGCAGCTGGCTGGGAGTCTTGCAGATGTTTTCAATAAACCTCTGCTTTGGTGATAAATCCTACCAGTTTTGTGGAAGCAAAAAAGACTAGTCATCATGTACTGAGCACAGACAAGTGATACGCTCAGATGCAATGATTTCAAAATCCCAGTCAATGCAAGGCACAGAGGGATGCCAAACAACTATGAGGAAGAAGTTTTAGGAATTGGAAGGTATAGATACTGGAAGATATCCTGGATGCATTTTTATTTTTTCCTGCAGCCTAATTAAAACACTCTGCCCTCGCAGATTCCAAGGGCTTAGAGGTGCATTTGTCCTTTCAACAAGTATCAGTGTTAGATGCAGTTGACTCATTCACTTCTGCCTTAGGCAAGGTTCAGCCTTTCTTAATAAACTGATGACTTTAATCTTCACTTTAGACTATCTCCAATCTGGGCTCTATGGTCATGATTCTGATGATTCTTCACGGATACTAGTCATATTTAAATTTAGTAGGTCACTTACTAAACTTAGTCAAAGATAGGGAGGAATCTACAACATTTGGACCGCCTCTGTACAACATGTTGGAATTCCTTTTTTTCTGTCTTCCTGAATTTGAAAATGTAATGTCACTCACTGTCTTTTTCCAGCCTTCCAAAAGTAAATTCTAACCTCCATGCAGCCTGGTTAATTTCAGTAGAGTTGCAAGGAGTTTTTACATAATTAATTTTGCTTGCTTTCCTCTCTTTGGCTGTTTAGTACTACAGAAAAATCTGACCCATAGCCCTCAGCTATAGGCTGGTTTGAAACAAACAAACAAAAAAAATGGAGAACACAACAAAAGGGAATGTCAGCCTGGAATGACACTAATTACATTCTTTTCACTGGACTCTATTTGCAGTCCTTTTAAACAACAACAAAAGGTTCTGTATTCAAGATACTGAGCCTGATCCCTGTCTCTTACAGTACACTAATGAAAATCAAGAGGAATTCTATTGATTCCAGTGCAGTTAAATCAATGTGAGAGATATTTAAATTGGGCCAATTGTAGGCAAGACATAAGGCTGCAACCTGTCAGGCATTTACATAGTACAAAGGCATTGTATTTGGTGCAGAATAAATACATACAAAAAGATCCCTATCTCAACCTATGTAGATGCATTCGCTCAGAATTAAGTGCCTAAGACATTCCTCGTAGCATGAAATCATTCAGAAACTACAGTAGAGCAAGAAAGAGATTATATGAAATGTTAACTCAGAGTACTTTACATCATGTGGAAATTCAAGAATATTTGTTATATTAGTCTGGATAAATGTGGTTTAAATTGAGCAATGAAATTCATAAGAAGAAATACAGTTGAGATGAAACAAAGACTGTGACTTTTATCTGTTCCCTTTGCAACGACTCACTTTTCCAGGTCAGTGAATTCTCATCATCTCTTACTAGCAGGTGGAAATTAGATTAAAATCTGGAAGGAAGACAATCTTGAAGGTGTTTTCCTCTATCTGATACTGCTAATGAGACTCCTGGACTCTGACAGATTGTTAGGGACTGCACGTCTATGGTAGATGCTTTGTTATTTTCACTGTAGGTTGTCTATCGTCTTCAGAGCTCTTGCAGTATGCTTTAGGTAGGAATAGCTACTACATAAGAATACGTAATATTCTGTGTAAGCCACAAAATGGCCTCCTAGCACATGTCACATGTTTCTAAATAAAGGGTCAGTTTGTTCAATAACTTTTTTTTTTGTTTGTTTAAATGAGTATTTAAGGTACCAGGAATAATAATAGTGATAAAAAAAAATCTCATTTAGTGAGAAATTTGCTCCACTTTCTGTTTTTTTTTTTTTTTCAAGAGAAAGATACCTTTTTTGACATGAGGATACTTTTAAAATTCTTTCATTTTTAACAAATCTTTCACATCAGAGTAAGAATCTGAAACCATTCCCCAAACAGTATGAAACCTAGTAAAAGGACTTGTTGCCAACAAGTGCTCTACTTTTCCAAATATATCAGATGCTATATGAAGAAATACTACTTTGCTCAGCAAAATAATCTCTTTTAAAAAGGGGAAGCATTTCATTTAATCAATTTGCAATGAATATATATATATATTTTTATTAAAAGCGAGTCCTCATATGGAAAGTTACTTCAGGGTTTAAAACATTCAGAAACATTTTAAATGATTGAAATCAGAAAAAAAAAATATTGAAATGAAAGACTAAATCTTTACCACACTAAAAATATGCATTTACTTGCCGGTTTATGTTTAGTTTAGAAAATCTCCATTTTTGATTCACAGCTCTGCCCCCCCCCCCCCCACCCCCATAATTTCTCAGTAAACAGAAAAATCCATTATTTCCTCAAGCACTATTTTTAATATTCTTTCCTAAGTCTCTCTGTAGCCCTTTTTCTGTGTTCAGAGGCTAGGAATTAAAGCTGTTTTCTGCAGGCTGTTTTCAAATCCCTGTATAATGTAGTCTATCATTTAGCTCTGCAGCATTCAATCACTGGCACATGCAGAAGAGCTTTTTGTCAGACACTTCTTTCTCTACTTTTCTATGTCTCTGCTATGTTCACCTTTTCCATTAACCCACCCTGATGGTCCATTAAACTTAATACCAAAGCTGCCTTTGATTTCAAAAGGATTAGGTTTTGGCTCACCATTAACATGATCTGATCAGCCTGATGCTGTGGAGCAATATGGTGCTAAATCTAGAGGCTGGAAAGAAACTGCTTTTCAGTACGATGACATTGTACACTGTCAGTTCCATATCATCAATCAAAACTCATTAAGACGGGAGTGAATTTGGCAGCATTTCTTCTTTTACTACCACTGCTCAGTCTGCTGTCAGTAGTGGCCTGTCTAGCAGCTGAATAAATGGTGAAAAATGAGACGCAATCAAATTGTGAAGTCAAATGTAGATTTTCAGCCACAGCAGTTGTGTTGGTATCAATGGGGACTGAACAGTTGAATACCCATTATACGAGGCTATAATGTAAGCCTCAGGGGCTATTTCCTTTTGCTACAGCCTCTAGAGTTAAGAAAGGAATCCCAGCAACTCCTTTGGATCAGGCTATAGGACTTTGTGCAAAAACTGAAGCAACAGAGACTGGCCACTTCAACAGAAAGCTGAGGATGAAAAGACAAAGGTTTTACACCTAACTCAGCTATGGCTCATTGTGAGGTCTCTGACAAGACTTGCCTATCTCTGTGGACCCCAGATTTTATATCAAAACACATGTATTTGCAAAATACTTTGAGATATGTGAGGCTTCATGGTATAAAGAGTTTGGATAGCACAGGATGTCCCACTGTGGTTAGTTATCAAAATCAAATGTGAAAATTGGTGGAAGAAAGTATTACAGGAAAGAGAAGCACAAAGAAAGTAATGGGACAACAAGAAAGAAAGAAAAAAAATAGTTGGGAATAAAAAAAAGTGGGGGTTGTTTAGGAGACAGTGTAAGGTTTGCAGACTTTAATTTAGCTTATAATTCAACAGTATTCAAAGAGAAACTCGCATTCAACCTTGAAAGCACCTTTTCTGATGCAAGGTCTTCCTGTTCACAACTTTTTTTTTTTTTTTTTTTTTTTTTTTTTTTTTTGAGTAAACCATGTCTTAGATTGTCTAGCAAATGCAAGTTCTCTTTTTTCACAAATAACCTAATGTTTCCAAAGAGATCCTGACATGGAACTGAATGAAGTTACCTCCATTTATAGGTACTGGGGATCCAAAGAGCCCTGTCTGTTCCTTTTATTTTTATAAATGTTCTTTCAGCATCTCCACCCCTACTTGCAAGAATTCTTAATGACAGTATCACAGCAACAAAATAAATGTCTGTGATTTAATCCTAAAATCAAAAGTTCTGTTTAATGTGGCAATTTTTCCCCTGTGGTTTTGTTTGTTTGTTTTTCTACTGAATCTTAAAGGGTGTAACATGATCTAATCCATACCATCTAGAGAAAGTCAAAAAGTAATTTTCCTTTTGGAGGTGAGAATCATAAATCCATACTTTTGCCCTGGATGGAAGATTGATGAAGTTAAATGGACAACATCCAGAAAATGAAATAATCTACCTGGCCTGTCAGCTATAGAGAAGCTTGCTAGGGTCACTGAAATTGGAAAGAAAACTGCATATAGTTCACAAAGTGTATTAAGAAGATGGTTAAAATGATGTTAATGTGGTAGTGGTGTCATTGGTATCATGTAACCCATCTAAGAGATTTCCGCTTCTGTGGAGTTATTTCACTGAAATCTAAACCTAAGGAGACATGTAATGATAAATATAGCTTCATTGCAGCTGGCAGCATTAGTACTGTATTATTCTTCAAACAGAGATTATTGCATAGTGGGATAGTTTCTAGCTTGTTGCTTAAGTTGTTTTAGCAGAAGAGCGTGCTCATCTGGGGGCAGCCTCCTGACTTGTGCCTAGCGAGGCAGGGATGTGAGGAAATGTTCTTTTTGTCCAGGTAGCATTTATGCTGAATCTTGCGTTCAGGTTTGTCAGGAGGGAAAAGGTTGGTTATGAGGTGCCTCTCCTGGCAATCAGCTATTGAGAAATGGGATCAGAGAGGCTGGGAAGGGAAAAGAACATCAGGTACAGATGCTTTTACAGAGCCAAACCCCAAACTTACACTTAAGAATGTAGGTGTCTAAGAAGGGAAATATTCTTATACCTTGACATGTAACTGAACTGCAGTAGTCATTATTGAAGTTGTAAAGGCATTTCTTTCTTTCCATTAAATGAAATAAAATCCCTCATATATCTCCACCTTCTGCAAAGGATTCTAGTGTTATTTGGAGTGATTTGTAATCAGATTTCTTTCATTCAAGACTTTGTTTCAGGGAGGCTCTGGGAAACAAAGATTAAACAAGGACTTCCAGATGAAAGCTTAGTGGAATCTTCTAATTTTGGGGATGAAGAGGAAATATCTGATGCTAATCTCGAGACCAAGGGGATAGCAAGAGAGAAATTACTAACCTACTTAATGGTTTTATGTCTGTCAAAGTCATATAATATGGTAATGCCTGACGTCCATTAACTCTGAGTTTTATTTTTGGGGGAATTCTCTAAACCATCAATGAGTTCTGTTGATGACAGTCTTGGTATTATACTCCAAATGCCACTTCAAATGCAAATGCAAATACAAAAAAAAAAAACCACACAAAAAAAAACCCCAAAAATAAAAATAAAAATCTGGAGGACCTTTAATTAGCTCTCAGTAGTCCTTTCAAAGAAATAAAAAGCTTAAGTTGTCATCAGTAAGGACAATATTTTTCATCACCTCTATTATTTGTATTATTTTCATCAGTAATAATATTATTAATCAGTAATCATATTAGCTTATGCATTAGGTTAACTAGTGTTTAGCTCACAATAACAGTTCCCTGGTTTAAAAACTAAAATCTTTATCAGTATTGTATGACCTTTGCAGCATCTTTAGTAATGGACTCTTTGAACTTCTTTGAAATTTGTTTTCTCAAAGAGTTTTTCTTGTATTTCTGTCTAATTTATTTAGCATCTCTTCAGAGTACCTTCTGTTCTCTTATCCTCTGAAGTTGTATCCACTGTATTTTTTTCTGCTTACATGTTTCCCTGGAATCTTTCCATCTCACACCAGATAAGATGTATTGATTTCTCTTCTCCTAAAATAAATACAGTAATTTAGGGTGATACACACTTTGGCCCTGTCAATATGAATAGCAAGTTCTTAGCTCTATTCATGATTAAAGTAATTATTTATGATGGGATAATATATTCCTGTAGGAGCAGAAAACTGTTTTGAAAATATCTCAAGTATTTAGCTTTGACAGGAAGTTATACCTTGAAATATCAGGGTGATAGGAAACGAATGTGAACTATTACATAGCAAGCATTTGTTCAATATATTAAGCATTCACTTTATTTAACTAGCTGTCAAACAGTTTAAACATTTTCAAGGATTCATACCAGGGATTTGGTAAATCAGGCTGATGATCGGTGGTTGCACCTGGTGATCTTGAAAATGTTTCCAGCTGCACCTTGAATATTTTGTTCATTGTTGGGCTTCTTACTCCAAGAAGGATATTGAGTTGCTCAGGTGTGTGCAGAGAAGAGCGACCATGCTGGTGAAGGGACTGGCAAACCAGGCTTGTGAGGGGCGGCTATGTGAGCTGGGCTGTTCAGTTTGGAGAGGAGGAGGCTGAGGGGAGGCCTTGTCATGCTCTAGAGCTGCCTGAAAGGAGCCTGCAGCAAGGAGGGTGTTGGCCTCTTTTTTATTTTATTTATTTATTTATTTATTTTCAGGTGACAAGTGATAGGATGCAAAGCAATGACCTCAAGTTGTGCCAGGGGAGGTTTAGTTTGGACATTAGAAAAACTGTTTTCCCAGAGAGGGTGATCAAGCATCAGAATGGACTGCCAAGGGAGGTGGTGGATTTGTCATCCCTGGAGGTATTTAAGGGACATGTGGACATGGCACTAAGGAAATGGTTTAGTGATGGGATTTGTTAGGTCAGGCTGAGGGTTGGACTTGATGGTCATGAAGTTCTAGATCGTTCTGTGATTCTATAACTTCTAATAAGAAATTGAAATTATAGCACATCACACTAGTTCTGACTATGTGGCTTGCTAAACAATGTGGATACATCATATTCGTGAATGAAGTATATATTCACAGGAGTAGTATGTGGGCCTGTAACAATTGTATGCGTGAGTAAATGATCACTTGTCTGTATTTTATGCCTTTCAGATCCATACCACGTCTTAAACCACTACACAGTCTGCTCATTGCAGAATTAGATCTAGTAACAGAAATTTCAGTCAAACCATCTTGGTTTTTAGCTTTTGATGCAGCTTATTGAAAACAGCCAGCAATATAAAGTAAATCCACCTTTATCTCAGTTCACTGAAGAAACTCCATTATTTTCTTATTTTTCTGTCAAAAGGACTTTTTTTTTTTTTTTTTTTTTTTTTTTTTTTTTAATGTGATTGGTTTAGATGCCATTCATCTGTCCTCTTAATTTTTATAGTGGTTTGACTCATAGGCATGACTATAGGGGACTTGATGCTTCTAGCTGAATTACCTTCTACAGGGAAGTAATGATGGATGCACTCCACGTCCACTCTGTCTATAGCAGTAGATCTTCCTGCTAAGTTCTCTTGTCTCACATTCTGTTTTTCACTGAAACGTTTACTCACTTCAAATGTGAATAACCTGTCCTAGTTTTATGCAACTCTTCTCTTTCCCTGTACCACCTTGTCCTTGCAAACATACTTATCCATATTTATTTTAAGAACAACTGTGGTTATAGTTTTGAGGATGGCAATGAATAATTTTCTAATTAGAAGTCTGGAAGAACCTCAGAAAAATAGAATAAAAAATATAATTTTTGAAGGTTATCTTCTAATTGGAATAAAATCTTTAATTTTATTAGTATGTGTTAGAATTTATCAACAAGATTTCACCCAACTGTCTAACTTGTTTTAACACATTTCATGCAAATTTTTGGTCACAAAATTGGATAGGTGAACCCTTTGGGAGAGTGAATATGCCATCCTCAAAAAACATGCTGTGATACAGAAACAATTAGGAAGGAAAACAGTCTTTGTTATGATCACCACCTTTTTTTTATTCATTACCCACCTCCCTCAAATTGTGCAACTAGTCAAAGAAAGTGGAAAAGAGTTACAGAAAATCTCTATTTAGAGAGCATTGAGGGAAGAGAGATAGATCTCTGCTGTACTGGATGTGCAGACAATGGGAGAAAGCAAAAACGAACTCCAAAACTCAGAGAATTTTCCTAAGATACCTATTTTGCATTTTTGCAAATGTTGACTTTCTAAGTAGTCAGTCAAACTGTGCACTGATAGAAGAAATTTTCCATCTTGGTTAGCCCCAGATTATCCAACTGGACTCACCAAGGGTTAATGAAATCAACTTTCTGTCTATATGTTGATAGAAGGGCTATTTGCCTAATTAAAAAAGTTATATTCATGTCACTTGCTTTAAGCTGTAGACAGAGATGTTGAAGGTATAAAGTTTGCAATGTCCTTTTATTGTTATACATTATCTGTAAAGGCCTATGGAAATCATCATCATCATCACTGTCCTCTTTAGCATAAGCAGCATTATCATTTTTGTCATCATCCAGCTGTTTCTAGACAAACTAGTGGAGACAAAATCTCATTGTAACTGGCAGTGTGCAGGCTTACCATAATATGAAAATTTGCCTCCACACATTATATGATATCGCATTATGCAATCAAGGCTTAAAGGATGCTGTAAAAATAAGACAAAAAATATAAAGAATACCCCATATAAAAATCAAGTTTCTTTGTCATTCCAGCTCCTGCAAAGATCCTCAGATCAGCACAGACACAATTAAAAAAATATAAATTTATTCTCAGGAGAACTTCTCAGGCCATTGAAGTTAAGTAAACCTCAAAAGCTGTGTAGCAATGTGATGAGGATGGATAAAACAAAGAAAGAGGAAGGATACATGCAATGGGCCGGTTTGTTTAGAGAACAATTATATGCGTAATTAAAATACGTAAAGTAACCACCTGTTACTTAGCTGGCACCAAAGTTTGCATGCAATCTATTTCTTCTCTGTAGAAGAGGGCCACCAGAGTTCCACTACCCCTAATTTCAACACACCCAAAGACTGACAGACAGGTATTTATCAAGCGTATGAAAAATATTCAGGCTATCCAGAGGGAACTAGTTGTGCTGGCCAAGAAATCAGAGGAAATTTTCTGGCGTGATTTATTTATTTATTTATTTATTTATGTATTTATTGATGGTCTACCCCTGCAATCTCATGATGTCTGTGAATTTCATAAAATTTTCTAAATTTCCTCTGATGCTTTGTTGTTGTTGTTAGAACAGAGTGCAATAACCTTCATTCGCTGAGGTACTTCTGTACATTCCTGTCCTTGCTATGTTTCCTTAATGGAAAAATGCTAGTGGAAAGACTCGAGGATAAATAGCAGTAGCAGAAAAAGGAGCATTTAACTTCTGGTGGAAATGATGAGGAGGGAAGGTCATCTATTGGCTGGAAAAACAAACAAACAAAAAAAACATTTTGCCCATCACTTGTAGCTAGATCATTATTTCCAGGAGTGGCCAAAAAGAGACGGATGACAGTGACAACCTCTGAACAGCCATAACATCTTCTGAGGAGATTGGGGGCGTGGAGGAGTGGGATTTATTTCTATAATATGCTGGGCTGAAAGCACACACATCCTTACACAACTGGCTGTCAGCTCACCACTGCAAGTGCCCTTTACTAGCCTAAATACTCTTCTCCAAAGGACAGTCCTTTCCCTGTGTCTTTTTACCTGAGAGCGGGCCAATTATCTTGCAGTGCCATGTTTGGCCATTCTTATTGTATTAAAAATGCATAATTCCATGATAGCAAACATCATACAGTGAATGAGGAGAATTTGGTGGCCTAAGTAGTGTCTATATAGCTGCGCTAAAGAGTTCTTTAGCCAAAGGAATAGTGCTCCAAAATTGGGTCACCAGAGAAAATTAGGACAGGACAGTAGAACAGAAAAAGGAAGTTTTGAATAAATATGTTTAATAATTTAGGTTAGTTTAGGTTAATTTTTAAAGATTATTTAGGTTATTTTTGGTTATTTTGTGTTTTTCAGTTAAAATGACAGATGATCTAATCTAGCCAGGAAGAATTTTAGAAAGATAGGAGACCACGAGCTGCACTGGCAGCTTGAAGTTGTTTGGGCTCAGAGCCTGTGTGCATTCAGCAGTGCAGAAACTCTCCTTATGTGCTAAGTAAGAAGATGAAATCATCATGCCTGAATTACTCCTGGAAGCAGATGTGTGAACCACGGTGCTCAACAGTGTCTAACTGCCAGCGAAGGCCCGTTTACATCACCGCTGAAAGTTCCTAAGACCCTTTTTGATATCAAGTATCCCAAAACAGAAGTAAATGGTACAGCCCCGAGGACCTCATTTTGGGGAGCCAAGTGACTTCCTTGGGCAACTCTGCACAACAGGGCAGAACAGATCTGGCTTCTCCACTGCCCGGTCACTGTGCATGCTTGGTGTAAGAGTTAAAAGTACGATGGCTGACATGGATGTATGTATGAGAACAACATTAGCCCAGAGCTTCCCACCAGTGCAGGATCATGGTTGTCTGAGATACCTTTCTCACAGGAGACCCGTACCAGTGAGAGTGGTGGAGGCTTGCCACCAGTCAGAAGCTGCCTGTAGCAGTTTGAAGTTACTCCCTTATTAATGTTTGTCTTATCTTTTCTATTAGAAAATGCCATGTTCATGCACATACGGCATAGGAGCTGTTGATGAGAGCAGCAGACCTCAGATCAAAACAAGACTTGAAGCAAATGTGTATGGAGCTCTCTCTCTGGGTCCATTTGTCATAGTTTGTTTTTTATTACTGATCTTGCTTTCAGTTCTTAAGTGGCAAGGGCCTATAATTTTTCTGCCTCTACCAGATGTAAACAGTGTCTTCAGTTTAGTAAATGTCTATGAGGAATTTGGTGGAATGTTTTCATGTTCACTATTCATGTACAGTCTGCAGATGTGCAGTAATGTTAAGGATTTCAGGAGATCCATATTAGTGGATATGGGATAAAGCGAGGCTCAGTTTGTGCGCTCAGGGATGTACTCTAAATGAGCTTGTGCCTCTCAGGAAAGAGATTCAGGTGTTCCTGAGAATGCATAAGGTCGGACTGAAAATACAAACCCACTCAGAAAGGCTGATGCCAGCAGTATTCCACCTGGGCCATGGATACTGTGCACAGCACTGCTAATCCCCTCTGAATTAAAAAGAAAAAGAAAAAAAAAAGAAAAAAAAAGGTACAGAGAAGGACAGCAAGTAGTCAGAGGTAAAGAATGGCAAAAGGACAGCCTGAATAACTGAACAGATGCCTGGAAAAGACGTTACTGACAGACTACAACATCAATAGCGGTCTGTAAAATCATGAACAGTTATTGAAGAAGGAGAAGAGGGAACAAATAGGGCAGAGGTGTTCAGTGCTTCTCATAAAACAAGAATTAGGAGGCAGTCAGTAATACGGCTCATGCAGCAAATAGATTATTGAGCTCCCTGCCTGCTATGGGAAGCTTAGTATGCCAGAAATTTAAATAGGGGTGGAGAGTAGGAGCAGACTGATCTGTGGGCAACAGTAGACAACACTCAGGATGCAATATCTGAACTGGGAATTTCTCAGTTTGGGGACCACCAGGCTTCCCTCCTTTTTTTGTGCTTCATGAGTGGTCACTACTGACCACTGTCAGGGACCAGGCACTGTCTGAGTGGTTTGACTGCTTGCAGCTGTTTCTTATATTCTTATGTAAAAGCTGGGACAATTTAAATCAGAATGACAATTTTCTAACTAGCAGATTTTTGGGGAAAAAAGCAAAGAAAACCCTCAATTAAACATGAGTCCAAAATTAAAGTAAATTATAAACTTGCCTCACATGAACCAAGTGGTAAGATTTGCTGAATAAATTATTTGCCGTGACTTACTCAGCTTTAGTTTATATCTATTTTAGTTTACCAATTCAGTTTAGTTTTTGTAGCAGATGTGGCAAGCACACAGGAGTGGTATTAGGCAGACAGTGATTGCAATGTGAAATGATGAAGTCCACTACACCTAGTGCTGGTGTAAATGTCACTTAAATATCATCTACTGATGGATTTTTTTATTATTATTATTTTTTTTTTTCTCCTGTTTCATGTGAGCAAGTAGAAGATATTTGTGTGGGAAAAACTTTTTCGTAAGAAAGCTGATGGGCATTCTGGCAATTCTCTTTCTGAAAAAAGATGTTAGCATGTTCCATTGGTAACCATCTTACAGGCTTTGTGCCAAGGCTAATGATACTGCTGCAGCACACAGAGTGGAGTTTGGGGTTGTTAGGTTATGTGACTGAAGGAGAGTACAGAGGCTACAGGAGGATCGGAAGAGCTCTGATGGAGGAACACTCGTAACCTAACAAAGGAAAAGGGGAATCACCCATTGCGACTATCTAGCGCATTGGCTTTAGTTCTGCACGTACAGCGTTTCCTCTCAGGGCAGGGAAGGAGTGAACTAGGGACTAGATAGCTTTCAATAAGTACCATGTTCATGGCCTAGGATAAAGCATTACAGATCGAACATTAAACAGGAAAAGCCTTGCAAACATTCTTCAGAGCTTCTGGGTTAATCAGAGATTGCCTTGCAGCTGTGAGGAATCCTGGGAACTGCAGAAGCAGGTTTGTCAGATTTCCAGTTTTGGGCTGCGTATATGTGCTTTGAACAGAGGTGTTTCTTTCATCCCTTGCCTTCTTCGTTGGTACAAAAGTGAGCCAGTAGAAACATATTTTGTCCAGGGAGTGAGGCTTTCTCTAGAATTTTTAAGTTTTCTTGCTGTTTTGTGTCAGGGAAGCAGGAACATACATGCGCATAATGTTTATAATGTTGATCCAAAAGGCTTTCTGAATATTCTGTGTGTCCACAGTGCCTGCCACATCTCCCTACATAATAAGCTTAGAAGTTCACATGCTTCCAACAACTCACATCTGTCACATTGCACACTGAGCTTATTTTTCTCATCTCCTGCATGACCACAGTAAAAACTTTCAATTGCTTGCTACACGTTTGGGGCTGGCAACTGCACTTGCATTGCAAATGTGATATCTGTACGCACCAGATGGCAAAATCTTTGAACATTCAATTTTATATCCTGGCCATTTGGGAACATTAAGAACTCTCATGAGGAAAGAAATTGTTGTACACTGAAGGAAACATATAAAATAAGGGCAAATGCTTAAATGATTTCTTAATTAAATCAAAACAAACATTTACCTACCCCATGCCATGGGAAAAAGCACTTTCCAATTAAGATGAGCTTTTAAAACACACGGTGACATGTTTAATTCAAAGCAATGCTACATGTTTTATTTTCAGAATGTTCACTTTTTCTAACAGGAATACACAGAAAAAGAGGTTACTTGGAAGAAAATGAAGGCACCTAGTCCTGCTGGCACAACACGTAAAAAAGTGCATTTTGTATCACCAGCATTTTACACATGCACATAAAGGAGGCATAATACGTAGAGTACAGTCTGAGGAAGGAGAGGAACAAGTTGGCATAGGTCAAGCAGTGGTAGGCGGTGAACTGGTACATACAACTTTCAGGGTGGCCTCTTTCTGAATTGCATACCATTATTTGATATTTTTGATTTTGGAGAGAGAGTATGTGTTTTTGGAGAGAGAGTATGTCCAGTGCTTGATAAAAGGATGAAAAGCAGTAACTATCACTGAGCAAATATTCTGCTTGGAATCCAGGTTCATGTTGCGTTTACCTGTACAGAGAATATTTAAACAGTGAACTAAGGCAGCTGTGAGCCTTTTTTAGCATAAATAATTTGAAAAATAGCTGATAAAGATGAGGGAGACCATGACTTTGCATCTTCACAAGACCAGGGAAAGTTTGCAACCTTGAAGTTTTGTCACTTGGTGAGAAGTCCTGACCTCTCACAGAATTCTGTGGAGTTTTTCCTGTTGACTTTAACAGGGCTTGGATTTTTATTTTCTTACATAGGACTCCAATATGTGAAACAAGCAGATATTTCCTGCTTTGAAGAAATAAAAAAAATGAAAGTGATTGCAGACCTGGACATGACTGGCACACATTGAAAAAAATGATTCATATGACGCTTATTGGTGTGTTGAGGAGGGAAGGATTTTTTTGACTTTCAATCTTATCTTGGTTATTGCTGTGTAAAGAGAAAGAGTGAATAAAAAGTTACCAGCACTCACATCCCAACACTATTATTTTGTGCTGTTCCTTTGGAATGACTATGACACAGTGACTATGATCCTTCAAATAATTGAAATGGTGTCTTTCCATAATGTTTTTGAATAGCACAGGTATTTGTGAGCCTCTGACAAACATATATGAATAGAAGATAATTAGACAAATCTGTGGCTTTTGGAGTGCTGCAGACATTACTTCCTCAGTGAGGATTAGTTCTGAATACAGAACTGGAAAAAAAAATCCAAGTATGTTTATTTGAAATATGTGATGATACACTTGAACTTTCCAAAAGATATTTGTTTTCGCAATTGATTTACTTATGAGAGCCTATAGGACGATGTCAAGAGGCATGAAAGGGCTGTTTCCATTTGTTCTGCTTTTCTCTCTCTCTCCTTTCACTGCAGTCCCCACTGGGAACCTCTGAGATGTGTTGAGGCATTTGTATTCAGTTTACTATACCAGAGGGCACCAAAATAACTCTTCTGAGCCAATGCTGTCTTTTCCAAAAATATCAGTGCCCAGAGGAAAGACTGATAAGCCAGGTAAATAGAGGAAGGAAGCATCCTCAAATCAACATATGTCATGGCAGAACTCAAAGCCATGTGTGTCTCATGGCCCTTGTCCCTGTGGAGATCATAGCGAGGAAGAAGCAGTTTTGGGACAGAAGCAGCTTCTCACACGACATCAAAGGCCGGGTTTTATTACTGGTTTTAAAGCAACTCTGCTGTTGCTTTCTTTGTTCTCCCCCTATCTGAATGCCCTTTTGGGAGCTAGAGGCTAAAGGTATGTTCCTGCTGTGGTTCCTAATTTTCAGTGATTACAATATATGGGCCTATCAATAAAGGTAGATTTCCAAAGGACACTGAAAATCTGCTTTGTCTGCAACCCTTGCATCAGGTCAGATCAAGACTGTCTCACTCTACAAGAACCAACGTCAGTCTGACATTCATCTCCATGAATCCACGTCAGTCTGACATTCATCTCCGCCTACCTCAGCTGCCATCAGATCTCTTCAAGTACTTTTATAAAAAGATTTATCCAATCTGCTTTAGACACCCCTTTAGACACCCCTTTCAGGATGAAATTGTATTCAAAAGTCACTCCAGTGTTTAGAAGAGGATTTGGGTTGACTGAATCAGAAAGTCATCTCTGTCTCACCAGGTGCATTCCTCCCAGTGTTGGTGTTATGCTGAACAACAAGGATCAATGAGATTCTAGTGGGACGGTGGCAGGGATCAGAAGTTTTCCTCCTGACTTCTTATTGATATAAGAATGCCCAGGAGAAGTATTTGGATTCCCATCTCTCTTCCCTCTGCAACAACCCCCGGCTGTTCTCATGCAAAAACTTGATGTTTTGGTTTCCTGTTACACTTGGGAGTCAGGGGAAGGTGTATCCTGACGCTAATAACAAAAGCAGAAGAGAAAATGAAAAAGTCATGATAATAAGGCAATGAAGGATGATATTTCTCATTTATGCTAGCATCTTTTGAAGCACTCCCCCCATCTTTGACTCCAAAAGAGGCCTCGAGAGGAGGGTTGTCTCTGTGAAGTCACTTTATTAGGTGCTCATAGCAATGTGCCCAGGTTTGAGATGTTGAATAAACAGAGAAGTACAGAAGCAAAAAAAGGACTTAGAAAACTTATCATGTTCAGTAGAATTATGTTTGGGTGCTCTGCTGATTAAAAGTCCCCGGAAAAAGAACCTAAATTTTAGCAAGTGTCATATAGTTAAACTTTATGTGCGACACACGGAGACATTTTAAGGATGGAAGGTGAGCGGGGGTTAAAAGCCTGACCATTTGGCTTTTTACGATCACTTTATACCTGACCAATAAAAAAGGAGCTGCTGCTACTGCTGGCTCTGGCACTCTGACAATGCCCTTTTGGTCCGTGAAATGGCTCGGGAGGGAGGGAAATAAAATAAGCTTCCAGTGGTGGCTGCATCTGTAACCTTTGTCACTTTACTTGTGGACCTCTGCTGACATTTCTAACAAGTTTTATTGAAACTTGAGAGAACTGACCCTTCTTTGGACACTCAGATTTTTTAGTCGCACACGCGAAGTATTTGTCTTTTTTCTTTTCTTTTTTCTTTTCTTTTTCTTTTCTTTTCTTTTCTTTTCTTTTCTTTTCTTTTCTTTTCTTTTTTCTCAGATAGACTGGGATTTTTCTTTTCTTACATACAGGAATATATATGTATTTTCTGATACACCTGTGAAGCTGAAGCTGCCTTTTGTCATCTCCAACTTGTTGACAACACATTTAACACATCTCCAACTCTCCTGATAACACGTTTAATGTAAAGAACAGTGCAATGGCAGTGTTGTAATTATTGAACAAGTATATTATTATGTATGAGGACATTTCATAACTTGTAGGAGTTTTAATATCCATTAATCTGACAGTTTCTCTATGGTATTATTACAATACTATTAGCACACCACTTGGGCACTTGACCAAAAGTCTACTTTCTCGAGGATTTTAACTGCTTCTTCTTTATAAGCAACTTAAGGCAGCTTGCTAATTAGCTAGCTACATTCAGAGGGTCATCAACAATGAGATTATTTGTGGTTGGTGTGCTTCTGTTATTATTTAAAACCATCACAAGAATAGAAATTAATTTGTATTCCTCTGTGACTCAGACACTGCTTTTTCCATTTGTAAAAAAATATGCAAGACAATGGTTTGCAGTTTTCCTGTATAAACTCTTAGGTATCCTGAGCTCCAAAACATGTCTGCTGTAAAGGCTAGTAACATAAAAAGATCTCTGTGCCTACTTTCTTGGTAATTTTAATCATATGAGCTGCTTGGAAGCAGGAACAAAGCTTCCTTAATGGTTGGGTCTGCTTCCATCAGGTATTAGTGACCGATCTACTAAAAGCATTTGGGATTACTATTTTAGAAATCTCCTTCAATTTTTCAGAAGACATATCCTGTCTCTTAGATCTTCCTAAAAATGTTTTTGAGAAAGTGATGTCTCGTCCTTTATCAACTGACTCAGGGAATGACAAACTTGAAGTTCCAGTAGATAGATATCTTGACCTATGAAATCATAATTAGATTTTGTGGTTGTTGCTCTCTCCTGCACAGACTTGGCACAGTCAGCTTAGGCAAGGGATATGAAAAAGAGAAGGATGGGAAAACGTAAAATCCTTTTTAAACTTACAGACATTTATGCCTGGGTAACATTACTTTTGTCAGTAGCAATACAGTTAGACTTAGACTGTTCACAGGAAAAAAAACAAAAAAACCACACATGACTTGTAATCATTTCCATTTAAATAAATACCTGTAACATTTAACCATAGGGAAAGGTTAACATTGATCTCAGGTTGCAGTAAAATGAGAAATAGTATCTGCATAATACCAGATAATAATGCATAATAGTCATTTCCCTTCGGGGTTATTCAGATCTGCCTTGCCATTTATGTCTCAATACTTTTGAATTTATTGAAACTGAATTTGAACTATGGGCAAGGATTTGCTTTATGTGGTAGACCTCATGTAGGATATGTCAGGTGGACCTGAGGACATTTTCATGGAAAGCTGTGTCTTTTTTTTTTTCAGTGATACGACAGAGGTTTCAGACTTCTTTGCAAATCATTAAGTTAATGTAGTTCTGTTGAATTAGGAAGGATATTTTTGTTGCTTTGGACATGTACACATTTTCTCTTTTGAGCAAAGCATGCTTTATTATTATTATTTTTGGTGGGGAGGGGAGTGGTATTATTAAATCTAAACTTGTGAGAAAAGCACCCTTTTATCTGCAGAACATCAGAATTCATTTTTCAGCCTTCTTTACCATTTGTAAAGTGGAATCGAAAAAACGTTGGCTTTATTACCTGTTGGCAAATTGGAGCTTGCTTTAATACAAATAACTACTGCTACAAAGACTGGGGGCCCAGTTCTGTAAAACAGTAAAAAGCTTATGAATAAAATTAGATAAAATTATTTACATTCTTTCTACCAGAACCTAAGGCTAGGAATGAAAAATCTGTCAATTTTATGATAGGCCCTCAGCTAGGATTTCAAGTTACAAATGGACTCCCATATGTGTTTATATACTCATTTTTGACAGCAAATATAAGTGGTAGTGGTTATGGTGCTCATAGTTTGACCAGTTGTGTGGTAAAATTATTTGGTGTTATATGTGGTGATTTGGGGTTAGACAGGTGGTAGGTGGATATGATTTTCACATGCATAGTCCTGTTCATTGTCTTGCTCTTCGCCTTGTCTCTCTAATGCATTTGTTATGCATGGTCAGATGTGAGGTTTCAGTAATACCTCTATGTGATGACTGAAAAATGATGTTAAATATCCAAAATTGCAAAGATCTTCCTTATGAGGGATCTCAGAAACATGCAATAGTTGAGGTGGAAAGGGACCTCCAGACATGATCTAGTCCAGCCTCCCTTGTTTAAGGAGTGTCAGTGACAGCAGGTGGGTTGGGGCCATGTCCAGTTGGGTTTTGAATATATCCAAGAATGGAGACTCCATAATCTGTCTGGATAACTCGTGATAAAAAAGAGTTTTCTTATGTACAGGCATAATATCTTGTTTTTCAAGTTCTTCCCATTGCCTTTTCTCAGTCACTACGCACCACTGAAAAAAACAGTGGCGCCATCTTCGTTACAGCCTCCCATAACGTATTTACACACATTGGTAAGAGCTCCCTGGGCCTGCCCTTCTTCGGTTTCCCAGTTCTCTCAACCTCTCCCTGTATGAGATGTGCTCTAGTTTAATCATTTCTTAGTGGCCCTTCATTGGACTTGCTCCATGACTCCGTATTTTTCTTAATGTGGGGAGCACAAAACTGACCCAGCACCCCAGGGGTGAACTGAGGAAAAACGACCTGCCTTGGCCTGCTGGCGATGCTTTTCCTTGTACAATCCAAGGTGCTGCTGGCCTCCCTTCCTGCAAGGACACATTGCTGGCACATGATCGGCTCCTTGTCTACCAAGACCCTCAGGTCCTTTTCTGCAAAGCTGCCTTCCAGCCAGTCAGCCTGAAATCAGGGAGGATTAAACTCTTAATGCCAAATTGGCTTTGGTAGCTGTGATTTAAACTCTAAGGCTGAGATCTGTATTACGACTTAAATGTATGAATGCTGAATGTCACAGAACAAAGCCTTTAGTCACTGAGCTGCAGAAGCTGGGATTCATAGCTGGGAGACCTGCAGTGGGCATATGGAAGATTAAATGCCTTGGAATAGGACCAGTGTGCTTAGTAAGAGCTCACCCAAATTAGCTCTTTAAGCTGAGGCTGCCTTCTCCCGCCAAGACTGAACTACTGAGGACCAGCACGTGTCCTAAATCCCCAGCGCCTGCTACAGGAGGCAGATGCCTACAACAATTTTCTGAAAAACCTGAATGATGGATATTTTCACTTTTTTTTTTTTTTTTTTTTTTTTTTTTTTTTTCCCATCAGAACCATGGTTAGAGCCCTTATTCTGTCTTTTGAAGTGTCAGTTTTAGTTCTGCCATTTGTCTGAGGGGGACCACTTCTCAGGAGAGTGCTCTAATGTCAGGTTATGTGCTGAAGCTCCTGCACTTCACATAACAGAATTAAATATTCACTGGGTATGAGAGAACAGATGATTTTTTAGCTTTGTGAGTCATTAGGGAGGCAGAGGCCTGAACCTTTCCCTCCCTTCCCACTCCCTTGTCTTTAATTGTTTTATACAAAATGTGACAACTTCAAGAGAAAAGGTAGAGAACACCCCTTCATCTTTTTAAAATTATAATGCTTTACCCAGCTAATGGATGTAGGTCACAGATGCTCTGCAAATTTCATCCATAAATCTGTTTGAAGAGACTGTTTTTTTACCATGCATTTGTTCAGCACATAGACATTTGAGTCCAAATTACTTTAATTAGGAGCCCAAACTCTTGCATTCATTGCTGCAGCAACATGTCCTAAATCCCACTCTCCCTCTATTCACATTTCTTCACCAGCACCTGCTAAAGCAGGCAGGTGCCTACAATGATTTTCTAAAAAAAACTGAATGATGGACATTTTCACTTTTTTTTTTTTTTTTTATTGTTTGTAATTTTTCCCATCAGAACCATGGCGATGCAAGTAGAGACAACTTATGAAATATCTTATTTTCTCTTGAGTTGTGAGGGTGGAGTTTACCACTAAATGGTAAAATGGACTACTTGTCTCCTGGTCAGGAGAAGAGAGAAGGGTTAGAAAAATACTCTTCTCTTTTTTAAAAGTTACCATATTTAGGTGAAAAGAGCAAGATGTCAGAAAGATTATCTGTAAAAGATCGGAATAATAATACTTGAATTAGGTGTACAATAGTATAGAGATAGACAGTTAACAATTGTCCTTAAAAGCACACATTGCATACCATATTACTCTCATCAGTAGTTTGATGTTAGGCTGGTATAAAATGTTAATTCCAGATCAGTTTGCTATAAAAGTATTTTTTTCTGTGGAACTGCATCACTTCGATATGGCTGATCATGGTAAAATTCCAGGGTTAATCACATCACGCCTGCTCTAAGCTATCCATCACTTCCTAAATGCTTTTAATTTTCCTGGGATGAAGATATATTTTCTGGGGTACAGTACGAGGGTGACTGCCAGAGGTCAGGACAAAGCCTGTGCTGTGCAGAACCAAAGGGATGTGCACCGCTTCGCAGCTCTCTGAAGGCTGCCAGTGCCTGGGGCGGCATTGCAGCACCTGGGAAATCAGCCGATAGCTCAACTTCACTAACCTTAAGCATTTCTTGAAGAACATCTGAGGTAACATTGGCAGTGTGTTTACTGTGACTGAGGCTTGACATGCCAACTGTAGTAGTTCCATTCTTATTTCATTTCCTTGTATGTTTTCCTTTTGTCTGGATTTTTTATACTGCTGTGTCTCAGATGGATTCTTTATTTTTGGCAGCTTACATCCAGCAAGTAAAACTCTCACGGGCCTCCATTTCTCCTCAGTGAATTCAGTGTCCTTCAGTTTTACATGTGCAAATCCACTGTCTTCAAAATATAGCTGCAGTGCCATCTGCGTTACCCTACAAGGAATGTGCATACTGTAATTGCTGTCAATTGAGGGACTAAAACCACACTCTCTCTGTCCTGAAATATCCATTTGTTCTGACAGGCAATTTAGGCATAGCATAACAAAAAGTCAGAGCCAGGTTTATCTATTTTGTTCCCTGGGACCTCTGGGTTTTCTTCTTTCTGTCTTGACTATGTTCTAGATGGTTTAAAAGGGGAATATTCTACCCAGAGTAATGAGAACACTGAAAGAAAGAAGTCAGATTAAAAAAAAAAAGAAAAAAGAAAAAAGAAAAAAAGAAGCTAATTAGTAGCTATATGCATTTGACTTCTGAATTACTGGTTTGCAATGTGATTCACTGTAATTCATTTGCATATGTAGGCAAAACAGCAGAAATTTATCCCAAGCCCTCCCTTTGATGCTAGTCCTACTCCTAGTCCTACACTCCACAGCTTGCTCTCACTCCCACTCCCTTCGGAGCCCTGCCTCTTCTCATCTCTGCTCTATCTTCATGAAGGTTATGTGAAATCTGAGCACAGACTGCAAGAAAGCCTAGAAGTGTTTGGGCTAGTCTGATAATAACTGGAAACTTTTATGTCCTAAGAATGAAATGAGAATGTTATAATCATTGTTCTCACTAACAGGTCCAAAAGAGCTGATGCAGGAATTTCAGAATGAAACTTTATTGCTTGTAAGGTGCAGGGGGACAGATGAGCTGACCATAATTATTCCTTCTGATCTTCAGATCTATTAATATATGCAATATATTAACGAAGGTCTGTGTAAAAGAGACCTGCACAAAATCCTTCCACTTACCTGAAGATACATTGCTGTATGTTTGACATCTAGATGCCCTGGCCGTGGAGCACACTTCTACCTCCTCTGCAAACTCAGAATAAAAAGCCATACCCAATCCACACAGAAATCACTTAAGCGAATGTGAACTGGAGTAGTCCCATAGATTTTTATGGATGTATGTCAGTTTACAGCAGTTGAGGACCATGGTCACAGTGGCTATGAAGAAAAAGGAGTCAAAACCAAATGTGTATACAAAGTAATCCTCAGGAAGAAGCCTTCCAGTGCAGAATTGCTTTGCATCATCACCAGAAATATCTCTGAATGTGACCTGAGCAGCCTGGAGAGCGCAGCCTTGCTGCAGAGTGCTCCTCTGTTGCTGACAGCTTAGGCAAGGAGAAACGCTTGGAGGGAAGGTCAGAGCTGCTGCTTCTTGATTTTATTTTTGGCCTGTTGTGCCCATTGCAGCCCTATATAAATTGTGGAGGTCTTTCTGCTGCTCTGAGAAGAACATACCTTCAAGAAAGTGTTTGCACAAGGATGAGAGTTGGGCAAGCAAGTCTCTCAGGCCACGCTTGTATGCTGGTCACTGACTCTGTTCAGCTGCACCACTTCTAAGTTCTTTAATGCACCCAGTGGTCCCATCAAGGGGCAATTCATCAGAAAAGGTGAGATGGATCTCATTCTTTGAAGTATATGAATGCATTTGTTTAATGTTTTTGTAAAATGTAGGTCACCAGTAAGACTTGAGAGGAAATATGACTAAGATTATTCTTAAATATCTTGGAAAACATTACCAGAG
Source organism: Nettapus auritus (assembly GCA_011076525.1). Lineage (NCBI taxonomy): Eukaryota > Metazoa > Chordata > Aves > Anseriformes > Anatidae > Nettapus > Nettapus auritus. The sequence continues at coordinate 22,651,838 of CM021767.1, forward strand.
CAAATGTGATTCCCAGTCACCAAAGCTGCATACCAAATATTAAATTGATGACATCTATTGTGATTTTTATAAAGGCTGTACCACACTAACAATGCACTATTTAACATTAGGATCAGACCTCAAGATCAGTTCACTAAAAGGACATCTATGTAGCAAGTCCTTAAGGGAAAACATTTTGGAAATTAGCTTTCATATGCAAAGAACTAATCTGAAGACTGAAGCAGTGCTTGGATGTGCATGAGCCCTGAGGCAATAGGAAACCACTGTCCTGGAAATACAAGTGCCTTCTTATTTTACTGTTTTTAGCTGAATGGATGGTTACACAGCCTCAGCCACAGCTGTCCTTTATTATACAGATGGCTAACAAAAGCCTGGGATGCCATCCATTGAGAGACTGACAGTAAATGAACTGAAGCTATGCTGAAGATCTGGTCCTTAGTTAGCGAGGGAGGATACACAGATGGTAACTTCTGCCTTCACAGTCTTAAGGGTTGTTTTCAAAAAATCAATTATTTAATTGTGCATTTTTTTTTTTTTTTTTTTAATGAGTTCTCATATTTGAGCAACTCCAGGGAAACATTAATTTCAATAGTAGGTCTTGTTGAATTATTTCAAGGGCAAGTTCAGAAGCGGGTCAACCTGAATCTTCTTTATTTCTGAAAATTTTAGCCACTAGTCATCTGGCATTTTGGTTAATGTGAAGTCCTTGGGGTGAAGGAAATATGTGGACTATAATACGGTGTGATTATAGACCAACTGAGACTTTAACCTGGCTCGTTGTATTCTGCTCAGCTGGTGAAGCTGCCCCACACTTACTCAGACTGTTTCAAAGAGAAAGTGCTTTGAGAAAGATGCCATGTCTTAGCACTGAAACTCTCTGAGACACAGTGCAAGTGCACAAGGGAAACTTTGTGAGCACTCCTGCTCTGCTGACTGGCTAGGATCTTGTGCTTTATTTACAGCTCTCCTTATTACATCTAATTCAAAATGCAGCTCACCTCTGATTCTCCCTTCTGTAGGCAAGAGCTGATAGCGTAAGTAATAGAAGTTTAATTCCTTAGACATATACATCCTATTTAGTCTCAGCTCTGCTTTGTTGTGAAATTCCATATTGATTTTTTTTCTCTCTGTGTTTCTTAAGGCATGAATTGATAATGATTCACTGTCTCTGGTATCTGGTCTCTGCAGTTTCACAGTTTTTCATGAGTGTGTGAATATCAGCTGTGAGATACATACTCATTGCAGGGAGATCCACACTGAAGTGTGTGGGAGAATTTTAAATTCATTTTTTTCACTGGTTTGTGGTACTCCTGAGTTCCTTTTTGAAATCCCCGGTCTTTCATGACTCCTTAATCAAACGTTGAAGAATATTTGCTTCTCTTTTTGCTCCTATCCATTTTTAATGTCATGATGATGCATACAATTATATCAGCCTGGAAAGTTCAACATTCCATCTGGGACAAAGAATAAAAATCATTTTCTGCTATTTGTAACACAAACTTAAAATTTGGAGCTCAAAGACAATTTTCTAACAGAACATTTTTATGTCAGAAAATCATGTTTTGATGGATTGAAACATTTTGTGAGGACCTGTCAATTTCTTTAACACTCAGGAAAGATGCTGCCAGCAGTGCTACTTCTTTTTTGTTTGTTTGTGTTGTTTTCCATTTGCCTGCTCATTCTCTAGGCAGACTCTGTCTGCCTACCAGTGATGTAGGACAGCTGTCTCCTGGCTCCTTCCTGGCTTACGATATCCATACCTCAGTACTCCTCTTCTGCTTCTTGGGATATCCTTATGCCCAAATGGCTCATGAAAAAGGCTGCCTAATTGCCCTGATCCTTAAGTTTGCAAGCCAGGCCCTGCCTCTTTGCTCAGTCAGGCTCCCTGGTTCTCAGTGACTGTGCTGGGGTTAGCCAGGCTCACAGGTTCTCCAGTTGGTAGGACTTCCAGCTGGCCATCTGGTGCTGCGGATCATGAATAGGCTACTTGCATACTGGTCCATTAGAAGGCAGGGGAGCTGGCTGACCCCAAAAAAGTATACTGCCTTCCAAGATTACGGGAAAACAAAGGGAAAATAAATCAGTTTTGTTCTGTAGGTAATCTTAGTTGACTTTTTTTTTTTTTTTTTTTTTTATTTTATTTTTTTTATTTTTTTTTTATTTATTTATTTATTTTTTTTATTTGAGCAAACATATACCTAGTTTCAGTCCTCTGCAAATGGTAAGTCTTTTTACGTACTTTTATTACACTACCAGCACCAAAATGGGAAAAGGGAATTTCTCTAGAAGATCTGCAAGAATACAAATATGAAATGCATATAGATCTTCAAATAGAAATGCTTTAGATTAAATCACCAAAAATATGAATCACATGTTAATTTTGTTCCTTGAAGACATGCAAAGCTAAGCAATAATCTAAAATAGTCCCTATGGCAAGCTGTAAAATATATTTACAGGAATCTGTATATTTTAAAATTGTTCTTAAAACATCTAGACTGCCTGGTGATATTGATTTGAAAGCTTCTTGAGTTACTTAAAAGCTTTCTGCTCCACTTCACCTTTACTTTCTCATTGGATGCACAGAGGTTATAGTAACCAGTCAAACTTTTTATTATAAAAAATAAACAATGAAGAATTATAAGGTGAAATGAAATGTTGAAAAGAAAAATAAAATCAAGACAGAAAGGACTAGGATAAGTGTACTTATGTAGGCTGTTGTCCCCCAAAAAAAGAACCACCACCGCCCCCCCCCCCCAAATAGTATTCAGGAATAAGTCAGGAAACACAAAAACTCTGTAAAAACTGTAATGGAAACATTAGAATAAATTATAACTGTGCCATAAGATGAAAAAGGTAAATATGTGAGAACTCTCTGGTGGGAGAAATTTAAAGTGGGTTATTTTTCCTCAGTTTTCAGTATATAAGAAAAGAAATCTTCAGTAAACCACAGTTATCAGAAAAAAAAATATTAATGATAACAGTTAGAGAAGCCAAGACCAAAGGACTGTTAAAGAGCTTATAAAATAACATTTGTCACCCTAAGTAAATGTTGACCTTCAGTTTTGAATATACTGGAGTTGAGGGGTGAATAAGAAATACAGAAGTTTTGAAAAAAAAAACAGGAATTTCCTACCAGAATATAGTGAAAATAAATATATTGCTTTACTTCAAGAAAATAAAAATTGCTAATCAATGGCTCATGAATTTACCTAGAATGGGACTTTGCAACATCTAGTAAAAGAATCAATGCCCCAGGCCTGAGACCAGTGTAAATTAGCACAGCTCTGTTAACTTAATTTGAGGCATATTGATTTAAACTAGAGAAGAATCAGACCCACAGAGCAGAATTTAGATAGAAAATGTGTACTATCTACAGCTGGGTGAATATGTGAAAAAAACAAAACAAAACAAAAAACACACACAAAAAAAACAACAACTAAAGATATGTGTCCATCTAAGTGCTTTGTTCCTTGCCGTGTTTGTATGAATGGCAGTGTTACCCAGGAAGTCTACATCACAAACGCTTCATTAATTTGCAAATAGATGTCTAGTAGAAGACCTGCTTGTTTTATCCAGTGTTTTTATAAGGATTTGAGTGGGAACAAGGAAAAAATCTCTTTCTTGATGTGTGACTTGTTCATTTATCTATTTTTATTAGTAAAATTGTATTCCCCTTCCTCTGAACTACAAGTACAGGTGACTGATAAAGAAAAGATATAAGACTATCCCAGCATGGTATTTCCATGTTGCAGTGTATGCAACAATGACCTTTGCCGTAACAATTGAAACATAACTGATCCTGGAGACTAAAAAGTTCTCTTTGTTCACTGGAGAGGAGACAAATTAGAAAAATCTTCATGTCTGAGCCAAGCTGCATGGTGAACGAAGACTATTAACTAGGAAAAACTAAACAAGATGGGAGACTGCTTGTCTCAGGAGATATCATTATAAACAAGAGATAAGATATTAAATAAATATGATTATGTTGGACAGCTGTATCAAAAAGGCTCTACAGAAACAGTGGTGAATGAATAATATTTCCTTGTGGAGATGCTCACACCTGTGACAGGTTTACCTGTGTGTCTGGCAGGTGGGTTACCTACAGAATTGGTAGACTTGAGCACATTTTTACAAGTTCTTTTCATTCTTGATGGCCTGGTGGCCTTTGAATTTAGGTTGTAGAGGTCTCCTCTAATGATAAATATTTTGCTTTAGGCATGCTAAATGCATTTGCCATCTGCATAACAGCATTTTATTCTGATTAATTTATCTTCAAACTCCATAGTGTCACCTTAATGGGAGACAGTAGATCCTACTTAATTAGACTTGCAGGAGGAAAAAATGTACAAATCTGACTTGCATTGTATTAACATTGATATGTAGAAGAGGAAGGGTCAATGTTCAATTATTCCATTATCATCATTCAAATGGGTAATCTAACATGCTTGGCTTTGTTTAGAATGTACTCAAGTGTTTCTTTTAAAGAAAAAATAAAAGGAAATTTTCACTTCTTTTCAAGCAGAAACACTTCTCAGATGAAATTGCAGTTAATTGAAGCTTTAATTGCTTTAGATGAACATCACTACAGTGCTTAGAAAGTAGTTTTGAGAGTTTTGTTTAAACTGGCTTTTGAAAGAAGACCTGCAACATTTTTTATGCTGCATTTTTAAAAAGTTCAAGACATTAGATATAATTTGGGTGAAATAATTCTAAGAATTTACACACTTCGAAGTCCTGAAAGAAAGAAAGTTAGGAGTGTAACTAAGAGTTTGAATTCTATACCAGTATATTATCATTAAATATGTATCCATAATAGGGTTCCTTGAAACATTTTTTGTCAGGGAGAAATTTTTTTTCTGCCCCATACTTGAGATCTAAGATGATGCTAATGATAATGTGTCAGCTTCAGATGCAATTAGTAACTTCCATAGCACTGTTTTAACAAAAAGGGCTATTTCCACAGAGCTTCTCTAACATATGAACATAGGGTGCTCAGTGTTTTTCTGACAGGTCAAAGGAAAATGGACTGCTTATGCATATGTCTTAGGTTTGTACATCTCGACTGGTTGCCAGGACTATCAATGGAGTTGTGAAAAGAAAGATACAAGGTATTCCTGGTAAATCACAAAAACGGAGTCGGAGTTGGGTTGGTAAAGACTTCATAGAGCTTTATATTGTGGAATGGCAACACTTCTGTTTATGTGTCAATATTGCTCTTGTTTTAGGTCCTTTTCAAGGTGCAATAAAGAGAAAGCAGCTCTGCAAAGGGAGCAGCAATAGCTGCTTGATACAACAATGGCTTCTACAAGAACACCCATCTCAGTAACACAGCAGAACTGACAATGACTGCTATCTAAATCTCTATGACTGCTAATCCAGTTGCTGGCTGAAATGGGGCTGCTGTCATCAGTGCACATGGGGCTGGTACATGGAAGGATTTTCTGGATTATTCAACCAAAGCCAATCTGCACTCTAGGTAAGACCAGCTCCTCCATGAGAGCCTGGGGGCATCTTCCAAGTTATGCGCAGAGGGGTGGTGTGAACTACAGGGTGATAGTGCAAATCTTTATTTTGAATAAATGCCTGAGTGGGCATTTATTCTGTGGGTCTGAGTGGTAGAACCTGGTGTCTCTTGATTTCACAGCATCAGGATATCACTGCTAGCTCTTCCTCCTTCTCTGTCTTTTGCTTAGTTTGGCAACCCGCTCTTTTCCCTTCCCCACACATGGCATTTAAGCACTGCCAGACAAAATCTATCATACTTTGTGTTGGCATACAGTGTGCCAGCAGCCTGATTCAAACAATCAGCATACTGTCTGAAGCATACTGATGTCAAAATTTGGTTGGTAATCAAATCAAAATGCATCTGTTCATACCATTTCCTATACTTTTGTGGAGGCAGGGAAGTAAAACAGTCTTGGAATTTAGATATGTCTACTTTTGGTAGAAGCTCAATATCTGGAATACAGAAGGCTTTAAAAAAAGGAAAAATAGAGGAAAAATAGTAACCTCCCTAATGTTCTTCCTATTCCCTTAACATAATGAAAATAGCTCTTGATGTTCCTCCTATGCTAAAAGACGCTAATATACATCACCAAGAGTCAAGTAGCAAATGTAGACTTTCTCTAAGCTGGGCACGACTGACTGGAATTCTTACATCTGGAAACTTTCCTATAAGAGACGCAAAACATATCAAAGAGCGATATTGATTTTTCTAGTAAAAGTCATAATAATTCCACAAATGAAAGGTATATTAATGAAAGATTTATTTTCCGGTATTAAGGCATCTACATTTCTGATATACAAATGTAACTAAATCACACTTTTTGCCCACTTTGCTGTCAGAAGTTCTAAATATTGACCTGAGCTTAGGCACCAGTCCTGTTTTTATCAGCTGTTATTTCAGTGATTGATAGAAAAGCTGTACAAAACACAGCTGTCAAAATATAAAGGTTTAAGTGGTGTGTTATTTGGTAATACTTATGGGAAGATGACAGTAAAAAGTAAATAAACTCCAGAATAAATCTCTTCTCTAGGAATATCCAAAGGACTTTTTGGTCAACACAGTGCAGCAAAGACTTTTTGAAGATAAGAACTGGCTTTCTGGTGACAAACTTTTAGACACAGCTGCTCTTGGCAGATGTTATACTGAGTGGAGCTAAAGAAGAAAGAGTAGCCTTTTACTAGATACTCTCCTGTGTTTAACATCTTTATTACATGTTAGTTTATACTAGTGCATGGCTTTTAGTTAAAGGGTGTATTTCTAATAGGTTCATGAGATGTGACTAAGAAAATTAGGATCCTAAATATAAGGAGCAATCCACACCTATGATGTCAGCCTGCATGGAAATCATTCAGAAAGTTCTGAAAAAAAAAAATAAAAAAAATAAAAATAAAAAATTAAAACCCTCCTCTCCAGGAAAATCCCTTGGTTTATATAGTCTACAGGCTATTTGCCATGATACAGCCTCAGGAAGGAAACACTGCACCCCTGTCTTTGAGGTTCCTTTTAGAGAGCTTTTGAAAGAAATACTCCCTCTAGAGGAAATCTGGTGTGATAATGAACAAGTGCATGAGGACCTCATGGATACCCGTATAGACTGAAACAGGGACTGATGTCCTGCTTTCTTCTTCTATCTGGTTTGATTCTTTTGCCCCCACTACTGTTATGCCAGGGTGGAGGGTGGGTGGAGGGTAGACTGGAGGCTGAAGTAGAGGCTGTGCTCATTACCTCATGAATAACCTTTTGGGATGTTCTGGTGGTCAAGAGGGCTCCTGCTGCAGAGACGGTACTGTTCCATAACCACTTAATTTGACACTGAAGGGATTTCTTGTGACTTAAATAATTTGCTTAATGTTCTGCTTTTGGGGTAATACCATCCACTTTACTTTCGTTTTTTTTTTTTTTTTTTTTTTTTTTTTTTTTTTTTTTTCCTGCTCTTCATTCTTTACCGCAGAGGTGATCAGAGAGAATAAACATCTGAGAGATTTCATTTGTTAGTTTTCAGAACTGTAATTTGTTGCTCTGCCAGCTATTGAAAGTGGAAACTATAATACAAAAGAGGTTACAAATTGTCTCAAAAAAGCATTTAACTTAGCTTTAATGAGTTAGTTACTGTATATTAATTAAATCTAAATAGCTCATTGAAAGACTCTTTCCGAGGCTTTTTCTTGGCATCTGGTTAGCTTGTTTTAAATGACAAAAGCAATAAGTACTTAATTATGTTCCTATTAATATATTTTAATTTTTGAATCTTCTGAGATTTTTAGCAAGCATTTCTCAAGGTATAGTGAAATAAAAGAGATTTTATCATCTAAGAGTAATTACTTGCATTAACAGCTTTGCTACAGAGTGCTGCTGTAACCTGCCTTTGGAACAGTGTCATGCAAACAAGAACAAAATGTCAGCTTTTTGCATGTGTCGTGGAAGACTTAGAATGAAGAATGGAGACCTAGTGAATATCTCCTGAAGCAGATTTCACATTTCTTTCTCCGGATGCTTCTGATCAGTAAAACTAAGTCTGTCTTACATGGTTACAGCCTGTGAATTTCTTGCATTTCCCTGTCTCTTCAAGCTCTACAGTAGTGGCATATTAGAATAGCATAGTCCTCAAGCTGCATAGACTAACTCGCTGTTTCAACCACTGCTGCTTCTAGTAGTCCTATTACAATTCACGGCTGTCACCTCTCCCTAGACGTGGGACATCTGTGTCTCCCAGCATGCAGAAAAAACAGGGACCCACAAGAAAAGGAAATATATATATTTTTTTCCTTTTTCTTTCTCAATTAGGTGGTGTAAGTGCAGCTGGTAAGTAAATAACTGGAATTGTCAGATTATTTAGAGCAATGGTCTAAAGTGTTCTGTGGAGTCTAGTGGAAAATGAAAACTTTCCTTATATCTGTAGAGAGAGAAAAGTCTTCTTGAAGGCATGCTGCTGGTTTTGTCACAGCAGTGATCTGGTTGCTATTAGATATGGATACTGTCAGTTCTACAAAATCATCTTTTCACTTTGCATTTAAAAACTAATAGTTACATCAGGTCTCTCTTATTCAGTGACATGCTGAGTGACTGGAAGTAAATGACTGCCAGCTGTACCTGGTAAATAGGAAAAATGCCATTATCACTCCTTTGGGACCACCTTGGTCTGCAGCCGTGGATATTATGGTCAAGTGTCCACCAGCTTTACAGGTAAAGCCACAAATGACAGAAGATGGGCCTTGTCCCTAGAGGACATTTTCTTCCCTAGTCAAGCCACGAGGGTGCCGTAGGCAATGCTCAGAGTTAATGAGTAATCTGCTGCTTACTATGGCCAAGTGGGAGCTGAAGCCAGCTTCTGTGACAACTGCCACTCTTCGTTAGTGAAGAGGTAATGGTAACACAGCACTTAAAGCAATTTGTTTTTTATATGCTCAGAAAGTAATGTCAGAGGGCAAAAAACTCCACACACACACACACACACAAAAACAAACAATAACAACAACAAAAACAGCATCAAAAGTGAGAGAATCTCCTACAGATTGCAGGATTAGGACAGGACAAAGAGTAGGGCTCTCCATTTGCAAGGAATGCTAGGGTTTGGTTTACAGTAGATCTACATTACTTTTTAGTTCCTTGTGCTGCTTATAAGGCTAACTTGGAATTGAAGAGTATGTAGTTGCAACTCTATTATTAAAAATCAAAATTGCACAAAAGTCCACAGGCAACTCCATAATACGACAAGATATCTTAACAGCCAATAAGAAACCTCAGATAAGAACAAGCAGAAAACAGCAAAAATCCTCAAACCCACCATCATTTAGCAACTGCCTAATGACATAATTACAGATTTAACAGTAGAATGCTTAACAGACAGCATGATCATCTCATAAAGTCTCCATGCAGTAGGGGCTCCGCTTAACAGAACGTGCTTTCTCAAATCCATTTGAATACACTTTGCTTTTCATTTTGTTGCCTCCAGAATAGATCGGTTTTGGTATGAATGGAAGACTTTAACACACCAGTTTCTTAATGCACAATTTGAATAGTTGTGAGTTAATACCAGATTTATAAGCAATAGCTTGAATACCATTGTAAGGAAATAACAGTGTTGAAAACAATGCATTAACTGCAAAGGTGCAAAACCACACAATGTGAGAATTAACTTTATAATGAAAAATATATAATCTAAACTAATAAATCCATTCCTATTTTTTTTTTTTATCTTCTTCAACCCATTCCTTCTGTTTTTTCCTCTTGAGCATTGTTTCTTTTCTGCTTATCTTTCATCTTCATGGTTCCTATTTTCAGAGTGCTAAAGGCAGCAGAACTACTGCAGGTAAAGCAAAATAGCAAACTATGAAATAATCTTATCCTACCCAGGCATCCTAAAATTCATTCTTCTGCCTTGCCTCACACTCCTTCTTTCCTGTTAAGAGGGGAAAAGAAAGCATCAGAGCCTTACTTCATTTGCCTATTAGTTACTGGAAACGTTTCTAAATTTCCAGCAATGAATCAGACTTCCTGGCTTTACTTTAACCTTAGTTATGCATCTACCACTTATACAATAACTGTAAAGACCTCAGACTGAAAAGACGATAGGGCAGCAATTGCAAAGATACTTCTTCACTTCCTTCCTTCCTTCCTTCCATCCTCCCTTCCTCCCTTCCTTCCTTCCTTCCATACTCCCTTCCTCCCTTCCGTCCTTCCTCTGTCCTTCCCTCTCTCCCTCCTTTTTTTCCCATTTCGGTTACTTCTTTTTCCTATTAAACTGCATCTCAAAAGCCTATGTTTCCCCAGAGCAGCTGCTGCCCACGGAGAGCATGTAGAGCTCAGGGCAGTAACTGATGGTGTTTGTTTCCTGTGTATCACCCTACGGAAAGGCAGTGCTGGTACGCCTCCTGTCTTCCTAGGAAATGATTTTCCTGCGGCACAAAGGAGCTGTGCTAGAGAAGGAAAATGTACTTTGTAGCCCAGGGAGCCAGCTTTAGTCAATCTTGCCTTAGATATGAAGTATCTGCAAATTCACTACTTTTTGAAACTGAAAATTAGGTAAGATAAGAGACTAGTTCTTAGAAGAAGTCAGCAGATATGGCCCGTGTATGCCAATGTGGAAGAAAATGTGCCGGCGTTAGAAAGAGAATAAGGGGAGAATGAGTGTCAGAAAACAAAATGGTGGCTGTGATCAATCCCCTCGATTACTTTGCAAATGCTTCAGTGGCAGACTTGTAAATCTTGTTGGTCAGCAGTGAGGCATTAAAGTGGGAAATTTAAGTGATTGTATTGTCCCCAGAACATTAATACTTTAATAGCACACCCACTGCGATTAATGATTTGTGTTGACAAGAGAAAACCTACTTTTGCAATAATTGGTTGTTAATTTGGTGTGTAAGATCTTGACTTAAGAATTGCCTGCAAAGCAACCTTCTTGTGGTAGCAATAAGGTAGGGAAAACCAAGACCCACAGACAGTTAAATTGGAAATGACTGAAGAAATTTAAATGTTTATCAAAGACTGTCAAGTCCAAATGTGGTGAACACCTCTATGGGAGAAGCCTAAGACTGTAATGAAAAGGGTACTGAGCAAGCAGGTAAATCGCTGTAGTTTTCCCTCCCCATATGTGTAGATGGCTGCAGTCCTGAGGCTGCTAGTTGATCTAGCCCCTTCGATTTCCTCTTGGCTGTAGTCAATACACAGCCACTGTGGTCACTTCAGTAGGCTCAGAAAAAGTACCGGGCACCTCTGATGTGCTTCAGTACAGACAGATCCATTGTTGTGATAAGCCTGTGGTGGAAATGCATTGAAATACCTCAAGGGGAGAAAACCGTGAGATTTTAAGGCTAAATGCTCAACAGGCAACTCTAGAACACAGAATTAAAAGGCAAAAGGTGATGTGGCTGTAAAAGGTTATTGAAAAAGTCTATATGGAGGACAGGCAGAGACGTGAAATCTAACTGTACATTATTGATTTTTAAAGGGAGCAATCTTCAGCTGAGACATGAGCTATCCTTCAAGGGAACAGTAAGATAAATAGATCAGCACTAAATGATTTTTAGCATTCATAATTAATAATTTATTTATATACCACAGCTGTCAAACTCACTGTGCAATATTGAATTACTTCTTCCATCAGGATTAAGGAAAAAAATAATTCCAATGGACCCTTCTGACTGGAGAGCCTTAATTGTAGTCCATTTAAAAATCCATTTAAACGCTCTATTAGAGTTCTTAGTTCCAATTTAAAGACCTTTTTTGCTGGTCTGGATAGTTTTCAATATCACATACCGAAGTCATTTTCACTTGCCTAGGTGATAATATGTCTATCTTGACATAAACATTCACTCACCAATGAATCCTTGGCACTTGGATGTTTTTTCCTAGATTACTGTCAAGTCAGCTAGCATGAAAGGGCAGCGGGTTATTTTTAACATCTGGCATGCTCTGGCAATAAATAAATTGTCCTGTTTTATTTACATATTTTCATTTTGTTGTCCCTTTTGCTGACTTACACATGACGGATTTTATTTAAAGCCTCTAGAGGTATTAATACCAAATAAAAGGAGTGTGGTGCTATAAAGATAGAGAGGAGAGCTATATTACAACACCTTGAAAAGTGCTTTGTTGTCCTGAGCAAATATGGATGAGAATTGAATACAGCAGGGTGGAGAAGAGAGGGAGGCATCACTCTTTCTGTCTATACCTGCATATAAAGCTACAGACACACCCATTGCTCTAAATATGAAAATGCCATTGTAACAAAAGTAAGACTTTGATGTACCATACATTTCTTTCTGAATTAGAAGAGGAATATAACTCTTTTTTTTTTTTTTTTAAAGGAAGTGTTCAATAAAATATGTGGAAAAACTTTCGGAGAGCATATCTGTGTGGTGGATAAACAAGAAAGAAAAACAGTGGGTAGAAGATCACCATCCATAGATGTTAGACATAGTATTTTGTGATGTATGGTTTTGTCCAGGACACTGGTAATTTGTTGTGTTTACCCATTTCTAAACCACTATATTCCAGGCACAGTTCTGTCCACCAAACAGTGGAGGACACAGTTCAATCCACCAAAATAATTCTGTGCTAGAACAAGATGACTTGGAGTTCTCTTTAGCCCTTGAAAGTTTGGACATATTGCTTTCTGTATTTGAAAGTAAAACTGTAAACATTGCAGTCACAAAGGTGGCAATAAGAACAGTTGCTGTTTGCTTCTTAACACCAGTGATTGCATATGTATTGTTTGCAAATAAAAGCTGCCCCCAAATTTGCAAATACGATTACAAATCCTGGTTTAGGGAAGCAGCGAGTGCATGCCAGGGACTTGAAATTACACTATTGCATATAAACATGCAGTCAGCAAGCAGGCGTGTGACTGAGGTGCCAGAGATGGGGATGGCTGACAAGGGCTGGGCAGGCAAGGAGGAACCCAGCTCCACTGATATTGCAAAGCTGTGCAGGGAAAAGCTGTGCAATGCCATCACTATGGGGGCTGCCTTCTGCAACCTCTATGAAGGGGGCTCTTTCTTTCATTTATACCATGGGCAAGGAAATGCTCATCTCTGCTCTTCACCTTCTTATTAAGCCTAATACACAGCAGTAAGATGGATACTGCAACTTTTTCTCCCTCTTTTCAGATGATTGATGATGGGTTTCCTGCATTCCTGCAGCTGCCAACTATCCAGCTATTGCTGAGCTGACTACTGGCTCGGCTCTTTCTCCTCATAGTGCACGGAACAGTCTTGACATACTCCCACAAAGAATTTTGTTTGTTTGTTTGTTTGTTTGTTTGTTTTTTCCCAGATGATGTGTGATCATCTCTTTAAAAGACTGAAAGGAGAGAGCAGTTATGGTTAAATGGATACCTGGAGCTGAAGCTAGGAGCTGGAATTTGCTGAATTAGGAAGGATGGCATTAGCTGAGACTACAATTTATCAGACAGAAAACAAACAGCCCCTAATCACCGGCCGTGCTCTCTGCTGTGCTATATAGGAATATATGGAGCAGAAGAGCCATTTTTGGCTCTGTGCTATAGAAGCCAATTTAGCATCCAGAATAATTTAAAGAATCCTGGGGCTCAGAAAGTGCACCACCTAGGGCTAGGGCCCCAGTATGCCGCAGCTATTCTCCCAGCATGTGCCTTGCCCCAGGGCTTAAGAGATATACTGTGCAGGAGCCAGGTAGTCTTGCTTTAGCCTGCTCATGTGCTCTGTTAGACTTCCCAGTAGGGATGGACTACATGAGCAGCTCAAAATGGCTGAAGAGGTTCTGTGGCCTTGTTTGCCACATGAGAACTGCTGAGGCAGATTGAATAGAGGAGAAATGGGAAATGCACCATGTCCAAAGGAGAGGCTGTCAAACATCTACCTGTGCTGCTAGCAAGGAAATGAAAAGGAAAGGAAACTTTTAGAAGGGAAAACATTTGGTATTCAAAGACCGACAGAATGCTAAACAAGTATCTCTGCACTTTTCATTTAGCTTAATGACAACTAGGAAAGGCTGACAAGCTTCCTTCTTCAACTTACTGAAGCATTACACTCATATGTGGGAGTATTAGCTCTGGTAGGCATTGTGTGCTGTTTCATTTGTGAGTGAAAGAGGCTGTCTGCATTTCAAGGAATCACGCTGAAACCTATACTCAATTTATGGCAGAATAATAAGGTGATCTATTGTACTGCTTTTGGAAGTGGAAAATGAGCTCTGCTCTAGGTGTATAATTTTGTATCACTGAAGCAACAGAAGTAACATACAGATGCTCACACGTGCTGTGCCTCACACACAAGATGTTTAAGTGTTTATGTGTGAGCACATGCGTATACCTGCACCGTGAGGGGCAGAATTCAGCTTCTGGCACCACGGCCTTTAGCTCTGTAGGTGTCCGGCCCCTGGAGAAGAGGTTTCCATCGGGCATCAGAGGCTGTGGTGAGGGGTTTATTTTAAAAGCTTGAGGAAAATTCCTCCACCCAAATTTCAGTTACAAGTGCCTCCAAAAAGTACAATATTTTTTAATAAAGAAGATGCAAAGAGAAAGAGCCTAAGGAACTACATTATAAACAGCTGAAAGTTTTAATGTCTGTAGTACAGTCCTCTAAGCCTGACCTCTAGATATTTCCCTCTGGAGATCAGCAAGTATCATTGATCAGGCTGTGGTGCTACAAAGCAGTCAGTCCACACTGTGCAGAAAACTGCAGAAATGTTTTTGCTGTAACAAATTATGGGAAGGAATGGGAGAAGATGCTCCTTTAAACAATGGGAAGTGACATAAAATTTCTGTGACAAAGGGAAGAAAATATGGTTTAGAGATGCAGTAAAAAACACTCAAATGTTTTTATTCTTTAAATATGTCCACCCACCAAGTTTGACTAAAGACTGTTTAGTCTGTAAAAAGAACTACATGGCTTTGCTCAGAACGAGTTGTGTTATTTCTGTGCCTACACAGTTTTTGGACTGAGGGGTGTTCAGTCTAGAAAATGGCAAAAGAGGGAGATGAGAAAGCAAATGAACAAAGAACCAAAGTAAAAAATGTGAGAAAGCAATGTTTGTGTCTTCTCTGTGACATAACGTAATGGCTCTGCTTGATGTAATGGGGAGAAGCTGCCTTCTTAAATTTCAAGGATCAGAACAGAGAAAGAAAGAAAAATGAATCACAGTACCTGGCGTATTTCTCTGCCTAGATTTCTGCAGATACTTAGCAGTATCTTAAGGATTCAATAAAGTGAATTCTGATACAAAAGATAATAATTCTCAGAAGAGAAAATAATCCTGTTAAATATTTGATGAAACAGCTGTACAAAGTACTGAGAACCAGAACTCCCCAAACCAATATTCAGAAGCCCAAATGAATTCATTTTACTGATTTGCACCGAGCTACAATTCCATCTTAATGTTCTGCAGTCACTGCTGACTCAGAAGGGTCAAATTCTTTTAAGTCAGTAGTCTTTCCTCATTACAAATAAAACAAAACTTGTGCTGGGGCCATTAAAACCATAAGGGATCTGAATTTCGGATTTAAGTTCTCAAATCCAACAAGTAGTAGAAAATCCTGTTAGAAGACATGTGCTGGTTTTTCTTTGATAAACTCCTCTCTTAGTTCATATATAGAATATATTTATCAAAATATCATTAATAGATTTTTTTTATTTTTATTTTAAAGAGCCAAATTTTAACACAAAGCTGTTCCCCTAGATTCCAACAAAAGAATGGGAGGCACCCATTCAGAATTCCTAAGTGAACTAATCCTGTTTCAGAGGTGCTTGTGGCAGAACATATGTCTCTTGACTAGCACTGAAAATGTTAAACTTTAAAAAAGATTTTTAAATAACATATTTGATTCAGTTCTATGCTATCATGCTACATAATGATAATTGTTTGTAATTGCTTACAAACAGACTGAGCTTCTGAATTTACAGTGAGCCTCCATTTATTATTTACAATAGTGAAAAAAAAAACACACCTTTGCATTGTTTTTTCCTATTTCTATTATATAGTTTTCACTGAGACCTAATTAAAACTCTGATTAGAAAGCAAGGAACTGAATAGAAGTTTGCATGCTTTTGGCAGATATAGTCTAATATTTCTTAAACAGCTACATTATAGATTTCAATGGGACATTAATTATGTAGGAAAATTAACTTCCACAAGTAATTAACATAATCATTTTTTGAAAAATTTAAACAGAAGTCTAATCATTAAATTATTTCATACAAACTATTCAGGGATTGATGAAGAACAGGGAATTTAATGCCTAGAGGGGTCCGTCCCAGTTCTACATTACTGAGAGCTGACATTGAAATTGGTGAAGGATAAGAAGGAACACTTTCTGCCTGGTAGTTGTAAATGTTTTGTCTGTTTTCTTCTACTGCCCTAGGGACTCTTGGCTGACACAGTCCTATTAAATAGCAGGAGATCTAAATTGGCCTACAATTACACTACGTAGTAAGCTGTCTTAATGTGGTTGGAGATGGTTGTGTGAATCCCTGCTACATTTACATAAATTTTAACTTGACCACTTTTTTAGGACAGAAAGACCTACCCAGTCATCAAGGTTTTAAAAAATAAGGCACACAGTATCTTGCCCTCATCCTGTATGGTATTGTTTTCTGATATGAACTGGAGGAGGTCTTATGCTGGAGGAACTGCAGCAGAAACAAACTGTTGGATCTATCCACTCTGCTTTGCTCATATCACCATTGGACTAGAGGAGTGGGGAGAATAGGTGGTGGTGTCAGGTTTTCAGCATCTCACATTCCTCTAATATAAAAAGGGACTACTCAAAGTGAAGTTTATTTTTATTTTAATTTATTTATTTTTAATGTAATAAGTCTCCAGGTCTGGTGGTAGCTTTTTAGAGACTCTCACAGATGTGGGGTTGCTCCATATAACAATTTTATTAATAAACCATGTCACACACAGTCACTGTGCAGCTGTGTTAGCTTCCTTGTCCAAGTACACTTCCTGATTTGAATGAGGAAAACAAACAAACAAACAAAACAGAAAGACAAGCAGAGTTGCAAGGCAGTAGTTTTGGGTGAGTCACCTCCAAATAACCACGCTGGGGTGTTGGAAAGTTACTGTAGTTGATAAAGGTACAGAGGCTGGAGCTCTCTATGGTTACAAGGACTTTTTGGATAAGGCCGCAGGTCTCAAAGTACAGAGACTCTGACTGGGTGTAGGTAGCTCTGGGAGGAGTACCTGGTGTGGAGTTGCCAGCGAGTGGAGCGATCAAAAGGAGGAAGGTCAGAGAGGGGCACCTGAGGCAGTTGGCTCCATCCAATTTGTTTTGAGAGGAAAGCAAACCCCAGGAAAGACAGGTTTACATGGAGGTGTAGTTGTAGAGACCTCTAAGAAATGAGGAGGAAGGGTCAGATGGCTTTCTGGCCATATCTGAAGCCAAAAGCATATTATAAGGGCAGACACGGGGATTATATTACAGGGACAATGCTAAGTAACTCACAAACTTGAACATCTACTTTCCATGTGACTCTAGATCTTAAACATTTTCATCAAGCTAGAAAAGCCCTAATATACAGGTTTCCCATTTTGTGTATTTTGTTGACAAGAATCAAATGAGCAAATAATGTAAATTAAATATACAGAACAAGATATAATCAAGTGAATTAATATCACAACACAAAAAGAAGCTAATTAGCAAACTGTTTAAGCTGACCTGATTAAGCTAACACTTTTTAATATGTTCTGTACTGTTAGCTGGAAAGGCAGAGTTCATGTTTACTTATTGGTCCATCAGACTCAGCGTTAACTGAACTTTATACATAATGATGGTATCAGATTGTTTGTATTCTGGAAGGGTATGTATATAGTCTATATTTTTTTGAACTGGAGTCAATATCAAGATTACATTGCTGACAATGTATGATGAAGAGTGCTTATCCTTTATGTTGTCAAAGAAAAGTCAGTGTTTCATGCCTCAGCACAACATAGGAATACATAAACTGTTCTGATACAGCTCAGGATGACAAGGTTTCCTATACCTAATGGAGAGGTTTGGCAAAGAGGAATATACACACAAAAGCAATTTAACCGCAGAATAGACTCTATAATAGGCCTATAAGTCTCGTCCCCATGTGAGTCTTTAGACAAAGAAATCATGACAGGGAGGTTCATATGGGGAACCTTAATGAATTCCCAGTGTTGCCCTAGAGTTTAGTATTACTGAGTTTTTTTAAATAATATTGTGGCATGCTAAATGTGTAAGGCTGTTGGCTGCTTCACCTATGGTGATATAATGCTGTGTTTTGGCCAGTGCAGAGAGTCTTTAGTCATATAAGTCAAAGGAATAGGCAAAACAATTCACTTGAAACTGGCTTGGGAGAATAAGATTGTCTTTCAATTAATTTTTTTTTCATTTACCTATGGAAAAAAAAATAAAGTATTTGAGGGTAAAAAACAGAACAGCCAGATATTGTTAGCCACTGGAAATTTCTAGATTCTCTAATGCCACTGAACTGCTCAGTGTGCATAGTGTTGGTGAGTTTCTTGCTCTTATTTTCTTCAGAGCATGGTCCAGAGCTATATTTCATCTTCTGTCTGCTCAGTGACCAAAAGAGTGTCAAGATGTACTGTCTCTCTTCACTAAAATGGAGGGTGTAATGCCTCTGGCAGAAGTATGCAATCTTAAGTGACAGCACGGAATGAATGTAGGATTCATCTGGCTGCAACTCTCATCACTCAGCATGGCAACAAGTCTAATCCAAAATATTTCAAGGGGAAAAAAAAGTTATGTTGAAAGCAGATTGTTGTGGTTTAACCCGGCTGGCAGCTAAACACCACACAGCCATTTGCTCACCCTTCCCCCTCCCTCTCTGGGATGGGGGAGAGAAATAGGAAAAACTGAAGCCTATGGGTTGAGATAGAGACAGTTTATTAGGACAGAAAATAAAATAATAATAATATCTACAAGTGATGCACAATGCAATTGCTCACCACTCACTGACCGATGCCCAGCCTATCCTCAAGCAGCCACCCGCCCCATCCCGGCTAGCCACCCCTATATACTGTTTAGCATGACATCAGATGGTATGGAATACCCCTTTGGCCAGTTTGGGTCAGCTGTCCTGGGTCTGTCCCCTCCCAGCTCCTGCTGCACCCCCAGCCTGCCCACTGGCAGGACAGAGCGAGAAGCCGAAAAGCCCTTGGCTTAGCATAAGCGCTGCTCTGCAACAATTAAAACATCAATGTGTTATCAACATTAGTCTCATCCTAAATCCAAAACATGGCACCCTATAAGCTACTGAGAGGAAAATTAACTCTATCCTAGCTGAAACAAGGACAGCAGTTTTCTGGCAGGCCATGGGAAGAAGATTGGCCGGCCTGGGGGAGCTTATGTACAAATGGGTTTTAGGCTGCAGCCAAAGTGTTCCTCTAGATCTGGAAGTTTGAAGGTGGTTGCAATCACCAAGCTCAGAGCCAACCACATATTAGTCTGGCACAACTAATTTTTGTGTTCCTTATACTAGCTGTTTGTTCACCTCCTCAACAACCAGAGCTGGGGATCTGCTTTTTATATTGCAAAGGTGAAATGGTCCACACCTGACAGAATTCACTTAACAAGTCAGGAGCCAAGAGACCTTGTGGAATAGGCTCATCTACCTGGCTTCAATGCTTTAAGCTCAATTGCTACTTATCACTAATAGAAATCACCTGACAAGGGGCCTAGTGCTTAGAGTTGGCCAAATGAATTAACCACAGAAGGTGCATAAGGGTCTTACTTCTGTTAGTCATTCTGTGAGGAGAATTAGTACAGAGCCTGTTAAAAAAAGTAAATAAAAAGTAATAAAATAAATAAATAAGAGAAAAAATAAATGACCTTAGAGGCAAAATTGCTGTCATAGATTTTCTTCTGTCCAGTCACAACAGATAAAGAATATGGCAATCAGAATTACTTTTTTGATATTAATGTTTTTTAAATTTGCTTTTCTGAGATCTTTTCTTTATGCAGGACTTTTCAAAATCTAGCCCCGTGATCTCTAACTACAGTATTTACTTTGGCTGTGTATAAAGTATCACGTATAAATGCCAGGATCCGGATCCTCACTCACTATTCAGGTCAAGGACTGGGCTGAAAGTTTTGGCTTTAATTTGGTTACATGCCTACATTGCTGCTGTTGTGGTTTAACCCGGCCGGCAGCTAAGCACCATACATCCATTTGCTCCCTCTCCCCCCTCCCTCTCTGGGATGGGGGAAAGAAATAGGAAAACAAAGCCTGTGGGTTGAGGCAGAGACAGTTTATTAAGAAAGGAAAAATAATGATGGTAATAGTACTACTACTACCAGTAACGTGTACGAAACAAGTGATGCACAGTGCAATTGCTCACCACCCACTGACTGATGCCCAGTGTATCCCCAAGCAGATGCCATCCCCCACCCTGGCTAGCCACCCCTATATACTGTTTAGCATGATGTCAGATGGTATGGAATACCCCTTTGGCCAGTTTGGCCAGCTGTCCCGGGTCTGTCCCCTCCCAGCTCCTGCTGCACCCCCAGCCTGCCCGCTGGCAGGACAGAGCGAGGAGCAGAAAAGTCCTTGGCTTGGTTTAAGCGCTGCTCTGCAACAATTAAAACATCAGTGTGTTATCAACATTAGTCTCATCCTAAATCCAAAACATAGCACCCTACCAGCTACTGGGAGGAAAATTAACTCTATCCTAACTAAAACCAGGACATATATATATTTCATGGAGCATTTCAGTTATCTGGAAGACAATTTTCTGTTGGTAACTACTGGACTTTAATTGGGGTAAAGCTTCCTTGAGGAAAAAGTCTAGAAAGATGCTTCTTGAGGATACCTCCAGTGCTGTCACAGCTGTGAGGCAAATTGACCTATGCTGGCTGGAATGTCAGAGTTATTATAAACCGCAGTCACCTCTGTAATTGCAGTCTACACATATACTGAACCTGTTATGCAAAAAACCTGTCTAACCCTACATAGTTTTTAGAGATTTATTTTGATCTATGCATTTTCTGGTAGATTGTCATTCAGTGTTTTAGGGATCTATTATGCAATTTAGTTTTTAAATAATAATATAAATTAATATGTATAAATATATTATGTATATATACACATATATACATATATAAATTACAAGATAATAATAATAAAAAAGGTTTTCTTAGTTTGTTTTGAAGAATGGATGATTATTCACAAGCAAAGCAGGAAATTCAAAGCCAGTGAAAGAATAGGTGAAACAGAACCTGTAAAAAAGAGTAACTATCCTTTAAGACATGTCTTGTGGAATTATTCTAAGTCTATATTTCTGCATAACAAGGAATATGGCTCTTAAATCCAGCTAGTTGAAGCTATAAATGTTTTTTTTCTATTTTAGTTTACATTTAGTAGGAGGTTGCCTGCTTGCTTCTACTGGATCTTTGTACGTAAGGACATCTCTCTTGCTATTTAATTTTTTTTTTTTTTTCTCCTACACCCATTCTGGTAATTATTGTGCCATTATGTATTATTAGCGACAGAACTTACAAGTTATTTTTCATCCTCCTTTACTGATGGTCTTTGGCCTTTGGCAGTCCAAGCTGCATAGGTTTTCCCAAGTTATTATTACTTAACAGAACATTCAGAGAAGGACTGGGCAGGCAGTAATTAAAGTCACAATGAAGAGTTTCAATATAAAAGTTTCATGTGCTGTATTGAAGAGATAATTGACACAGAAGTCTATTCATTGTAATTGTTTTAGATGTACCCATAGAAAGGAGGAAGTAGTAGCCTTTAAAATGCATTAAGAAGAGAGCTGTTTGTTACTGGCTGTTAATTCAGTCCATTATAGAAAATTCCTGCCAGAACAGGAATTCTTTGAGTATTTAGAGTACTGCTGCATATTCCTAAAATGTGTAGTAGATCTCTGGGGTCAGTAGTTAATTGTTTTAACTGTCAACTTTAATATATTACATAAATCTAAATACAGTTACAAGAAACAGAAGGACAGAATCACCTATAAAAAAAAATTAAAATAATGGCCTCATAAAACCCTAAGCATTGACTTTATTGTGATTAGTTGGAATTTCATTGGTTGTGGGCTCAAGCAAATGCTTGCCGTGGAATTAGTTTTTTAGTCATCCTTTTATCAACTCCTGTCAAATCTCTCTCTCTAATCATGGCTCCATATATCTGCATAAACAGTAGTGTTCAACTTTTTCATGTGGTTGGGCATTGTAGAGTGCAGGACTGTGGCAGAGAATTGCTTCCAGTCAAGATATTAAACAGAACTGACACCTTTACTGTGGTATTTGTGAAATTAGCTATACTTAGAAAGTGAAGAAGTGCAAATGTAGTAGTAAATTTATCCGCTGCAGTTGGTAGATTTCCAGTTTCTCATGGGGACCACCGCGCATCTGTGAAATGTCACTATTTTTGGAACTTTGATGTAATTTTGTCATTGCCCTATAGTTCTAAGACTGTATGTTAAAATAATAATAGTAATTTATATAAAAAGTATATAAAAACTTCATCATTTCCCCTCAGGACCCCTCATTATGCCCTGTAAAATCTAAGTCTTTTGCAGGGACTTGGAGAGTTTTATCAAGTTGGGTACTCTGAATGATCATGTCTGCTGTCTTCCCCCAAAGGATGAATATCACCTTTGCCATTTTCTTTTGCTAATAGCCCAACATTGCTGGCTCATTAAGACTAAAATTTACTCTACCCCATACTTTCTTAGTAAGGTATCACACAGCTTCTGTAATCTTCTGTCTCTAGGAGACAGGTCTTTTGAGGGCACTAGAAGGTAATTTGTGGCTATCCACCTTGGTCTTTTTGAAATGAATTAGTTCCTCATTTGATGAAGACTTTCATAGATCTATATCTGTACAGAGACTAGATACTAAAGTATATACAGTTTACCTTTAAAGTTAGGAGCCTTTGTTAATTTTACATGACTAGTCAAAAATCTTTGGTGCTGTTCATTACAGAATCAGACTTAGCTTCTGAATCATCAGGGATGTCTCTGTGGGTCCTAGGATCTAGGTAAAATGTGAGCATTTAAATAGGTATCTCTGATTTTACATGGAGAAGAAACCTTAGCTGAGATTTGATCTGATGAAATAAGTTCCATTGATAAAAGAAAGGCGGTTACTTTTGTTACTTCTTTAAACACTCCTTATCAAAGACTATTTGTTTTGTAGCTAAAGAAACAAAGAATATGTTTCAAGATCACAAAATTCATCATTATCCCACTGCACTGAAAATAGCTCAGCTGAGATAACTTGTTTGACTATCCCTTAACTTGCAGAAAAAAAAAAAGAGTTGTTATTCGTTTCTATATTGATAAGCTCTTAGTTAAGATTTAAGAGAAAAATTTTATTTATTGTGACAATGTACAGTTTGATGTTATTGCAGAATAAATGGTAAAACAGGTAGTTTTTAAGTAAGAGCTCTCTTTACATCGGTTATTCTACAAAGAAAGCTAAAAAAACTCAGAAAGATACACTTCTGGGGAAAATAGGGTAGACACATTTGTAGGATGGTTACAATTAACACACTAACATTTCTAAACGTATTTTAGAAATGTGGAATCCAGTAAGCTTACAGTACCTTTGGTAGGAAATGCAGTCAAAGAAACTGCAAAAGAGATTGTGTAAAAACTGGATTTTATCATCTTAGCTTTTATTTCAAAGTTTGTTACTTTATTTATTTATTTTGTGTGTGTGAAAGAGCATGAGTATCAGGAATAGAGCACGAATTCTCACAAGCTGTAAGTGTGGGAAGGTGTAAAGAAGCTTAAGATCCACTTGCTCACTTGCTCTTTAATGTCTGTACTCTTATTGTGAAGGACAACAAGAAAAGACACTCCCTTTTCTTCAGCTGCTGTGTTGATTGCCCTTCCTTGTAGAAGCTTGTTAAAATTAAATTAGATTGGTTACTTTCAGTGCAAACTTTTCTTTCTGAAATGCTGAATCCTCAAAGCTAAAATGACCCACAGTGAAATTACATTTTAGACACTACATAGAAAGCAATTATTTTAAATTGGAATAAATTTTAATATTATAGTGTATTACATTATAGTTCACCAATCATCAGTTACCAAATGTATTTGTTACCAGAATAATTAAAATGTTAATTACCAAAGCAATTTTTGTTTCTCAGCCAGTTAGCAGTTAGACTGGTGACTCCTAAATCAGTTGCAAATATTAGAGTAATGGCAACTCCTAAATCAGTGGCAAATGACAAAGCCTTCATGTAGGCTTTGTCATTATTAAATCCTGGTTTGAAATGCAATAACAAACATAAAAATTGAAATATATATATTCAATATGATAATCAAAATCCCATATGATTTCAATGCAAAACTTGAAGAACAGTATTTCTTGTAATCCAAAGATAACTCTTACTGAATTTTTGTTTGATATTTTGAAGTTTTGATTTCTCATTCTAAAATTGAACATTTTTTTTAAGTCCGTATCTGTCCCCTGTACATCTGTAGTCGGTGTTTGAAGCTATGCAGACAGAGACAATAGTCTACATTTCCATCTCATGGACACTAGGCATCCTATACCTGGCAGAGATCTGATGAGAGATTTGGTGGCAGTGCGAACTTCAGTGCTCTGTCCCCTCACCCATACCCCATAAGGACCTGCAGCTCCTTCGTTCACTCCCGGTCCCAAGTGCCCACAAGCTCTAGCTCATCTCCAGCTTTCCCTGTCATGGCAGACCTTCAGTTCCTGCTGCTTCTGTGCCATGGGTGCCATGGGTGGCAGTGCTTGGCTGAAAGGGCTGGGGGCACAGACTCAGGAGTGGAAGAGTAGTCTGGGTGCTTGGAAAGAGGTCCTGGGCTGCAGGGGGTTGTAGGAGCTGTAAGTTTTGATGTGTAAAGGACTGAATGTAGATGTTGCAGTTGTCTCCTGTCTGACTTCCCTTAGATCTATTGTCTGCTCTTGTCCAAGTTGCTGCCCCCTTCCACCTGGTCACTGGAGATGACTGAGACTACCTTCCACCTCCCTCTTTCCGCCTTGTTAATGACTCAGGGCCCAATTCTGCTCCCTGTGGAGGTTTCCAAGGTCTCTGTGCAGGCTGTACATATTAAAAGGCCACTCAGGATATTGAAAGCTAGAGTGCTGTCTCCAGGAATGGCAGCCACAATTCCACGTACTAAGAAAAACAGAACCATTCAACTTGGAGGCAACAGTCTCATCATCATCTGTAAAGTGCAGACAAGCTACTAAGGATAACTTTCTCTAGCAGCCAGAATGCCACTGGGTGTGAATTCACCTCCCTCATCCTGCAAACTTCAGTCCAGCCCTTACTTGCTCTAACTGAGAGCACACAACAGAAGAAGAGGATTCAAAACCCTGTCTTTGCTGCAGCTATACAGCATATGGGGAGGACAGAGGGCATTTCCTGCAATTGCTATTCCTTTACAAACACGTTCAGACTACATATATAATTCTCAAAATGTATTTTGGGCTGCTCAGTTCCAAACATTAGGATTTAGAGTCTCTGAACAAGATTTTGCATCCATAATCTTCAGGCAATGCTTAAAGCAATGCTTTTGCACTGGAGGGAAAAAAAATACTTATCATGGCTCAAATGAATAAATACTCATTTTGAAGTCAAAATATGACTTTGATCAGAATTACTCTGACTGTTCTAGAGCTTGAGCACCAAAGTGAGTCTGTATCACTGGGTTAATTATGAAAAATCACATTTTTGGCCCTTCTCTCCACTTCTACACTTTCTATTCTGCTCTCACATTCACACAGTCATGTTTAATGTGTTCTAAAAGGGTGTTTTCCACATGCAGAGTATTACCAGAGGCAACCATGTGCTTAACTTTCAATTTAAAATGAATTGACATTTGTGCCATTAGAAACCTTCTCCTACAGTATTTTAAGGGCATCTTCCCCTTGACACCTCCTTCCCTCACTTACAGTAGTGATGAATACCAGTAAAGGCGCTATCTTTCTGCAGTCAAGAGCAGGAGACGAAACGTGCTGTGCTTATGCTCATTCATTCTGTGGGCTCATTCTTTTTCAGGGTCATGGCACATGAACACCAAATCCCAGGGGGAAAGAGACAAGAGTAGTTAAGGGAATGAAGCTGTCCTTGGGGAATTTGGTCTTGTGAATCTTTGCAACCAGCGCCAGAGATGATAAAAATCATTGTTCTTACCCCTGTTCTGTTGTTATCAGTTCTTGGTGTTGCTGTGACATTTTACAGCCTCGGTCATGAATGAAGACTTCATTGTGTGATAAAAGGAGACTGTTCACTGGTAGTTGGTAGTTTAAATTTGCATTTGGCTTCCTTCTTTGGCTTCCTTCAAAGCCTTGAGTGACTTTGATGCTCCTTTTCAAAAAATATTAAAAAAAAAATAATCATTGGGACTTTTGCATATACTATACGCTATTGAGATTCAACATTAGATTGCATTTTGGTCTCGGAGCAATAATAGCAGCTCTGTATGGTAGTTGCACTTTGGCTAACAAGCCTTGCTTCCTAATGTGGCTGATTATTCCATGAGACATAAGCTGATGGGCTTGCATTTCTTCCAGTCTGAAACTAGCTCAGGTAAGTGAGGTAGCGAGTGTAGTGAGGTAGTGCACTGTATAGATTTCCCTGATTGCTCTTGGACAACGTGCAGATGATAGAGGAAGGTATTTGGGAATCTGAGCCAGACTTCTTTTCTTTTGTCAGCACTTATATTTAGCTCCTGATCTGATATCCAAAATAAAGAGAGCTGCAAAATCAACTAAAGGTACTGCAGTGTTTGTATCAATCCATTTGCTTGTGCATTAATTCTTTTTTTAAGCACATGGAAGCAGCTGGGTGCATGATGCATAACAAAGCAAGTGAAAGGCTTTTGTTTGTGCAACAGGGCTGCTAAATATTTACATTTTGTTCAAGCTACTGGAAGTTGCTGAGAGGTAAGTATGCCAGGCAAACCAGATCTGACTGCAAAACCATGATTCATTCAGTCATCTTGTCACTTAACCGAGGCTGCATTCAATTTAAAAAAAGGAAGGAAGAAAAGGTGAACTCAGTCCATTAGCTTTTATGCATTTAGTGTTGAAGGTATCCCACACCAGGTAAAGAAATAATATTAATAATAATAATAAAAGAATGGGACAGAATTTATGGGATCTTTAATTAAATATTGTTAACTATATTCTGAAACTACTGAAGAACTTTTCAGGCTTAGCTTCTGAAATCCATAAACACACACAGAGCAAAGTTGGTGTGCATTCTTGCTTTTATCTGTTGCTTACAAAATGAGCTGGAGAGTGACAGCTCTGTTTTTTGGAGCAAATGGGGAAAGGAGCCATGTTGATTCAGACTAGATTTACAAAGGCATTTGGGATGGTGAAAGGTGAATCTAGGTTGACTTCAGCAAGAGTTAACTGTCCTGACTTCTCCGTCTTGTTGGACACTAATGTACCTGTCTGTGCCTGGTCTTTGCTCCTTAGAAACAGGCCCCTCTGGGGGCTTCTGGGCCTTCATAGGAAATGTGCCTGCCCCAAGGGACTCTGAGAGAGAGCTGCCATGCCAGCCAGGCACTAGACCAGAAGCAGCTGGTGACAGCACAGGAAGCTTGCACCTGATCTCAAACGTGCTGTCACGAACATTTCTGCCTCAGTCACGCTGCCCGACTCAGTGATGGCTGCATATCATTTCTGGTTACAGCCTGATAAAATGTTATTGTTGGTAAGCATTTTCTCCCCTTCAGGATTTAAATATTTCTCCCCTTCAGTTCACTGATAGAGAAAATAAGGTCTAAATGCATTTCACATTTCAGTGCAGATCACTTTCTAATTAGAAGAATTTCAAGTGTCTTCTGAATTCACATTTGCAGTTTCTAAGATTTGACAGAGGGATAGCATGGCCCTCTGATACATCATTACACAAGTCCTTTGGAGTTCAAGGTCTAACACTTGGTGTTATTCCAGTCCACATCTGCAGCAATGGAAGAAATGTCCCAGGCTTTCCTGTTCCTCTGAGACAGAAGGATGGTGCAGAGGTCCCTGTCCTTACTTGGGCCAGTGGTGTTAGCATTGCTGAGGCTTAAATCCACAGCTGAAGGGCAGATGCCTCTAAGGTGAGCAAGACCCAGTTCACTTTACCTCCTCTGTGGTGCTACTTCCTTTGGTGAAATGGTAGTCCTGGAGCCTTCCGTCTTGGAAGAAGTCAAATACTGACTTGGACTACAGACAGACCAGTTGCAAAAAACTCTCATTTTTAACAGCCCTAGTGCTGTCTGCTTTGCATCAACATACCCTCTTTCTTTTTCTCTCTCTCTCTCTCTTTTTTTTTTTTTTTTTTTTTTTTCTGCAGCAGTGTTATTCTTAAACATTGTGTAATATACTAGATTTTAAAATGAGAGTAGTAATCTGGAAATATGTAGTTTAGGCATTTGGGGCTAATCTAACAGCTGAAATGAAACTGCCGTATTTTACACAGAGGACAAAAAACACACACCCAAAACACAAGACAAAGGACAGGAAAAATAAATTAAAAAATTGTTTATATAAAAACAGACTTCATCCAAAATCAAGACAAATACATCAAGAATGGCTACTAAAATAAAAAAGATGAATTGTAAATATCTATAAATGGAGTGAAGTAGGGAGATAAAAATATTCGACAAACAGTTCAGAGACAGAGATACCAGACAAAAACAAAGGCAGAAAAGATAGTGGCAGAGACATCATAAATGGTTTTGAGAAAAATAGGCAATCCGTTTAGTAGATAATGCGTGCAATTTCTTTAAGGTGAGAGGACTATAGGGATGTTTTTCAGGATCTAAGCTGGCAACATTGAATTGTAATAATATGTGAAACGAAGTGCAAGGATATTTATCAAAGCAACTTTGTGGTTTTGGTTCGTACAATGACAAATCCTTTGTGAATTACTGTGGAGTACATAACTTTAAATTTATGTATTTGTCTTGGAGGGAAAACTAAGTGTGCAAGGTCAGTTCCACTGCATCCAGTGAAATCACACATACACAAAGTTGGGGTGGGTAGCCCCACATGTTGTGCATTAGGTATCCTGGCTGTGTATAGACAAGGTAGTACAAGAATTCATTGTTTGTATTTTTGGTCTAAGCTATCAAGGATGACACTGTCCTAGCTTACAAGGCATGCCTGTAACTGTTCGTAAAGCACAAAGAAATTGCTTTGCCTGTAAACTCTTGTTCAGCTCTCCTGAAATCAGTTTGCCCAGCTGCATCCACAGTTTACCTCCATCATTACTATTATTGTAGTTCTTCCTTTCAGCTAGATTTTACCCCTTCCCTTTATGATTTGCTATGACATGCCACTTAAACATGCAGTCAGTGCCTGTAAACTAAGCTAAAAGAAATGTCCTTCCTCTTCCATTTCGTACTACTGATTTTGAGATGTTTTAAGCACCAAATAAAATCACTGCTACTCTTCCCCACTTTTATTTGTATGGCTGACAATAATTATTCAGCTCATGTTGAAAAGAAACTACTGAATATACTTTACTGAAGAAAATGTCTGGTATGGCAAGTTTATCAGAGGAAGAAAGAAAACACAGTATAAGTGTACCCTGACATAATAGCAGTAGCTAAGTGCTTGTTCAGTCACAACATCAAGTAATGGATGAGATGGCTAGAAGAAGAACAGACCTTTGGGAAATATTTATTGCAATAGAAGAAATTCAGTCGTATTCTTCCTTCCAGAATACAATTATCCCTTTAAGTAAAGTTAGACAAATCCTAAGCAGCTGTAAACTGTTCCATGGATTTTCTTCTCTATTGCCTGAATTCTTGCTGTTACAAAAGAGACAAGAGAAGGTTATTTTTGAAATGATTTAATTTTCCGTCATTAAAAACTACTTAGCATCCATAATCATAGGAGGAAAGAATATTCCATAGGTGTGTGATCCAGATACTGTTTTTAGTCTGAAAATGGTGTTTAGTGACAAATATATACTGCTGTTTCAAGCCTAATTTCAAATCTAATCTAGAGCTGTTTTTTATTCTGTGTAAAAGAACAAATCATTTTGGAAGTTTTGCAAAGGTTATATGCAATTAAATAGAAACATATTTTTAGGACTTTCACCATGAAAAATTATGGGGTTGAACTGATAATGAGAGTATTACTCATGATTCTCCTGTTAACAATGCTTCAAGTAGTCATTTGGAAAGGAAAACTAAGAATGAATATACTAGAAAAACAACACTGTATAACCTAAATAACTATATATCATAAATATCAAACAAGGACTGTCCAAGGCCTATTTGCTATCCAGAACAGGAATAGCACTTGTCACATTTTTCAGCCATTCCTTACAAATCATGGATGCACTCAGAAGTTTGGGATCACAGTACTTCACTAAACAATATAAAGATTAAATTAATCATTAGAAGTATTCATAAGGAATAGCTTGCTCAGTGCTTTTCTGCTTGAAGTTTGCAAGTAAATCAAAGATATTGGATGGCCCTCCAATTTCTTTTCACAGTCATGGAGAAAGGATATTTAAATGCCTGCATCTTGTTAAGCTGGTGACGAAAGCTGTTTTGGTTTTACCATTGCCTATGGGAAAGACTATTAATGACTTTCTGAAGACTGCTGTTAAGTCCTTCTCTCTCTCTCTCTCTCCCCCCCTTCTTCTTTCCGTTAATCCTTAAAACAGTATAATCCTTCCCTCCTGACAGTGTTGCTATGCTTCTTCATCATCTACACAAGGTTTATCCTTGTAGCCTCAATACTAGCTACAGACTTCTCTAGCAAAATTCTCTAATGATAAAGAATATAGTTTGGCTATAGCTTGGTACTTTCACAGGACTACATATATTTTATAAACTTGTGCTGCCACAATACATATTTAAGAGTAAGACCAGCTCTGAAATTGAAACCACCTTGACACATACTAATAAAATTCTTTTTGGATTTCCAAATGAATTTGCTCTTTTTACATCTTAAATATATATGCAATGAACACCAACTCAAACATAGAAAGGTGAAATGAATGAAATTAAAGCCATTTAAATATCAATCATTTAGACAAACAAAACACACAAGTGCCCAAGTGTTCAGCCAGTCAATTTTATAAACACACAGGAAAGAATAAACCAAGAGTGTTTTAATGGAAAAGCAAACTAATTTGCAGTCTGCTACAACACACTGCTAAGCTTCTTGGGTATACTGTGATTAGACATGGATTGCAGTAAAATAGTTACTGAGAAGCCACTAACTCCAATAGTTTAGCAAAAAGTCTAACTTTCCCACAGCCACATACGGGAGAAACAATGGTTGTGAAAGACGTTGATGTTAATACTGAAGCTTAATGGGGCAA
Organism: Nettapus auritus; assembly: GCA_011076525.1. Classification (NCBI taxonomy): domain Eukaryota; kingdom Metazoa; phylum Chordata; class Aves; order Anseriformes; family Anatidae; genus Nettapus; species Nettapus auritus. The sequence goes on from CM021767.1 coordinate 22,683,095, forward strand.
GACTTGCTGTTCATCAGAGAAGCTGAATTTTGGATTAGCTCCAAACTCATGAAAATCTGCCCAGGAAGATATGAAAACTGATACAGAAGAGGTCTCCTTATTGGAAAAAAAAAAAAAAAAAAAAGTAGTGAAACCACTGCAAAGATAGTTGAGCATTTTATTTTAATGCCAAGGAACAACAGTAAAAAAATACCAGAAAATTTATTTCTTCAGAATCCCATTGAAGCCGTCTGCAGCTAATGTACCAAATGCCATATCTGAATGCTTTAGAGCCACAAGGTGACAAAGTAGCTATCAGTGAGATAAGGATTGTTCTGCTTAGAACTGCTCTTGTGGTTATAATAGGGAAGTGATAAATTACAGACTTCAACAGTCTTTCTGGACGAAAGGTTTGAGACAGTTACTTCTGAGATTAGCCCTTTGGATAAAAGGGTGACAGGAGATGAAAGAAGACCAGAGGCCTGCAAGAAAGATTGCAAGATGTAAAAAAAAAAAAAAAAAAAAGACTGAAATATTCAATTCATATGGTAATGGAATAATGAACTGAGCACCTGCAGGACAAAATCAAAGCAGTAAAAAAACCTGTAAACTGGATAAATTAGCTGTTTAAAAATCACCTGATTTTTTGCTGTGGTCTGTGAATGAAGCATTTTGTTTTCAAATACCATGAAAAATGAAAAGCAAAAAGGAAGCCTGGGAATGGAGATGCATTGTTTGCTCCAGGGATCTTGAACATATTCTGAGGAAAATCAACACAGAATGAGATTTGAGCATATATCAAAATATGCCTAACTTCCAGAAGGACTCCAGAGGCAGGAATCAGCTTAAATGAATCTCAAGGAACAATTTTCTGAAATAGCTGTGATGTGTTTGTGTTTGGAAAGATGGATACAATTTCTTGGCAGTGGACTGTTCTGTCTGATGTAGTCTACTTGTTCATCACAACAGCCTCAATATCTGCACCGACATTCTAGGGAGAATCCAACTGCCTTTTCCTCTTTTCCTCACTTTTTTTTTCTTTTTTTTTTTTCCTTTTTTTTTTTTTTCTTTTTTTTTGTTTTCTTTTGTTTTTTTTTTTTTTTTTTTTTTTTTCTTTCAGTATGAAACTAATGTAAGCCATAAGCTAGTGTTTTCATTTTGAAGCTGTGGGAGGTTTCCATATGTGCAGGATTGGTCTGTCAGTGACTTTAAGATAAATATTGCTGGTGCTTGGTAACAGATCACAGTGCTTAGTGCTGTTGGTAATACGCTCAAATGAGCATTAACACAACATTCCTTATAATGACGTGCAATCTGTCATCAAATAATAATGTTAACTTGGAGATTTACCTGGGACCTGTGGCTAATGCACTTTGAAGTGTTTGCTAATGAAAGGATCAGAGTGTCTATCCAATAACACATATAGTTTTGAGGAAAAATCAGGTTTTGTGGGTGTGCTCTGGTTGGAAAGACAGAAGCTCCAGAGCCATAATCTGCCTGCACTTCCAAAGTAACCTCTTTCTATTTTAAGGATACCAATGGTCAAAAAGAGCTTATAGAAAGAGCGACACTTTAAGAAGGGTTCCTTTCCCAGGTGGCTCTACGCTTTTCCCACATTAGTTATTCTTGAAGGAAGAAATACTGCGAAGCCATGTCAGGTATCTGAGACAAAGCCTGTTACAGGGAAGTGCAAGTGTATTTGGTTATAATATAATAGTCGTGCATTGTCATTTCAAATGTTTAGCCGCATGTTCAACAAAGTCATGGGCATTTCTAGTACCAACACAGCTGCTAAGAGGTGAACTGTTTGGGAACAGAACATTGCTATTGAGTTTTTGGGGATGTTTGTAAGAAGACTTGATGTAATTTTTCAGATCCACAGAAATGCAGGAGAAAGTTGCCATTGAAAAATATAACTTCATTTTATTGGTTTCAGAGGAAACCTTGAATTTATGAACATTATACATTCAAAAGGTAATGGCAAGAAAAAAGACCCTTCCCCAGTAGTGTCTTTTAAACTTTTAATATATTATTTTTTGAAAAAACTAATCTCATCACTTGGTGGGTGTAGAGACACAAATAGGCCATGATTTTTGGGTATGTATACTTGACAGTATTCTTAGAGGTATTAGAGTCAAGATGAACTATACATCTGTTATGTAGAGAAATATAATTTATCCACTGGGGAAAATCTCAGGTCTTCAGACCAGATAATTTACAGCAGGTCTCAAGGTAAGTCTGTAGCATGAGTCTGGAGAAATGTCAGGTATTTTGAAAAGTAGCCCCATACCTTAGCCACAAAACTGTCCTTAAAATATATGATCCTAGGACATCTAATCCCCCAGAATCACTGCTATTTGATCTATCAAACCAGGTATATGAGGATATTGAAAACTTTATTAATGTTAACAAAACTGATTTCAAAGGAAGGCCATGACCTCTGTGACCTTCCAGTTTAATTGTTGTTGCACATCTTTATCTCTTTTCCACACTATAGCATTTAATTCAGACAGTGTGTGCTCAAACATACCTTGGTCATCAGTATTCGGTATGCAGCCCTTGCAGACCCCATTCATAATGGTCGCTCTACTTAGGGATGTCACAGCTATACAGAGATATATGTCTTGAAGAAGATAAACTGGTGAATGGTAAAATAGTAAATAATCAGAACTGATGAACAGGCTGTGCCACAGCTCAATAATCAAGCAACCCTTTGAGCCAAAACTTGGCAAAAGAAGGCCTTTGATCATTTCTCCTAACATTATGGACTTATGTTTGATTTACAAATGGCTGTAAATTTCAGATATTGCAAGGAGAAGGAATAATCACTAGCACTTGCTCAAGGACCATGTTAAAAAAAAAAAAAAAAAAAAAAAGATTAAATTACTGATTGTTTGTTGACCTGCCAACAATGATATCTTTTCAGACTAGTTCTGCCCAGACCAAAAAAAACCCCCCAAAATAATAAAATAAAAGATAGTTTTCCTCATGTTGAGAAGACCATAGGCCTCAAACATTAAGCAGTAGGCTAGGCTTCAGTCCATTCATGATAGTTCCCAGCTGCTGCATTTGGTGGTGTTACCTACAGAATAAGAATGACATGCTCTGCCAGTTTCCTAAGTGATAAGTTCAATAAGTTCCTTTCATGGGAAGGAATAACTTCTCAGAAATTCCCTTTTATTCATACTTTGCCCATGTATCAGCTTGTGATTTATTTATTTATTTATTTTTTATTGAAACATCATATATTTCTGCATCCACCTCTTTGAACCTCTTTTTTTCCGAAGATAATGTCTTTGGGGTCTAAAACCAACTTATTGGGAAGCCTTAGCAAAGTCTATAGGACCCAAGTACAAATGGGAGAGAAGACTTAGTGTGCAGAAAGCTTTGCACCATGTAGTGGTGTTTTGGGATCTTAGCATTCCTATTGGAAATCCAATCTATTTCTTGGACATTCATGCGAGGGTTAGTATTGAATTCATACTTGATGGGAGTCTGAAAGGCTACGAAATCAGCACTCTTGATTACAAAGAAATAAAAAGTGGTGTAACATTAAAATGACTTTGTTTACAGGGTATGGAAAATAATAAGGCTTTCTACATAGATTGTTGTTGAGCACATGTCAGTTTTGCTTCTATGCTTATTTATACTGAGATTTTGCAATAGCAAATACTTAATTTACAACAAAGCGTAACAAGAATAGCTTAAAAAGCTTTGGAAAGTAAAAGTAACTGTGTGTGGATCTCCTCAATTAGCTACAGCCCTTATAAAACAACCACCACAAATATGCTTCTTTGCTGCAGGGAGGGTGCTTGGACTTTCTTCTTGCTATCTCTTCTGCACAAGATGATGCAAAATTTATTGGGTTATTTTTATAATTTTTGTGCTGGGGTTTGTTTGTTAACTGTGAATAATATTCTTCCCAATGCTTTCCTTTTTTAATAAGTAATGCCATTAGAGACTGTAAAACAAGACAGGGCTAGAAATAGAAAGACAGGTTTGTGGAAAGGGGACAGAACCAGATACTAGCTGTGAAGGCTTCCTTGTATCTGTCTTCCACTCCTACTACTGGTTGCCTTCTCCAGGGGTGACAAGTAATTCACAATCCTTACAATAGACTAATTTGTACTGACTCAAGAGTTTTCTTATAAGGGACATTTTAAAAAGAAATCATTACTGTCTCCTTGGATAGCATGATCTGTTTCTAATCAGTATTTTGTGCTTCAAATAGACTGATGTTCACATATTCTTCTGTATCCAGAAAGAAATTTCCTAGTTAATGAATAACAGAACAAGTCAATCTGCAAGCTAATTAGCCAGATAATAATTACATTAATTTAAGTAAAACAGAAAGAGCTTAGTAGTTTCAGTTAAACTGCAATTCACTTGTACAAGCCAATCTCTGCACTCAGGAAAGAGCCAATATTTGCATTTGAACTCGCTGGATAAAGGATTGCTTCATAATTATACTTTTTAACATATGCAGATTGGACTACAGAAGATTCTGTATTGAAACTCAATGAGAAGACATAAAAATTCACAGTCCAAATTTACAGTTTGACCCTACTCAGTTTATGATTACTGCTAAGTTTCTCTATATCACAATAATACAGCTTAATCACTTTAAAGCTTTAAGTAATCTAAAGCACGACTCTCGCCAACAGACTAGCCAACAAATTATGCACTTGTCTCAAAAAGATATAGTTCTCTTAGTCTCTTAACACTCCTGAGAAAATGTCATTAGCTGACAGCATTCCCCTTTGAAAGTCACAGGTAAAACCCTTATTTTATTTCTATGCTCCCTTCCGCTCCTATGTGACAAATTGAACATGAAACATCTAAAGTTGACATTCTGAGCCTGGTAAGATGGAGACCTAGCTAGTATCGTTGAGCAAATCTGGAAAATAACAGCCACATGGATGAGAAACACCAGTATTGTGTTACCACAGTGAATAATGGAACAACGTTTTTCCTCTTCAACCACAACAGAAGAATGTTCAACCAAAAACTTACGCTGGGGTGGTTTGGCAACATCCTAAAAAAATGCATGTTTGTGGGTCAGATTCACAGCCTTCATTGCTCCATATTGGAACTAGATCTATTCCTTGCAATCTTATCTTCCCAAAGAAACGAGCAAAATCCTTAAGCACTTTACACTCTGTTTTGCATTTGTAGCTTAAAAAAATATTAGTGTCAAATGTGATCAAGAAGAACTCATCTACAATTTCCCTGGCTTGATACCTGGTGACTTGCACATTATGGAAGAACTGAAGTGCTTGACTGACTCCTGTTTATTTACTCTAAATGCAATACATTCAACATTACCTGGTATATTCCATGCCTCCTCACAAAACCATTAGTTGTAGCATTTTTAATTTTTTCCCCATCTGTTAATATTGCAAGATTATTGGCCTAGGGACCATCATTTGGTATCACAGTCAAGATGGCAGTGACACCTGTTAACTGTTCTTTCCCAGCACCTCCCTCCAGCTGACAGCATGAGGCATATAGGGTCTCCTTTCAGTTCTGTACAGATTTGTTAAGCTCTACCCCCTTGTGCTATAACATTCAGTGCACTGTGTCTTCCTCAAGCTGGAATTTACCTGAAAAACTTCAGGGGAAATTGTCCATCTGTGTGCAAGAGCAAACTTGGAAAACTATACCACTTTGGTTATGATAAGAAATTCTGGTGTCCGTTTCTTTGAGAAGCCCTAGATCACCTAGCCTTTGGAGGAGAACTTAAAAACTAGAGATGCAAATGGATTTTCTGTGTAAGAGGAGAGAGACTTAAATTAAGCCACTGCTTAAGTCTTTCAAATCTGCGGTTTGCATATGTTATGTAGAGACATGCTTAAACCTAGCAGTCAAACCTCTTTATTTGTTGGGCATACTTAACATCCAGCTCTTGTCATGTGTTCTCCCTGCTGGCTGAACTTGGGTCAGGACCTAGAATTGATAAATCAAGCCCAGTCAGCATGGGTTTACAACAGACAGGTCCTGTTTGACTAACCTGATATCCTTCTGTGACAAGGTGATGTTCTTAGTGGATGAGGGAAAGGCTGTGGATGTTGTCTGCCTAGGCTTCAGCAGAGCTTTTGACACTTTTCCCACACCATTCTTCTGGAGAAACTGGCTGCTCATGGCTTGAATGGGTAAATACTCATACTTGGATGAGTAAATGCTCATATGCTTTCCTAGGTAAAAAAAAAAAAAAAAAAAAAAAAAAAAAGGAAAAGGCTGTATTGGCAGGCCCAAAATGTCATGGTAAATGGAGTTTCCAGCTGGAGGCCGGTCACTAGTAGTGTACCCCAGGGCTCAGTATTGTGGACAGTTCTCTTCAATATCTTTATCAATGATCTGGATGAGGGGATTGAACGCACCCTCACTAAGTTTGCAGATGACACCAAGTTGGGCAAGAGTGTTGATCTGCTTGAAGGTAGGAAGGCCCTACAGAGGGATCTGGATAGGCTGGACCAATGGGCCAAGGCCAACTGTATGAGGTTCAACAAGGCTAAGTGCCGGGTCTTGCACTTGGGGCACAACAACCCCATGCAATGCTACAGGCTGAGGCAAGAGTGGCTGGAAAGCTGCCCGTTGGAAAGGGACGTGGGGGTGTTGGTTGGTAAATGATAACTGGTTGAATATGAGCCAGCTGTGTGCTTAGGTAGCCAAGAAGGCCAACAGCATCCTGACTTGTATCAGGAATAATGTGGCTAGAAAAACTAGGGAAATGATTGTCCCTCTGCACTCGGCTCTGGTGAGGCCACACCTCAAATACTGTATTCAGTTTGGGCCCCTCACTACATCGAGGTGCTGGAGCTTGTCCAAAGAAGGGCAACAAAATTGGTGAAGGGTCTAGAGAACAAGTCATATGAGGAGTGGTTGAGGGTGCTGGGGTTACTTAGCCTAGAGAAAAGGAAGGTCTCTCTCAGTGGAGATCTTATCACTCCCTACAACTACCTCAAAGGAGGTTGTAGTGGGGTTAACTTCATTAACAAGCCATTGAGATCCATCATAGAAATAAGGGGTTTGGGTCTCTGATGCTCTTCTCTGCAGAAAGTTACTCTCCTGGGTAGAAGTTACCTGCTTTCCAACCTACCTACGTTTATGACCAGTTTATTCCCTTTTATTGTTATATCAAAATTGTACTTGAGCATTATTCTCTGAGTTCTCTACTTTCTTTTCCATGTGATACACTCTCTGATACTTCTTATCTGAATAGCCCCTATCTGTGTCATTCCCAGCCTGAATCCATCTTCCTTGTGCACAGGTATAACTGAAGAGGGTTTTAAAGGGTATGTCTGTGTCAAGTACTACTCGTCATCTTCTTTAGGACTTGAATGGTGGAACAAAGAGTGCACATATTAATTGTAGATTAGGCAGTAGGAAAAATAAATACATTCTGTAATGATTTACCCAGGAGAATATGAGATCTCAACCGTAGGGGATTGGTAAAAAGAAATTTAAAATAGTTGTCTCTTAGAAAGAATTTAAATGGATAAGATCTGAATAGATTTGGGGGGATGTGGGGAAGATAAGGGCATCAGAGAGTGATTGCTGGCAAGTTTATGGTAATATGTCCTTTTATTTGTTCCTAAAAGAAAATCCTTCCATCTAATTTTAGCTGACTTCATCTGATCTCTTTTGTTCGCTTATTACCATTATTCTAATTCATTTCTTAATGTCCTTTGCTTATTGAATGATGTTTAGACCCTTTTATAATGTCTTCCAATTTTGTATCACTAGCAAATTGTATTAGCACACTGTTTTTTGGCTGAGGTGTTAATGAAAATGTTAAGATCAAACCCAGACAAAGCATCAAGAAACTTAGTTATATTAAAATATACCTAGACTGAGAACATAGCCTGTTATTTTTTTCTCTTAATATATTCATTCTCAACATTATGGTTCTTGAACTGCTACCTTTTTCCTATATAACTGATAATTTCCCATGTGATGCTGTACCAAATACTTTGCTGTAATCCAAGCAGCCTGACTGACAAGCTTCTCCTGAAAAGCTTTGTCTAGAAAAGCAGTTATTTTATCAGGTGAAAATGTCAGGTTAGTCTGACTTGATTTTTTTTTTGGTAAATCTGAGTAATATTTTACCTCATTTGTCTACCATTTTGAAAAAAATATTATTTCCTCAAAATCTGTATAGTAGCTTTTCTGAACCACTGAAATAACCATTACAAGCATCTCATTCTGTATCTTCTGTATTTTCAGTTACTTTCCCCTTCTCATTTTTTTAATTATTATTTTTTAACCTGATAGTTCTCCATCACTAATGCCAGATTTTTGGATCCAAAAATTCATACTAGTTGAGACATGATTTTTCAGTCTGTTCAATACTCTTTTAGGGATTAACCCCCTCCATTTAACCTCTGATTTTTCCTTCCATTTTGGTTGCAAAGATCTCTGCTTTTATTTTTATTTATTTATTTATTTATTTTTCCCAAGTATTTATTATATTGATTTTGGTCTCTTATAGTTTCACTCCACAGCTGCCAAGCCTTTTTCTTCTTCTCCTCTCTCCTTTTCTCTGCATAACTGCAAGTCTTTTATTTAATCTTTCTTAATCTAATTTGTTATGTGTATGTCAGTCTAAATTTTGCTTATCCTTTTATATTGCCTCCTATCTAGAATAGTGCTTTCTTTGCTGATCAGTCTTTTTGCTTTTCATTGTCAGCCTCTCACTTCTAGTTAGTATCAGTTTTGCTCATCTGTTATAATCTGTTTTTAGAATGTCCTCATTAATTACTGCAATGAAATCAGAAAAAAAAAAATAGTACTATCTAATGAAGAGGCATTTGTAATAAAAGATACTGCATTGTGTAATATAGATTTCCCAAACTGTCTAAACAGTGCACTGACAAAACTGAAGCACAAAGACTACAAGTATTTGATAGAGGAAGATCTTTCATATTTTCTCACACTCTGACTTTCCCAAAAAGACAAAACTCTTCAGTTCATTAGAAAACTGAATATTTTATTTTTCAAGACAATCCAGAAGGCTTAAAATTCTGAATTAATTTTTCAGCTTCTTCCCTGGCAGTCAGAAAATCTCCTTAAAAATCTACCGTGGGTTTCACTTCTCTCTACAGCTGAGCACTGTGGCTGTAAGTGGACACATAGCTCTAAAGCTTATTGTGCATTGCAGGCAAGCAGAAAGGCTCAAAATATTTGTCAGTATTTTAAGACTTATACTGCCTTATCAGAAATGCTGTGTGTCATAACACGGCCCCATTTTCTGACCTGACTGATGAGCCAGAAAATTAAATAGTTGCTTCAGAAAATTAGTACAGTAGTAGACAGGCCAATACTAAATAGTTAGTAAGATGTTAATTGAAATGCACTTACAAGAAGTGAATCTGTGGATTGTAGGGTTGAACCATTAAGGTGCAAAATGCTTTGAAAATGCAGAATGGTTACTCTGACTAAGCCTATAAGACAGAAAAGATGAAAACAAGTGTATTTTCCAAGCAGGTAATGCACTACATAAGCTCTATATCTATATAACCTGAAAGGGCTAAAAATAATATTATTTCAAAGTGACTGTTTTCAAAGTATAGCAACTTATAAATAAAATCAAATTACCATTAAATATTAAACTGAGATTATATGTATGTTCATAAATAGTGCACACAATTTCAAGAGTTTTTATAGCATTTATTGTTTTCATCTTGTTGCTTAATTGCTGCATGATTAAGGCCCTGAAAATATTTTAGAAAGGGAGATAAATTCACTAAATACTTTAGACTTGGGTCTAAAGTTTATTAATAAAGTTTAAATAATAAGTGATTATTTTTGGTTTGAAAAATCCCTGTGACCTCAGTTCAGGGAAGGATTTAAAATACGTCTTCAGTTTGACTTCACTGTGTTGTAAATACATGCTCAAAAGTCTGTTCACGCACAAATACTTTGCTGATAGGTGGCTGATAGAAAGCTGATACAATGAATTAATCATCAAAGGGAAGGTTGTGATTTTGTGCAGTGTTCACCATTAAAATACCTGCTCACCTTTTATATCAGTCTGATGGTGGGCCTGAAGGCTCAGAATCACATTTAACATTATCCTTTCTGAGGCAAAGCTCTCTGCATCACTGAGATTAGTGTTTTGTTGTTAAAAAAATAATTTAGTTTTATGATTGTTAATATTCATTTATCTTTATTGCCTGGATGATTAGGGTTTTTTTTTGTAGGAAGAGTGTTACTGCTATATGTATCATTGTTCTGAGGAGAGGACTTAGAAAAAGTTGCACAATTAGGCAGTGAGGATGCATAGTTTAAGTCAATGGCTCTTTTTTATGCATTGGTCAGTTCAAGCACAAAAGTGGGTACAATCAAATTCCATTAAAATCAGTGAGTGTATTAAAGTTAGGCCTTCATGGATGAATGGATAAAATAAAAGGAATTTGTGAGTGTTTCATTGTTTAATGTGGACTTGGTTGTGTTTTTTTGGGGCATTATTTTCAGAAGACACTCGAGGCTTCAGTGCTCTTCGTATAGATTTCACGTACCATGTAAAACCATATGTTTCCTCTTCTCATTTCTGAGGAAACCATAGGGTGAACAATTATAATGAAATGTCAGAACAGCCATTCATTTCTTATTTATCAATGCATGTGTTTCTGTATAGAATTACATGTACTTTTGTTTCATTTCACAGTTTCATTTCTGAGATTCAGGCTGATCATGATGGCTCTCTATAACTATTGACTCCTGCAAAATTATTTGAGCTTTCCTATCCTAAGAGGCTAGGAGAAATGACATTAATTTGAAGGAATAATATTACCTGTAATTTTCTAAAATGCTGTTTTAACATGCCCAAGTTTCTGGGTGGCTAACTATGAAATTACTGCTTTTTTATAACTGTTTAATTTCATTCCATAATGGAAAACCATTATACAATACCCAAAGGCTGATATGGTAAGTGGTTTTCAGAGCTTCTCATTTCATAAGTACTTTTATTGAATTAGTTATAGAATATATAAAAAATCATCAAAAGTTTTGCCCTAGTCTGCCACAAGCTCTACCTGTGTGTTAGAAAATCCTGAAGGTTTTGCTTCATACCAGTTGGCATAGGATGTGTCTTTAAATGAGCCAAACTGTCAGCTGAATAAATATATTACCATCAAGTGAAATTCTTGATAGCTTATCTGAAGGATTATATGGTCTTTACCTGTTACTACCTACTAAGAGAAATTAAAAAAAAATGTGGGAAATACTCTTCTTTTAAAACACGGAATGAAATATTTTAGGCCAGTGGCCTAAAACATTCAGAACATGCACTTCTAACATTCAGAAAATGCACTTCTGGATGTGAAAAAGGGATGAATTTTGAGCATTTAAGAAACAGTGGCTTCCACGTATTTTGTTTGTCTTTTGTGCACTTGTCCAGTTTTACTCCCACAAAGTTACTGAGCACTTTATAGCTACAGCTCCCTCTTCTTCAGTTGTTCTGTATGCCTTAATTTGAAGTCCTGTGTTGAAGCTGGTTTTGCCTGGTAGAAGATCACAGAATCACAGAATGTCTAGGTAGGAAGAGACCTACAAGATCGCCGAGTCCAACCTCTGATCTAACACTAACAAATCATCCCCTAAACCGTATCCCTAAGCTCTACATCTAAATGTCTTTTAAAGACCTCCAGTGATGGTGACTCAACCACTTCCCTGGGCAGCCCATTCCAGTGCCTAACAACCCTTTCGGTAAATAAGTTTTTCCTAATATCCAACCTAAACCTCTCCTGGTGCAACTTTAGCCCATTCCCCCTCGTCCTGTCACCAGGCACGTGGGAGAATAGACCAACCGCCACCTCGCTACAGCCTCCTTTCAGGTACCTGTAGAGTGCAATAACGTCACCCCTGAGCCTCCTCTTCTCCAGGCTAAATAGTCCCAGTTCCCTCAGCCGATCCTCGTAAGACTTGTTCTCCAGACCCTTCACCAGCTTCGTCGCCCTTCTTTGGACTCGCTCAAGCACCTCCATGTCCTTCTTGTAGTGAGGGGCCCAAAACGGAACACAGTATTCGAGGTGTGGCCTCACCAGAGCCGAGTACAGGGGGACAATCACATCCCTGGACCTGCTGGCCACGCTGTTTCTTATGCAAGCCAGGATGCTGTTGGCCTTCTTGGCCGCCTGAGCACACTGCTGGCTCATAGTCAGCCGACTGTCAACCAATACTCCCAGGTCCTTCTCTGACAGGCAGCTTTCTATCCACACATCTCCCAGCCTGTAGCTCTGTTTGGGGTTGTTGTGCCCCAGGTGCAGAACCCAGCACTTGGCCTTGTTGAACTTCATACCGTTGGCCTCAGCCCATTGGTCCAGCCTGTCCAGATCATCTTGCAGTCCAAAGTATCCTTTCAAGATGTTAGTGACTTTTAGGATTGAATTGGCTCTAAAAATGATGGCAGACTGAATCTGAAATTAGGAACACAAAGGTAATATATTATTCATAAAAATATATTCCTATAAAAAGAATATTCCCTATTTGATATCTTTACCTTTGTGAGCTTATCTGAAATGAGTCAGAGAAAGAGGGGATTTTCTTGCAAGATGATGTGGCTCTGTTAAAATTTCAGTTGGAAAACATTGATGACAGTATGTGCTGTCACTACAAACTTCTGTCTTCAGGAACACAGTATTAGACTCATGGTATCTTAAAATCTGTTTCAATTCATCAGGCTAATCAGGCTAGCAGAAAAAAATATGTGTATTACATTTCTGAATATTACATTAACACAATCTAATGAAAATTGTTACTATATAATGAACCAAATCTTGGTTCCACCAAAGTCAATGCATAACTCTTATCCATTGCTAGGAAAAATCCACCAGGTATGATCTGAATTCAGATAAGAAAATATTTAGAGGTCATTGCATTGGTGTTGACTGAAAAAGAAAGATTGTTAGAGTCAGTTATCAACAGAACACCAGTTTTTCCTGACTTACATAAAAAGTTTTGGGGATGATTGTCACAGCTCACCAAAGACTGAATGTGACACGTTACTGTTTCACAATTTTATCAATTATCTTTCTTAGTAATTATCTTTCTTTGTCAAAGATATAAGACCTCAATTCCTGCTGCTTTCTGAGTTTAAAGCTGCAATCAGCGTTTATCAATTTGCTAGTGGTTGTGGTAGGTTTTTGAGAAGTTTTAAAATGAAGTTTTTTTTTTTTTTTTTTTTTTTTTTTTAGGAAGTTGTTGTGTATAGGAATCAGACGTCAAAATCATTGGTGCCTTTCCTGGCCTTCTCATGAATGAAAGTATGACTTTATGCCAGGAGTAAGCTACTAATTGAGCCTACCTCTCTGAATGTCCATTGTTTCTGTGCCTGATTAAAGCAGTGCCATATGCTCACTCCACTGAAGACCATGAAAAAACAGTCACTGATATAGAGTACTATGCAATATGGCTGTGTATTATTGTGCTTTCCTCTTGAAAGGCTAGATCAAAGTCACTGAAGGTACAGAAATATATCCCCAAACATTGCTCCTAATAATGAAATTTTTAGAATTGATGAAAATTGTTTTCTTGGAAAGTGCTGCTTTAAGCAGGAAAAAAAAATTCTACACCACTGGAAGGGCAGTACTGGGAAACCAGTGTCAATTTTCTTAACGAACTGGTAGATCAGAAGCAATTCCATGAGAGTCTTCAGTTCTGACAATACACGTGACTGTCTAGATACCTGTATATATATATATATATGTATTTATATGTAGGTGAGTAAACACAAAGTACTGCAAATGATCTTTATCTCTTACATTCAGTGTGCTAGGACAAATGATATAGGTGTGTAAATGTGTCTGCCTAGGTTATCTGTAATAAAAGTAGAAGACAAAACAACAACAACAAAGCCACAACAAACCAGCCGTGTCTACGTTGAAGAATCATGAGTCACAGTGTGCTGCAGTAAATCTACCATTAGTACAGTTTCCTAGAATAGTAGATTCAAACAGTATCAGTATCTCTAAAACACTCCACAGTTTTTCAGTCCTCCTTTCTTTGAAGGGTTGCCATCCATATAAAAGGATTAGATAAGGTCTTGGAATAAGCGCAGAATTTGTACTTACCTCAATTTCAAATGAACATGAAAAGGCTTTGGACACGTATAAAGAGAGATGGGAGATCAAGTGTGAAGTCAGCTCTTTGTAACCATTCTTTTTTCACCTTATTATTTAAGTAGTCTTGAGGTGGCTGTCAGTTAAAATCTTGCTAAAAAATAATGAAGATATACAGTAGCTGATGCACAGAGAGACATGAAAACAAATATTAGAAAGTGTGCAAAAAGCCTTCTTTAAAAGCTTTTCAATCTCCTGAGGTTTTAAAAAGAGAATCAGTTCAAATGCTTTCTCACTCTAGTGTAAACACAGCAGAAAATAGTGGGAAATATTTAAATCTAACGTGTCTATATTGTATATCATGTTAGCGTCTTTTAAAATGTAAGGCTGAACATAAATTTCAGAGATTTTTGGAGCACTGCTTGTGGTTTTCTATGTGATTGAATTTAAGATTTTTTTTTTTTTTTTTTTTTTTTTATGTTTTTAAAAGTCCTGTTTTCACTTTTTTCTTTTATTTATTTATTTATTTATTTTTAATATTTTCTCCTTAAATGCTGCACAGAACATCATTTTATGTTCTATCTCTGGTCTCATCAGGGCAATACAATTCTCACTAAAAGCAGACACTTTTTTCTCACCTTAGTGGAGCTGACTCTATGGGGAATAATGGCAGTTTTATGTTAGTATAATTTTCTAGCTTTCAACAAAATCATTACTTCCTTACTCTGGACAGACTGCCAGGCTTTATTTTATTGTCCACAGTATCATTTTACCCTGTGCGATTCAATGGCTTCCCCCTCACAAAGCAACGTATACCTCTATGGCTTGTTGTATGCATTTGAAATGAAGTAAGTCCCCATGGAAATCAGTTATGTTCTACATTACATCCACCCAAGGTGGATGTAATGCAGCAGAGAGTGTAACACTGCCTCGTGCAGTAGAAATGCAGCTGCAGGAAGTAATTTCACAGTCTTTTTAAAGCAGGGAAGACTGCTTTAGAGTCTTTGAAAAATATATATAGGATAAATACACAAATGATGGTTTTAAGTTGTCTTTTGGGCCAGCAAGGACTGTCTAGGATACATAAATTTCGATTTGCATAGTCTATCCTTGCAAAGTCTCAAGCAAGCTTTACTTTATAAAGTTGAAAATCTTTGAAAATCCTTAAAAAAAATCCTTGAAAAATCTTTATTTTGTATCTGGGAACACTTAATATACAGTTTGGTCTTCCATTACAAATAATTATTGTAAAGTTGTGCTTTTCAACCTTTAAACATCAAAACTTCAATCTATTGAGATTTCCAATTTTCACAGTGTATGTGTAGGTAGGGTGTGAGGAGTTGCTGTGCTGTCCTGTAGCCCCTTGCTGGTGAGGCATACAGGCCTAAGAAAGGTGAAAATGAACAAGTGATAGAGCTTGCTTCTATGGTCTGTAGAGAAGCTTTCTGTATCTCATTTATGTACTGACTTTTTGCATTGCTGAGGGCCTTGAATAAAGAGGTGACAAGAAGCATTTAATAATTACTTGTTATGGTCTCACAGTTTACACTTACTTTACTACCTCGGGCAGTGTTACTAGTGTGTTTATTACTGTGCAGATATTCACGAGTGCATGTGTGAACATGCATAGGATGTCCTTGTCCTGCCTGAAGCCAGTAGCAGAACTCCCATTTGGGCTCACTAGAGCAGTGGTCTGGTCCAGGGCTATTGCTTCTGAAGTTTCTCTTCAGTATGTGCTGTACTTTGCTAAGAGTATGAGAAACACCAATTCTTGTAGCCCTTACAATAATTTACCCATCTTCTTCTCACCTAAACGAATCCATGCAATTTTCTTTAATTCCTGATATAACCTCAATAGGCAAACTCATTGATCTTTCCCTCTAAAGGGATCTTACTAGCTTAGAGTCCATGAGATTTATGAGAAGCTGTTTCAAATTATGTCCTTACTGACATTAGTAGTTATTTGCAGTGATACGTCTCAGTCTCTCAACTTCATCCAGTACATCTGCTGTGAGTCATTACCCCACTTCAGTTTCTATTAACCTTAATAGCAATATTTTCCTCTAATTTCTTTGTGGGTTTTGGATGTCTTGGTGTCTGCTCCTGCCCAAGATTAGTATTTCACACACTACAATTCATGCATCTCTAAGGAAATACAGCATCCACTTCATTCCATTGCAAAGGCTATGTGATTACTAAATCTCTATTTCCTATTATCTGCTTTCAGTATCTGATTGGACCTTTACCCATATGTTTTTCTTAAAAATATCTTGCAAGTGTTATTTTATTTTATTTTTTTGAACTTCCAAATGCAGCACATTATTTCCACTGACTTTTTCTTAATGCACGATGGTATTACTGCTTTCAGAGAAAATTCTGAGGCAGGTGCAATGTTTTGTACATATAGGAAGAATTAGAAGTATCAGTGTTCCCTTGATACTTATTTTTGTATATGGATATTCGCATCTACTTGAAAAAAAGATTTCTTTTCAAACATGCATTTTGTTAACCTTCACAAGATAAAAATAAAGGATGGTTAAAAATAAATTAGTTGTAACTTATCTCTTCCATGCTCTAATTCATTGTTGATCGAATCTTCGAAGCTACAGTACTGATAGCAGCTTGTTAATGCTGATCTCATTATAGGTAAGGTTGAAATATTTAATGGCAAGCATAATTTCTTTAAAAACCACTGTACTTAGTAACTAATGTAATTATACCAGGAGGCATAACAGAAGAGATTAGTGCAATAAGTGACCTAGCTTTAATAATGTCATCAAAAATTGTAATTGAAAAATTATCCACTATATTGTAAATGTTCACTAACATAATATTCAAGTCACTCATCATTTGCAGCACTTCATGAAGTAAGCAATTATTCTTTCCAGTGTACAAATATAAATTCAATTAATTTTAATAATCCTCTCCTCAACATGCAGTCCTGAGAACTGTATGTTTACACATTGTACAAAATGCCTTCAGCCATGACTGAAAAACAAGTATTGCGACAGGTAATATTTGGATACCAGCTTTCTAAATCTTGGTACTGAGCATACCTGGAAAGATTTAGAGATCAACTTTGAGATAAGAACTCAGAGCTGCATATAGATACACTCATAAAAATGTCTACAGCCTAGTCTAATAAGGATATTGACAATATGTCCTAGATTTAATTCCAGATAGGTGCATTTATATTCAACTGTCCATTGATCTATCTACCCATCTATTGATACATCTATGTCAATCTATCTCACAATATATTATTGCTGTATCTTCAGGACTTAGGTCAAGAGAAGAATTCAGAAAGACCTGAATGAAAATGGGAACCCTGACAAAATATTTTTTATTTTAGTTTTAGTTTTATTTAGTTTTAATTTCAGTTTTAATTTTAAATTTATTTATTTATTTCAGTCCTGTAAGAACTTTATTAGTCAGCAGGATGAGGGATAGATCTGGTTCTTTTGTTTTCTGAACTGCATTCAGCTCTATAGTCAGAATAAATATGAAATTCACATTTCCAATGTGAAGAAAAATTAGTCAACTATAATAGTAGTTTTGTGTCTAATTCCTTGCAATTTTCTTGCCATCTTGCCATGTAAATGTCTCCATGGGTGGGAAACCTGCTGGGCTGATCTACAAAACCTGTGGATTGTGCTTCTCCAGATCCAATACTGGTTACAGTGTTTACTGTAATAGATTTATTTCCCAGCTACTTTATGTTCATAGAATCATAGAATGGCCTGGGTTGTAAGTGACCTCAAAAATCATCTAGTTTGAACCCTGCTGCCATAGGCTGGGACCCTAGATCAGGTTGCTCAGAGCCTCATCTAACCTGGTTTTGAATATCTCCAGGGATGGGGCATCCACAACCTCTCTGGTCAACCTGTTCCAGTGCCTCACCACCCTCTGAGTGAAGAATTTCCTCCTAACCTCTAATCTAAATCTCCCCTCTTTTAGTTCAAAACCATTCTCCCTTGTCCTGTCAATATCTGATTGAGCAAGGAGTTGCTCTCCATCTTTTTATAAGTCCTCTTCAAGTAATGAAAAGTTGCAATGAGGTTCCCTCCAGAGTCTTTTTTCTGTTTGGTGAATTCTTTAAAGAATTCAGAGAATTCTTTAACATGTGAACTGACCTTGGTAAATTGTGGACCTTTCCTTCAGGTACTTCTGGAGGACAAGGAAAAATGCTTATATTGTGAAATCTTGGATGAAAATGGCCTTAACAAAACAAAGCACACTAGGTCTGAAAACTGGAGGAATTTCAAAGCTAAATTACCCAAGTAATATAAAAAATACACGTGGGATGATAAGACAAAAACTGTGTGCAAATATCTGCCTCCACTGAAAACCCTCTACTCCCTTTCCCAATTCTGTCCGTGTAAAACGTGTCTAGTCTAAGAAAATCACTTATATTCCCTGTGAAGTTGAGAAAGAGAAGAACCTTGAGAGAGTAACTCATCCCATGTACCTTAGACATCTATCTAAGGTTGAAATCAATTGCTTTTGAAAACGCATCTTGCTTTTCAGTAACTGCAATGGAAGCTTCAATTGCTCCTTACTGAGTCTATATGTTCATTGTATTGATGTCGGGCTTAAACTAGATGCCTAGCCTTCAGACAGCTAATATGTGTGATGAATACCATCTGCTTTATCTTTAGCACAGAAATGCAGTATCCCATCAAGGATGATCTTGATTTTATAGGGAGAATCTGCCACGAAGCAGACTAGAAATTTTAAATCTTATGAGGAAAGGCCTTCTTCCCTTTCCTACAAAGGTCTTTACAGAAACTCTAGCTGTGGGTTTCAAAAGCTTTCAGTGATGCTATGAAATTCCCATTGATTTATGTGAGGGGTTAGACCAGCAATGAGCTGTGCTGAAAACATCATTCATGATGATTGTTATTGCACACCTGCTGGCCTTTCTCAAGGCTGTGCAGGGATGGCTTTTCAGCCACACCTGCTCTGACTTCCAGAATTTGCTGTGAAGTCTCCCCAACTGGATTCTTGTGGGGGGGTTCTTGGGGGGGGGGTAGGAAAATAAAATATTTTGTCAAACCAAATGTGGACTTCTTGGGCTGTCTCCTGCAATGTTACCTGTTGGGAGCAGAAAGAAAACTACCAAAAATACCATGCTGTGAATTACGAGGGAAAAGAGTTTTGGAAGCATTGCCAATAATAGTGACTTTTCCTTTGTCAACTATTATTGCCAAAGGCATTGTATTTGCTGGTATTTCTAGGGTGCAATTTCCATGCTGTTGCTGTTGCTGCTTTTTCCTGTAATCTAGATGTATTTTCATTGTTCTGTGTACATTGCTTCCAGTTTGTATCTCATGTCTGTGACTTATGTTTTACAGCCCTTTGTGCAGTTTTTTAGTTGTCAGTGGTAAGAATCCCAGTGATTTAGATGTTTCAGCTAAGCTCAGAATTCTTTGCTCTACTTTAATGACTATTCCTTCTGTAAAGTCCAGTCACTAGAGGAAACAAACAAAAACAAAGCAACACCCCACACCTCATAATATTTAGTGTAGCTAGGTGTTTTGTGTTATGAATGGAAATATTATATAGTTAATTTAGATGACAATAGATATGATTATATGTTGAGTTGTAATGAAATAAATGTATATAATGATATGCTGCTACTAATTTATACAAAATGCGTAACTGAAGTGTATTACATGCTGGTGAGGTAATTTACAAAATGAATTTATGTAAATTTAGGAAATTCTGATTTTTTTTTTTTTTTTAATGAATAGGGTACAGCAAACTGATGTTGTACAGGTCTAGGGCAAATTTATGCCTGGTGTAGTGCCGTTAATGTGATGGGAGTTATATCAGAGATATGAACTCATTCAGTTATTGCTCGTACCATCTGGAAATTTATAATGCCACAGCAATGTTTCACTTGCTGAAGACACATTCATCCTTTTTGTTTAGGATGGGAAGACGGGGATTAAAAATTGAAGATCACTTTAGCTTGCTCTATATCATCATATATTCCCTTGTAGGCTTTGTTATATTTAGATGATGAGATGTGAATTTAAATAATATTTAAATAAGCATAATAGTGCAATCAAAAAAAGACAAAATAGGCCTCCTGAGACAAAACAATTTCATGAATATCAGCATAATACTTTTACAATAGGAGTAGATACATATTTTAAAAAGCACCTTTGGAAAAGTGGCCACAGCTATTAGTTCTATATCCAAGAGGCAATGTTCAGCAAGGTTGACCTTGTGGCAGAATGCAGCTTTTACTTCTGCTCATTCCTAATGACCCAAGGCATGGCACTGTGCAGGATGCTGTGCTTCCTGGAAAGTTTTGCCTCTGTAACTGAAATGAAGACAAATGAATGGACACAAACATGGTATAGTGTTTTGTGGTCTATTTTCAGTTATGGACCTTATGTATTTTTTAACCGCCTTAGGAAAGTCAGAACAGAAGTCTTCATGGAGTCAACAGAATAAAAATGCAGTGATGGCTGTGGTGATTTGAGTTAGGCTTTCACCTTCCCTCAAGTCTGGTCTTTGATGGGGATAGTGTTGAACACCTGAGGATAGGAAACAATAAGCACAGAGTGATGTTTCCCTTGGCATATGCAGAGAGCTGTCTTTGCTGCTCTTCCTGACCCAGCTTTGTGTCTCTGAGTTAGTGCTGGCACTAGGAGCCTCACTCCTAGGACTAAAAGACACCTGCGGTAAAGTCCATCTCTATTCTGTCGTGGTTTACCATGCTGCATAACTCTGCTGGAATTGTTTTCTTCATTTTATTTTCCATTTGTTTAGGAAGTATGTTGTTTGTTCTTTCATTTTTGTTGGCATCTAGTCCATAAATTTATTTTTCTCATAATTAGAAACCTCTGCCTAGTTTTGAGACTATTTACCCATGTAGAAACATCAAATGCAAGTTTAAGTAATTTCCCTTTTCCCTTGTCACCTCCAGAGCACAAAGACAAATTAATGCTTAAACACGTGCTGTTTCTCATTTGCTCAGAAATGTACCCAGTATACCCAGGCCCATCCATTTTAAAACTTCAAGTAGTTTAAGGCCAAGGCTACAAAAACAGTAGAAGTAAGGACAGAGTTATAACTACACAACATACATAGCGTATATAGGTTTATATATGCTGTGCATACACATTTGTGTTTGTGTAACTGCTCTCTCTCTGTTATGTGAGGTGACAACACTCCAGGGCTGGCAAAAAATTATTTTGTACTAATGAGGCTAATTTAGGCGTAATTGATTGATTACCACAGCCCAACTTTCTTATGGCATCTTGAGTTAATTTATGAAGAACTTTATGCAAGTATGGAGGCCTGAAAGTCTGCATTATGTCATCTGAAAAACTGTCTTTTCTATGCCTTAAGTGTGTATTTTTTCTTTCCTGTGCACAGAGCAGGTCTGGGAGAGGCAGCACACCCAGCATAGTCACCTACAGTGACTCCCTGCAGGTAAAACAGCCCCCCAAGGCTGCTGCGCCAGAGGAAAGTTGTCATATTTGTTGGCAGCCCAGGAGTTGATGGAGCACAATGCTGACAGTCACCTTCCTCATCTCCGGTCTCACTGAGTCACATGGAACAAGGCAAGAATTATGTTAAATGTAGTGGTTTTAATTAAATTGAAATGGAGAGGTGCGTTAACAGGTATTTGCTGTAAGTCTGCTCGTAGCATAATTTCATATGAAATTATAGAGGTCAGCCTACCCTTAGAGGTTTATTTGCTTGCCTGTTAGGCCCTTATTATTTGTGTCTGGTTTGCATTTACAAAAAACAGAACCAGAACATTCATCAAAACTGTTAATCTTTGAAATTAATGGCAATATTGCTGTGTTGTTCACTGGAAAACACATAAGAAAATTTGTATTCAGAATGCTTTTGCAATTATTGTGGATTTTTATCCAGCCAGGTTACAGTTAAAAATGAAAAAAAATATATATTTTTCAATGATTCTTTAATTTAAATAAGTTCATCATGTAGTCATCTCATGTCAGGATGATGAGCATGTTCACTATTTATCACAAACTATTGCAATGAACTTAGATATTCCCATATAAGTGTGTGTTTGTATAATGGAGAGAGTTTGTGCAGCATAGAACGGATCATTTATCTTTGTTGCAGTCAACTTGGTAGACATGTTGCCTCTGTAATGTTAATAACCCCCCATTCTTATATAATGAAATGTGGAATAAACTGTATTTAGACATACACATAAAAGTATAAAAATGTCAGAATGTCACTGATACAAAAAAAAAAAGCCACCAAAATTCCAAATCATCTTTGAAATAGAGTACATTGCAAGAGATTACCTCCAAAAAATCAACCAAATTAGCAAATCAGAAAAGCTACATTTAAATGTAAAGGTATAGTAATAAAACTGAAGATCAAAGGGGAAAAATGAAGGGCAAATCTGAATGCTAAAACACATTCTGGCAAATGCATCTTCCTAAATTGTCAGTATTACAATATTTATTTTTGTGTGTAAAGACATGCTGAACAGCAGACTTTCTGTTCCCTGCAGGTATCCTTGACACAACATAAATGACAAGGTATCATGTAGTATCGACCAGTAGCATCCAGAAAGGTGAGGGGTGAGTCAAAATCTCTTTTTACCACTCCAGACTCACTGCTGCTTCAGTCCCCTTAATTTCTTTTCTCAATTTTTGAAGTCTGTAATCCAGAAGAGTTTCACTTCTTTTGTTTGCTGGTGGAGGACCTAAGTGCTGGGGAATTAGCTCTGAGGCAATACCTGAACATGAGTTCTACTTCCCACAGTACAACTAGAATAGTCAAGGTGGGTGCCATAGTTTGCTGCTGGCATAGAATAAATTACTCCTTTCTGTGAGCTCAGGCTGGGAAGGAGCAAGTTCTGTCTCAGCCGTGCAACCAGAGTTACAAGTCCTGGTTGTCCTGCTCCACCTTTCTTCTGAAAGGCAGTCTACCTCATGGGCTTTAGCATGCAAAAAGTCAGCAGTCTTTGCTGACTGTTCATTTGATAGCATATGGTTATATTTATTTTTTTTACCATTATGTTAAACTGATGCTTTCTGACGTAACATTTTTCCACATTGAACACCACAGCATATTTGAAAATGGTTAGTGATAAATTTCAATGGCCATGACTGAAGTAGAGGAGTATTTTCTGAAGTTTATGCTGTCATATTGCCTAGCGCCAAAAGCACCAGACATATTTCTTTCTTTCCCTGTTCAAGAGTTTAATTGCTAGCAGTCACAGGGATGTTTTACCACAGCAGGCGGAGTTTAGACATGTGAAAGTTTAGTTATAGTAGATTTCTGGCTGTATTTAGCCAAAGCATGAAAATCTGTAAATGGAGCCTCCAAAGACATTAGATACTGAAGTACTTTACATTGCTAACTTTCATCACAGGCTACAGGCATTGTGCCATCTCTATCCCCCACAGAGAAATAAAACTCAGCTTTCTGAGTTCACTTTCAAGAAGATACAAAGCTGAACATTAAAGTACTGAATTGGTGCTTCAGTCATACCATCTGTACCAAGAAGTTTATTTAATGTCCAGCCTCAGGATATTTCACATAGCCAAAAGAAATGATTTTTTTTTTTTTTTAATTATTTTTATTTTTTATTTTTTGGTGCAGAAACGAGCGCAGCTTAGGGAGGAGAATATAGTCTGTGTAGCACGCAGCATAGGCTGCAGTAGCAGTGATGTCCGCTTCCTCCTCCTGCAAGGAGATTTCAAGAGGTTTCAATTCCTACAAAGTCAGCCATTCACAAGGTCCCATCTGCATCTCTACAGCCTCTTGGTGGAGTGTCCTACAACCACTACAGGGAAATGTCTGCCTGTCCTTATAAGGGTCTTCTGCACCTGCTGAGAAGCACAACTGAAGGCTATAACTGAAGGCTGTAACTAAGAAATGTATAGGGGTAGGTATTGCTCTGAGGGCTTTAGGAGTGATATGTGCTACTCTGGACAGAGGTCGTCCCTGTCCATTGTGTGGTTTGCAGCTGACAGAGGGAACAAAGAGACAACATGTTGGTTACTTTCTTATATAAGCTTTAAGTTTCATTTGGCTTTACAAATCTGTCAGCTAGCAAATATACTATCAGGGCTATGTAGCATTGCCTTGATAAGTTGCCATCAGTTTGGACAGGTGAAAAAAGACCCAAACTCTATAAACAAGCACTGATACAATTTATTGCTGCTGAAGGATTTATTTTGTTGATACTGTCAGAGTTAGTGTCTCATCTGTCTCTTCTGCAGTCTGAAAAGTTTCTGCAGTGAATTACAGACACTCAAAATTCCTTTTCGACTGATATTTTGAGTGTTGTAGGCAGAGATGGATAGGGAGAAAGTGAAGTCTGCAGAACAAAGTCAATAGAAACAAACCAAAGAAACTAGCTTGAGGAAACAGAACTTCAGCATTGGAAACTCCAAATCAAAGGCTTTTCATGCCTAGGTACCAAATTAACAGCCACTAAACCTAGATCACTTTGGCAAATGCAAGTAAAATGTTCCATCTGGGGCAGACAAGTTCTGATAGTTATGAGTTTATAAAACTTACTGTTTGTTAGATAAGTCTGGGCTATGCTTCTGAAACATTACCTGACTTCTGGTGAAACAGGCTGCCCTTTGTCTTAGCAGGGTTTGAACTGTCTTTTGTTTAATTAGGGTAGAATTAGATGCACATTTCTGAGCATGCTAGTTTTTATTCTCTGGGGAGGAATTTCCAGGTGTAGCAAGGACTCTGGATAATCCTCTCCCAGCTAATGGTAGCATTTCCTGGTGTGGCTCCAGAACATCTAGCCTCAGACCAGGCACAGCCATATCCTCAACTTTATCAACACTGCTGCAGTGCAAGGAGCAAAGGAGCATTTTCTCCTGTTGTGTCAGGTTCATGCATCTTTAACTCATTAATTCTCTGTAAGCCAATGTAAAGTTTTCCCTGGTGAAATCATCCCAGAGTTATTTGGAAAATCAGTGAATAAAGATTAAAAAAAAAAAAAAAATCATTCAGATATTCTGTTCAGGACTTGATTCATGTCTTTTTTTTTTTTTTTTTTTTTTTTTTTTTTTTTTTTCCCCACCTTTTGTTTTTTTTTTTTTTTATTATGAGTGACTTTTTTGTTTGTTTGTTTGTTTATTTGTTTTTTGTTTTACCAAGCCTACACTGATCATATGAGCCAGTAGCATGGAGCTGTGGTGCTCCGATCCCTCCCTCTCTCTGAAGCAGCATACTCACAGAGAACTGGGAAGTGGCCTGCCTGGCCCTGTGCTGTTGTATCCCTGAATGGGCAGCAGCATTTTTCTTCAGGCCAAAGAGACTGTGACAGTGAACCTCATGATCTTTTGTATTTCTCTGGCTGGTAGAAATAACTTTTGTTCTTCAAAAACCCATGGATCGTTATTTGTTTAACTGCTTATTTAAGTGCATTTGTTAAAATGCACAGGTTTTTCTCAACTGAGTGCTGCAATTTTGCACAAGCTAAGCAGCTCTCCAGTAAACAGCAGTGAATTGGGTGCTCCAGGGAATGAGGTGCTGCTGAAATTTCACCACTAGCTGTTTGTGTGGAAAGGAGCCCTGTCCCTTCCTCCTGGGTGTGTGGCTCAAGTGTCTTCTGGTTTTTGAGGTGCACTGTGTGAGCCCATTCTCAGCATCTTCACAGGAGGGAGTAAATGCCACTGGGCTCTCTCAATTTCACACAAGAGATGAAGGGGGAAAAATGTGGGTGTAAAAAATGAGCTAGTGAGTTACAGCTCCATAGGGCAGGGTAATCCTGAGATGTATGGGTGGTGCAGAGGCACCTGGCTCAGCAGCTCTTGGTGAGCTGTCACTTTAAAAGCACTTATCTGCGATGCTGAAATCATACACTGCTGCTGCTCTTATTGCAGTGCTAAACATCTATTAACACTGACAGTCAAGTAATGAGGTGACTGCAACAATTAATTTCCATGTTTCCATTGATCTAGACTCTGGAAAATTGTTACATTGATTCTTTATGAACATCTGAATAAAGGGAGAGGGGGAAGAAAGGAAGTCCTGTGTTTTAGCACTTTCACCTTTCCATTAGACATTGCCAAAAGGCCACTGTCTTTGGATTGCTTTCCTGTTTTCAAGTGCCAGAAATTTGATATAGTGTTATTTCATGGTTTGCTGAACATGGGGAGAATTGCAACCAGCAGTGCATTTTTGCAAAATCTGTGTAACCCTCTCTTGATTTTGTGCTGCTTCAGAATCCAGTGAAACAGCTTCATTCCTTCTCTGTTTCATGATGACATATCGTAAGCAATGTTACCAGGAGACCAAAATATCATTGGAATAGACAAAGAGTATTAAGAAGAATATATCTAGTGATTGATTACATTGCTTTTATTTATTTATTTATTTATTTTAAAATAAAATAATAGTATTAAATAATACTGCAACATTTAAAACATCCAAACACACTAAAAATGAACAATTGCTCTAAAGGCAAGAGATGAAAACTAGATTTTCCCCAAAGGCAGGCTGCTGTCAGTTCTTGCGTTTCTGTTTATACATCTAAACTTTAAATGCCAGATCTGGTTTAGGGTATAGCAGGCTGCTCTAGGTTCAGCAGTGAGCTTTAGGCTAAAGAATAGACTGTGTGTTGGTAACAGTAACTAACAACAGCAACCATTAAGCAGACACTACCAAAGGGTAATATGGTCTTAATTTTGGGAAGGCAATTGGATCTGCCTCTTGTGCACATGGGCGTAGCTCCACTGAAAATAATTGAGCTCTATCAGTCAGTATTGAGATTTGGGCCTACTGCTTTCAATACACCAGTGAGAGCTTACAGCAGGCTCAGGCATCATCTCCTGTCCTCTCAGCACCTGACAGAAAGGAGAGAGAGGTCTGAGGAAGCTGAGTGTTGCAGGGTTTATCTGCTGAGCACAGCTGTGTGTGGAGGAGGCTCCAGCAGGAGCAGTGACGGTGCTAGCTCTGATGCCCTGCAAGAAGGAGCCACAGCCACCCAGCATCAGGCAGCGGGGCTGTGTGAGGTGAGTGCAGCTCTGCTGGGTCTGGGTGCCAATAATTAGGGGCGGTTCAGTTCTGAGTGTCCCGGAGACACTCGATGGCTGTGATTCCCATTGTCAGATGTAGATAAAGCCATGGTGATTGCTAAAGCAATTCTAAAATGAAAAAATAACCATAAGGCTGTTTCTTTGACATTCAGTTCTGGAATTAAATAATAAATACAGTAAGTACTGGAATTGGAAATCATGCTACGGAAGAAGGTTTTCTGGGAAGGATTTTATTATCTATCTGAATCTACTTTATCAGTCATTATTTCTATAGTAGTTGCTGCTTAAAGCCTTAACACTGATCATGCTCCTCTGGGCCAGGTGCTGCATGGTGTATAAGAAGACAGTCTCTGCTCCTGAGATTTTTCCATGAGCTGTGCAGAAAGAAATGCAGATGGTGCATACACTGGATGCAAAGAGGGGCTGCTGAGACTGGTGTCTGAGGTGGCTGATCCTGCATTTCACTTCCAGAGTCAGGGTCAGGATCAACCTCGCTATGCTACTTTCCCTGAAGAAATGACACTCTTCTCTGCAGGCCTTCTTCCCACATGTGCCTGTTTTCAGGCATGTATGATCTATGTGTACTCAAACTCATAATCTAGTAAACAAGTAAAAGAGGGGAAGGGGATATCAGTTTGTCTGCAAATTACCTCATATAACAGTTTAAGGTAGCTCCAGAGCCAGCTGGAGGATAGCTTTAAAAGGTAATTTGCAAAGGCTGACTAACCAGTCTCTGGAGACAGCTGTGCAGGAACTAAGAAGGAACCTTTTCTGTTAAATGTGATGCCAATCATGTTTTCTAACAGAGGGCTTGGAGAGAAAAGTGGCAATCATTATATTGCTGAAGATCACTACTCCATTGATGGTGGTATAGCAATAGTCATGACTTCATGTCAGTGCAGTCAAAAAAGCCACTCTGTGGCCTAAACTCAGGAGTGGCATCTACCAGTCTCACTAGATTTACTGGAGATCCTAAAAATAAGGAAAGCTAATGAAGTAGGTGGCAAGAAAAAATGAAGTGTAGGAAAATTTTGGCTCTCTGACATATAGGACAAATCATCACCTTCCAGCTAGTTGGCTACCACAGCTGGCAGCCTTCTGATAATTTATGTGTAAATTTTTCATTGAAATATTTATTTTACAGAAATAAAATAATAATAATAATAATAATAATAATAATAATGATAATAATAAAAGACTGACCAGGCCTAGCCTGTCTAGCTCATGTGTTACTCCAAATAAATCCAACGAGCAAAATGAAAGTGTTGCCTCTGATATGGGGGGGTAGTCACTGATTTCAGTAAAGCTGCTCCACCTTTTTTCATCTGCTCTGTCTGGTCAGCAATTTGTCCCAGATGATGTCTGTCAGCACGGTATTTGTTTATGTCATGACTCCACAAAGGTCTGAATTTCACACCTGGACTGAAGTGTTATAGCCTGACACATTTCAGCTTCCAAACTGATCCAGCTTGGATCATGATGCAGAAAGCAAAAGTAGTGTTCAGCCTGATCAGCTTCCTGATCTGGTAAGGAAGGCATAGATCCACCAAAAGGCTATGCTGGCACTGCACAAAGGGATGTGCAAGCAGGCATTGGCAAAGACATCAATAGCACAACAAGATACAGATTTAGCACACCTTTATTACTACATATTTTAAAAGTTTCTTCATAGGGGAGTACTTGCCGACTGCATTATGGCTTCACTGCCAATTTTTCTTACCAGTTTATCTCCCTGTTTCCTTCTATATAGCCTCCAGAGATTTTTTCTCTTTCTGTTATTTAAATACTTCTTCCTTAGAAATTTTTTTTTTCCTTTTTTTTTTTTTCTTCTGTATTCTTTTCCCGTGAAGTCTAGCTTGAAGTTCCTCTCAAATTTAAGTTCTGTAATGACTTTAATTTATCTGATTTCTAGAGTGATCTTCCTGTCTGATTTCAACCTTCTACTTTCTCTCTTTCCATAGTTCTGATCACAAAGATCTCTGTAAAAAAACATTTACAAATAGGGAGATACACAAAAGCTAATGGCAGCCCTCAGTTCTTCAAGAGAGTAATTTATATTTTCTTGTATGAGCAGAGAAAGTTTTATTTTATTAAAAATGCAAAAGTTAACAGCCCTGTAAAAGGCTAGGAAGAAAATCCTTGTATTCAGGTGATTAGCAAACTTTGATTCAGTGGTTGTGCACTGAGAGCCTGGCTTAACTGCTGGCCTGGTGCATTTGGGCAAGAGGCCATGGGACAAGCAGAAATCTGCAAACAAAGCTGAATGTTTTGGTTCTAGGTGATCATCTCTAGTTAAAGGAAGGACAGGAGTGCTTCCTTCCAGTGTCTAGGGTAAAAGGGGGAAAAATTACTCCTGGAGATGTTTCTGTTGTCTGTAAGGGGTTGTGCATAGAGCTGTACTTAGATCAGTGTTTATTGGCAGACTAAAGCTGGATTTAGGATCCCACTGTGTCAGTAAATAGCAAGAAACAAGCAAGTAATAATTAGACAGCATCCAGAGCTACAGTGAGCCAATTAGAAGCAGCACCATCTGGCCACCGCTGCAATCAGCCCCTAGCCTCTGTTTTAATGGTGCACACACTTTACACCTTGCCATTCTCAGAGTGGCTGAAAGTCACTGATGGAAATAGTAACATTGTCTGTTGGAGCCATCACTCACTACTTGACCAATTAGTTGGCATTAAGATCTACTAATTGTGGTGATTATGTCTTTGGAAGTGGTATCTTTAGTAAACTCTCAGAATATTTGAGTGGAAACAAATATCTTTGTATTAAGGAGCTGGGGAAAATAATTTGACTCTTTTTCATGTCTGTTTATTCTGCAGAGTGCAAATCTGCAAGCAGAGCCTGCAAAGCTGGCCAGACAGATCTTAACTCTGTGCTAGTCGAACTGCATTACTCCCACGCCTTTTCCAGCTACCTAAACAATGATGCTTCCCATGTCTTTTGCTATTGCCCTCCAACACCCGGGTACCATTTGGCTTCTCTGTTTCTGATATGGCTATTTCCTACCATTTTTTTTAATTATTATTTTTTTTTTTTATTTTTTTCCTAACTTTTTTTTTTTTTTTTTTTTTTTTTAATTTTTAAACCTAGTGTGCTGGTCTGTGTCAAGGGGCAAACATATGTGCAATTAGGCAGAGATCATTGCTGTCCCCAAGTGCAGGTTTTTGTCCATCACTGAGAACATGGTAATAACTAGAAAAATAGTGCTAGCATTAATGAAGTCTGTAACATCTTTGCTTAGTATTCTGTTAGCTTTAATTCTAATATTCACCTTAAAACCCCCAAAGCCTACCTGTTCAGAAGGATGAATAAATGAGTTGATTGATTAGTCAGAAAGAAGAATAAGCTATGATTTAACAGTATCACCCAACCCGAAGGGATCTAATTTGAGCTTTCTGTAAAGCACTGTAAAAAGATTATTTTCATACCCATGGGTATTGTTACATGAGTGCACAAATTTCCCCATAGATATGGAAAGATACTCCTTCCACACCTTCTGCTGACTTATGTCTGTGAGCCACAGCTCTAGCTGTCAGTGCAGAGAATATGAAGAAGGAAAAATAGGGGTGAGTGAGAATGTGTGTGTGGGGAACCCTCAAAAACACAAAGCCACAGTTTGTGACACCAGAGGGCAATGTTCTCTTGCAATATCAATTGTGGGACAAAACCACAAGCCTGAAAAGTGCATCACAGTCAAAAGCTCATTTAAAAAATGACCACAGTTTTGAAAAACAAGGTTTACAAGGTAACTTGCTAAGATGTACTATCAGCTTTGCAGCTTATTGTGACTTACAGGTGCTGATCACACAGATTTATTTATTTATTTAAATCAGGTTTAAGTTTTAGAGTGAATCTTATGTGCAAATTCAGAAGAAATATAGTGTCAGGGAAAGCTGCTTAAAATCTAAAGCACACATGCTCATTAAACAAACAAGCAAACAAATAAAACTATATGCACTGCTTTCTTTGTGTACACAAAATAACCACAATTCTTAACAGAACTGGGTAACAATTGCTGGTTTAATGGCTCAGTAAAAATTAATGTCCTAATAAGTTAATAAGTGTATGTGACATTACAGTAATAGTAATGCCCTACCTTCCTTTAATGGAAGTACTCAAAACAGGCACTCTCCCTTCTCCTCCTGTGCAATTTCTACAGTAGGTTTATTAGCCTCAAAATTAATTGCACCGAAGTGATGCAACCTCTTCCTTTCCTCCAAATGGAATAAGTAGGCTCTGTTGGGTGCCAGGTCAGGACCATGCTGGAGCCTGTTGGAGCCCCTAGGAGGGTACATGTGTTCTTGGGAACTGCAGGAAAGATCCTAGTTTTCATTTTTATTGCTGTCAGAATTGCTTTCCTCTGAGGTGGATTTTGGGAGGTCTCCTGAACTGAATGTGAGATCAGGCTCTTCTACCTGAGGCATTGGCTTAGCTGGACTTTCTGAATGGATATTTATCTAAAACAGGAGGGAGGGAAGGGGAGAACTTATCTTTAATTGGGTAATTGCTTTGGCTAAATGAACAAACATCTTTTGCAAAAATTAAAGGTAAATAGGAAAGATTTTATGAATGGCTGCAGGGTCAGGTGTGAGCACAAAAACCTCAAAAGTATTTAAACATTTCAATATCAAGTGCTAACTTGCTGGTTCCTTCAATCCTTATCTGATGAGTCAGAAGTAGACATCTAAAATTGGGGTCCACAAAGTGATGAATGGTCAGCTTTTACTGCAAGGGCTAGAGTAGGGAGCAGAAGTTACCCAGCACCATTTGGCAAGGAGAGAGAAGACAGACCCAGCTTTGATCTGAGAGAGAAGGTGAAAATGGATGACGGTTCAGTGGTCCTCATATTGCAGGAATTAATGAACATCAAGAGAAATCAGCAGATAATTAACTCAAAAAAAAAAAAAAAAAAATGGGTGGCTTTTTGTAGACATCCTGGATGCTGGAACCTTAAGTTATGCTGGAAGCTTAAACTTGCTGTAGAACAATCCAGTGCAAAAAATACAGTAAGGACTGTTAAAGAAACAGATACCACCTTTGGCTCATGGATTCATTCACCACAAACCTGTGAAGATAGGAGAGACTAGTGGGAAAGCATCACCATAGGCTTTCCCTGTTTCTGTATGCTACCCTAGTGGGTCATCAATAGATACAGGAGAGGGACCAGGGACCTGGTACAGCTATATCTTATGTTTTTAATTCTTGATGGTGTTTTTCCACTTTGTATTAGATAATGTTATTTCCCAGTTTCTTTAGTAAGGGAAGGGGATAAGTGCATAACTTTAAAGGCTAGGAGTTAAGTTATCAGATATTATCCTCCACAGCCACATGAAATCCACTTTATCACTTTGTCTTAATTATCACGTTATCTTCTAGGGGATTTCAAATATCTTGTTGTGTCTTATGAGCTTTGCTGACCTCACTTGTGTGCAAGGATTATATAGGAAACTTTGAAAGAGACACTAATTAAAACCCTGCAGATAAATGGAAAGGGGAATAAAATGGAATAAAGTTTGGTCAGAGGCACATTATGTCAGACTATACTGACGTCTGTCTTATCAAAGAAGGTTGATAAGAATCTCCATTCATGTGTCTGGAAAAAAAAAAAAAAAAAGGATGATTCTGAAGACAAAAGCAGTAGATCATATCTCTCTGACCTTGAGCAAAGGATTTGATGCAGTGTCACATGGGAAATTATTAGTCAAAATGGTGAAGATGGAGATTATTAAAGGAACTGAGATGTGTTAAGGAGCACTCTAAATGAGAGATGACAATGAGTCATGCTGTGAGGTAAATGATCAGGGTGAAAGAGGTTACTAGACAATTTCCTCAAGGACTGGTCTCAGGACAGATCTTATTTAATATTTCCAATAATGACATTGGCTTAAAAGACAGGAGTGTGGTAATAAGATTGGCTGACATAAATTGGAACCATCTGTAGTGTAGAGCAGTGCTGGAAACTTGTGCAGAGGCACAGGGTCATCTTGAGGACTAGAAGGGTGAAAAGGGATGGGCCAAGGACACACACCTTGGACATAATGGCATGAATCTGCACTAGGATCTCAGTGGTTGGAAGGAACATTTTGGAGAGCACCATTAACCAGAAGACATCAAAAGAAGTTGACTGACTTAGCATGGTAAAGTGATGGCTCTGATGGAAGTGGAGAAGACAGCCGTGTCCTATTAACATGTCCTATAGGAGACTGTTGGGATCCAAGAAGAACTAATTTGACAGAATGATGTGTTTGTAACAATGCTATTTGGGTATGAACCAGCCACAAATCAGTTGCAGCTGCAAATTAGATTTCTTACCCTTTGAAGACTGACAGTATGCAGCCATGTTCCCATAGAACTTGTAAGGCCAAAATATCTACTTTTAAGATGATGCTTGTTAAGCTTATATAATTGATTACATGATAATGCCTGTCTGTAATGATTGCAACTGGACTCAGTTGCTCAGAAGTTCTCTTCCAGTCCTACAACCCTTTCAATCATTTGGTTATAGGCAGTCTTGTTTTTCAAGACATACTGAATTATTTCATTCAGATAGGCCAGTTTCAATAAAGACAATTGCCATGCCAAATGCCTGTTGGTGAAAAAACTGAGACACATGCCCAGGTAGGAATCAAATCTGGTCTTATACCATCCTTGAAAAAAGACAGAGATAAACAGAACCTTAATTCTTTCCTCCTTCCAAATTCTCTTGCCAGAGTCGTAGTAGTGTGTTTCTCCTTTTAAGAATGGATAAAAGTGCAAAATGCTGGCATGGTGTCACAGATTGTAAGGCCAGAACAGATTGCTTAGGTCAGCTGGCCTGCACCTAGGCATTTTTCAAGGCTCTGTGGTATTTTGCTTTCACTGCCTTATGTTATAATGTTTCATTTGGTAGTGATGACTGGCAGGGATTTTCTAGTCCCTTGGATGAAGAGTTGGATGATATCTTTACAGCAATTTTCCATTAAAATAATTCTAGTTCCTTCCCATGTTTATGAGCTAACTTTAAGTTGAACAATGTTCCCAAATATATTTCATTCAAAGTCAGTCAGTGCTGCTGACATATTTCAGACAGAGAACTTTTCATGTGATACTTATTGTTCCTGCTAATCCACAGTTTGTTAATCAGAATTTTCTTCATGATATGGAGTTGGTATCATAAGGTTTTTGATATTGCTTCTGGTCTGAGTAGATGTGTGCCATACAAGCACCTTTGAAAAAACTCCAGAACACTTCCTAAACACACACTTTTGTATTCGGGTATGGTTTTGTAACACATTTCCTCTCTGTAAGTATCCTTGATTACAAAAGTACAGTGCATCCCAGCATTCATTGAAAATGATGGCTGGTGCTGTGATGCAGCTAACACAAAAACAGGTCCCAGGTTTTACTCTAAACATATAATTACAGGCATCACCCTGCTCAGCTTTGCAGTTTTATAGCACTGCTAGTAGCATACATAGGCAAAATATTTAATTATTAGCTTTCGTCATTCTTAATCTTGTCAACTCATGAGTGTGTGAGTATTACCTTTCTTCCTATAAACTGCTCCCTTGAAGAGAGAGTGGTCATAGTCACTGCTTGCCTGGGTAATTGCTACTATTTCGTATCTGAAGATCTTGATATGTGATCTTCATTACACTGAATTCCATTGGAGTAAGCTACAATATACAATGATGAGAGAAAAAATTGGTATCTAACTTTCCCTTATCTGTGGCAAGTGCATATGTGTGTTTTAAGTAGTTTAACATGCACACCTATAAGTACAAATTAATCTAAATCTTAATTGTTCTCCAACTGTAGGCATGATTAACACATTCAAAATGAGAATCTTGCTTGTTTGGTTTTACATGTGTGTTGTGGAACTAGGAACAATAGAAGAAAATTACATAAAGTGCTGCTTTGCTGCAACTCCCAGCTCCTCAAAAAAAAAAAAAAAAAAAAGGCAAGGATATAGGCACAGCAGTTTGTTCTGCAGAGATTCGGAACAATACTGCTTACCATCTGTTGAAATATAGTAACAAGACTACATGGCACACTTCCATGGGATTTTCGTTTATTCCAAGCACTGCAGCAGAACCAGAATCCTTTGAGGAATGGGAAGAATAAAAAAGCAGTGGACTTTGTATATGAGAAGAGCAGATTTTCTATAAGAGTAAATGTGAGAAGGAAAGAAAAGAGGAAAATGAACTAATAAAACTGGTAGAAATTTCCAAGTATGGATGATTGTCCCCTTCTGCATGTCAAATTTTTAGATGAGTAGTATGTTTAAAACCTCCTTGGGATAATCTTATCCCCAGGATTTTTTTTTTTTTATTTTTTTATTTTTTTGTATGTCTCATAGTGGATTTAAGTACTGAATTCAAACATGAAGAGCTGAGTGAAAACTCCCTAACCTACATATTCACTTGGTAGTCTATTTGCAAGTCTTTAACTTACTCCCATGTCTAATGCGAGCAAAGCAGCTGCAGTGGCCACCTAAGGACCTTTTTAGATAGTCGTGTCTGTGAACTCTGTTGTCTTCCTGCTCCCATGGAGGCTTATTACTTGCTGTTTGCTTCAAGTGCTCCTAAAGCTCACATATGACTACATCTTTGTACAATTTTCCAAGGAATCTGCTCCAGAAGATGCCCAGAACTACCAAGTACTAAGAGCTGAGCAGCCAGGAGCTAAATGTTAGGTGTGGTGCTGAGGATATACAATCTCCATTTTCAGTGGTGGAATCACTTAAGCTTCTGTCTGCCTGAGAGCAGCCAGATGGCCATGCACTGTCACAGCACGAGGCAGTGGCTCCTGTGCCCATTGCTGAGGAAAGAGAGTTGAAGTGCCTGCCCAGGCACGTCAAGATACCACCAGACTTCCACGTCAGCTGTTTGCCTGCTGTGGACACAGCCAGGAAAATTAGGGTTTGGAGGCAAGTGGGGGAGTTGGCTTTTGATCTCACATTAATGAATCAGTCCCATCTGAATGTGCAGTACCACAGCTCTGCCTCCTTCTGTGCTGTTGTCTGCCAGACTGTCTTAGGTCAAGACAACCTAGAAGGAAGAACGTATTGTAACATCTCCTTTGACCAATGTAGAACTATCCCTCTGGTGAAGATGTCAGAGCTGAGGAACAACCTTCCAGATGCTGATTTTTCTCCCTCGTTGCTTCTGGTTTGTTTTCCCCAGTATTCACTTTGCTGCTGCATCCTCTAGTTGCTCTCTTTGCTTCTTCCATTCCCATTTTCCTTGGTGCAATACAGTTATGTGCTAGACAGGGAGACATAGCTTTGCATTTATATTTGCATTTTTTTTTCTGTGCTTCTTCTCTGTATCTTAAGTGTCTGTAAGTCAGACACAAAGCACTGGAAAGGGAATCTACAGAAACTATGTGCATTGTGGAGAAGACCTTCCCTGTGAGCCTTCACATCTTGGAGAAGGTGAAGAGCACTGGAGGCTTTTATTCCCTGCCAGAGGGGGACAAACTCCTTGCCATGACTCTCATAGGCAATTAGCAGAGGCGTGAGAGTGGGGGTAGCAGAGCAGTCATTAGCACAGCGTATACACTGCTTGTGATGTTTCTTTCTTTCCTGTCCTGCATGCCATTCC
This sequence comes from Nettapus auritus, assembly GCA_011076525.1. Lineage (NCBI taxonomy): Eukaryota > Metazoa > Chordata > Aves > Anseriformes > Anatidae > Nettapus > Nettapus auritus. Next base: position 22,719,743 of record CM021767.1, read on the forward strand.
ATCACACTTCTTATCACATCTAACGATGTGCTCCGCAGGCCTTTCTTTTTGGTGTGGGTACTCTTGTTTTTTGTGCTCATCAGTAGCTGTTCCTTTTTCTCCTTGTCTGTTGCCCTGAGTCCTCTTTGGGATTAACAGCAACATGCCAGAAACCTTAGGATCATATTTATAATACAAATAGATGGCACTGAGGTTCAAAAATGATGGACTGGGAAAGAAAATGGGATCATTACCATTAGGCTGAGACCTGGGCAGGGCACTATACCTGCAGGCAGAGGCATTCAGGTGGGCAGCAGCAGTATTAGTCATGATAACTGACATTTCATATTGAATCTTTTGTTCTATAAATACTTGGTCCAGTATATTTATCAACTTGCATAATGTCAAGCACTGTTCAGTAATTAATCTGATGAAGAGCAAAAAAAAAAAAAAAAAATCAATATCTCGTGTTGTGTGCATAAGCTTTACCATCTCTATTTCTCAGACTAAAGTTGCTTTAGCAAGATATGTCCAGTCCTTGACCTTCCATATAAAGTCTTAAATGATATTATCTTATTTTTTTTTAATATGAACTTATGTATTAAGATCCTAAATATAAACAAAAGCACTTTTAAATAATTGTAAAGATAGTACTTTAGTATCTGAAGCTGGAAATGAACTTGAGGAAACAAAGGAAACTTCAAATGTTGCCTAAAATTCTTAGTTTATTTCTATGATTTTATTTTTGTCAACTGAAAGTATTGAAATAATAATGAATCAGTTAGTGGTACTGGGTGGGATTCTTAGCAGTGCAAATAAGAATTATAGCCTTAGGCATTCTATGCCTTTGGAAATCTTCTATTTTTCTACTTTGGAGATCAGTAATAATGAGTAATTTTCTATGTATGCTGTAGCACAATAATTGTGCTGTTCTGAGCCTCTCATGTCCAGATTAGATGAAACAGAGGAAATTAGTTCTTATCATAATGCTTCATTAACATTTTAGAAGTAGGACAATAACAAATGAAAATTTGACATTATTATCTACAGAAATATGAAAGCAGTTACATCTTTGCTATTTATCATATCCAATTAGACCATGTTTGTGAAAACAGAAGAGCTAGCCTTCAGTCTTCAGTGCAGCTCTTCACAAACATCTGTGATGTTTTCCTATACAAACTGCAAGCCCAAAGCCTGTGCGTCACTGAGGTCACATTTAACAGTAGTTAAAGAGCTCATGTGATTCATAGGTGCTAGTGACAGTGACAAATTCCACTCTCGATGAATTAAAGTCTCACATTTTTGAGTTGTTTTGAAGCTGCTTCTGCTGGCTATAAAGTCAGTGTAAGATTAGTCATTCATTTCATGACCAGGAGTGTCAGGCTCTTAAAGAGCATTTTGATTTGCTCTTAAATTGTAAGTATGAATTTCCAAACTGACTGAAACCAGTCTGAAAATGCTCTGGGAGGAGAGTGCTCTTCTAGGATGGCAGCTAACACTCCTGAAAGGGAGAGAGGAGAGGCTCAAGGGATTGCTCTTGGGCAGTAGCTCCACAGTCTGAGCACAGCAGCTACTCTGTTAAGCAATTAAACACCCGTCCTTTCATGTGTGATGTGCTTTCATGTGTTCTTAAATTTCATAAACTGCCAAATTAGGTATTCAACAGTAAGTGGTAAATTGCAGTTCTTATTTTAACAACCAACAATTAGTGCAGCAAATGATGGGGTTTGATCTGCTGAAGGGCTTTTGGACATTAGCAGACAAATAGTGAGATAAAATAATGATCGGGATGTATCTAAGCTAAGAATTTGCCTGTTGTACTGTTAGTAAGAAATCTTTAGGTGGTGATAATGCTGCAGCAGGACAAGCTTGGACTGGTCCCTAGGCAGCTGGGTCTGGCCTATGCTCATCACTCCCAGAAGATGTACCAGGAAAATGGGGGGACTGTTTTTCCCCAGCTTCGTGGGCTCTCTCTCAGCCTCCCTGCAGCTGGGAACTCATTTGATGTTCTGGTCTGTAGCCGGGCTTTCTTTTGGGCTTCATGTTCCCTCTTCCTCAGCCTACAGGTTTTAGCACACATGCAGTAGTAACATGGGTGCTTTTCACCAGCTGCTCATCACTGGCTGGTTGTTGTGATCCCCATGAGCGCTGGTGGACCAATTTGTTTCAGTCTTGCAGAGATCAATCAGTACCTTCCTCAGTAAACATCCTATCCTGAGATGGCATGTATTCCTAAAATCTGACAAGAAATTATACTTAAAGAACAACCAACTAACCAAAAAACACACCCCTCCCCTCCCCAAACTGTGATAGAGCAGACAGTTCCCTGTCTAGTGTGTTATGACAATAGCTCCTTCAGATCAGCATGCTGCATGTAAACAGCATTTTATTCTGTACATTGACAGTCTGTGATAAGTTCTGTTACTACTGAACAGGAAGAACACATCTGGTTATCGTGATATGAATAAACCCTGTCAATGATAAATACATATCTTTTTTAAAGTTAATCTGTTACGAGTTACTTACCCACAGGGTAAAATGTCTAAGAGATGTAAACATTTTCTTCTTTTGCAAGCAGCCTTCTAACAGAATTTTATGTCAGAAATTTACCTAATTCTTTGTCAGAAAACAGATATTTAAGGAAATCATCTTGCTTATTTTTGAGCCTTCTTTCTGTGAATGTTGACAGTAGTCTGTGAAATTCACTGTGTTGGTCAGTTTCAGGGAAAAATACCTGTCCTTGTCTACTGTTATTTTTACTCCTTCTTGGAAAACAACATATCATTTGTAGAACAGATGAGTATTTTAGTTGATGGAGGGTGGGCAGGAGAGAAAGAACCTTGAAATTCAGTAGCATCACTGGAAACATTCTTGATTAATGAAGAGAATTTGTATTGTCATTTTAAAGTATAATCCTCAACTTGGTTTTACATCTTTGTGACAGAAAGGGATACATTAAATATGTTATCACTAAAATATTGCCAGCAGTAGTGTGGCAATCAAGTATATTGAAACTCATTTTGGATCATGGCACTTAAATATAAGTGAGATATTTGACCCTATGTGGAGGTTGCAGCTTGGAAGATTTTCCAGATTTTTTTTTTTTTTTTTTTTTAAATTAGATCTCTATAAAAACTCCTCTTAATTTTAGTGACCTGGCATCAAATCTAATGTCTCTAAACCTCATCTAGCTTCAAAACTATAAATGGATTCTTAGGCTTAGTGTACAAGACAAAACTAATTCCTCTGCTTCCTCAGTCTTCAGTCTTCAGCAGCTCAACTTGCTGATACTCTGTCGCAGAACCAAATCTTGTATCAGTTACCACATGAGAGTTAATACAAGGAATATTTTTCCCAGTCTGCTAATACTCTTAAGGGTTACTTTTTTTTTTTTTTTTTTTTTTTTTGGACAAACTAGACTTCTAGAAAACTGATGGTGACATTTTAAAGGCAACACATAAATGATTGGCTTACTCATTTTGTGTTTTCACCACGCTTTCCCTTTCATTTTCTTTTTCTTTCTTTTTTTCCCTCTCCCTGTCCCTGTCCCCGGCCCTCTCCCTGTCCTGGCCCTCTCCTTTTCTATAGCTGAATTTGCCTCCTCATTCACATCACCTCACCTCAGATGTGCCTTGGACCTGAAGTAAGGGCTGTTTCTTCCTGTGTGACACCTCACAGGGCAGAGCAGCCTGTCATGAGTAAAGCACTGGGGATACGCTGAGTATGGGGTAAGGCTGCGCCTGTCCAACTGGAGGTTGCACACTTGATAGGATGGGAGCAGGAGCAGAGCTGAGCTGCCCTGTCTAGGGATGTTGTACATACTGGTAGCATCTGCATGGCAGATTTTCCCAGATCAGCTCCTTGTTTATGGTACAAGTAATTACCAGATTTTACTCTCTCTTCCAACATAAAGAGTTAGGAGTTAAATTACTTGGATTCTCAGTGGAAAAATATATATATATATATATATATATTTCTTTTTCCTTCAATCAATCAACTAGTAATGAATGGCTCCTGTCTTCTTCCAAATGTGACTAAAACATACATTTATTTGCAATCTGGTAGAAAAGCAGCATGCCTGTCCATTATGTTTACTCATTTTTAAAAGAAAAAATATTTTGCTATTATTATTTAATATCAGTTTCATAATGGAGCTGAAAACTTGACAAGTTCAAGCCTCAGCAACTGAAAATATTGCAACTGAAAATGTTGATACAAGCATTCGTATAAAATCCCCAACTAGGACTTTTTGTGTTTATCTTTGATATGACTGTATAAAAGGAGGTTTACACTGAAAACACTATCATGCAGTATTGGGTTAAACAAAAAGAAAACTGTCCAGATTTCACTCTGGGAAAGCATGTAGAAGACAAGAAAAAGCCATGATTAGCTGCAAACGTAGTGCAAATCATGGATGCGTGATGTACCTAGTTATGCACAGAGTCCTACTACCTTCAGTGGGACTCCTGGAAAGAATAAATGCTCATTCTACCAGTTCAGGGTTTGTAGCATTTGATATGATGAAACACTAATAAGCATATCTGTAAACTGGGATTAAACAAATACTCTCTTTCATAATGATCCAAGATCTGTCTTACACAGAAGAACTTCAGGAGTTTTATGAGCAGTGAGAAATATATAATATTTAAATCTTATTAATAGCTTGTAAGCAATCATTTGTATCTGTAAGTATAATTACTTAATGGAAGAAGATTGTTACTAATCTTTTTTATATGAATAGACCTACTTCTCTGACTTCGACTCATTCCATTGTTATCTTCCTCATTTCTTTTTCCTCATCCTTCATGTATCATAAAACCATCTCTTGGACTCCAGATACACAATTTTAAAGCAGTATTTTATTTCTCACTAGCTTGGGTACTACCCAAAGGCTCATATCTCCTCTCCTGTAAACACTTGTACCCTTTCACTCATCTCCTCCTTATACCCCAGCACATTTGACTGCACCATCAGTTCCTGTCTTTTTACAGCTCCATCTCCAATTTATCAGCTGTTTCCGGCATTCTAGAATAGTTAGAAAACTGAGTCCTTATTGACACATAATTACAGTGTTTATGTTAGTATTTAAATGCCATATAAATGTCCTGTTTATTGCACATAAATTATTGCTAAGCAGGTGGAGGCATCCTTTTAAGTAGGATGATAGGCTGTGCAAATGTGCTTTACAGAAGGATGATGGAGAGAATAAGAATATTCATGGATCGGTCATTAAATACCCATAAGTGTTTCTTGTTCCCATGCTGATACCTGAAATAGGACAGGTCCTCATCTCTGAGGATCTGGGGACAGAGGCAGTGAAATGCTGTGGCTGAGACATTGAGCAGCAGAAGGTTAAACAACCCCTGGCAATGCCGATGCTGCAAGGAGCTGCAGAGAGCTGCCCTGTGGCCAAGACAAAACAGATGCAGAGCAAGAGCATATGCACTGAGGATTTGCTGCAGCGATGTTTTGACTGTGTGCAGTCCCTGAACTAAACAGGAATTCAGGTCAAGAGGATGTGCAGCCCTTTGTAAGAGGTGATGAAAGACTCAGGAGACTGTTTTTCACATGTGACTCAGGAACACAACATCATATCTCTTCTAGTTGACTCACTCTATCATGATGCACTTCTTCCTGTTTGGCACCTTCTTGAAAGCATGCTGCCAGAATAGTTTTTCAGACTTATGTATCATAGCACTTGGTTCATAACTAACAAAGGTTTTCACACTTCTCTTGCATTTCGCACAGATCACTAGATAAGGTGTCTGAAACAACTTTTGATCGGATGATTAGTGAGCTGCCTGTTTGAATCCTTTACAAGCTGTTATCTATATCATTAGAAACAAATCTTTTTATTTGTTTAACATTCAAGCAGACAAACATAACAAATATTAAATTGGGCTTGGAGCAAAATGAAAATAAGTGTCATTTGGGGCCCATTCTACCATAAAAAAGCAGTTTGTATGCCTGCTTATGTTATTTAACACTTTTTAATGATTGCAGAAGTTCAATCACTTGAATATTTCTCTGTTCTATCTCTTCCTTCTTTGGTGTGAGGCTACTGACTAAAGTTGAGAAGAGCTTGTAAGTCATTTCAGTCCATTGGAAAAGTTCGTTTTTCATGAAAAGCTAACTCTTTGCTGAGAAACCATATTAGTTCCTACTTCACCTTGGTTTGAACAAGTAGAAATATCAAAGTTTTCAAGCTGTGTCTTTCACCCATGCTTGTGTCCTGCCAGTGTTCTGGACTGTCGGAGCTTCGGAGCAGTGCTTTGCTCAGGTAGGCAGCGAAGACTCTCAGCAGCATCTCTCAGGATTAAGCATGAGGCAAGGCTAGTAAAAACATATAAGATTAGCAAACTGGTAAGTTTGGCCAACCTGTGTCTGTCTGCAGTGCAGTTGTCAATCATTTACATGAGGGGAATCAATATATCGTGACAGAAGTGAAGAAGAAAACATGAAAAGGAACTTGTGAAAGGAAAAGTTTTTCCTGTCTCTACCCAGACATAATTGGGATGAAGAACAAGCTTTTTTATCAGTATTTTTTTATTGTTATTATTAACAGACTTTTTAATTATTAAACAAAGGAAATAATTGCTTTAATATTCTGTTTGTAAAGTTTAGATGATTGTGTTTGCCCCCACATTCTATCTACACAGAAAAAAAAAAATTCCCAAAGTTTAAGTGAAGCTTTTCTATGGTGCTAACAAGACATGAACCTGGAGGAATGTATAACTGGCAGATAATATGGACAAAAGTCTTTAAGTGAGAAAGGCAAACCTCAAAAAAAGTAGAGAGTGATGCAGATCATCCACACCCTCCTTTGTCCTTATATTGTTTGGAGTTCTTCTGGACCAAGTAGCAGAAACCAGAACTTTTGGAGTTGTCATCACCTGTGACATCTCTACAGTGTTACCTCTGTACTAAGATGCTCTCTGCTTGGGCTCCTGGAAGACAGGCATTATGAAACTCAGTCTCCAACTATATCAGCTGACCTTGAGTTAGTATAATTAATTATGTATCTATGAATAAGCTTAAGGCACAGAAAGCCAGCATTTCTTCTGCCTGAACCTTCACATTTGTTCTGGTGGAGCACCACAAATTCACAGCTGGATGCCCTGTGCTCATTTTGCCCTTGGTTTACATAAGCAACATGTTTTTAGAGCACAGCACTGAGCTGGCTCAGGCAGGTGAATTTTCCAGTTAAAGAGCAGGCAGGTCACTTGCAAAGGAACACCAAGAAGTGCTTCTTGCTCCTTAGCATGCAGGAGAGTTGCTTTCTCTTGTCCAAAATGAAACTTAAATGCCATATATCTATATGGTGGCAGATCTGTCCTAAATAACCATACAATCTAAACAACATATGTAATGGTGCTGGAGGCTAGTGGCAGGAAATACCAGCACGGTGTCCAGAGTCACAGCCCAAGAACTACCCTGTCTGGCTGCAAAAAGTTGAGAAGAAGCCGAAGTATCTGTCAGCATCACCAGCATTTCTCAGTCTTTCAAAAGGATGGTCTAGATATAGCTTCACCCAACAGAGATGCAAGTTTGGGCATTCCTCTCCCAGCAGCAGTTTCCCTTCCTTTGATGCCTACTCTTCAGTGTTAGCCTGATGACTGGTGGTGGGGTTAGCTCAGCCACTGGAGGAGCACCTACCTGGGAAGTGCAAAACTCTCCCAGGTGCTGCTCGTACATCTCTGAGAGATTGGCGTTGCTATGGGCATATCTCCTATTTCTTAATTCTGTAGAAAGAGAAGCTGTTCTCCAGATCTGTTCCTTTGAAATCTTCCCTTTCTTGTGGCTCCATGATGGGAAGAAAAGGATAAAGAATAGGGAGATTGAGATGGCTGTAGTGGCTCTACTTGCATTTGCAATGAGAGGTGAACAGGATACCAGGAAAATGATATCCAGTGTCTGACTGACACCCCATCAAGTAGCACTGGATGAAAATACCTCTTACCTTTGTGAGTTTCCAGCCTCCAGGCTGGGGAAAGCACGTAGTCTTGCTGCAGAAAAAAAAAATTACTTTGTACGTGTAATATCTCTCTTTTGCTTGTACATTCAAGTAACAAGCTCCACGAGACTAAAGAATGTTATCACCTAGTACTGATATGCTCTAGTACTTTAATATTAATTTACAAGATTATTATTATTATTATTTTTTAAATCTGAGTATGGTGTTCCTGTTTGTAATGCACATAAAGCGCTTGTGTCACGTTTTGTTTTCAAATACCAGAACAGCCTTCAGGATCCTCATCAAAAGAGAGACAATTAACAAATAAGAAAGGAAATGAACTTGGGAGGCAGCTGCAAGTTTTGAATTTAGCAGCATACCAGCCTAAATATACGTAGGCGTGACAAGGCAGTGGTGGAGTACAGAAATGACAAGTGAACCATGAACATACATGAAAGCATGCTTGCAGGACTGGACTTGCTCGTTTCATAACAAGTGAGTAGATGCACTGAACTTAGGATCCTAAGAAAGATGAGAAATCCTTTTTGACATGCTAGATGAGTGTCTTAGGCTCTAGGGTAAAAAGTAACATTTGTAAGATTATAATTACAGCCCTCTTAGAGCCACTGAAGTGAGAAGAATCTCGACAGGCTGGAGAAATGGGCTGACAGGAATCTCATGAAGTTCAACAAGAAGAAGTGCAAAGCCCTGCACCTGGGGAGGAACAGCCTCATGCACCAGTACTTGCTGGGGGCCACCCAGGTGGAAAAGAGCTGGGGGTCCTTGTAGACCAAGTTAAACAAGAGCCAGCAGTGTGCCCTTACCACAATGAAAGCCAGTAGTATCCTGGACTACATCAGGAGAGCTGCCAGCAGGTTGAGAGAGGTGATCCTTTCCCTCTAGTCTTCACTGGTGAGGCCACAACTGGAGTGTCCAGTTCTTAGCTCCCTGGTGCAAGAGAGACATGGAAATGCTGGGGGTATGTTGTCTAATGAAGAGCCACAAAGACAATCAAGGGACTGGAGCAGATCTGCTATTAGGAGAGGCCAAGACAGCTGGGGCTGTTCAGCCCGGGGAAGAGAAGGTCAGGGGGACTGTTACCAGTTTAAAGAAACACCTGAAGATAGGGTGCAAATAGGACAGAGCCAGGCTCTTTTCAGTGGTGCCAGGGTCAGGACAAGAGGCAATGGGCACAAACTGGAACACAAGAGGTTCTCCGTGAATATCAGGAAACACTTTTTAACTGTGCAGGTGATGAAGCACTGCACAGGTTGCCCAGAGAGGTGGTGGAGTCTCTCACTGTGGAGGTCTTCAAAAGACATCTGGACGTGGTCCTGGGCAGCCTTCTCTAGGTGGCTCTGCTTGAGCAGGTGACCTCTAGAGGTCCCTTTCAATGTGAGCCATTCTGTGACTCTGTGATTTTGTGAATTATGGTGGATCTTTTAAAGGTCTCTGTGAGTACTGCATTGATCTTTGTGTCTTTAATCACCGGCTTTAATAAACTGGCACATAAGGAGAAAGTTTGTCCTCAAATACACCAGGCTAATTTAGCTTATCTTCAGCTCTGATTGTTAATTAAGTGGAACTGACTAGCAATAAATAAAATCTAAATTAATTTTAAAATAAAGGAGTTAATAGTTTCCTCTAATGTGTAGAATCGAGCTCATGACTACACAAAAAGATGCTGACAGTCTTCTGTTTTTCATGGAAAGGTCTGTGAATTTGGAATTTTATTACGATGAATGTTAGGAATTTTGTATTGTCTGTTCTCATTTTTTTTTTTTTTTTTTTTTTTTCTGGTGTTTATCCAGTAAACAGAAATTAGATTATCTGTGTTGTCTGTGATGTAAAGCAGCTTCTGAGAGTTTACTCTCACTGAGAATAAACTTGTTTACAGAAAATGCTGCATAATGATGCCACCACAGAAATTCTCTGCTGAAAGTTCAGGCCACTATTCCCATGCTTTGCTACAAGACAGAGAATGAATAAGTGAGCTGGCCCGGCTGTAAATAAGCCACAGCCTAAGAAACGTTTGTTTAGATATTTCTGCCAGTATCTGTGTCTGACAGGAATAAGGACAAGTGAAGTACTTGTGAATGGCAAGATCAGATAATCCCTACAAGGGAATACTGACTTCCACAAGTTCTGGATCAGGCACAGCACCAGCATGCAGATAGAACAGGGTAAGGCTGAGCCCCACACAGCTGCTTGCACATTACCCCACAGCATATGGGGGAAAGACTGGAAAGGTAAGAGTGAGAAAACTCATGCTCTCAGATAAAGACAGTTTAGTAGGTAAAGCAGAAACTGTGCATGCAGGCAAAGCAAAACAAGGATTTCATTCACTACTTCCCATCAGCAGACAGACGTTCAGCCTCTTCCAGGAAAACAGGACTCCATCATGCATAATTGTTTTGGGAAGATAAATACCAGAACTCTGAATGTTCTCCCATTCCCCCTTCTTACTATTTTTTTTTTCTCTTTTCCCTTCATTTTTTATTGCTGAACACAAAGTCATATAGTATGTGATATTTCTTTCGTCAGTTGGGGTCAGCTGTCCTGGCTGAGCATCCTCTCAGCTTAATTGCACTCCCATCCTACTCACTGGTGGGTTAGCAGAAGTAGGAACAGTCTCGACAGTGTGTAAGCATTGCTTAGAAATTGCTGAAATAGTTAAACAGTTGCAGATCTAACACATAACAACATACAGGTGCTGTGCTATTCTATCTCAGCCAAAACCGGTACAAGTCATTACCAAACTAGTCATTGCAACATACGGAGTATGTAAGGGTTGTTTGGGGAAAGGCTCACAGCTGGCAGAGGCTGAGCACTTTCAAGATCCATTTTGAAGGAAGCACTTAGTACCTCATTGGTGTATTGCTAGTTATTTTGCCTTTTATGATGAAAGTGAGCTCTCAGAAATGCTGTAAAGGATTGAGTAACACAATTTCAGTGTCTTGACTGTATGTAGATGGGTAGATCAATACAGATCATATTTCCAGTGCTTTAATTAAACTCTAAGCTAAGGCTTAGAAGGTGATTTTTAGCGGGTTAGCTATGATTGATTGTTTCCATCACAGAAAAATCTGTAAGAAAAAAATAATAGCGTAAATGACCTTCCATTTCCGCCTTTTGAGTGCAGTGGCGTCTGGCTGCTGAATGGGGCCACCACTGAGTACAGCCTGGAAATTCAACATAATGTAAGTCTCCATGGGAAACTGACACACCATTCTGTTAAGCATAGGCATTGTGTGTGCTTTTCTGTAGAATGAACAGCTCCTTTTATGACTCTGCTAGGAAAAACACCATTTCTTAGAAATATTACCTTTTTCCCTCTCATTTCACTTTTAAAAAACTAATTTTCCCTGAAAACTGGAAACCTTGTTCTTTAAAAACACTGAAACTTTAATCAAAATAAAGACAAATAAGAAAAAAGAAAAATAGCATCAAAGTTGGAATATTTTAATTGATGTTTTATATGTTATGCCTCTTTGGTTTAAGGGGAATGTTCTCTCCCTTGAGATATTCTTTCAGAAAAAAAATAAAAATAAAAATCTGTGCAGAACCATCACTTACCTTAAAAATACAGGATGGTAACAACAATCTTAGACTTTATAACAGTAATTTAACAAAACTGACACTCTCCTGCTGATTTGCTGCAGATATGGTCTAGCTTGCAGGCAATCTTCTTAAGTTTAAAGAACAATAAAAGTTCGTGGCTTTGAGAACTGCACCGTGGCGTGGCAGGTCCTGTGTTGATGCTGATATTCTGCTGAAACAGTGCTGCTATTGAAAGCCTTTAGTCAGTTGGCCAGAGGAATATTGCCGTGTAACCATTCAAGAAAACTCTGTGTTAATAGGATAATGAAACTATTGACCAAGAAGATGAGACTTCTGATTCAAGAAGGGAGATATTTGCTTTAGGATTCCTTCCCACAAAACAACAGGTCTAAACTACAACCATTCTCTTGCTTGTTGGAGAAGCTAATCTTTATAGTGCATAAGAACAAAAGACATGAATACAGAGACAGGTATTTCTATCATGCCCACACAGATACCACCCTGCATATACAAACATGTACAGAATAATAAATGGTTAAGATTTAGTTTGTTCCCAAATTTATTTCTGTTCACTAAACTGGTTCCTTTACTAGGCATGAAAGTCTTTTCTGTGGAACTCGAGTGTCATCCTGGATAATGCTATCAGAGTTTGTTAGACTAGAAATGATCCCCTTGGAAAAAGTTGGAGGACACCATAAAAGACGTAATTATTTTCTATTTATTTATTTTCTTTTGAATATAGCAAATTTCTTCTGAAATAATTCCAGCACTTCTGAAATGGAAATTTCATAGATCAATTACAGGGAATTTGAAACTAATTTGGGGGATGGAGGGGAGGGGGTGTACAAATTTTCATGTCTTTGATTTGTTAAAAAATCACTTTGCAAAAGAAAAGTTGGCTGGAACAATTTTGTTTAGTTGTAGTTTGTACTTTTCTGGACCATTTGCTGATAGAAAATTCTTTTTGCCCATTTAGTAAAATTTTTGGATAGCTGCAGTTTTGATAATCAGGCCTGGGTAAGAAAGTGGTTGAAAACTGTTGCTCCAAAAAGCATCTCTTTTATGGTTCCCTATTCAACATTTTGTTCTGTTCTATTTTTTCCTGTGTTTTCTTTGACTGTGTTTCTGTGTCTGACTACAATTTGTCTCTGCTTACGCACAAATGTATCAAACGTACAGACAGGGAAAGGAATGATGTTCATGCGTCTTGGTAAATGAATAATAGGTAGTCCATCACAATACTCACTGAATAAAATATCCATGAATATGCGTTTGGAAAGCAGCAGCGTGGAGGAGCTGAGGCCCGGACACAAAAATCTTTGAGAGAATGGCAAATGAGCTGCTGAAAATGGATTAGAATCAGTGACTGTGGAGGAAGTGTGCGTTGGAGGAGCGAGAGGTATTCAAAGCAGAGATAGGCGGCACGATATCATCTGTGTTCATTACTGTGGAATCTAGGTGTCAAAAATGACAAAAGAAACTAATGTGGGTTAGCAAAGTTATGAAAAGCAGTTTCAAATTCTCGCAGTAATACACTCAGGGTAAAATGAACCTGGGGAAAAAAAGAGAGAGAAGTGCTGGCTTGGCCGTGGTAAATACCATCCCTGAATGAAACACAAAACAATGCTAGAAAGGCTAGCAGCCCTCCTCCACCTATTTCCTCCTCCATGCTCTCCCAGAAAGGAAAGAAAATAAAATCCGAACAACTAAGATAAGACTTTTTAAAGTTCTTGTCATTTAAAAAAAAAATCCACAAATGAACACAGTTCCTCCATGGAACAACAGGGAGAGAAGAGGGAACGGCAAGATGATGCCTATGAGCTTTAACATTTCGCTTTGTGAAACAGTCACTTGTCTTGGCGTGGTTCCATGTACAAGAAAGGCTACAAACCAGAAATACTCCAGTGCGATGTGTGTGGTTTCAGAGTCTGTTTTCTATTTGATAAAATTTTAGTACTGGGACTACTTTTCTCAAAGGGGAAAATTGATACAGTTCTGAGAAAGGTACCTAAATCATAAAATGTGACTGTTCTTTGACTTCATTTGGTGCAGACAGGAATCAAGAGCTTTCAGTGTCACATAGTGTGTGTCTGGATTTGAAAAAAACAATGCCCTTGTCCTTCTCGGAAAGATATTCTGCCCCTTATTTAATTCATTTGTCATTTTCTGTGAGGAGACTGCGAGGAGTATGGCTACCTACCCTAAGGATACCCTAGGGTATATATAGTGATATATTAAGTATATATATATATACCCTATATACCCTAGCGCATATATAGGGATATAATATACATCACACAGGCCTGTTCTTGGACATGGATGACTGGGGTGTGTATGGGTCCTGTTCCTGTGACTGAAAATGAGCATCTCCAGTACAGAAACTTACAGTCTTGTTGCTTAATATTCAGTGGAGATCTATAGTCAGTAATGTCTCTAGTGCAATCAATCTTATCCTAAAATCAATAAGTATGTTTTACAGATGAACCATACTCAGAACCCCATTACTGTAGAGGGACCAGCCTCACCTGAGTGCAGTCGCCTACCCTGGTACTGGTAGAGAGAAATTCCACAGTGGGATGTCATTGTATCACAGAACTGATCTACACACCTGCTTGTGTTACTCTCAAAATACAGTTATGGGCAGAGAAGGAACATACCTGACATGCAGACTGAAGAATTTATTCCTAGTCTCATTAAAGTCTTGACAGTCTAATCAAAATGCCACAAACAGTTATTATTAGTCCTGGCACAGTAATATTAATGCACTCAGTACAACTGAACACACAAAAAAATCATTAATTACACTTTTTTTTTTTTTTTTTTTTTTTTTTTTTTTTAT
>CM021767.1:22734175-22835193 GCA_011076525.1 Nettapus auritus
TTTTTTTTTTTTTAATTTAAAAACAAACAAAACACCCACAAAACATGTGAAGGCCAAATTTCCTAATACCTACCTGTTTCTTTCACGGGCGTTACAGCCATGCATGCAGAGGCTCAGTGTCCCTCCAGAAGAAGGGGGTGAGCATACAGAGTCATCAGTATCCTGGGTGCTTTGCTAGGTGTTTCATGGTGGTCACGGTGATCCTTTCCTCTTTGGTCCATGGGGTTATTTTTTGCTGCAACACAATCTGCATATATATATTTACACCCCTGTTGTGCCTGTTTTCCCTGATTCCCAAGATTTCAGTAGTTGTCCACTGTGATTTGTGTTTACTGTAGGAGATCTCTGGCTTCAGCCTGTGTTGGTGCCTTTCTGCACACCGTTTTATTATCAAATTTATTTCACAGAACATAGCTACTGGTTACTGCTATTAACAATAAATGTTAACCACACCATTGCACAAAATTAAGTGAATGCCAAAAGCAATTTGGGGAACAGTTACCTAGCTGCTAGATAATTGCTTTCACAGCTAAAACAAGATAAACTCAGCTCAAGCCAAGATAACCTTAGTCCTGGAGTCTGTCCTCTTTTGCTGCTAATGGCTGTGCACTGGTTTCGGGGTCTTGTGTGAGGCTCATCCTACAGTTGGGGTTAGAGTTAGGGTCCCATCCATTTTTAGTATATGTGTGTGATTCAGTGATGCATTGCATGGAGTACATGTCCACTGTGGAGTGTGTCTATGCATTGGTGCATGTTCACGTTCATATTCTGGTGCAGTGCCCACCACGTAACTTCTTTACAGAGAAATGTCTCCAAAACTTCAGTGGTGTCAGCTGTTTTTTGCATGCTGGTCTTAAGATTTTTCTCTTTAACTGATGGAAGCTGTCATTTGAATTATGATTATAACCTTTACTTGTCTGTGTTTAACTCCCTCTGGAGCCCCACAGAAACTGTGTTTCATCTTCAGCAATTTACCTGTTAACTTCTCTTGGTGAAGCTTTGCTTCTTTATGTTCTTACTCTCTTGCATTGTCTCCTGAAGATAAAAAATTGTCATCACAATCAATCTCATTTGTTGCAACAACAATTTCATCAGAACTCTCTCCATTCTCCTGGCATGGTTATCATTTAGACTTCATTTTTCTCCAGCCAATCAATCCTGTCAATCTGAAAACCACTGCCTGCATCTTTAATTCTCCTTGCAATAGCTATCAGGGCTGGGTTAAGAATTTTTCAGCTGAAATTCTTTCTGCCAAAAAAGAAAAATCAAACTTGATGAGAATTTGCACCATCTCCTTCTATCAAACTGTACAGAAAATTTGCCCTTCAAAAAATGCCTTTTCCACATGAGTCAAGACTTTTTATTATAGTTGTTTTAGATGAATGTTACATTTTTTTCCTGTTCAGAACAACCCAGTGCTTTGAAGTTTCTTTCAACGTATACATTATTGTTGTTGTTGTGTGGAAGTAATAATTTAAGACAACAGCTCTCAAGCAGCTCAGAAGTAGTCTTTGTAGTATATTTTTATTGTCCGCAACAATCACCACATTTCCCTCTTGTTTGTTTATTTATTTATTTTTAGATAGAAGTGACTTGCTTAACTCAGAAGACAAAGAAGGAACTAGAACTCTTAGAGAAAGGGTCATCAACAGGACTGAGGTTGCATGAGTTGTCAGCAATGGAGCAGTTAGAGGAAAAAAGAGGACAGAGTAAAACAGGTATTCTAACTTTCCTGGCTCAGTGGTCTTGGAAAAAAGGGATGCAGATATTTATAAAGGAGAAAAAATATGTCACCAAGGATTCTTGTCTCATTAATGACAACTAAATTACATTAAATCCTTTTATTGAGCCACAGATCTGTCTAAGCAATGAAAAACATTGGGAATGATGAAATATTGTTCTTCCATAAGTATGGCTTATGGAAATATTTAACATATTTGTAATCACAGTACAAATAGGTGCACTCACCTGAATATCTTCCAGTGTGTTAAAAACAATTATAATGGCCTTTGAAGTAACACTCACATGTGTTTTAAATTTGTCCTTCTCTGAGTCTCTGTGTGATTTGTTAATCATAATGCCTCCTACTATTTGTGAGCAGATATTTTGCTCTCAAATAGACAGTGTGAGTGACAGGTTTTTTCCTAACGTTTTATATGAGTAATGAATTGTTTCAAGGCACACATAGAAAGGACATCATTTAGACTTATCACTTCCAGACTGTGCTTTATCTATTTTTCACTCAGTTGAAAATGAGCATGTAAGTTACTGAGGTCTTCTAATGTCTTTTTTTGGCATTACTCAATATATAGTATTTCCTCAGAAAATGATCGTGGATCCCCTTATCAGTGGTTTTATTTTAATTTTATTTTATTTCCATTCTGATTTAAATGAATAGCTTCCATTAATTAATTAATTAATTAAAGCTTTAAATTGAAAGATATTTCCTTTTTTTAAAAAATTTTCTCAGTATCTCAGTTTTCTCTTCTATTTTCTCAGTATATCAGTTAAGCATTATATGGTATCTTCCTTGAGTACAATTTCAAGCCAAGGACAATCTTGTACCTTGATTTTAAGTGGAGAAAAGAGCACTAAAACTATGGTAGAGACCCATTTTGAAGTCTAAGATGTTAAAATACAAAGACGACTTGACTACTGTGGAAGCTATTTACAATGAAATTCTTTCTTTTTTTTCCCATACTCCTACCATTATGAATTTATCTGTACATTATCTATGAACCTCTTAGTCACAGGTGTCAAGTTAACATTACCTTTATTCTACTTAGTTTAGTGAGTAATTAATTTTGGCTCATATTCATGGCTACTGTTGCATTTCCAGATGTGAATGGAGAAAAGAGTATTCATGGTTGTTTTGGGGGACTTTTATCTGCAGGTAGATGTGTTTTTCGCCTGAAGCTGCAATACTCATTTTTACTGCTTTATGTCTATGCATAGCTACTAATAATTATATCTGTGCACCAAGCTTAAGCCTTTTTTTATTACTGCACGAGAGTGCTATTCTCATTCCTGCAGATACAAATGATGAAAAAAACAAAAACAACAAATCAAAACCAAAACCAACAAAACAAACAAAAACAAACAAATAAAAAACAACCAACAACAAAAACAATCTTAAAAAAAAAATAACACACCAAACAACCCAACCCAATGACAAAAATCCCCATAGGATAATCTAGCTTGTTTTATTTGTTTGTTACTATTTCTCTAACACCTTCACTACTGATTGCCAGAACTACTGGAGTCCCTTCCTGCTCTGTAATTATGTGACTGATACGCAAATGAATCTCAGCTCTTCTCCCTCTAAACAAAGATGATGGAAAAACTGAATAAAATGTGCCATAGTAAGTCACTCACTGAATCATCTAAAACTGATACCCTTCTGCTAGAAATGGCTAGGGCCAGCTACTTCTGAAGAAGATGCAAGAAATGCTAGATAATAATGAAATAACTTGCCATAATGAGTAATTAGTAGATGACTTGTGAACCAAGCAAGAAGGTTGGTATTCAATCTACCTTTTCATTTATTTATTTTTTTTAATATTCCATTTCCCCCTCCCCTGTTTCTCTACAGCAGCACTGACCATGCTCATTATCTTCATAACTGTCTATTTTTCTGACCCTTGAAAAGTTCTTGGCTTTACTGCATCAAATAAATCTATTTCTAGGCTAGTTATGCAGTATATTAAAATGACATGTCTTTTTTTCTGTTTGTCCCGTGGTAAATAAATGATAAAGATAGGTGCAAAGCAGAATCACAGGAAAACTATACAGTGTCAGGAACACCAAGGATGTCAGGAACAGAGAAGCTAGAGGACACCTCTTCATCGTCTCATTGTATGATTTTGACTTTTTGATATTAGAAGTGATATAATCACTGTCATAAACACCACATTTCATGACTCAGTACTTCTGCAGGAAAGCTGTTCTCAGCTTTTCTGCTTGCAACTAGAAACTGTCTCCACATTTCCAGTGTAAATTTATTTATGGGCACTATTTATTCCTTTGACTCGTTTTCTCTCTCTCTCTCTCTTTTTTTTTTTTTTTAAAAAAATTTGCGGTTTGGATCCTCACCCAGCTGTTGGCAAGTTCAGCTTTCTTAGCCTTTTCTCAGAAGATCATCCCACCAACTTCATCTTTGTTTACCTGCTGTGGAACTGGTTTGTGCTAGGAACTAGAGCTGTGTGCAGAATTCTAGATAAAGCTTTACTAATACATACTCAAATATTTTAATCACTTCCATATGTCTGTGAGAAATGCTTTGTGTTAGAACAGTGTTTGAGGGACTGCATTTGCTGTTCTTCATTCATTCTTTGTTTTTAGTATCCTTTAATGTGTCTCTAAGTCACCTGGCCTTTGGGAAATTCTCACTTTATATCCCTGTTTCCCATTTTCCAGTAATTAGCTTTCTCTACTGAGCAGCATTCTGTTTTTGTTTGTTTGTTTGTTTGTTTGTTTGCTATAGGTTCATTCTTTCTGTTTCTGTTGATATCCTTTCAATTTATACAAGTAAGGAACAATTTCCTACTGTTTGCCTTGCTCAAGATTCAAGTAGTGGATAGCTTTAAAAAAATATATATAAATCAATTAGAATTCCACATGCCCCCTCCATTCAAATCCCAAAGTTTCTCATTCATCCAGCTTAACAGTTTATATCTTTTCTTGTCAGTCTCCTCTTTTGAACTAAAGAATCTCCATTACAAATTTACCTTTATTATTATGTTTTTTTTTTTTTGACTAAATTGATTCCAGATCACTCATCCTGTGTTAATTTGCTATAGCCAGTTTTCCTTCAGTGTCCTTATTACTTGCCAAAGCCAACTTTTCATTTTTTTCCAGTTAGTAGTTAGTAGAAAAAAAAAAAATGCGCAGAAAATCTGCACTCTAATGGGTAGCATTTCTGTCATCTATACCTGAAAAGTCAGATTATTACAGAAAAGAAAAAATAATTGATATTTTATTTCTTAAATAAAATTGGGGAGATTTTCACTCACATCGCAGTTTAGTCCTGTGAATTCTGTGCTAGTCCTTAACTTTTCTGAAGCAGATCAGTAATATTCCACTGAAGATTAGTTGTGGCTCTGCATCTTCCTCAGTCTGGCATCGTCATTCTGGTTCTCTTCCAGCTGAAGTCTGGCAATAACATTTCTCATTGGCAAGGACTGGAATCTTCCCTTCTCCCACTGGGATCCATTTCATCCTCAAGTCCAGATTCCAGTCCTCAAGTTTCAGTCTGAGACTGAGACTGAACAATGAACATGGACCCAATGATCTCAACATCAATGATCACAAAAGCACAGATCAGACCATATCCAAATATTGATGCCATGGATATTGCATTGCCTATGGATCATCAGTTGTTCATCAGTTGTTCAGCACTTTCTGTTTAATGCTAAAGCTTCTTTTTGTCACTCCCAAATCAAGACCAGTGCCAAAGAGGACTGGAATAGAAATACTAAGTGATGTGTTCATTACAGCTGGGATCGATTATTATGGCTCATTATTTTCAAATATTCAAACTTGTGTTATTATAAAATGCTAGCTCATGCAAATGCTCCCACTGCAGTGATTCCTACAGAATATTGACTATCTGATATTTTATTCCATTATTTTTCATCATTATTTTGACTTAGAGTTCTTTAACTAATTTATATGTTCCCTAAACATCAGTCCTTTATGACTTACTTTTGTTTTACACTCCTGCAGCTAGCTCTTTCTTGCTGTTCACACACATCAAAATCAATAGAAGTTCTGCATGGTTAGTTCATGCCACAGAGACTGCAAATCCTCTCTTTTTCCAGTAAAACTTCTCAGAAACAGGAGTCCATATCAATAGTAGGGACTAGAGCTGGCCCTACAGCTGTAAAATCATCTTCTTATTAATTTGCACTACATTTTTCACTGCAATGCATGAATACCTTGCATATTTCCTCTGTAGGTTTTTAAAGACCTGTTTTACTGTGAATTGAGTTGGAGAAAATACACTTGGCTTAGCTGTTAATTGCTGACAGACGAGACAAAAAAGTAGATGAGGCAAATATAATGGGGGCACAATGTAATGTTATCTGGCTAACGATTTTAGGGACTGTCCCTAATAAACGTGTACTCTACAGGCTCATCTCATAGAAGTACTGTTGTGAAGAACGTTTCGCTTTTTCTGCCAAAGGGGAGCTAGGGATGTGATCAAAGAGGGCCGAAATCATTTATTAACATGGTGTCACAAGCCAAATGTTTCCATTTTTCTAGCAAAATAAAAAGATCTGTCATTACAAGGGTGAAAACTGCTGGCTAAAGCAAAAATTAGGGGACAAGAGCTCTGGCTTCTATTCCTGTTGCCAATACAGCAGGAGGTTATGACTTCAGCCATACAGTTTACAGTCTAATTTGAAGAGGTCCCATTAACTCTAGCTGCAGCAGGTGTGCTCAACACCTTTGAAAATAAGCTATCTAATTGTTTTGTTCCTTAGTTTCCCTACTGCAAAATGAGGAGGAAAATAGCAAGGTCTAACTCATTGCTTGTAAAGTGCACTGAAATCCCCATTTGAGAATGAAAGGCACAGTAACTATTCCAGCAAAGCTGCCCTTGCTGAGTATAGCTACGCATAACAGATGTAGTATTTTAGAGGAATGATATAATACTGTACCCCTCCCCTCAATGATCTTGCCCTTGTCCTTAAATTTTCCCAGTCTCTATCTTTGCAAGCTTCTAAAATGAAAGGTCCTCGATGTACGCTGCTGAGAATACCAGAATCCCATGAAGCAGGCCTTAAAACAACAAATCAGTCTGCAATTGCTGCTTTTTATTTTATTATTTTATTTTATTTTATTTTATTTTATTTTAATATTTCACAAGCCTGACTCTTAGAGCTCTCAGATTCCTGGTTTGCAGGGAGCAGCTAGGACCACTATCTCAAAGGACTAACCTAATGTTAGGCTGCTAAAATTGCTTTAGGTTTAGTCATATACAAGGGGAGATATCTTTCATATATATTCACCTCTATGTGCTAGTTGTAAGAAATATGGACCCACCATTTCTTAAACAATATTTGTAGATTATTCGTTAGCATACTTAGATCTCACTTAGGTTCTATATTCAGGTTTACTTTGTAAATAAGGGATAAAAATACAGCTGCATAGCAGGATTTTCACAATAACTTTTTTTGTAGGGACTCTGCTATGAACCATTTTAATTTGCAGGGGTGTGTTTATGTTGCTATGTGCTGGTGCTACACAAAGTATTTCACCGTTTCAAGCTTTGCAGCAGAAGCATGTTTTACATAGCATGGTGTCTTCCAGCTAGCCACCTCTCTCAGTGCTCTGGTGATGACATCTACCTTGGCAGGAGAAGAGCAGGGATCCCATCATCTCACCATCAAATCTTAGAGACCTGATAAAGTCACAGCTGGTATCTGCTGCATGCCTGCATATTTTTTTTTTTCCTCACAGCCCAACCACCCCCTGCCATTTTACCACAAGTGGGCAGTGATTAACTGCTAATTCAAATCACAAGGCACTCAACCTTCTCACTCCTGGCTTGGCTTCACTGTCCTCAGTGTGCCCTTCTGTTGGCCCTCCCTGACCATCTGCTCTGGGAAGGAATCTGGCAGTCAGTGGTGATTTACTCTACCATTCCTACAGAAAATGTTTCAATGGTCTACACAGAAGTTTAGGAAGGTGTTTTTGTTTGAGATATGGTGTGGATGGACATCTGAGGCAATACTTCCCAATCAGAGCTACCAGAGTCCCTTATTTAAGGTATCTGGTATCTGCTTGCTCCCAACCATTTAAATGTAGATGTAGAGCTTAGGGATATGGTTTAGTGGGGACTGTTAGTGTTAGGTCAGAGGTTGGACTCGATGATCTTGAGGTCTCTTCCAACCGAGAAATTCTGTGATTCTGTGATTCTGTGAAATAAGAAACCTGAAAAATGAGTTGATGTAACTTGGCCTAAATCACTAATTATATTTAGAATATTCCACTGTTTGTAATATTGAAATTATTGCCTTTCCTATGAAGAAAAAAATAATAATAATGAAAAACACAACAAAGCAAAGTTAAGCAAACCAGTTTGCAGGCTTTCAGAGACAACACTACATGGTACTAATATGCCCTGTATTTTTTATCACTCTTGTTACCTTAAACAATGGAATATCTGCTTCTGGTAGGTAGTGACAAATATGAAAATGGTAAGATAGATTCTTGCTCCTTTCCCTTGTGGGAATATTATCATTATGTTCTTTTGGAATTATTTTACCTCACTTCAGGCTCTTTTTAGCCTAGGAGGTAACTTACGACCATATCACATGACAGGTAATACTTTATAACAAAAAGCCATGTGTAAACATGACATGCTTCCCTTGACACATGCCAGCCAGATGAATTAAACCTTAAGAGAAGTTTGTCCCATTTTAAGTTAGTGTGTCTTGACATGTGCTGACAGCAGTTGTTGAAATTTAGCTTTAGGGAATAGCTTCCAGACTGCGGGCAGGAGGACAGAAGAGCTGAAGTACGTGAGATCTGAACCTGGAAGATGACTGAAGTATGTGTGGCTGAAAAAATGCTTCTAGGAAGCTGGAATATGTATAGTCCCACTATGGGAAAAGTGTTATGACAAGTATTATAACAGCTGTTATGACACTGTGAGACTTCAGTTTAGAGATGAGATTTATCCAGAGGGATGGTGTATGCCAGCCTCTCTCCTGGGTGAGGCATCCACTTAGTCTCTGTGGGAACAATAGCTTTTTCCTTATCCTGCTATGGACATTTTTCTGTCTCTCTGTTGCTTATGAAAGTGTCTGTTTTCAAAACAATCACCTGAAGCAGCTCTTGGAAATCGACCACACACAGAGACTTCGAGTGGGGTGTTTCTTACCTCCTGTGGATGCCTGGGTCCCCTCTGTGCCCGGGCATGCAGGAAGGGCTGGGCACAGCTGGACTCCATAGAAGGGTGCTCCATCAGCTGCTGGTTTGCAGAGACAGAAAAGCCCTGCTCCTTCTGTCAAAGTTCGGTGGGAGTAATACATGCTCAGCACCTCCGGAAATCAAGGCAATTTTATTATCTGCTCCCCCCTTTTGAAGGCTCACAACTCATTTGCTTCTCTGACCACTGCTGCTCATGGAACAGCTGTCTCCAGTGATCTGTCCATGATGATACAGCCAGTGCTACTTTAATTTTGCTTGCAAATAGGCAGCAACAGATGGCACAAAGCAGGTAAGAGAATTATCTGCCATTAAGGGAAACAAAGCCAAGACTAGCAAGTCTGCCTTTTTTATTTGAAAGAAAAGACAGTTCAGGGAATGTGAATATGAATCAAACAAGAGGTACATAAATAGAGAACCAGATAAGAAAAGGTTAGGTGTAAGGAAATATTTGGAGGAAACAGGGAGGTTTAGATGAAAATTATTTGATTTCAAACAAGAGCAATGATTGTGCAGAAGGAAGAAGAAATACAAGTTAAATGTGTGTGTGCAGTCCATGTGTAATGTCAGGTGGCTACTCAGGAAAATGGACAAGTCAAGTACTGGAAAGGAGAAATGGAATTTCAAAGGATCACAAGATTTCTATCTAAGTGAAAAAAAAATGTATGGGGAAGGTGTGTAGATGGTACAATACAATAGCTTGAATTGGCAGACAGCTTATAAGAGTAGTTCTGAGTGAATGGCCCTCCATCTCCTGTGGCAAATTGAAGATAATGCTAGTGTTTCATAGTCATTTCATGTTTATTATCTCCAAAATTTTAGGACAGTATTCTATTATCTTTAATGTCTTTATGGTACCAAGTTAAGTTAGACAATAGTTGAATTTGATAAGGTGCTGTCTTTGAAGAAGAGGGTAAAAGGAGAAGGCAAAGGTTTTTTTAGATTATTAGAAATCTAAGAAAATGAAAGAACATAAAACATTCAAATAACTGATTTGGAATTGGACAGAAAAGATTTCACTTTGGTTTGGATAATTTTTGATTTTTCTAATCTCCTTTACAAATGTTGTATGTCAATACAGAGGGTAAAAATGATATTTCAAAAGAGCGCACTTTTAGATTGGAATATGTCAAAAATGTATGGCAATTTTGAAGCGAAGTATTCCTATCAATGCACAGTTTCTTCTTGTTTCAGAAAATCTTGCCTATTTGTGTTGTCCAAACCAACAGTTTATTCTGATTTGGATCACAGTCTTGGTTCAAAAAATGTTTTGGTTATTTGTACATTTACTGAAAACATCTTCTAATGTTGGTGTCAAAAGTCTAAACTGTAACTGGTTCCTGCAGCTTCAGTTTTCATGCTGATGTCTAGAATGTGATGGAGTCTGTCAATAAGCAGATCTGTAGCACACCAATATTGAAAAGAAGTAGGGTCAAGTTGAAGTAGAATTCTCCAAATTCTTCTTCCGACCCCCAAAAATCTGCTGCTTAAATTTGTGATTTTCACATTCAGGCAACACACACATACACACACAACCATCAACAAAAAAACACCACCAACATTTTTTTTTTTTTTCTTCAGACTTATGCTTCTTGCAAGGCATAGGGTATTATGGAGCAACAGCTGCTATGCACTACCCTGAGTATTCAGAATGAAGCATCATCCTCATTCTCTGTCCTGCTCTTCCTTCCTTCACTCCCTTGTGAAGGTGCTTTCCTTGGAAGCATTGCTTGCTGCTTGCTTACAATGTACTATGTATACTCTGCAAAGGAACACCAGCTCCTGTGACTTGGCAGATGACTATCACAGATATTCAGGAACGTGAGAAAGTGATACAGGCTATAATGAGATGATGTAAAATTTTATGCAGCATATCAGACAGAACTGATTTAAAATTCATATATGTTTAACTGGCAACCAAATGCAGCTCTTTCAAGGGAGGTGAGGAGGTGATATGTGCTCCTGTCTTTTGCTTTTCTTCTGAGAACTGTCAGTCACATTCTGCATCAGCCTGGGTTTATGCTTAGCTTTATCAGGCAGACCAGTCAGCACTGAATGGCATTAATGTCATCTTGGGGTAATGGAAGTGTAGATAACCATCCCAGAGACTGTTTGGGAAAAAGCTACTGCTGCAAGTAGCTGCAGGCTCTATTGACCGCGTAATTCACATTTTTCTCATAGAGGAGGGTATGATCTATAAATTGTTTTAGGCTTTCTTACTGATGAAACAGCAAGAATTTTGTTGCTGATGGGCACAGGAAGCAGTAATAAATAGCCACATGTGCATACACAGGAAAGAAAAACGGTTTGCATTTTTTTCAGCAAAGCATAGGATTGAAAATGTAGCCCTGCTTGTTTTGCAAGTTACATCAATTGAATGGTGAAAAATGTCTTCTGTATAACAGTGATAACATGAATGATAGCACAGATCATTTACCCATTCTGTATTAGCTACCTGCTGGATATTGCATCTACAGGGGCTATTTCCTGATGACAGATTGCAGCAGCATAATTTCTGATGAAACAAAACTGATAAACCTGTCTGAAAGCTTGTGGTACTTGTACACCTTTTTGACCTTGAGGTGTTAGAGGATTGCACTATTTCCATTGGTAGATCTCCTGTTCACTGCTACATATGTTATTTTTTGGGTGGGGCTTATTAGCAGTGTCCTGGGAAACTAGCCTGATGACTTGGGTTGGAGACGTGCTTCACAATAAAATTGTAAGGGGTAACAATGATGAATCACTGCTCTTTGAACCATGTACTTTTGTGAAAAGCAACCTAGGAGGAGTTGCTGCTGTGCAGTTGAAAGAGGTCAGTATGTGTATAAGGTGTCCATCAAGAAGAGCTTGGTAAGAATTCAGCCTCCATTTGTTCGCTGGGATTGCATATTTATAGTTTCAGAACTGAAGGTAACATTATCCTTTCTCCAGTAAGCTATGGATCAAGATTAAGGCTATGCCAGACAACTGATTTTTTTTTTTGTTTTCTTTATTATTTTTTATTTTATTTTCTGGTGTGTGTGTGCATGGGAAAGAAATCTATTATACCTGGGGATAAACCTTGCTATGGTAAGCCTGAGGTTGCTAAAAACTCCACACTGGCACAGGAATAATACAAAATACAAAAAGCATGGCTTACATGTCTCAGCCAAAGCCAGATCAATAATTCACAAGTTTGAAACTGTTGGGAAAGCTGCCAGGTATGTCCCTTGGTGTGTGCAAGTGGTCAGGAAGGGAAGGAAATGGGGAGAAAGAGCGGATAGTGATTGTTGCGGACTGTCTTCATAGAGAAACAAACCTGCGCCAGGCTGTCTTGCCAGCCTGAGATGTGAGATAGAGTCGATTTTATCACACCTCTTAGTGATTAAGGGTCAGGTACAAGGTGAAGCCCAGATGAGGGAACACAGGGTTGGCGTGAGATTGGCTGCCAAACATCTGGGAGTTGGTGACCTTGCTGGAATGTACTCAGGGCTAGATACCATCGCAGTGGGGGCAGCCAAGGGGAAGGGCTGTGGTAGCTGGGCTAACCCAGGCTCCTGCTAGGAATTGCTGTGGCTGTTCACGAGGCCCCACCCAGTTCTCCATTCTTCCCTCATGCTCTCTGTTGTGCAGGTTAGCACATGGGAAGTGTGCTGTCAAAGATCTGCTGTGTGACAGCTCCTGTGGGCATGTCCTCTGGTGGGAGCACAGAAGTAAGCGTGTTTTTGCTTTCTCTTTATTTACTGACACAGGATAGTCGGTACTGATCTATGTTGATCCTGACAAGATAAACAAAAATAAAAATAATTTGGAATGCTGAAAAGAACTGTACAAGGCAGAGAAGCACAAGAGAAAATGAGTTAAAATCCATCCTGAGAGTACATGATTTAACTAGGTTTAGGAGTATAACTCTGTAATAGACCACACAGTGGTCTGGAGGCAGCATCTATCCAGAACAGCTGTAAGAATGTTGGAGAGCATTTCCAGGAAGGAATCTCTGTCTCTGATATAATCATTCCCCTAAATATCTATTAATAGACACGGTGAAAGCAGGATATCAGCCCAAACTGACTTCTCTGACCCAGGCTGACAGGTCTTCAGATGCACGAACAGCTTAGAGGAGCTCCATGAGACCTGACTGATTTTACAGTGCTGAATTCGAAATTGCCCTGTCTCCAAGCGAACATAGACTAAATGGCTTAACATTAATGTACCATACCCACCAGTACGCCTGCAAGATAATGACACAGGCAGTGCCTCTCATATATTCTTTCAAATAAAATGCAAGGCATATCAGAAAGGTATTTGAGAATCTGCTCTGCATATTTACTGGCAAGATAATCTTTCTGATCCATCCAACTGTTTCACAGCTCTGGATCATATATTCTCCTTTCTCCCATCCTGCCTCCTTCCCCCAGTAAAGCTGGCTTTATACGGAACCATTTTTCAGTATTGTAATACTTACTTTCTTAAAGGAGTCTTAGAAAAATTGACTGCCTGGCTTCTCATTTTACATTTCAGCCTGACACATGTACAGCTTTTACTTTATAATCTTTATAGGATTTTGCATATATTTTTGATAGAAAAAAAAAAAAAAAAAAAAAAATTATAATTCAGGACAAATGAAATTTTTACTGAGGACAGAAAGGCAGTAACTACCATTGGAAGCTTGTAACTCTCAGTTATAGCATCAAGAAGAAGCCAACATTTACCTCTGTCTCTTTCTAGGAGAGACATTGTGCTGGGTACTATGCTTTGAATGGGAGAGTGTCCCTGAGGCTTTAATGCTCTGAGGCAGTTCAAGATGGCTGTTGCTGAAAGCATAGACATTCAAGAAGCCAAGTAGATGACTAAGTTTGATTCTGAAGTCTATAATTTTAACTCAAAGATCTCTAGTAGCTGTTTTAAGCCTGGTGTTTAATGCCTAAAGACTGTCACAACTCCAGCTAAGATGGTCACACCTAGTTCTTTTTCCTCATAGAGGGAGATGACCTCACTGCCAATTATCTCATGTTATATTGTCCAATTAACTCTAAGCAAGCTATTGCAGGTACCAGATATTATCTAACTACTGCAGTATGGAGATCCATTCTGCCTAATTTATTCTGCATCTTAGCATCTTTCTTGGGAAACAAAACTACCTCACAGCGTGCTCTGTTCTTCAGAACAGCTGAGCAGATTGGTTTGGAGATAGTGTGGGTCTGGTCTGCATGGTGTGCTGGGCAGAGCCCCCGTGGCTTGCAAAAGGAGTACCTCCCTGGGGCAGATAAGGACAAGAAAAGGGGAGATGCTTTAAAACTAAAAGAGGGGATATTTTAATTAGAGATTAGGAAGAAATTCTTCACTCAGATGGTGGTGAGGCACTGGAACAGGTTGTCCAGAGAGGTTATGGATGCCCCATTCCTGGAGGTGTTCATGGCCAGGTTAGCTGAGGCCCTGAGCAACCTGATCTAGGGGGTGGCATCCCTGCCTATGGCAGCGGGGTTAGAACTTGGTGATCTTTGTGTTCCCTTCCAACCAGAGCCATTCTATGATCTGGAGTGCTGCCTGTGGTTTTGCATCCCTCAGTAAAAGGGTTCAGCAAAGGGGCACCAAATGGCTGGGGCTGGAGTGCTTGGCCTGTGAAGAGAGGTGGTGGAAGCTGGTCTTGATCACCCTCAAGAAGGGAAGCTTTGGTGGGGGGACTACTGGCAGCCTGGTCCCTATGAGGAGATTATGAAGGAGAAGAAGCCAGGCTTTTCTCATTGATGCATGACGGGAGTACAAAGGATAATGCCCCTAAGTTGAAACAGGAGAGGTTTGGATGGATGTAAAGAAAAGCTTTTTCATCCTGAGGACTGCCATGAAGTGGAAAAGGCTGTCAAGGGAAGTTGTTCCATCTCCATCCTTGGAGGACTTCATGACCCAATGAGCACCCAGCTCTGACCCCAGAGTTGGCCATGGCGTGAGCAAAGGGCTGGAATAAAGACCTCGTGAGGTCCTTCCCAGCCTGTGTGCTCCTGTGATGCAGTGGCTTTAAAACGGATGATAGATTCATGAATGGAGTCCACTCCCAGATCATGTAACTAAGATAACTACACTAGGCTTAGTTAAGCAGATGAGGGGTCTACAGGTTTGCCAGGACCTCAGGTAAATCTGGGGCTAATGAATGATAGATCTTACTAGGCCCAGTTTGACTACAGCTTCAGAGTTCCCTTTAACTTTATTAAAAAATAAATTTATTAAAATTAGGTATTTAAAACCATTCTAATTTTTCTCTTTTATTGCCTGTCTAAAATTAAAATAATTTAGCTTTCAGATGGGGAGTGTGATCTGCCAGAAGACTGAATGGTAACTCGGGAGACCCAGTTTTCTGCTGAGCTCTTTTGTATTCTGTTAATGAAAATGGATACAAACGAACAGGATTATGTAATTATCCCACTGAAAAATGCTCTCTGCTTCTGTCTGTGAATCAGCTAATGCTGGCTGGTGAAAAGGAGAAAGTTACTACCTTACTATTGGGAATTCATATGGAAAGCAGTATGAGAACAACAGCAATTTAAAACTTTTATTTTAGGAGCTCTAGGTGATCTCAGCAGTAAAATATGCTCTAAGAATCTGATGCCTTTTTTTGCTGTCAAGATCAGAATAGAAACTATATAGACAGTTGCAAACAAAATGCAAAATAAAAAAGCCAAAAAGCTCCAAACCCACGTTATATATATCTGGCCTAACTTTATATTTTTGTTACAGGTTATTACTCTGACTATGACTAACTACAATGACAATTATAGCTATAGCTGTTGCTGTTACTATTTCTACTACTATTACCACTATTATTGCTTCCCTGGATGTAATGGCTTCATTTTTGTGTACATTAGGATGATTTTCAAAATGGACATGAGTTCTGTTTCAGTAAATAAAGACTTTAGGTGATCACAACAGCTCTTTCAGATGCTTGATATGATAAATACTAAATTTATTGTAGGCTCACGATCTTTTAAATTTATAAGATTCTGTGTATGCCAATCAGTTGTCATCTGAAAGTAAATAGCATGCCTGTGTTGTTTTAGGAATAAATGTTTTTATTATTATTATTATTATTTATTTATTTTTTTTAAAAGGAAAATAGGGGAATATATAGATGCAAATGTTGGTGGCAGTGCTTGGGATAGTGGGCACTCTGTGGGCAGATGTTTCCTGTGCAAAGTGGGGTGTCTGCTGAAGTCATTATCTCCTCTCTCCCCTCTCTCTGCTTGTTACCTCACTTCTGCTGGAGGGCACTGCTCTGGGAGCACAGGGTATGGTCACAGCCTGGTCAGCTCCCAGAAGAATCTGCCACATCAGTATAAAAAGTCCACCAACAGGGTTAGTACCAATTCATGTGAATTTATATGTAAGGGATTAAGACAGACTCAGCTTTCTACCTATAAAGCTGTGGACTTTGCAAGCTCCCACTGATGGGTGGAGATGAGCAATGCAGGAGTGGTGGTATTTTCAGCTGGCACTGCTAAACACACGGGAGACGTTGGGTCCTTGAGTGCAGGAAGGGAAGTGCATAGTAGCTTTTGACTTCTGCAGTAGGCATGTGCTAATATAATAATATGCTAAGCAGTGAACCTGTTTTTCAGGCTGATCAATTACTCATTTACTTTTGCTTTATATCTGAGTGATCAGTTTGTGGGGTAAATTTGGTTAGCAGTTTCTCCATTTACTTTTTTCACTGAATATTTGTGAAACTACAGTACAATGGCTTCTATGTAGATGCTGATGAAGACAATATACATTTATTGTGAAAGTACTTACAGTAGGAACGAATCCATACTGGCCCACAAAGTGAATAAAGTCACAGACTTCTGAGTAATGTAAAATATCAGTGTTGCCCATTCATCACTTTAAGTACAGACAGTCACACTTAATTGGCTTTGGCACTAAAAGAAAAGTCTGGTATGAACCAAAATCAGTCTACATCAACAAGGAGGCTCTGAAAATAAAGCCCAAGGTGGGACCCATCTTTTCACAGGTACACCAGACATTAATTTCCTCATCGTTCCACAGTGCAGACCATCATCTTTCAGATTCTTGCAGTTTATTTTTTATGATTTTGTCACATTTTACATACACAAGCTCTCTCATTGGGAGATACAGTGAAATTCAATTATTTCATTCTGTTATGACTTACTTGCAGCTTGAGATTTATTTTTCTGCAACCAGTTCAGATATGTTTTTGAACCTTCTCTGTAACCCTTTGCTATCTCTTTGATAACTAGCAACTAAGTAACCTCTATATCTGACTCACAAATGCTCTCTAAATGATCTTTAGACAGAAGAAGTTGGGAAAACAAACATCAGGAATTAAAGGGAGAATCCCGAGGAAGGGTAACAATGTTTGTAAATGAAAACTGAATAGGCTTCTTTAGCTTAAATATGCGTATGAAGGTATTTCCTTCTTGTATTCTGGCCATGCATATTGACTCTGCTAAGGCAAATAGCCACTTCAGCTGTATAACACGTAAGTTGTACAGTTATGGATGTTGTATACATATGTATGTTATATAGATATATAGAAAGACTAGACTAGACTAGAGTAGGTCAGTAGGAAGGAACCTTCAAAGATCAGCATGTAAAATACCTCACTGCTACAGGGCTAACCAAAAGTTAAAGCATGTTATTGAGCATGTTATTGCCCAAATGTCTCTTGTACCCTGTCATGGGGCATCAGTCACCTCTCTGAAGCCTGTTGCGGTGTTTGACCACCCCTGTTGTAAAGAAATGTTTCCTAAAGCCCAGTCTGTATCTCCCCTGGCTCAGGTCTGTGATGATATCCCACGCATCCTGCCATCAGTGACCAGGGATCAGAGCCCAGCACCTCCCTCTGTGCTTCCCCTCCTCAGGGAGCTTCAGGGAGCAGTGAGGCTGCCCCTTGGCCTCCTTCTGTCCAGACTGGATGACTCAGTGTCCTCAGCCTCCTCTCTCAGCACAGGCCTCCCAGCTCTTTTGCCAGCTTTGTTGCCCTCTTGATGCTTTCAAGTACCTCCTCTCTCAGCACAGGCCTCCCAGCCCTTTTGCCAGCTTTGTTGTTTTATATTGTGGAACCTGGAACTGTGTACAATATTCCAGGTGAGGCTGTGCTAATGCTAAACATATTGGGAGAATCACTTCTCTTCACTGGCTGGCTACGCTGTGTTTAACACATCCTAAAATACGGTTTGCCCTCTTGGCTACCAGGGCAAAATACTGGCTCATGCTGAGCCTACTGCCAACCAGTAGCCCCACGTCCCTTTATTCAGAGCTGTATGTATGTTATGTACATATACATATGTATATGTACATGTTACTTAAGTTACATACAGTATACAGAGCACTGCAGGTACACACTGCTACACAAATGAGTGGCAGTGCAAAATCCCCAGGTAGACAGAGAACTGGGCTTACTTGACAGGATCACTTATTAACTGAGACTTGCAATGTGTCAGTTGGCCACTTGAAATCCCCAGTGTTTCAGTAGTATTGAAGGTTGCTGGCTTCACATAAATTAGGAACACAGCACTTTTCCATTGTTATTCCCTCCATACACCTTCTGTCTTGGCCCAAGAACACAGACAGGAAAGGTCTTCAGAGGTAAGGTCCTTTCCTTTTGGTATCAATTGAAGATTTCTTAGGAATTGCTAGATGGTCAGGTTCAGCAATTGTCTCCCTGTCATCTTCACTGGATAGTGAGATATTACTGGAGAAGCTTTGACTTGTGTAAGAAGCTTATCTATTTTGAGTTTTAGCTTTCACAGCTCTATGGCTATCCACCAGATTCAAATGGGAGGTCACAGTGTCAGTGCTAGGGGTGACTGCAAGATGTTCTGCCAGTGCTGGTTTCTCAGTTACATGGCCTGTGTAGTTCTGAGAATAACCCTTGACTGTGAACTGGACTTCTTCCTTTTAAAATATTTGACCCACTGTGCCTTTTCTATCCTTAATATATTTATTTTTTACTGTGTGGCACAGGCACTACCCTTCTGTCCTTGTCTGTATGTAGTCCAGGGTCTTGTAGTCTGTTCCTGACTGTATTTTATAACAACACACGTGAGAGAGGACCTTGGCCACTGTGCAAAGAGAAGTGTTTGAGGATATTTAACACTAGAGATATCAGCCCTCAATGATTTAGTATAAAACTTGGCAGGAATAAAGGCAGTAAGAATGCAGATAATTGGATTTAAAAGTGGCTTTGACTTTATAGCCATATAATAGGCTTGCTAAAATCTGCTGTTGATAAGATGATATCCCTTTTGTTGGGATCTAAAGACATCCTGTTTTCCTGAAACATTAAAGGAATGAAGGGCTTAAACCTCTGAATGTTCTGTGTCTACATGATTCATATTTATGATTTTCCCTGGAAGGGAGTATCTGATATTCACTCAGTATAGACCTAAAAAGAAAGAAAAAGGGGAAAAAATAGCGGAAAAAAAAAATAAAGGAAAAAAAAAAGAAAAAAAAAGAAAGAAAAAAAGCAGAATACCATTTTCATGTCACAGTAATCACGGTAACATAATGAATGAGACAAGCCATTCACTCCACAAGGGATGGGCACCCTTGAAGTAGGCAATCCGTAAATCTCTTTCATTGTGTTTGTCAGCAGTCATTTTTAAGGGCTTCTTTCTCAATTCACAGGTTGTGGTTATTAGTAACCTCATAGCTGTGCTGCAGATGTCATTGAGGCTTATTCCTTGGAGCCATGTCATCAATCATGGTTTTCACATGGTTTTCACATACTGGAGTGGAATAATCCAAAGCATTTTTTCCCCAGTAATCATGACTTCAATAACTTAAATGGAAAATGTAAGATATAATCATCATGCACACACACAAACCACATTGAGTTTACTACTTAGGCTGAGGCAAGGCAGTGACATTTTTGGTAATGCTGTGAAGTTTTCTGGGACTTACCTTGTGTGCATGGAAAAGAAATGCAACCACAGATCTGAATTATGTACCAGAATTGCTGCTGATGCAGCTGATGTTAGAATTGCTGTAAATGTATTCCAGATACCACTTTTCACATGGCAGGCTGCAGTGTCACTCCCCCAAGTGTTGCCATATTGCTAAAACATCTCACAAGATCAGAATTGTCGAAAGGCACATAAAGAAACAGGCTGAGTGCTTGTGACCTCAAAGATTTGTTTCATGGCAAGGATGCTTGCAGCAGCTTATGAATCTTGGATGGTTGCTATTGAAGTGAAAGATCTGTTGAAAAGGTGTATGCTTAATGGCAGCACAAGAGGTTTTTCATAAATATCAGCAAGAAAATGCCTGTAATCTCAGAAAAAGTCTTATCTAGTATGCAATTCTCAAGTGTAAGTGGCAAGGTCTAAAGTTTTCTCCAAGGTATGGTGTAACTGTGGTAAAATATGATATTCCTTCTTACATGATCAACTTTATGTATATGTGTATGTATATCTTCTAATGATGATATTTCCAGTCCAGAAGGTTTTGATCTCCTTCTATGACAAAGTGACGTGCTGGGTGGATGAGGGAAAGGCTGTGGATGTGGTCTACCTTGACTTCAGTAAGGCATTTGACACCGTTCCCCACAGCATTCTCCTCAGGAAACTGGCTGCCCATGGCTTGGACTGGCGCACACGTTGTTGGGTTAAGAGCCAGCTGGATGGCCGGGCCCAAAGAGCCTTAGTGAATGGAGTCAAATCATGTTGGAGGCCGGTCACTAGTGGCGTCCCCCAGGGCTCGGTACTGGGACCAGTCCTCTTTAACATCTTCATCAATGATCTGGATGAGAGGACTGAGTGCACCCTCAGTAAGTTTGCAGACGACACCAAGTTAGGTGCGTGTTGATCTGCCCAAGGATAGGAAGGCTCTGCAGGAAGATCTGGATAGGCTGAGGCCAACGTTATGAAGATCAACAAGGCCAAGTGCCGGGTCCTGCACCTGGGGCACAACAACCCCAAGCAGCGCTACAGGCTGGGAGATGTGTGCTTAGAAAGCTGCCTGGCAGAGAAGGACCTGGGAGTACTGGTTGACAGTCAGCTGAATATGAGCCAGGAGTGTGCTGAGGTGGCCAAGAAGGCCAACAGCATCCTGGCTTGCATAAGAAACAGCGTGGCCAGCAGGTCCAGGGAAGTGATTGTCCCCCTGTACTCGGCTCTGGTGAGGCTGCACCTCGAGCACTGTGTTCAGTTCTGGGCCCCTCACTACAAGAAGGACATGGAGGTGCTCGAGCGAGTCCAGAGAAGGGCTACAAAGCTGGTGAGGGGTCTAGAGAACAAGTCTTACGAGGAGCAGCTGAGGGAGCTGGGACTATTTAGCCTGGAGAAGAGGAGGCTCAGGGGTGACCTTACTGCACTCTATAGGTACCTTAAAGGCGGCTGTAGCAAGGTGGCGGTTGGTCTATTCTCCCACGTGCCTGGTGACTGGATGAGGGGGAATGGGCTAAAGTTGTGTCAGGGGAGGTTTAGGTTGGATATCAGGAAGAACAACTTTACTGAAAGGGTTGTTAGACATTGGAACGGGCTGCCCAGGGAAGTGGTGGAGTCACCATCCCTGGAGGTCTTTAAAAGTTGTTTAGATGTAGAGCTTAGGGATATGGTTTAGTGGGGACTGTTAGTGTTAGGTCAGAGGTTGGACTCGATGATCTTGAGGTCTCTTCCAACCTAGAAATTCTGTGATTCTGTGATAAGTACACTGAAACCTGGCAAACAGTCAGCTTCTTCCATGAAATGAGTTGCACCTTAGCAGTGAATCTCATAAATTTAATCAATAGGCACATACATCTGAGTGGTGATTTATATCTTGGCTGTTGATCAGTGACACTGTACATTTGCTGCCTGTTTACAGAGTAGATGGAGTGTTTTGGATCCATGCAAGTGCATACTAAGCTCACCACTTTACACTACCTGCCAACTATTTTTCAGCCTGAGCATATTTCTTCTGTTCTTCAGTTATGGATGTAGCAGCAAAATACAGTTCAAATGAGCTCTTCCTGAAATTGCTGCTGCAGCTCTTCACATCTGTCTAAATGCTCCCCACAGACTTTATCAAAAAACAGAGGCAGAATCTACCCTGATGTGTAAGCTCAGGGCACGAGATTATGCTTGGATCTAGACTCTTTTCATCCACCTAGCTTAACATTTAGTGCTCTCTGGTTTAAATCTGGAGTGGGTCATCTGACTTCACAGGTAGGAGAACAGCTGTGCAGGAGAATGTTTTGATATTTGGCTTCTGTTCTTCCAAGTAGTGCGGAGGAAATGGATTCAAACCAATTGGTTTGGAGAACATAAGCCAAGCACAATCACAGGATCAGACATAGAAATGGAGTGCAATTTCATCCACTGTTGGTCACTGTTTTTGGGGAAGCAGGTACTGTCAGATCATCTTCTCTTATCTTTTTCAGCTGTTTCTCCAAGTCAGAAAGTATCTCCTTCTTCAGATACACTATTAGAAAGAACTGACCTAATGAATCTGGTGGGAAGCTATACCAGAATACCAAGTATACTGTAGGAGTTCATGTAAAACAACACTCTCCGTACTGGCAAAGTAACAAGTTGCAGGCAACAAAATACCATAGTCTGTTCCTGTCTGCCTGGACATAATGGTGGCAGCTTCCTGCTGCCACTCATAGGAGAGCACTGGCTTAGAATAAGCTCTGAATATTCAGGCTGCCCTTTGATAATTTTCTGGCTGCTCAAAGTTATTTATTCTCTCTAACACAGCCAAAACAGTCAAGCTCATTTTCTGCATCTGACCCTTTTCTTTGGCAAGTCTGATTTCCTCCTATTATTCTGTGCACCAGGAAAGCGTGCATCACATTCCAGCCCTGTTTTCCTGTACAGAGGTGCCATCCATTATTGTGTCTATACTTTCATGTCCCTATTTGAACTCGCCTATTTTCAACACAGCAAATGTGTCAAAAATATCAGCTCCCAAATGGAACCATGAACATGGGACAGAAAGTACAAATGTGAGCTGTTGGACAAAAAGTTAGACACCTGGGTCAAAGTGGTTGTGTTCTCAGTAGTACTAGAGACTTAGAGCTCTCACTGAAAATAAAACTAGGAGATTTTAAGTTGACCATGTTTTAATGCTCTTGGAATTTGTCGGTTTGACTGTGTTTAAATACGTGACATTGCCTGATATTTAAGTGTAGCAAAAACCCATAAGCTTCTGAACAATATTACAAATGTGAGAAGCATAAATCTTTCATTTCATTACCTTGTTCAGACACTTTAGGCCCATGATGATACTTACTCTGTCACTACTTTTTTTGCCACAGGGAAATTCTCATTCATCATCTTAGAATCATCCTTTAAAATGCTCACAGATTTTATTCTAATGATGCCTTTGTTCAGTTGCAGGAACATTATAGAAGGCCCCTAAGTGATGTGGCAGAACAATGGGGAATAACATTAGTTTCAAGTTCAACATGAATTGGTTTATGCTACAACACGCCTAGGTCCCCAGAGACAGTTGAATTTACTTCCTCTGCTCAGTACATTAGTCCCATCAGATGATTTACACATACTTTGTACAGTGTTACACTGATGGCATTAGAAAAATATGAAATATCAAATGGCACATATTAAAGCATCTGTCAAAACACAAAAGCTTTATGGGATAATTTAAAGATTTTAGATTATTTGCTAAAACTTCTGGAAAAACAGCAAAATGTTCTTGCCACTGAGTAAAACTTTCTAATGCATACAATCCCTTTGGTTTCATTGAGCAATGAAACAGCCTGGTGCTAAGTGACAGAAATAAAGCTGGCAGAACCTGTCCATATGCTTCCGAACTACTCTGCACTGTAGCAGCTTTGTGGCAGCATGTCAGTGCAATGCAGTACTTGCAATTTAAGCTGAAAACTTTACTCAGTATACTGTAGCAAAAGCTCTGCACAGAGTCCCTTTGAGTAGCTCACTCAAGTTACCAGTGTCTTCTGTTCTGATTTTGTTTTTTGTTGTTGAGGAAATGTACATTTTTCTTTCTTCTTACCGATGCTCAAAGGCATCTTCCCTTCTCCAGAATCATTCTGTGGAGGTGTAGACTGTTTTGTGGACAATGTGTTTGGGATTTGAAGGTTGGTGTATCATTTGTGGTAACATACACTAAGAAGATTTAGAGTGCAGTCCTTTCAAGAGATCAGGGGAATTGTCCCCACAGAAACCTGCAGTGTCTCTTTCATATACTATAGTGCTTTGCCTTGCAACAAATCTGAAAACACATTTAATATAGGCTTATTCAAAGAGGCACAAGTTTTAAAGAGCAGTCACTGACCTTAGATACACACTGCTGAATGTGCAGCCTGAGACTGGTTTTCACAGATGCTGCTGTGAAAGAACTGGCTAGAATGTGTTTCAGATTAGACCTACAGAACTATAAAAGCATTGAAAACATGTGGTCAAATGTTTAGATTTAGGACCTCACAAGTATTTGTAGTAATTGAAAAGAAGCGAGTCAACACAGTATTTACAAATCTGTACATCGTGATGCCATATCATAACATGTTGAAGATTATTATTTTCTGTAGAGTACATCCTGAAGACTTATATAGAAAACTTAATTTGCAAAAGAAAAATGAAGTGCTGAAAGATGTGTAAAAAAATTATAACCTCTGATTTGAATGTTTGAGTTCTTCCCCCTTAAGTTTCTAGTATCTTTCCCTTGCATAAATTACAAATCAATATTCAGAACACAGGAGATTCATTAGTGTTATCTCCTGCTTAGCATACACTATATTAACTATTACTTGTAAAAAGTTCTTGTTAATGAAAGTACCTCTTCAGGTCATTTCTTCACAGCCTATGATCTAAGATTAATAGCTATAGTTCAGCAGACCATTTTAATGTCCATTCTGAGGAATGATATGGATTTAATTAATTATACCGCATTAGTGAATTGGAGTAGAACATGATGTTGCTGAGATGTTCATTGTCTCCTACAGAAAATATTTTTTTTTCTAATACTCTTTTCTAATTAGTATTGAGATATTGATATTTAATATATAGAATGTGAAGTGTTCAGCTGAAGCTGTTCAAATTATTGAATTCACATTTTATTATGCAGTATTATAGTTAATGGCATATTCAGTCTCTAGTAAAGCATGACCTGTGGTTAAAAAGAAGACAAAATAAAGAATATTAGTTTTAATTTGTTCTCTGAAACTGACTTGGTGTTTCTCATCTTGTTGCTTCTCCATTCTCCTCATGTGTCCTTTGGGATCTGGATAGTTTGACAGAATGGTTATGCTTTTTACTGTATTATTTGACAAATATTTTGTGTTACAAACACATACCCTATTCTATGTCATTTGTGTAGAGGGTAAAGCTAGTAAGCTAGTAACTGAGGTTTCCTCTTTCTTTTTCTTTTTTTTTTTTTTTTTTTTTTTTTTTCTTTTTTATTTTATTGTTAATTTCCACATGAAGCAGAGTTAATTTTCTTTATGGAATTTTACATGAATGTAAAAGATCTGTAACCCATGGTGTACCTGTCATTACAGAATGCTTATTATTCATTATTTATGCTGAAATGTCAAAGCTAAACAGAATGACTTGACTAACGCAGTTTTGGTTGCCTTACTTTATTGAACCTTAGCCATGAAAGGGGGAAGATACTTAGGATCGTTTTGAAATGCAGGACCTGTTAAGATATCTGAAATTAGATATAAAAGCCTAAGGTAGGCAATACCACTAATTGATTGTCATCCATCTTCTTTTTAAAATGTGTCCTGCACCTTCGCACAAAACTCTTTCCAACTGATTATCTTTTTTTTTTTTTTTTTCCCAACAAGTTATCTAATATCAATTTTCTTTACATTTTGGGTATTAAAACAATAAAAAAAGTCCCCAGATGAAAGGACTACAGTCTGTAAATGTAGTCTGTCATTATCAGTAACAATTCTAGAAAAGTAAGGTTATCTGTCTAGATCTTTGGTACACCTGACATTAGAAATAATTTTCAAACTTTTTTTTTTTTTTTTTTTTTTGGGAGTGGGTACAATGTTGTCTCTTAATTCTATTTCATCATTTATGTTGATAAGTGTGCTATAAGAGCCACAAGATTCACCCTTTGGAATTAATTCTTAATCCCTTTATTGATATAAAAACATTTCTAGTCTATAGTTTTGAAGAGACTTACAGGAAACGCATTCTGAAAATAAGAAGCACACAACTTTATCCACCTAGATGTAATATGGATGATGAATATGAACAGTCAACTTTAACAGTAAAAGTTTCCACATATATCTTTGTAATATACTTTTTTCTACCTCTACCACCTCAAAAAATAAGGTAGAAATTTAGGTTAAAAAAAACAGGAAGCACAGAGCAATGCAGTGGACAAAGCAAGTTTTCATAGCTTTGTTGACTGTCCTATCAAATGCCTTGTGCTAGCTTGTCAGATCTAATCACAACTTCTTGATATTGTGCCTTCTGGATGAGTGATTTGATTTTAGGTAAATTGGACATTCATATTTATGCTTTAAACTAGATGTGGCATATAATGTTCATGTTTTGATTGCTGCTCCAGTAAACACAAAGTTTTTTTTTTCTTTTTTTTTTTATTATTATTTTACATGTAAGCCTTAGAGTTGCAAGATTGTACTTGACTTGCAAAACAACAAAATAAATCTTAACAAAAAATGTCAGCATTCAATAAATTATGCACTTCACATTGAGCTGTGGGGACATATTAAATGAAGTATGGCTTAAAGATAATGTGTTAAAAGTGAAAATTATAGATATACAGTCAGTTTCTTTAAAACTATCACTTAGCTCCATTCCATCACTCTAGTTGTCATTTTATCTTTTAGTTATTATTTTTTTTTTTTGCCTACGTGTTTGGGCTAATGTGTCTGAATTGTGACAGAAACTGCCATATTATGAATAATTCCTGATAAATGCAAAGGAAGATGAAATCTCTGCAAACTCAATGAATATTTAAGGTCACATATATAATATTAGTTCTGACATTAAAAGCTAAGGGCTTTTCTTGAACTTAGTGAAGTTTCACTGGAAACCTGGGATCTTCTGTAGGTAAGCATATTGTATCATGTGTACATAGTACAAAATTATTGCTTCTGACAAGCACACACTCCCAGACTGACATTCTCTTTTCCTTTCTGTGGTTCTAGTCCAATACACAGACCTTCTGTTACTTTCACCCTCTCTTAGTAGGTACTAAACATACCCACTTTTGAACTTCACCACCGAGTTATCACTTTTTTTTTTTGAATTTGTAAGAAAGTTCACAGCTGAGATGTATGAGAAGAAATTTTAAGAAAGAGTGAATCTCAGAAAATTAGAAGTTACTTCTGCTTTGGATCAGCCTGCAAAACTTCACTTACCCAACTCATCTGTACCATACATGAGAGTGAGCCATTTGTTCCATTAGTAAATAACACTTCTCTTAACTGATGACATTTCCTAATTTCATTCACAGTGGAATAAGGAAAGGTAGCTATACATGAAAATATCTGCAATAGCTACAAGAGGCTAATAATTGTCTTCAAAGCCACCAAAGTCATGAAATTCGTACTTAAGATTCCAAAACTGACCTAGGTTCTTATGCTTATTTACACACACTGTCAACCTCCTTACAGTACAGAATCAGTCATACACCGAGTGATCACAAAGGTTTGAGACATTTCAGCCAATGTCACAGTTTTGATTGTGATTTGTATGAAACTTTGGCCAGTTTTCTTTACAAATGGAGAAAATAGAAGGAGGAGTGTAGAGGTGTTTGTTACTTCCTCAGGACTGGGTAGTTGCAGTGGACTATGTTCTGCATTTGGGTCAGTAACTCTTACCTTAAAGTTATTGTTGAGGAATACGTGTATTATACGATGTTGGTGTTTCCAGAGTGAGCCACAGTCAGTGCTGTAGTATGTGTTAATAGTTCATTTCCTTTTTATTTTTTTCTCTCTTGATAGCAGAGGAAACTGGAGGATTCAGGACTTCAAGGCAGCTATATGGGGGTAGCTATCTGGGGGAGCCTGGACTGTACATGGAGGATGAACATAGAGAAAGAAATAAAGCTTTTGAGGAGCTTGGTTAGCTGTCTTGAAATCTGAAAACCTTTGGGTTATCAAATAGCCTAAAAGTCTATGAAGTGGTCTATTCCTTTGGTGAATATATATTTAAAACATTATCTGCATTTTAATTTTAATTCAATTGTAGGAAAAAAAAGAAAAAAGAAAAAAAAGAAAAATAAAAACATGAATACTGCATTTTTACATTCTAATTCTTATTAAAAGTGTAAGGATGTCATACAGTAAAGTGCAAGACAATCATAAAACTTAAATCAGATTTTGTACCAGCTGAGTTTAAATTGTGTGGCTCATTTGACAAATTCCGCTTGCTTCACTGATTTTCATTACATCCTGTATTGTCTTAAGGGCACCCTGAAGTTCTGCAGTCTCTGATTCACTGTCCCCTGAGAAGTCTGAGAAACATTCTGTTGACTTACATAAAAAGTGTATCACAGCCAAGCAATCCACCCAATTTTTGTGAGTTTATGAACTTTGCAGTTACTTGATGAAAGTTCTCAAAGAGGCAAATAATTTTGGAGGAATGACTCAAATTTACCCACCGAATCTTTGTGAAATTATTCTTAGGGATAATTAACTACTATGACAGCAAGAGGAAAGATGCTTAAGAAACATTTTAGATGACTCATCATCACTTAATAGTTCCTGCATATATATTTACAGACTCCAAACCCAGTCTGTAAAATCTTCCTGTAAGAGGTCTGTTTCTTATATTTTTGTCTGATTTAGACGTAACTACAGAATGATCCAGTTCAGATACAGAAAAGGGAGAATTCTTTTTAATCCATTGACATTCTAAAAGTCAGAACATGGTTCTCAATTTCTGTGGAAAAATGCCATTTTATTGAACTATATTAATTAAAAGCTTTAAGTATTTTTGGCCAGAAAACATTTTTAGTGTTTCAAGTAACTGTTCTATTCAGGTTCCCTAGTTCTTGGTCAGACTAGGTCTTCTATCGTGAGTTACCATTCCTCAGTGAAATCAAAATGTGAGTTTTCCTTCTCATCACACAATGTTTGCATTCTTCCAAACTCTTACTTGTTCACAGAACATAGTAGCATATTAGTATATTCTAAGAGAATATACTTTTCATTTTGTGATGGACAAATAATGATGTGGTTGAGGTGTGTATCTCCCTCCTTTCCATTTTCTTCTACTGAGCTCAAATACCTTCTTTTGAAGACAGGTTACTGACCTGTAGCCTAACCAGTAATTATTTGTTTTTGTCCTTTGGTCCAGTTCTAATAAGGAGTCCTACTCCTTATTACTTTGCTTATCCCAAATTTGCCTTTAAAGTACCCAAGAATGTATCTCCTGTATGGTTGGACTTGATGATCTTTCAAGGTCCCTTCTAACCTCAGCTATAGTGTGATTCTGTGTTCTCTGATATCATGTTTAGTCCAGTTGTTTCTTTCATGCTTACGCTTATTTTTTTAGTCCTTCAGAGAACAGCCTGTTGGTTTACTTATCCAATAGAAATATATAAGGACAAGTCATGTCCAAAGCTTTATGTAATTACATAAGAACAGCATATACGTATCTGAGAGACAGATGACAGTTGACAGGAGAAAATGAATTGTCTTGGAACACAGGAGAGAAAAAATAAAAAATAAATAAATTACAAGGGATGTGATTTTACTAATTTGTAGCTTTGTTAGTCTAGCCCATCTGGGAATTGTTCTCAGGATAACTTAGGAAGTGCAGTTAATCTTCTCCTT
Organism: Nettapus auritus; assembly: GCA_011076525.1. Taxonomy (NCBI): domain Eukaryota; kingdom Metazoa; phylum Chordata; class Aves; order Anseriformes; family Anatidae; genus Nettapus; species Nettapus auritus. The sequence continues at coordinate 22,763,835 of CM021767.1, forward strand.
CTATTAGAATCATCTTACTATTAGAACTTCATTCCTGTGTTTGAAAGGCTGAACCAGGCCTTGAGGCCATCCCTTCCTCAAATCTCTTGGTTAGTGTCTGTGTACCAAATAAAAAATGTAACTAGAAAAACATACTCTTGAAAGCATTTTCCACCTAGCTCTAGTGGGAGGTGTCCCTGCCCATGGCAGGGGGGCTGGAACTAGATAATCTTAAGGTCCCTTCCAACCCAAACCATTCTGTGATTCTCTGATTCAGTGTGAAGCAGACTGAAGTTTGTGTGGTGGACACTTTCACTACCTGTTATGCCCAAATCAAGGTGTTAACAAGGGTCAGTGTGCACAAAATGCCACTTCCCATCAGACTCCTGAGTGGTGAAATTAGAGATGAAAAACCTGCTTTTTTTTTCTTTTTTTTTTTTTTTTTTCTTTTTTTCTTTTTTTTTTTTTTTCTAAAGGACTATGTCTCTTCATTCTGATGGCTCTTAGGGAACTGGAGAGAAAATTTGTTGCAGCATGTGTTTTGCATTTTAAAGAAGTTAAAGAAAAATGTTCAACCTTCCCCACACTGCCCCATGTCCCCATTTCCCATGCTGTCAGTGGAAGTGGTCATGTGGCTTTCTGTGCCCTCCTGTTTGCATTCTCCCTGACAGCTGGAGAGATTGCTTTAACCTGCAAGCTGAGCAGAGGCACATTGCACTTACCCTCTCCCCTTGCACCCCCCATCTCCTGTATCTCTACAGATGGAAAGCAATGCAGATGCTGTAAGAAACCTTACTGCACTTCAGACCTTGCTGTGTCTGACTTTTTCCTTACACTGTCAAAATGCTGAGTTCTCACAATTATTCTCTTCTAAGCAATTACGCTGTAAGTTATCAGTTCACATGAAGAGTGGCCAACATTGTGTAAGGCAGAGCTGTTTTGATGATAACGAGTGAGGCTGCAGTGAAGTCAATTACCTTAGACGGAAAGAGTTCAGATTCTCAATTCATTAGAGTTCTTCTCACCTCCAGATCACCATTTCAGGTCCATCCCTAGGGGCTGTGCTATGTACAGAAAGACATTTAAGATAATGCCTCAGGCCCTCTGATGTCCTTGGCAGCAAGAGGAGGTAGATCTTTTCACTCATTTCTCTTGGCGTCACTCCTATTCCTGGCACCATTTCCGTGGCAGTGTCGTGCCCCAGGCCTGGAGCTTTGGAATAGCAAGTACATTTTCTCCTACATTGCATAAGAAACGCTGAATAAGGAACTGCACACCTATAGGACAAATAAAGTCAAAATAAAAGTACCCCTAACAAGGACAAAATTCACTAAATTAAATAATAATAATAACAGTAAAAACAATAAACATAACATGATTTTCACAGAGTCATAGAGTGGTTTAGATTGGAACGGACCTCTGGACATCATGTAGTCCAAACTCCTGCTCAAGCAAGGCCACCCAGCAGGCTACCCAAGACCATGTCCAAAATATATAATTTTATATTCAGGTGTTCAATAAGGAAGTATGTTGATTGAAGAAATAGGAAATCCCAAGTGAGTAAAACTCAGTATTATGGTCCAGACTTCCTCCATGTATGATTATATTGAAATTAACTGATTTTATCAGACATGGATCTAATCAAATAACTCAAATGGAGAACTTCAAAGCATTTAATAGCACATAGTGATCTGATAGCACTTTCTTCAAAGCTAACATAAATTGTAAATAATTTGCAATAGCAACATTGCTTGAGCTCATTATTAATAATAATTAATTAATTTGCTGAGAATTTGCACTGGCTAGGGATGGAGAGTGTGGTGGCAAGGCTCTGTGAATGTTGAAGGAAAATAATTGCAGCCTAAATGAGGTGATTGTTTTTTGTGAAGACTGCCACAAATGGTTGTGCCTTTGTGGAAATGATATGGGAAGTTCACCTTGAAGGATTAACGCAATTATCAGCTATTTGAAAGGCCAGGAGAAGCTGGCATCCAGATTGTTGGCTTTGCTGTTAGGGGATCACTAGTGGATCTGAGTTGAAAAATCTTTGTCTGAGTTTGTGCTTTGGAAGTATAAAAAGATATTTTTGGCAAACTCCTCTTCTTTTCATTCCATGATCATTCTAGATTTAGCAAAACAAAGTATTTTTTTTTAAGAGTAGCACTGGATGAGTAAGCTCCTCTAGTCCAAAGGGAATTTTTGAATTTTGTCTTGGGAAAGGAACTGAAATCTGGATGGTTTCTTGAATATACACTCAGCCCTACTCTTGCTCCACTTCCACCTTCACTCTGAAAAGCTATATATTTGTCTAGAGTTATGTGGGAACTACTGCAATATACAAGCAGCTAATGTCAGAAGATGAGAGTCTATGGAAGTACTGATTGCAGTAGATACAGGCATTTGGTGTTGCGTATTGTCACACTAGCTGAACTAGCTCTTTTCAAGCCACTTGTGTACAGAAGCTGTCCTCTTCTTGCTCTGCAAGAGCTGAGAATTCAGGCACTTTAGACCAAGCTGTGACATTACCAGGTGACATGGAGCACCTGATTGTGAGAGTGCTTCTGGTCCATCTCAGTGCAAAGTAAAACGAGGTCAATAATACTTGTCAGAGGTAATGAACAGAGCTCTTCAAGAAGCAAATGCATGACTACGTCCTTGTATATACTACTTTTTTGGCTGAGTTATTCCAATTCAGGAACACTAATACACCTACTTTGGGTTGTTGAGCTAGCTTGAAGAAACTTACTCAGGTATTCCAGTCTAGTACTCTTCAAGGGCACAGGCAAGGTTTAGCTCATAAGTGCCTGAGCATATGAAAAAAAAAGTTAATATGATACTCATGTCAACACTATTTTGTTAGATAGTGTACTGATTTTGATAATGTCTGAAATGAATCCTATATGAATATTTATAGTAGGATTGTACTTCTGAAATAGCAAAAAAAATACATTATTATTGCATGTCAAATAAATATAATCTTCTCTGATAGATACAGTAAAAAAAAAAAAAAAAAGAAAACTAGCGGGTGTTTTCTTACACAGGAAATTCAATAATGAATGTGCTATGGTGCTACATTATTGATTTATGACAGAATCAAAGCATCCAGTATCACGTAATGGATTAGAAACTCTTTGACAAATAGAGAGCTGAGGTTAATGCATGCAATAGTATTGTGACCCCTAGTATTCAAACTCTCATGATTGGTTTAAAAGAATGATTACATTTGACATTGATTGAATTTGTCAGTTACATCAAAATAAGAATATTAGTGAACAGGCAGAAGAAAGTAACACCACAAGGAGACTTAAAGAGGACATAATGGCAGAATGCAAGAACGTGACTTACAGTTGTGAAAAATACTGAGGAGGAAAGAAATACAATAAAAAATTAGAAGATGGCTACAGCTACCCTGAAACCAGCAGGGTCAGGAAACCTGTGGTGATGATATAAAAACAAACAAACAAAAAAACCCCACACCCTAAATACAAGACAAGTGTGCTTGATCATATGTAGAACATGGAAGGAAATAATGTAGCTTTCATAACACTGGTGAGTCAGTATGTGGAATAAATTAAGAGCTTTTGGTCTCATAGGAGACCAAAACAGGAAAGATTGGAGAAACTAGAGGAAAAGGAAAAATGTCAAGCAAAATGCTTTGAAAGACAGTAAATCAGACTTCTGATGTAACCTGTCTGAGAAAAAATCAAGTCATCTGAGGGCTTACTTCCCAATGACTTTAAGAGAGAGACAAGGGTCAAATGCAGATCTTGATTCATTATGACACTATAGCACAAACTTAATTTTCAGCATGTGCTTAAGCAGATCTGTTTTCTTTGTTGATTTATTCTCCAAAATACTGGGAAATATGGAATTTGAGCATACAGGGCAATTTTCATGCTGAAAGACCTTGATAAATTACAATCTATTAGGAGGCAGAAAAAGTAACATGAAGGAAATAATTGTGCAACGGGAGTAATGTGGAATAACACACATGGGAAATGCTATTTGCCCTGTACTTTGCTTTGGTGTAAATAATGACGCAAAAAGAAAGGCCTGTTCAATACAATTTAAACTGTATTGCATGGGTTGATGTCCCTGAGATGATCTTTGATGAGAGGTGAACAAATGGGAAAACTTCTCTACCTCTGATCCCTTGCATTTGACACTGATTCATTGAAATAACTCAAGAAATAGATAATTTTGCTTCTGATTCTATTAACAAGCTGTCTATATACTTTTTTCCTTCCCCTTCTGTTTCCCTCCCCCCCCCCCCCCCCCGTTTTTTTGTTTTCCTTTAATACAGTGGGTACATTCAGAATGACTGAAGAGTTCGGAAAATTTGGCTTCTGCAGTAGAGTTGTAGAGTTATGAGAAGGAGTTGCTAACTGTGCTGGGGAGCAGAAGTGTTTCAACTGTTGTTACTGTACTTGCACAGTCCTGAGGGCTATCTAACAGAAAGGAAAATGTAGATGCAATCAAAATCCTGTAATATTTTCCACCTATACACACAATTAGCAGCAATAAAATATTTGCTATGGGGAAAACTATAAGCAAATCGTTTCTCAGTGTTGGAACTTATGGAAACATTCAGGTGTGGAGGTGAAATCAAGAACAAATAATTAATGACCTCGGCTGAGATTGGCAGCTTTTAAGTGCATAGTGCAGCTCAGAGGGACCAGCTTTAAATCACCTCCTATGCCTTGCTTTTCCTCCTGGCTGTGTGAAATGCTGTTAGATAAGTTTCTGAAGGCTTCTCTAACCTGTGCTGACTGTGAGCTTCCCAAAGGGGTCTTCTGACACAGCCATTATTCCAGACTACATCCCTTATTTGTTGCCTCAGCACTCTTACCCTGACTATATTCATCCATACCTCACTGCAGTCCTTTCCAAAGGGTTTCCTAATGGGGACTTGAATCTGGTGATAGCTACTTTATCACTGAGGAAAAGCTGGTAGTGGCTTTCTTCATATTCTTAAGATTATGCGTCAAAGCTGTTGGGTTGATTGTCTTTGAGTTCAGCGGTCACTGCAGAGGTATCCTCAGGTCTGCTACAAAACAAACTTTCCCAACTCATAATCACAGAAGTGTGGTGTTCTGATTTGTTTCTTGAGAGCCCTGCCATTTATTAAGATCCTGGAAGTCTAATGGGAAAAGCTGCAAATGTCAGCCTCACGAATGTCAGTCTTTCTGTTTAGTAGACAATAAGAAGAAAAATCGCCTCATGTATCAAGTGCAGTATGAGAGGTGCAAAAGAACTTTGATTTAAATCTGATTTTTACTTTGTTACATTTCAAAGAAAATTGTTTTGTCTGCCTTTTTTTCCTTTTTTTCCTTTTTTTTTTTTTTTTTTTTTTTTTCCAGCAGACTTTTAGTAGTTTCACAAGCTACCATAACACTTGAAGATCATGAGTAGGACAAAAAGTTTTTAAGGCTTGAGTATAGTTTCTTCCTGGGTGACTTAGAAATGTAAAGAAAGATTTGTAAATGCTGCAAGGTTTTAGACTCAAAAATACTTCCATGTCTATCTGTTACTGTAATTCACAGGAGTTAGACGCCAAAGTTAAATGATAAGATTTGAGAACATAATTTCCACTGGATTTCCAAGTTCAAGCTCCCAACTTATGTAATCCAATATTCAGAGTGTCTCCTACATATTTACCTTTAGTGTGAAGAAATGATAAAAATCTGAGAATATCTGCCCTTTGAGGCTGATAGCTGCTGCCTCTCTCTGAAGTCAACACAATGCTACAGCAGCTAGGCGTGATCAGGAAATGTTCTGGATAGAGCACTTAGGTGCTTTGGAGATGTTTTACAAATATCAACAAGCAGATCTCAAAAATAAATAAATATTCACATTGGGAAATGATCAGCTTTCATAAAGTAGTTTGAGTGCATACATTCTGCAAGGCTGCTGAGCTTTGTTTGCCTCCTCTATTTTTAAGGACTTCCTACTGCCTACTCCTTTTTTGCCAGGAGTTCAAACATTAAGTAGGAACACCTTGTTCTGGGGTGCTGCTTTCCAAAATAGTCATTGGAAAGCACACAACAAAAATATTTTACTGCAGGTGAAAACAAATATCCCTGAATAGCAATTACAATTACTTAGCTTTTTAAAACATTTGCGTTGTGTGTTTGTTTCCTCTCTCTTTTTAGACACTCAGTAATAATTTGTTAATCTCAAATTATTTTAGAAAACATAATAAACATTAAGCACGCATCAAAGCCATCTGGAAGTGCTATGTGCTGCACACAAAAACAGTGGGATTCATCTATGCATATTCAGCACTGGAGTTTATTCCCTTTCTAAGTTTTACATTAGCAACCCCCACACACAATCCAAGTCAAGCATGCGCTTTAAAAAAGAAAAGAGCAAGACAGGCACCAGACTCAGGACATTTTGGAAACCCTATGAAATATCACTATCATTGCTGGCATTAAAATCCTGGTGAATACCAGGCCCCATTTTCAGATGTATCTTAGCTGTTTCCAGGGCTCCAACAGAGGTGCCCAGGACTGGTGATAGAGGAGTCATGAGCTGGTCCCACATCTAGCTCAGGGCTGAAGATACTGTAGGAAAATCCAAAGCACTGCAAGAATTTTCTTGGTGTTTGATATGTAAAGAACACAGTTGCCACACAGAGTAACTAAGACCGAATGAAAACAAGTGATTAACACAGAAAAGGGAAATTCCTGTGGGAAAATGTGGTTCAGGCTGTTAAGATGCAAGTACTGCCAGTACTGCTTGGGTCAAGCACTGCTGATTCTGATGGCTAATTTTTGCTGAAAAGAACAAGCATATATATTATACTATTTTATATATTATCCTATTTTGTTTTCATCCATATACCATGGATAAGTGTGTAATACCAAGGTTTCTCAGAAGGGTTTTGGCCGTGATGCAGAACAGCAGGAGGAAGAAGGTGGACCAGAATTTTGCTGCTGTAATGATTTTTTTTTTTTTCCTTCTCAGTTCCCACCAGAGACAGAGTAGGGCAACATCTTTCCCACTGCAGAATGGAGTATTGAAGTACTTGCATTTGAAAATTATATGACATGTGGGTTTCTTTCCTTGAAAATGGCCATATTTATGACGCAGTAAGTCTCCCTCAAAACTTTGGGACTTGTTATCTGAGGTGTTTTGCCTTCACATGTGAAGAAGCAGTTCTTGCTCCAGAGAACTTGTAGTTGAAAAAAATAAAGACTGAGTTTTGCCAAATAAGACTTCCTGTAGCACACACACCCACACAAATAATAATAAAAAAAAAAGTTTTCAAAGTTTTGCATGATGTTTCTTAAAGTGAAAACCATTGTATTTTGGGGAGGCTTCACCTAAAGTAGCTCTAGGCTCGTACCAGATGCTAAGGAAGGGAGGCAGTCCAACCCAGTTCCTAAGACAGGTGCAGTGAGCTGCATCTGTCAACATCCATCTGTCTGTCTTCCTGTCTACTACAGCAGGAACTTTAAGCTTAGTAATACAACATCACTTCACCTTGGGTTTTCTGTCATGGTTATTGTGAACTGTTACTGCTCCAGTAAAGTAGATGGCAAGAATTCTGTCAGCATGTCCTGAGGGCTGGAAAGACCCATGCTTCTCCTGGTTTAAGGATGTCAAAAATGTTTCCCACTTTTTGTTTCATAGTTTCTACAAGTTAAAATAACTCCAATAATATTTGCTTGTTATATTGCTAATTGCAGACCTCTTTTGTTTTGTCTGTCTATTTACCCCTTGATAATTCAATTGATGTCTCCAAACACTTATTTATGATGGTCCAAACGCTGTGGCATATTTTCTAGCAAGAAAAATCAATTACATTCAAGTACTGTTCAACCCATATAGACCCTTACAGGCTCTAATATTTTGCTCTCATGTCACAACATTACAATGCAAGAAAAAATCCTTTTACTTTTTAAGTGGCAAACATTACAATAGCCCAAATACAAAAAGCTTCAATTGCAGAACTCCAAAATAGGAGCAGGACTATTCCATTATAGATCATCTGAGTACATCCTGAGCAAAACCGCTGCATGTCTCACCAGCTTTCATGAGTGTAACCTTTCATCGGGCTTAACTGCAATTTATTGTTGCTGAAAGCTGGGATGCAGGAAGAAGGTATTAGCAGTCAGAGCTTTTTCTGCAATTTGTCATGCGTGTCAACACAGCGAGAGACATGCTTGAGCTGGCAGTGACAGTGCAATTGAATAGATAGCACGAGACATGCCCTTCACTTGGCTGACAGGCACTCGGCATACGTCAGAGCACCCCTCAGAACAAGCAATTTCCATCCCTGAGCATTCCCAGCGAGGGGACGCCTTCCTTGCCCTGCACCTGTGCTGCTCTCTCCAGGCTCCAGCTCCTGATTAACACCACATTAGCAGCAGCAACAGCTCCAGGCTTTGCCTGTGCTGCAGCTCCAGTGTGAGATGAAAAACATTTTCGGTTCACATGAGTAATGAGCATTACAAATTAGTCCTAGATCAATTATTAAATGAAGATGATTATGAAATATTAAAAAGAAGCTATTATACATAATGTATTTGTCAGATTAAAAATTGGCTTTCCTGTAATATCCTTCTCTGCCTGATAATGTATTTGGATATTTAACTTATTTAAAAGGACTATAAAAAACAAGGATAATTGGGAGGGAGGTATGCATATTAAAACAAGAAATGGACCTGTTAACATCAAGAGGAGGAAGTTTTCTCCTGTCTTGGGCATAGATTCCCTCTGGTCTGTGGTGAGGACATACAGACATGTCATCCCAGGCCTCAGTACTGTTATTATAATTTCTGTCTTTGAAGGCAGTACTGTATTGTACAAATCTAGAGAGAATAAGGATTTAGATTTAAGGCATAATCTTGTCACTTAGGTAGAAATCCTAGTGGCTGCAGTGTGTTTTTGTAATAACAAAATGAACTTGCTAGTTGGCCAGGGGTTTGTCTTGACAGAAAGTACAAACAGCAGAGTCACTTGTTCCCCGGGCTTCTTCTACAGTCCTGCTGTGATGAGATATTTTGCATTGCATCTGATGAGTCAGTGGAACAGCTTTCTCTTGGTGTTTGATGTGCTGAGGATGTGATGTTGCTACAGAACCTCATTAAATTCAGCTCAGAGTTAGAGATGGTTAGAAAAAAGAGGAACCATTGACAGAGCCATTCTCACATCAGAAAACACTAATTCTGGGGAGATTAGTTGGTCATTTTAAATTTTACCATGGGAACCGGGCAGGTAAGATGGCCAAAAGGCAGGCTGCCTGGTGCGCCTTGGGTCTTCATGCCTCCTGACTCCCCAGGGGCTTTACCTCACAGGCACCCTTGGCATGGGCTGGGGGTCACCCATCTTCCAAACTGAGGTGCAGCTTTCCAAGCATGCTGCACCTCACGCTGCTGGGTCCTGCTGGCTGAGACCCGGGGATGTCAGAAGGAGAAGGGGAGAAGGGGCAGGTGATGGGGGATGAGGTCCTGGGGCACTGCAGCTTGCCCAGGAGGAAGAAGTTCACAACATAACAGGGTTTCCTGCTTTTTTTTTTTTATTATTTTTTATTTTTATTTATTTTTTTTTAATCTTCAGGATGCATCTTTCCCATTTCTCTCTGCCCTATGCTAGAGTGTTAGCAGCTTATGTGTTCTTTCATTATTGTTGTTGTTATTGTTATTTTATACAGGACCTTCTTCCAGTATCTATTGCTGGCTGAGAATCCATCACATCTCCATATGTTAACACATGTGGGTATTTTGATGCTCCAGGAGGTCAGGCTGCATTCTGCAAAGCTGCCCTTTGAGAAAGAAAACTTTTCAGGCACTGGTATTTGTTTTTGCAGTTTATTTTTGTCTTTTCCAAGAGGAGTGTCATCCTCAACCTTGAATTCTGAGATATTATTGGTTGAAACCACATACTTAAGAGACTTGAAGAACTGTGTTATATAATATTAATTATTAAATAATATTCAGTTTGTATATTTATAAACTGTAAGGTCATAGATTGTTGGGTAATAGTAAATGATTAAGCTTGTTTTGGAAAAAAGACTTTCCTGGAGGTTGGAAAATCTCCTTTGAAGCCTTTTCTATCTCTTGAGTAAATACGTGCAGTTATAATTAGACAGTTTTGTTAAACATGTATTATGTAACCAAAAGCCTGGAACAACTCCAATGCCATTTCTCTCTATTGTGTAAATATGTAATTAAGCAAGATTTTTTCCAGTGCTGCTGCTGATTACATTCTCCTCGGTCATGCAAGAATGGGATTTTTCTGCTCTCAGACGTACCACAATCTGAGCTCTAAGACAAGCCCTGATGTGGCAAATTACTGCTACATTCCTGATGGCTAATTCCTTGCCCCCTATTAATTTCTTTGGGTCTCCCCTTATTTCAAATGGGGCAAAGCCCATGTGAAATTTGACATAAAGTATCAGTCTAAGTGAAGACGAGGTACTCCCGATGGCACTGAGCATAGCAAAGACGTTGAAGCTTTTCCATTGTGTGGGACTAGGCAGAGGGACATAGCTCACAGCACCACAGCTTTCAGTGTCCCCACGTGTACCAGAGCGTGCTGCTGGTGCACAGCAGTGTGGGGCCACTTCCATTACTGCCTCTGCTGAAAGGATTCGGGAAGCAATAGGTGCTGTGGCTGTGTTTCACTAGTCCTTGAGGAAGACAACACAGAGCCTGTAGCTCCTGCCTCTTGCAGCCCTTATTTATAGAGTGATAGGTGAGTCCTGGACTCTGGTAGTCCTAACTGCAAGCAAGGGGAGCTAGTGAACACTGAGCTGGCCAAGGTATTGTAGGAAAACACCCTTACTACCTACTTCTGGCCCACTTGTCTGAAGACTACCTTACGCCTTTCAACTTTACATGCTTCTGAGGGAACTTTTTTCATGCATAGGGCAGATGTTTCTGTGCAAGCCTTGTGACACTGCTGATAGCATGTCCTAGAGTAGAGAAAAATGGGGAGCATGTCAGAACAGGACAGATACCAGTTTAATTCAGCTCTAGCATGATTTGTTATGGTTTTGCCAATAACTTTCTAATAGTGGATTTTCATGTTTAGAAGTATTTTTTTGAAGAAGAGTGAGTGACTTTGAGGATTTGCAGGGCTTGGGCAGCTTTTTTATTGTTTCTGGCTTGGACTGTATTTCTACAAGAAGATGTGACTGTTAACTATCATTTTGAAAGACCTTTATGATACAGGTGACAGCTACAGCTATTTAAAAACATAATTAACATTTTAGTGAACTTCTGAAATAACTCAGGCATAGATGAGCCATGAGGAGCTCAGCAGAATGGAATCTGTTGCGATTGCCAGTGAGACAGAGCAGTGTCATGCTCCTGCCAATGATTTCAAATCACTGTTCTCAGTGATTGTCACCCTCATTCCTACCATCACATAAATAAACTACAACACTGCTTTCTATGGTGTGTATCTCTGCTGAAATTGGAATAATCCGTATTGAATAATCAGTATTGAAATCGGCTCACCTCCTCAAAAGCAAGATATTTGAAAGCATTATATCTGTGTTTTGAAAAAGCAGAGCTGTTGCTCCTGAGAGCTGCAGTGCTAAGGCTTATCTCAGCAATAAAATTGATCTTTAAAAACAGAATGACAGAACTTCTAGAGATTTGTGGTACTTCTGAGATAAAAGAGCAGTGTTTCTTTAAAAGAAAATCATCCATCTCTAATCTATTGTAATGTTTTGAGCACATGAAAATAATGGATGCTAGGAGAAAGGTTTATGTAAATTACAAAGACTTAAAAAAGCCAATGACAAAGTTCATCAAAAGACTGTATGAAGTGATCCCATGGTGCAGAATGTGCCTTCAATGCCGTGAAATTGTCTCAGCTATTAAAGGACATGTGCATAGTCCATTTTTAAATTGTGGAAAGCTAATAACACAAGGTGTCAAGGTGTTCTACAGGATCAGTATTTTAATATATTAATGAATTTAATTGTAAATAAATAGACTGTGAATCTATTACTTTAATTACTACATGGATGAAGTAAAGCAATAGTGAAGCTGATGAAAGGAATACTGAAAATTTCCTCAAACACAAAATTGCTTGAAATATTCAGTTCTAGAGAGGAGTGGAACTTCATTAGGTCTTAAAAAAGAAAATAAAAGTTTCCAGCTTTGATAAACTGTTGATGTATGCCCGTTATCATGTACAACAGTAGCAGCAATTTGAGTTACTCATGCATTTCACTGCCTTCCGATTTAACTGTATGAATTGTGGTTGTCATTGTGGGGAGCTCAATGGCATCCTTGCTCATTGTTCAGAGATAATCCAACAGCAGATAGTGCAGGACAAAAATGCAGGACGAAAAACGTAAAGGAGCTGTGCCATTATACAAGTCTGTATGTCTAAGGCTATCTTATTTCCATCTCTTTCTCCTTAGCATGTGAAGAGCAAACAAGGTGTCCAACATCAGCTTTTGCTAATCACCAGCTTCTAGATTTCAAGCACAACCTATACTTCTTTATCTGGAGCTTCAGAAAGCCAGAATTGCATGATGTTGGTATTTTTATTCTCCAACTCCATATTCTGGTTTAGCTTTTTGAGTGAGCCTGTATGTGTACATGTACAACAAAGGGCAGTAACATTGCAGGCTTTGAGGGCTGCCCAGGCATGTTGGACTGTAGAAGCTGGATGTCTATGCATGAGTAGAGAAATTGTGTTATTAAATAATAATAATAATAATAATAAGTTGAAAGAGAAAGAAAAAAATGATTCACTTGTCTGAAGTGTGTGGTTTTGGAGTCCAGGTGAGCAGCACGCTCCCAGGTTTATTCCAGGCCTTTTGGATTGAAACCCTGGGAGAATCCTTGTCTGTCCCATCTGTTTTCTTCTGCTTCCTTCATAATCAGTACAGTCCTACTGTCAGAGAAGGTGTGAAACCATTTGACTAAAAAAGCTGCCATGTTAACTGTCTTGAGAGCTTGAGGCAGTTTTGTTACTTGAACTGAGCAATTCACCTTAAAATAACAGTGTGACGTCTCCCCAGAGAGATGAAGTCCAAAGCCTGATCTGTCATAACTAATAACAGCAGAACTTTGTCAGTCAAACAGTCAGCAAAGACCCAGGGGTAAAAGAATTAATGGTTTTTATTAATGTGTTGCTGTTGCCTGAACACGTGTGTTATACTGCTGTTGAACTACAGGATAAAAAATTGCCACAGTGTTCTTTCAGAGAGATGCTTTATGTTGTATATAGTTATTGACTATTAAAATCTTAAAAAGAAAAAATCATTAATTGTACTGCAAATAAGTTTTCTCGTTAGAAGAGGCTGAAACAATATACATAAATGAGAATTCCCCTAATCCTTATTCATGTTTGTGACCACAATGTATTTCTCATTCAAGACACTACAGATGTCTGGATCTGATTAGATTGTTGTGTATTTTTTGCCATACACATTTGTTCATTTTTTTGTAAATTTCAGGTCACTTCATACTGTAGTTATTTTTCCCAATACACACACACACACATACACACACACACACACAAAAACTCTTTTATCTAAAGTAACAAGTAGAGTTTAGCATAGAAATTGTTTAAACAAGGGTATGCCTGCCTCTTAATCATTCTGTTTTCAAATGCTTCAAGGTACAACAAACTCCACCATAACTGCATAGCTTGTATGAACCAAACTGAAGTTAAAAGTTGTTTTCTAATCCTATGGTGTGACTTTAATCATTTAAGTTATTCAGGGTATGTTTATTAATAAGAAATACATTTTTTTCACAAGATTAAATAAGTTCATAAATATTATTAACCACGAAGAAATGCAATTCACAATATGCTATGTTACAGACAAATCAGCAGGTCCCAGAGAACACATTTTCATTTTTAAAGTCATTCAGATTTCCTCTTTTCTTTCACAGTGTAAGAATTCTGACAAAGCTGTAGTTCAGCATTTTTGCAAGTACAATGAAAAGAAGAACTGTATATATGTAAGAGACACTTCAGTCTCATGAGAAGCAGTCCTTACAGGATTTCCTGGACAGGATCAAGAACCATTGGAAATATTCAGAGATTCTACTGGAAATCGCTTGAGAACAGACTGTCTGACAGGCTCTGTTTTGAGTCAGCTTTGGATAGAAACTGAACTTCGGCGTGAGTATGTGAACAGGTCTATTATCTCTATTCACACTTCACAATCAGTTAAACAGTTTCATTAAATACTGTGATGCAGAAAATCACATTCTGTTCCTAAGAAATATGGGTCATAAAGCTAGTCCTTGTTCAGGAAAATAGTTCCACTGAGTTTAATTTTCAAGACAGCCATTCTGTCAGTGCTATGAAACAGTGAAACAAATAAAAGAAGGTCTACCCGTTTTTAGTAAATCACCCTTATCAGTAGGATTTTGAGACTCCTTAGCTCTGCAAGCACTAAATATGGGGCTGATCCAGCATGTGGGTATGGATCACTGTGTCCCTTATGTCTGCAAACTGCAAGGAGAATTGTAGTGCAACTGTTCATGCATGTAAAGATCAGTGCTTTTGAAATGGCTGACAGTAAAGGCCTACAAATGGCCTTTTACTTCCTTCTCTTAGAGCAAAGTTAAAATATTCACAGCTACAAATCAGCTCAGTTGTACCTATTTGTAGAATATAAAATGAAATAGTTTCTCACTGGGTGAGAAGATGCATTATTCCATCGGGAAGGTTTTGGGGCTCCTGGAGGTGTTTATGGGTTCTTTGTCTTCTTGTCATCCCTGTCTCTGAGACCACTCTGAGGCTCTGGGCTTGCCTCACTGAAGGTTGGGCCGGACAGAACAGATGCTGTAAATCTTAGAAGGGGTGGCAGGTGGTGGTGTGCTCGTCTGTCCAAACAAGAGGCATTATACCTGCATGTCTGAACCAGGCAGGCCCTCTGCTTCCGGCCCTAAAAAGGTTCTATCCACAAGATATAACCCTAATTTGGACATTGCCATCTCCAAAAAGTCACTGCAATAACTTTAGCTGCTGCCATTCATTATCTTGGTCTAAAACCTTCCCGGTCAGAGGCCTTGTTGGTGCCTGCACGGCACAGCTGGCCTCCCACCGGGCACAGGCCCCAACCCTGCTATCATACATTGCCCTGCAGGCTGGCACAACCTGCCCCTCAGATTGCTTCTGGCCCCATGATGTCCCACCAGGATGCTGAAACTGAGCCACTGGAAGGAAATTCGAGACCGTGGAGATAAAATTCCCAGAAGTTGGCACACAGTGGAGGAACTCACAAGATTTAAAATATAGTCCTGTCTTTTGCCATCAGCAAAACTTAGCACAAGACACATTTCTTTCAACCGATCTTTCCTTCAGTGCTATAATAAATTCTCCACACACCGCATCATCTCCCCACATGGTCACTCACCCACAGAAACCTTAACAGGGACAAATCAGTCACTTCACACAAAACTGTACATTAACTGAAAAGCTACTCAAGTAGGCAGGGAAAAGAGATGAATAGGGGCACTGATCATTTCTATTATTAAATGGTGGGGTGCTGCTCACATTTGCTTGTAAGTAGCCAGTCTAATGTTACAGATTTTAATGTCTTTATTTTTTATTTTATTTTATTTTATTTTAATTGTTGTTTGTTGATTGGAATTATGGAAAACATATGAATTATAATCCTATGAGAATAAGCTGGAAAAGCATAAAAACTGGGAAGCTGTTTCCAAAAACCCAAGTTCCAGAATAATGAGGTAAAATTACATCTGTAATTAAATGGAGACAGTGTGGTATCAGGAGAAAACCCTGAAAGTTTATATTCCTTACAAAGATCATCTGAAAGTTGATGAGAGAACTGAAACATCAGCTCATGTTTTGTGATGATGACAAATGTAAACACAGTGTATTTTTAACTGGAACAACATATTTAGGGTAGAAGAAAAGTATATCCTTTTGGAACAGGAAAAAGTATGCAACTTCAATAAAGCATAATTACATATTCACATGGATGTGTTTTTGCCACAGGTGGGATAATATCTCTTAAGTCTCTTTTAATGCACATATTACCATGATATCAGATATTAACTAAAATACATGATTAATTTAAAACCATGCCTGTATTTAGTTCTAATATTTATATCAAATGCATTAAATAACTTCAAGTTATATATACTAATCAGTTTATGCAAAACAGATATTGGAAAATATATGAAAAGAAGAAAAAAGATTCTAAGAGATTTCTCTTAAGACCCTGAATAGAGTTAGGGGTTCCATTTCCCCATTTCCCCATACTGAAAGTATGAGATAGGCTTCTCTCGTTTTAACAGATTTTTTTGCTGAAACTAGTACAACCTAGTTCTGAATAGGAACAGATATTTTGGCTGGAGCATTCTCCCATTTGTTTTGCCTTTTTTTTTTTTTTTTTTTTTTTAAATCACTTTGGGACAAGATACTAGCCATTTTATTTCAGAAACTTATTCTCAACACAAGACCACAAGACAGTTAGTATCTCCTATCTTCTCTGTTTCCTTCATTTAGGACCAAACTAATATATTCAGATTCATTTGTAATCTTCAATGACAATTTAATTAAAAATAATAAAATTAGGCAAGTATCAACTGAATATATACATGAGATAATAAAATTACTTCTGTAATCCTTCAGGGCTGTATTGCAGCCTAATTGCCAGTTACACTTTTAATGGGGAAAATCCCTTGGTTCTCCTACAGAGGATAAGGTGTTACATTTTCAGGGATATTTTGTTAAGTCAGAAACCTGGGCATAGTGAGGAAATACATTGAAAGTGCTTGGTAATATACTTTTAATTTTAGTTTTGCTATTAATTATAAGAACTTTCTGAAGAGATTGGATAAGAAAGGATGAAAACAAGATGGAGACCAACACTTTGTTATGGTACCACTCTCCTGCAGCAATGGAGAGGAGGGTTGAGGAGATGCATGGGATGAGGAGCCAGCCAGGAGGAGAGCAAGGTGTCAGTGAGACTGCTAGAACAAGTGGAGTTACTTGTTGTTGGTAAGAATTAGCCCACAGATAGGGTTTTTTAGACAGATTCTGTAAAGGGCGTAGGCTTGTATATGTTTTGCTAGTGTGAAACCCTTTATACTTTGAAGGAGAAATTGTGGGACAAGGTAATAGCCTTATAAGGACTTTATGACCTCCTTCTAATGTCAGCGTAAAATTTCCTACATCTTTATGGGGCTCATGACTTTTATATTCTACTATAATTCTGTATCCACTTTCCAGGTATGCTATTCACTGTGGTGAATTTTATTCACAGGTGCTAGGAGGAAAGAACCATGTACTCTGAAATGACCCAACTACTTGAATACAATGCAGTAGATATTATTAAAATCTTTTCCATGCAATGTTCCTTAAACTTTGTACATAAGCTGCATACAATTTTCTCCCACAATGCAGAATCCTAGGAAATACATCATTCTTTGAGGGAAAAATAAAATCATCAGAGTGCCTTGAAGTCCTGGTCAGTAGCAAACTAGTGGTCCCACTATCTGCCAACTCTAGAGCCACCTGATGCTCCCTGGAGAGAGCTATCATCATGCCTGCTGCATTCCCAGTCTCTCTGGTTGAGACCTTGCTGCCATTAGTCCTTCTCACCCTCTTGATCCTGTCTCCATCCTTAAAACAAAAGCTTAAATCATATCAGCCCTTTCATTTTTTCACCCTTACAGTGCCTGTGTATTCACATAGACCTAAGCTCATATGCAATTTAAAGCAAAAATACTGGGAGTTAAAAGCTGTTCTCTGAAAAGTAAAACTACATTTTATGGTGATGTTTGTTCTGTAGAAAGAATTTATGTTTTTTGTTTGTTTGTTTGTTTTTGTTTGTTTGTTTGTTTGTTTTGTACCACCTGCTAAACAAACTTCTCAGTGTATCTTAAAACTCTGGACTATTGCTTTGAGCAATATTGCTTAATATACCACACATTAAGGAACAAAACCTCGTGTGAAAACACAGCTCCATTTAGATTATGCTTTCATACATCTGAAGAATTATATTAAAAGCTTTTTGAGCTCCTTCTGAGAATCAACTTGATTCCCACATCAGTTTGCTCAGAAGTGCAATCAAAATCTCTTAAGAACAAAGCACATTCTAATTGGCATACTTAAAAATTCTTAATTGTGACTCAGAGATGGCAGCATATTTTAAGAATACATTTCAAAGAAAGAATGTTTTTCCTAAAGAAATGTTATGGTGGTTCAAAAACTACATGAAAACTTTAACAGTTCACCCTCCAATTTAAGTACTTGGAGATTATATCATTTAAATCACTCCATTGCTCCAGAAGATATAAATTACTAATGTTTTGCTCAGCAGATGTAAAGATCTTGCTGCTTTGTGTGTTGAAAGTTTTGATGAGCCCAGTACACAGACATGTTTCAGAAAAGGATTGAAGGCTCTTGTTTTCCATGAATGGGACTGAAAACCTCCAGAAACACACACCTATACCATTAAAAAAATCACAGTGCACAGACGGTTTCATGGGGCTGTTTCAGGCATTTTTTTTGTCTGTAAAGTCATATTTTGTTGGGGCCATGGGAGGCCTCCACCTCAGATACCGTCACCTCTTTGATGGTCAGGCATCTCATCTAGCCAAACCAAGGAAACCAGCCATCTGGCTCAGCCTGGGGTGGGCATCAAAGTGCTTCCTGAGGGTGAGCCATCCTCACCCTACTGCTGCGATTTTCCCTTTGTGACACAAAAATCCAGGAAGACTTGCTGGGGCTGGGTGCCTGGCTATCGGCAGGGAAAGTTGCATGAGATATGCTTCACCACATGAATCACACTTTATAGCTTCATACATATCTGCTATAAACACACACACAAATGTTGCCTCCTTTTTTTAAATTCGGTTTGTCAAAGTGTTGTTTTAAAACGCTACAATTCTGTTTTGATTCAGGCTGAGAGTTAATGTCTTGGACCATTGAAAAAGGATTTTCCCAACCATCTTCTGACATAAACCAGAACTTCTGGTGTGAAATGAGGCCTTCATCCAGTCATGATCCAGGTTGCAAGATAATATTTCTCATCCATTTCCCTACTGGTATCTCATAATTGGCTTTCTCCTGCTGAGTTATGAGATCCTGTCAGGTTTTAAAATGTAAAAGTCACACTGAAGTATTCACATGGGAAATTTAAAATTACAAGTGTATTTCCCTAGAACAAACACCTTCAATTTGCAAGTCCCCTGAAGCATTCCTTGCAGATCACTGTAGAGGGAGTTCAGGTGTACTGTCAAAAGATAGGCTTGTTTGCTTTTATTGTCTTTCACAGACCTCTTAGGGTTAATCCAGAGATTTGTCCAGAGGTCCCCAGATGGATGGATGAAAAAAATCTGTCTAGAGTAAAACAGAAATTCTGTGACCTCTGTTTTACTGTCACATTGGGTTTTATTTGTTATATATTGGATTTTCAGTATGAGTGAAGGGAAGACATGCCTGTGTGGAATGTAAGCACAACTAAGACAAATGCAAGTGGTAGGTCCTAAGACAGAAAGAGGTTGGCTCACACTGATAAATATGTTATAATAAATGAACAAGGGAAGGAGGAAATGTGAATTATGAACTTCTAAACATGTAACAACTCATTGGAATATCTGGGAAGTTTGAGATATTTGTTGGAAGAAGTCAAAAAGTGACAAATATCATAATCTGAATGAATGAGACATAGTAAAGCTTGTAAGATAAATGTAATTTTATGATTATAAACATCATAAATAATAATGTTGGAAGGGAAAATAAGAATTTCCCACCCAGACAGATTCATTACTTCTTTGTCATGTTTTTCTAACGTTCCTAAAGACCTAGAATAGCCATTACAGTGTTCTGCAATTTTTATTAGGAAGTTATTCCACCTATCCAATTTAATTTTTTCTATATACTATTTATCTTTTTTAATAATAAAGACTTATTTTTTCTCTTCTTTCCCTACTTTAAACTAATCATATCTTTTCTAACCACTTCTGTCCCAGCCACGCCCCTGAAATACTGAAAAATATCCAAGATCCTTCTCTGCCTCTTATAAAAATAGTTCACTAATTCACAATTTTTTTCCAACTTTTAATGAGAGTTTGGCTTCCATCAGATCTCTGACAGTGAAAGCAAGATCTTGCAAAAGTCCCAAAGAAGGTGGAGGGAGGAATTTATAAGCTTTCAATCTTATCAAGAAAATGTATAAAAAAGAACATGAAATGGATTTAGGTATCTTTTCACAATTCAAATAAAAAAGTCATGAATCTTGTGAAGCTCTGGAATACATATAATACAAAATAACCATTTAGGGGTATGACCCCCTCTCCCACTTTACATAACTTTAATAGGAGTCAAGTAAAAACCATGATAAAGAAATAGATGTATCAGTTTAGAATATTTCTAAAGCCATTTTCCTGGATTATATATATATATATATATATATATATATATATATCTTTTTTTTTTTTCCCTGATGTTTTCAGTTATAATGTGTTAAATATATTAGTTCATACTTGAGGAAAAAAAACAGATTTTTTGCTGGTATGTGCTTCTCTTCCTTATTAGCACAAAATATATTTACCATACTAAACAAGAACGATATACTGTACCATGATTGTTCTGGATAGTTACAGTAAAAAAGCTTTACTTACTGAATTGGTATTGGAAACATGTCTGGGGTTATTAATAATAACTGAAAACATAAGCAAGAAAAAAAAAGAGAGGTGTCTTACAAAGACTTGCCAGAAGGTTCTGTCAGTCTGTATAGAATGAAACTATATGTAGATATACATACATAGCACTCTGAAGGTTTGTGAAATTTGTCCATCATTTTTTCCTGACTTTTAGAAGAAAGAAAGAAAGCAAAAAATATACCTGTAAAAAATATGTTTCACTTTTAACATCACTTCCATTTTTAAAGTTCTTTCAGGTTTTCTAATTTATCAAATATTGTTTATTTGATCATTAAGGAAAAAAAAAGATGGATTTCAGGTCCTTAATATTAATGTGAAAAACAAATGACTAGTTTATGAGAAAAAAGTACTAATATTTTCCAAGTGTTTGAGCACAACTGTTAGCACTTCAGTGCAATTGTGTGAAACAGCATAGTAAATGAAGGTAGTGCTTTATTATGAGAGTTGTTACATGATACTTTAATTCTTCACAAAACCTTTTTTTTTTTTTTTTTTCCTCCTTTCAGCCTGATTGTTCAAAAATAAAATTTTTCTATGAAGTTTCTATCTAGTAGCAAACTCTGAAGAAAAAAAGGTATTCCAGTGTTTGCTTTAACTGTTCAATGTGATCTGGAAGAGCTCGTATATCAAACTGGAAACAGCAGATCTATGAATGCAAAAAACAAGGGTGTGAAAAATATTTGACAACTTCCATGACTTGTCTTGAAGAACCAGACTTATTTTGTCTTACATTCATGGGACTTACTTTGCCTAACATATTTTACTTCATATTGCTTTGAGAAAGAGGGTGATGAGGCACTGGAACAGGTTGCCCAGAGAAGTTACGTATGCCCCATCCCTAGAGGTGTTCAAGACCAGGTTAGACAAGTCCCTGAGCAACTTGATCTAGTGGGTGGCATCCCTGCCTATGGCAGAGAGGTTAGAACTAGATGATCTTTGAGTTCCCTTCCAACCTGAGCCATTTTATTTTTCTGTGAAATGAAAAATTTGCCAGTGGTCAGGCCTCTGGAACAAAGAAAAAGCCTGGATACTACATTAGAAGGTGCAGATGTACTTCTCATCATAGGTGGACCCCACTTTCTGGACCCCATTTGCTGCCCCCTCTTTTGTTTCAGATTGTGACATGGGGACCTCTGGGAGAAACTTAATAGAAAGTTTGCCAATAAATAAACTTTTCTTCCACAAAGGATGATATTAAAAAAAAAAAAAATATCAGTTAGTCTTAAAAGTGTATTTCCATTGGAAAATGTAAATTTTGCAGCAGGAAAATATAGGTATTTTGATTTTGGACTTTCTGTTTTAAAGGAAATATAAAGCATTTAGTTGCATCCTAAGTGGTCTTAAAAATTACAGTATTGGTGGAAAACTGTTCCAGCTGAGTGAAGGGACCAAATCTCAGCTGAGCGCTTTGGAGTGCTGCTATGCAAAATAGCAGTGCTCTACTTTCCACAGGATGGAAAAAGCATTTATTTATTTATTTAATTCTTTATTTCCTTTTTTCTTTTTAGACCAGTGTAATATTTCTGACCATTTGTATGATCTTCAACATAACAAGAGGATTTTTGCTTTGACAATTGCCTAAACAAGAACATGAAACTCAGGTATGACTGCAAAAATAATTTGGGTGTGGTTATCCTCAAGAGCTGGCTGATTTATGCAGTTTGTTGCGCTGGATAATATGTGACAGACATCTTGCCTAGTGGTGGTAGCATTTTATTAGATTTAAGAGTCTCAAGCATGTTTTCAGGTCTGTGGATGTCATGGCATTCAGTAGTTTATGTGGAAAATAAATCCAATAAGAGTCAGAGACACAGGAACTTGAAAATGGATTCAAATAAACTATGAATTTAAATGCATTGAAATAAGCTATTGTGTTGAATATGCAGAAGAAATACTGGTTTTCATGGTGAGGTATAAGTACCAATGTCACAAACATTAATTATTAGAAGGGAGAACTGTAAAAGTAAGAATTTCTAAAGCACTTGGCATTGACCCAGGTCTGCAGGCACTGAAGTTATTGGGAAATTCTTCCATTGTATTCTCTAGTTAGGCCAATACTGAGTGCTTTTAAATATATCCAGTAGTTTGACCTGTTAGAGGCAACATTTATGCATCATCAGGATGAACAAATGGCACACTTTAAGTAAAAACCTGAAAGAACACTTCTGGTGTTCCTGTTTAACTCTTTTGGTTACAACTAGAAAATTGCAATAACTGAAACAATTAGCAAGCTGAGCTTGTTCAAAATTAAATAAAAGCAAAAACCCTTTTCAGATATGAAAATGGGCTATTAAGGTTTTGCTGTTAATTTCTTTGTGATTTTACAGAATCCTGTCAAGGCTTTGGTCTGGGTATTTAACAAAAAAAAAATATCAAAAAAAAATGTTGATGAAAATAATATGATAGTATTCAATAGCTCTTACATGTCATACTATTCCTAATACTGCAAATGTAAAAGATAATCCCAGATTAAAACATTTTAAAGGAGGAATTTGACCTTAGTGTAAGGCTTAGAATGGAACCAAAACCAAACAAATTTTTGATCTGGACTCAGTATCCTTGTTTGTTTGTTTGTTTGTTTAAAGAAAAGAAAAAAAAAAGATAATAGCTTAATAGCTTTTCCTTTACATACATACTAGTAAAGTTTGTTAAAATTTTGTAAGTGAAGCCATGTAGACTGAGCTAATGTTTGCAATGGAAGAAGGGAAAAATGGGTATAATTAAAAATGTGTGGGTTTTGCTTGGATAATTCTTGATATCACAAGAGCTTGTGTAGTATTCTGACGTGTTAGTCAGACTCCCTAATGGTTGTATTGGGTTTTGCTATTCTGAAGATAGCATTTCTGATGTATAAGGAATTGTATTTTAATGTTAAAAATTGTTTAACAGAGCTTGTCTAAGAACTTTTCCTCTTCAACTTTGATAATAAGTTAGTTAGTACTTAAGATTTTTAAATGTTAACAATTTCAGCTGGGCCCTGAAAATGAGACTTAAACTCTATTTAGTAAAACAAAATTTACAGAGTAGGTTAGCCAGATGACTAAATAAAAAATGAAAAATTTCTGAAATTTTGTGAGATTGCCAATTCATGTAAAATCTTCATACTGATTGGCTATTGTACTAATTCAGCTGGACAGCTCCTCAATTTTATTTTTAAGGGCAAATAAATAGGTTGCAATGAATTTCATAAGAAAAAAAGGACCCACAAAACAAACAGAAAACTAGGAACAAAGCCTGAGGACAGAGTAGTAATCAGCAACAGCATTTCAATTTTTCATGACACTCCTTACCAAAAACAACAACAACAAAACAAAAACAAATAAAGTGAACAAACAAAACCAGTAAGTTTCATGAGATTTAAATCTTTCTGGGCAAAAAATCAGTCTGGTTTTTGTGTGTGATGTGGATGGGATAACATTCTCATGTCCCTCTCCCCATTGCCAAGATGACCTTACCTCATTTGGTCTGGAGATCTGGCCTTTCCATAGGCTGTAGCAGCACTGCTCATATGCTTGTAGGGCCTTGGGAGGGAGGACCATCACCAGCAAGGAGGATAGAAAAGGGCTGTTTCTGTCACAAAGAGGTGGTGCAGGTCCCGTATTTCCCATGTCCCCATGGTCAGCAGGGGAAGGCAAAGGTGGAACCAAGTAAAGTGAGGCTGACCAGTTGTAGGAAGGGTACAGAGCCTGGTGCTCAAGTGCCTTCACTGCATTTTCTCTTTTCTGGGATGCAGATTCTGCTTCATCTAATTATCAGTAATGAAGCCTAGGAATTAAATTGCTCCTGATCTCTGCTGATGTGAATGCTACTAACAGCATTTAAACATAAGGTAATTTTAGAGATGTCTCCTGCAGATACCTAGGATTGCAAAGAAGCATTAATCTTTCCTCACATCCCAGTTCTTCCTACAGGGGTTCCCTATTTTCTCATGAAGTGATCAAAAAATTCCTCAAGGAAGTCTGTCAGGAAGAAATAAGTCAGAACATCATCTTTATTTTGAGCACACTGTTAGCCTCAAGAATGGGAGCTGGCACAGGGGGAGAAGGATCTCAGCAGGAAACATTGACTCAAGTCATGGTGTGGGACCTGGGTGGGCACCTTAAGCCCATCTCTGCCTATTTCACACCTCAGCAAGCTCATCTGTAGGTATCCCAGGGTCTTCTGTACCTCAAGTGCCCCTCTCCTCATTGTCTCACTCCTTTATGAAATCAGTATTTTTTTGCATATTGCCTAGAAATCTTAGAAAATGTTAACAGATAGGAAGTTAAAATAAATTAGAGATTAAATAGTTTAATATTGTAACTGCAAACATGACATAAAATATCTTTAATTTTAGGTATGGCCTTATTAATCTTACTGTGTAAATTTCTGCCAGCTAAATAATACCTAAATCAAAAACTTCATTTCTGTGGCTGCATATTTGTTATGTCGAAAAACATTGACACCTACTGGATTTGGTTCAAACAGTTACTTGTTACTTGTTTTTGTTTCCTGGAGATCATTTGGCCCTGGGCTAGGTCTGTCAGGCCTAGTGTCCCAGGGGGACCAGGGCTGTGGCCAGCCATTCTGAGGAGAGGAAAAGGTGCGAGAGGAGGGAGAGGAGGCCAGGTGGGAAATGTCCCACTCAGTTACTGCTTTTGCAGAGATGGATGAGTCTGTAGCCAGGCTCCACCCGGGGTGACTTGGAAAGCAGAAGCAAGAATGTTAAGAGCTTCTGAGGTAGAAAAGCATTTTTTCTTTTCCTTCTTTTATCCTTCTGCTCAAACAAGCTGTTTTGGATGGACATGGTCCTTTTTTTTTTTTTTTTTTTTTTTTTTTTTGGTTTTGTTTCTGTCCCCCTGTCCAACCCATCCCTCAAACTTGTAAGTTTGGAAAGCAGTGTTTTTTTTTGTTTTTTTTTTTTTTTTTCAATTCTAATTGCACAGCTAACATTTTGGTAAAATACCCAGTTCTGTCATTCTTCTTGAACAGGCTTTTGTATCCACCCCAAGTCTCTTCCCTTGCCATCCACATTAGCGGCTGAAAAATTTGCTCTTATTATGTGGAGAGTGGATGTAAATCTGTTTAGCATAATAGCAGTAGATTTTCCTGTTGTGTATTACAGTATTGGAAACCTTTTAAATATCCACGAAGCTCAACCATTTTATAATCATCTCTTCTGTTCTTCTTAGTACCTCAAAATAATTTCTGAGTTGAGCCAACTAATATCCTCTTGCTTAAGTGTTTCTGAAACCACTTCAATTGTGTGCTTACTGAGGGAAGGTTTCCTCCACGCTTTCCTGCTCCATCCCTGTCATTCAGTGTTCCAGTCCAACGGTTTTTCCATTTCTGTTTCCAGTGAGCTCATTTTAAAGTTCCAAATGGCTCTTTACATTTATATCCTCTGTTCATTTCTTTCATTTCCTTTGCTTATTTTTTTTTTTTTTTAATGCCATTATTCATATTAGGATGTGCCACTATCTTTCAACTCCCATGTTACATCCCATTTTTTTTTTTTTCCTTTATGGATCTGAAAGGTGCAAAAGGTGCATTTTGATTTATATAATCAGTATGTTTTTTTTGTTTGTTTGTTTGTTTGTTTTCTCTAAAAACTATCATTTTTTCTTCTTTTACTTGTAAAAAATCAAGAATTCTCAAAGATAAAGTTGCTCATGGGGTAACAGTTTCTTGACTTAATCTTGTACGGTAAAGTTTTAAGCATAACATATTCTGTGTATGAAAAAATGAGCTATGCACAGCCCATCTTTTTTTAAATGTCAGGTTTCTAACTGAGTTTGAAATAAAAAGATCATTTTTGAATGAATTATTTTGCTATTTATTCTGTATCTTGACTTAATATGGATCAGTACCTCTAATAAATTAGTATTCAAAATTTCATTTCCAGTCCAATTGGAAAGGACAATAACAGCCTTCCTCGGAGAACAGGGGAAAATGGGTACTATATTACGGTGGATTTGCAAAGTCTGTTTTTCAATGAGATGTCCTAAAGGTACAAGAAATATTTCAGGCTAAACTCAGAAAAAAATATTATATGAGCACTGAAGACTGTGAACCAAGCACAAAAAGGGGAGAACTAGGAGAACATTTCAAAATTAGAGAACTTCTGGGGAGGAGGACAGATAGGAGGATGATGAATTCCCCAGGATAGGAGGATGATGAATTCCCCACCAATGATAATAAATCATATGTACATGTTGCTCATGTTTGAAAAGACTAATGATTACATGTTTCAAAACCCAAAGGCCAAACGAAATTTTCCCTCAGATTCCACTTTATAGTTTATTTATTTCTATGCCTAAATTTTGAATTTATTTCTTATTTCTTTTCTTCCAGGTCGAGAATCTAGCTATATGCTGAAATAAATATCTTGTTGTTTCCAGAAGTGCTTGAGCTCAGAAAATTGGACCTGGCTTGTTGTTCTCTTTTGGGAGAACTGAAGTGCTGCAAATTGAAAACAAACAAACAAACAAAAAAAACAGATACTGTTGTTAATGCAGGCTCACATCTCTTGAAGCCTTACTTGTTTATATTCAAGGACTTCCCTTCTATGATATGGTAAAATGATCAGGCTTAAAAATAGGTAACATAGGAGTTGTGGGAGTTATTTGTTATGAATATATTATCCAGTGTATTTAGCTTGTTTGTTTGTGCACTGAGCATGAAGCATATAAAGATAGTTGCTATTCATAACTATTCACTAAATAATGGCTAAATCACTGAATAAAAATCTGCAAACTGTGAGCATTTTGCTGCATCTTGTCTGTTTGCAATAGGTGGTTGGTCACTTGAAGCACAAGTCCTTGTTCAGCTTCTCCAGCTGACAGAAACATTTCTATAGCAGAGCAAATAATAAACAGCAAATAATAAAAGTTCTGCCTCAGAGGATACTCAGCACTTCTAAAATTAGTGGTTATTCACAGTGTTTGCAGCATTAATCTCATTACTTCCATGTCCTTCAAAAGATAATATCTTCTTATTGAGATGCTTCTTGGATTTGGGAAAAAAGAGATACAGTCCTGGCAAAAAGCTGTGTTTAAAGTGAAGTCTGGTCTTCAGGCCTCTGAGAGGCTGTATTAGTTCCAAGCTAAGGTGCTAGAAAAGGTGGGATGAACATTTTTTTATTTTATTATATATATATATATATATTTTCATAACAATAATTATCTAGACCCATTTTCTTGTTCTGGAGCTCTTACTATTAGCAATCCTAAGAACTCACTGCTCCACATGACTGTTAGAGAGAGAAAATGCTGCAGCAATGCTTTTGTGCTTATTGCATGTCCC
Source organism: Nettapus auritus (assembly GCA_011076525.1). Taxonomy (NCBI): domain Eukaryota; kingdom Metazoa; phylum Chordata; class Aves; order Anseriformes; family Anatidae; genus Nettapus; species Nettapus auritus. The sequence continues at coordinate 22,791,731 of CM021767.1, forward strand.
TGCTCCTTCCTCTTGCCCACCAGGTGGCAACTGGGAAGGGATGCTCTTCCTGCTTGAAAGAGTTGAGGACTGTTAACCAGCAGGAGTACCCTGGAGTTGTAATTCACTGAAAGCATGTAGCAGAGTACACATAACACATGGAAAATAAGTTTTAATAGTCATAAAATCAGTCCTCAAAAATATGCATTTCTAGAGCAAATATTTATGTGTGGTCTTCATTTTGTTTATGGTACACATTTCTCTTTCTCGTGTCACTCACTGAAATTTCCCCTGGGAAAGAAATGATTTTTTTTTTTTTTTTTTTTCCCCAGATTGACTTTGTGTAAATTTATCTGAATATGCAATGAAGATTTATTTTTGCTGGAGGCTGGGGGTATTGTGTTGTGTTCTGCACCTGAGGATCGCTTCATATTCACAGCCACAGCCCTGGGAGATGAAGGCTGCTGTCTCACATGAAGTTGGGAGCTTCTGGTCCACTGGGCACCGATCCACTGAGGCACCTGAGGGATGGCTGCTCTCTGAGGTCATCATACCCTGCTACATTATGTATCAGAGCACCTGATAGACTGCAGTTTCTATCTGTTTAGGAAATAATGGTCAACAATATTCTTGTACAGTTTTCTCAACTTGCTATGTATGTACAGACACCGAGGGGGAAAGTGATGTTGAGATGCAGGAGTGATTCCACAGATCATATCTACTACTCAAGTGTGAGGCCTGCCTAAGCAGATAACGTGGTAAGTAAAGTGTTCTTCCATCAGTAACTAACTAGATCTTAGTGAAGAATTTTGAGTAACTCCTCAATATTTTGTATTGGCTGTGCCATCAGGCTGACACATATAAGCCCATATAAGTTAGGATGCATGTTTACACCAGAATATCTATGTTAAAATATTATTCCAGAACAAAAGTAGGTGTGCAGATTAGCAAACTCACCCAGCATGAATTTCTCCTCTCCCTTTTTCCCTTCTTTTCTTTCCTTTTTTTTTTTTTTTAATAGCAAGTCATCAGAGTTATATTTTTCCTGATTAACACATTCCTTCATCAACTATAATTGCAACCATTAAATTAGATTGCCTCCTGTTAATCTTCCACTGCTTCAATCCTATTATGCAGAGAAATAATGTAAACTGTCAGAATTAGGGGATGCAAGTGCCAATCTTGAAACTAGAGAAAAATATTGTTTTAATAAAAAACCTTTCCATCATAGTGAACATTAAAGCAATACATACATGGCATTTTCTTAAACCACCAGAAATCTGCATAAAAAATGGAAATCTTTTCATTCACAGGAAGAAATAAACATCATAACAAAGCTGATGGCATTCTCACATGCATCATTTGTATAGCTCAACAGACAGTTTAGAATTAAAGGGGGCCTCAGGCAAGGAGTCGGAGAAGCAAATAGGAGCACTTGAAGTCTTAATTTATATCTCAATATAAAGTTTATAAGGCTAGATAAAAAAGTAGGTAGTGGAAACATTAAGTCCCAGCAGTCGAGCTTGTCTGATTAATATCTCTTTAAACAGAACTTATATTAAGACAATTCAGGGAAGTCACAGCTGGTTTAAAAGGCAAAGCCTGGCACAGCTGCCAGGCTTGGCACATAAGGGAGGTGGAACACTTCCACTAGAGCTATCTTATGTTAAAATATGATATTAATCTTGCAGTGAGCTTTAAAGATCTCATGATCTGAGTGAGAATATTAGCTTTTGCAGCACTGAAACATTTACAGATGCTCCTATGATTTTTTGAAGTCTATCAAAAATTAATTAGAGCTGTGGAACATTTAGGAAAATGCTGCCTTTTTAACTGCTAAAATAAATTATAAACTGTCCCTAGTTTTCTAGTGCTTAGATAAACCAGTGACCTCTGGACTGAATAATTGATCTTCAGTGCTACTATGGTCCACTACCAATCAATTATTTTTTGATACTTACAGTAGGGGAAAAAAAGGCTTATTTCCAGAATGAACAGAATTATGTTAATTTTGCTTTGAAGTGTAAAGTATAAATAGAGAAATCTACTGTTTGTTTATTATCTTATTATAAGATGGTTTGGGAAAATTGTCATTAGTGGATCTGAAGAGCTGGTTGTACATTCAGCAAACAAGCAAACAGACACACACACACACACACACACACACACACAAAGGAATAAAATAATAAACAGCAAACAATTTACATAAACTCCCGGCTTATACATTTTCAGTCCAAGGTTTCTCCATAATTTTTTTTTTACAAAATTTTTTTTTTTTTTTTTTTTTTTTTTTTTTTTTTTTTTTTTCCTGTAGGTTATCATGAAGGTGTTCTCAGAATTTATTCAGGCTCCCATTTGTTACTATTATTATTACAATAAGCACCTTCTCTGCAACAACAAAGGTTCCCCTGACTTTTTTTTTTCAGGTTTGTTGAGTCTATTTCAACCTCTACAGTCGCCCTGTCCTTGGTGCATCAACCTGGCAGCAATCCAGCTGTGGCCTTCAGGGATTATTAGAAGTCCTCTGCAAGGACAATTATTTCAGTTTGAGAGATGCTTAAATGTACACTGTATATTCTCATGACCTTACTTTCATGCATATATAATTGAAGTCGATGTCCTCACAAAGTTTTTCAGCTAAGAGCAGGTATGAACATGAACTCTGTGATCCTAAATTTGGAAGAGGTATGCAGCATCCTCTACGTAAGTTTGGCCAAGTTTGGAAGCTGGACACCCCTGGGTCTCAGGCAGAGACAGCTGGGACACCAGTCTTATCCTGGATCTGGTGCTGCTGGCAAACCTTGGTCAGCCTGGAGTGTTACCATCCCTGCTGTCCCTTCCTGGGTGCACTGGTGGGAGCTACTGTAGGTACAGACTGAGAGAGGGGCTCAGATGCATGCCTCTGGTCTGCAGCATGATGGTTTGATCATACAAAACTTTGGCTGGTTGTGTACAAATCCTAGGTGATGTAAAATATTACTGACAGCATTTGGAAGGGATAGTCACTGTGCTGCAGCAATGACTTTAACAGCTAAGGATGAAAAGTAGCCTCACTATGGAGTGCAGAACATATTTCTACACAGTGGCATGCCACTTCTTTAGCACAGTTTTGTGTTGCTAACTTAAACTGTCAAATGTTAAAGTGTGTCAAATGTTTCATTCATTATTTTAATGTCAACTGTACAATCACTTTCACAGGTGTGATTCTCAGGAAAAAAAAAAAAAAAAAAAAAGACATCTTTGAGGATGGAGATAGCCATGTCTCACTTCTGTGTGAAGGCAGTTCTTAAACTTGTTTGGACCTTTGGCTTTCAGTGCCTACAGATTTAGAACAGAGAAAGCAACTCCTGGGTTATGGGCTTTCATGGTCTTAATGGTGTCATCACTGCAATTTAAGAATGCAGCTCTTTTTTGCATCTTTCCTCTAGAAAGTGGCCTCTTGAAGCTATCCAAAGTGCCATATCTTCAAAGGTAAGGAAAACAAACAAAACAAACAAAACAGGAAAATTGAAAGGATGACAAAGAGGAACAGCTGTGAGACATGAGAAAGAGGCAAGAAAATAAATGAAGAAAAACAAGGCAGATAGGGAAGTGCATATGTAGAAGAAAAGACAGAAAGAAATCAGAGAAGACAGCTTCACAAAATTGCTGAGAGAAACTAAAGTGAGAATAAACAAAGTGATTCAGAGAAGAAGGTGGGGAAAACTCAGAGTAAATTGGAACAGTCACTGAAAAGTGACATAAGAGAGCCACCCGAGCTCTTGCAGGGCAGTAATGAAGAGATCCAGCCCGTTAGTGGCAGTCAGCACAATACATCAGGTGTGGTGGCAGCATCCTATCTTCTTCCAGGCACATCCTTGGCCCTCAATCCTTCCTCCCTAAACTGACATCTGAAAAAATAAAAGGGTGCTCTCTGAAGTAAAGGGATAAGTTAGTCCCTGCCGAGTTCATTTCCTTTTTGTAAATACCATTTGTCACAGCAGGAAAGGTCTTCTGACATCACTAAGGTCTGAGGATGCCACAACCTGCATGGTGCTGCCCTTAGCATATCTTTTTTTCCTCGTTTTTCTATTTCATTGTGGCTCTGGCAGTGGCAATATCTGTACAGCACAAAGGTTTTTGAACGATGAGAAAATGTTTGTTGGAGGTGAGTGAGGTGTTTATGTTGAAGAAATTCTCATTCTGTGTCATTATCTCTCAGTCTGTCGTATCAATTTCTAAACTACCTACTTTGGGATCTGAGCAAAATGTGCATTATCACTTAATTCTATGAAATATTTTCAAAAACAGTTTATGTATCTGTGGGAATGTGCAGTGTAGAGTCTAATTAAATTATAATTACATGGTAATTTTCATGGTAAAAGTTATTATATATTTGCAATCCAATTATAGAGTAGTTTCATGATAATTGAAAAGTTATTAGTGGAACATACAGCGAAACATCATAGGAAATCATAATTTTGACCAATTTACCCATTGTTATTTGTCTAAAAAATATAAGGGTGGAATTGCATGCATTGTACTTGCAGAAAGGTACTTTGCCAAAAGTTCATTGTTTAGATTTGAATATTTAGTGTTTAAATGGTTTCCTTCTCTCACCCCCCAAACTTTGCATTCAAACATCCCTCCACAAACCATGAAAATACTTCTGGTGGACTGGCAGCTCTTCAGGATATCCTCAGGTGCTTTTTAAGATAAGATAGAGATGGAAAGCAGAAAAGCGTCTGTATACTGGGTGATAAGGGTGAAAACACAGTGTCACGGTGATTTATTGTAATTCTGAGATATATATGGAGAACTTTCTTTGTTCCTATAAAAGAAATAGAGCTTTGTACTTGAGGCTAGGCTTGGTACTCCTAGTTGGGAAATGTCAGAATGAGTTGCAAGTGCGATGAGGCCTCTGTAAGATTACACAGATGAAGTACAATAAAACTTTTCCAATACAAGGATAATTTGACAATTTACTTACTGGGTTTTGCATTGTGTTTCAAAGTGTTTTGAATAGCAGTGGTCTTCCTGGTCACAGGATTCTTGAGAGAATTAGTATCTACTGGAGCTCTGCTATTTCTGTACTTGCTAGGTCTTTGAGAACTGAGTTGTACAGTTTAAGACCATACTGTTTTAGAGCGTGGGAAAAAGCCTAGCTCTTGATGGTATTACTTCATGTTGGGAAAGAGGAAGGTGGTCCCAAAGCTGTTTAGATGTATGTGGTAAACCATAACGTGGGGAGATTTATTAGAACCATTATTTTGCACGTGCAAATCAAGGTAAAGACCTCGCAGAACTCTCTTTTGGTCAGTAAAAGGGGAAGAGGATCTGGCTGAGGCCAGGATTGGGCCCATTTGCTATTGCTGGATGTTGAAAAGCAGAACTAAAAGCATCACCTATGGCTTTGAACAGATCAAGGCAAACCTCTTTCACTTCCTTCCTCTGATGCGGTGCCAAGACATTTCAAAAAATGATGCTGGTTGTGAATGGACTGCAGCATGCTTTTGTCTCCCAATCCTTGTTGACAAACAGAACCCAAGAGCTACACCAACTGCTTTGCACAGCCTGCTGTCACAAATAGTGTTACCCTCAAGGGAAGGACTAATGATGCCTCTGCTTCTTCTGGCACTGTTAGACTTTGCACTGGTCTTGGGAAACAAACAGGAAGAGTTTCCATGGCCCAAGAAAAACTGCAAGGTGCTTCTCAAACCATAGCAACTTCTGCATTACTGGTAGGCATGAAAATAGTGGCATCTAATCCACACAACGTGAAATATTTCTTAGGGTGTAAATGCATGTGCTAAAACAAGGCAAAACAAAACAAAACAAACAAACAAAAAACCAAAACCCTGAATGTTTTCTATTCTTTCTCCTGAAGTTTTATCCATGGAGAGGGAAAGACTGCGAAGCAGAACTGACAAATCACTTATTTCAAAACTGGGAATAAATTTTTAAAGCACTCAGAGAAGTTGCACATGGAGCTATTTTAAAACTAACAACAGAGTGATGACATCTTGGAATGAATGCCTACAGAATTAGAGAGCATAGGGTAAATTAGTTTCAGATGGATGACAGATATATTTTTAAAAAATGCCTAAGTGAGTTAGAAACCTAAATCTTCCTTTCAGACATGACTAAAGGCATTTAGAAACACAACTTTTTTCAAAATGTGACTTGATCTGAGTAACAGACACCCTTTGAAAACCACTCAGATGTAAGACATTTTTCTTTGTAAAGTACAAAATGCAAGAAATTTTAGATAGCCTTATTTGGAGAGGTTTGTAATGAGCTTTACTGAGTATTGTCAGGATGAGATTTCAAGAAAATAGGTTTCTTAGAAGCTTCAAGACTTGGCTAAAGGATCTCAGGCTATTTGCTGACATTTCTGTTGCTCATTTCCCCAGCACTAGGGGTAGCAGATGAGAATATGACGGAGATTAACAAAAGAAAATTATGTCTAGATTTTACCAGTAAGCAATAAGAAGAAAAAATGATTTTTCCAGAAATTCAAGCAAAAGGTACACATGTATAGTAATTTATCCTACAATGTTCTCAAAGAGAAGGTTATGAATAAAAAAGAGACATCACTGTTGCTGAAATGTGTTTTGCTGAAATATCTTGGAGCAGTCAGGAACAATTCCAGGGAGACCTTTCCTGTAGGAAGTGCTGTATGCCCTCTGATCTTGCATCAGTCCCTGTACTTTATGTGCTCTGGCCTCCACCGTGGAGAATAAGTTGGTTTGAGTTTATTTAGTTCATTTAGCTATTAAAGTACGAATTATTCTCCTGGCTCAAGAGATATTGCTGGATTTTCACATCTTACGGTCTAAGAACTTTTGGTCATAAATGGCAAATGTTACTGCTTAGTTTGCCAATACGTTAGCTCCCAAATCTACAGATTTTATAACAACCTCATGATACAAAAGTGGGATGAGGATTATTTTTATCCTGACACTGCAGGCACGTGATCTGAACAATGTTAGGATTATGTATTGGAAGAGTATATATCATAACGTCCCTCCTTTAGGATAAACAAAATCAACCTTTCTTTATGAATCTATATTCTCTATTTACAACTGTACTTTGCATGGTACATATATACAGTTAACATACTATAGTAGCATCTCTGTTTAAACAAAAATTTGGCATTAATTTTCATTTAAAGAGTAGAACAACATGGCAAAAGAAGCATAATATTTCTAATGTTTGTGAGGTTGGTAATTCCAGTAAATCGTGTCTTGTATGCTTGAGTCAACATTCCAGGGTGTTGCTTTGTTTGTTTCTTTGTTTGCTTGTTTTGCAAGACTGTCTTGAGTACCTAACTTTCTGCATGTATCAGGGTCCTGATTTACCTGATACAATGACAGGAAAATCTATCATATAAAAATATATTTAAAGAGATGCTATCAGAACCTTTACAAGTAGTTTTTAAGTTTGAGTCTCTGTTCAATGTTAGTTACCTTTTTTTCAGTATTTTGATGGGAGTTCTATGAACTGGTTATTTTCAGGAAGCCATGCTATGGCCAGGAAAACTGGAAGACCATTTTGGATAAACAAAGCTGAATAACCTGGTTACATCAAATACAGATTATAGCAAAATAAGCTTCATTGATTTCAAGGCAGACATTTTCAATAAAACCAGCCACATACAGACATATTTAATCACCTTAGTAAAGAGGATTTGATTTTCTATGGCAGCTGAACATCTGTCACATCCAGTGACTTCCCATACACTTTGAATTTTTTGTTCCAAAATGGTTGTCCACAGCACCCTTTGTGTGAATATTTGATGTTACATCTGGTCCAGGTGTGTTCTCCTGCTACCACCTTTTTCCTGCCTCAGATTTTTAAGTGGAAAACCCATAAACAGGTTTTACTTTTGAGTGCTTAAGCCCCATCAGTCTCACTAAACTTAAAGTATATATTTACATTAAGGTTGAAGCACACATGCTGTCCTGAATATGACTGCTTTCTCACTGAAAATATGTGTTAGTAATAGTAACATTTTATATATTTTTTAGATTTCTATTCTTAAATCAGATTTCTTTTTCCTCTCTGTGTCTAGGAGCTGCAAAGGCTGCTGGCTTTCTGTGATACTTTGCATAGTGATATTAAATGAGTAGCCCTTAATGAACTATGTGGTAGGAATCAGATAATCCTCTTGTTCGGACACATCCTGGCTGTTACTACCTGCTCTTGCAGCAGGTTTCCATAGGGAAATGAAGCTCCAAGCTGATACAACCTACATCTCTGATCCCTGATGTGTACCCCCAGGGACACATTTGTAGAGCAGCTGCTCCTACATAAAAACCTCAGAGGCTGGGGACTCTGCGAGCCCCAGTAAGGCTGTGGAACCTACCTCTGCACCCATAGGCAAAGATGGGTCACTTTCTCAGCCCCACACACACTGCAGGAGAATAGCAACTGCAGCTGCACTAAGAGGGCTTCACGGCATCCACTTGCCCCTTTGACTGCCTCCTAGCAACTTCTCTATGGCCCAGTGGTAGTCTTGGTCCTCAATGAAGGTCCTCAAACTAGTAGCCAAAGACATTGGCACTAATCCTTTCCTCCCTACCATATCTGAAATGGATGTTCTTTCTTAGTTTAGATGTAAATGTAATATAATTGTCTTTCTGAGATACTGCTGGAAAGAGATGATCAGTCCTGGTTATTTTAGATTAATAATCAACTTTGCTTTGATGAGTTAATTTGAATTTTGGTGATGACTTCTTCTATACTATGAAGCAACAGCACAAAAAGAGCAGAGAGATCTTCTGAATGGTAAAACATTTGAAAATGAACTAGAAATGAATGGTTGTAAAGATTTCCTTACTGTCTTTTTTTTTTTTTTTTTTTTTTTTTTTTCTCTATGAAGATTTATTCTCATATGAAGTTAATTAGATGAGGGGAAAATAATTGCAGACAGTTTATTTTAGAAAGTCAAAGGATACAAATTTTGAAATTCTGTTGTCTAACTTTGTAGGGTGATGACTGATATTTTAATTTGTGGGGCCTAACCAACCCAAACCTTCTTGAACCACTAGGAAAAGAGTACAAATGTAATGGAGCACTTTACCAAATCCCTGTATTTTATTTAGTTCTGAATTTTATGTTTTATATTATCATTTGTATAGATATACATTTGAAGGAAACTCTAATTCTGAATAAAACGTCATGATTTATTAACACTGAATTTTTGGTCTATTTTCAGACACATTATTTCTGTGTAGCACAAATTCTGTACAAAAACATACATAGTTATTCATATATCATATAAAGAATTCACACTGACTCCAAATCAGAAATGACTTGCAAAGTAAATATTTTGCAGAAAAGTCAGTGTTCTTCTAAAACTTGTCTATCCTTACTAAATTTGGTGCTGTCTCATTTGTGCAAATTGGAGATGAGCCAATTCTTCTTTTTTTTTTTTTTTTTTTTTTTTTTTTTCCCCAGCAAAATGTTAATGCATCTTTCCATGTCAGAATATGTAAGTCTTCTACCAACAGTGTACTGTAATGATATTACATGGATAAATTCTGCCCTTGGATATCCATTTCCATGTTTGTATAGATGACAAGAACGTGACCCACAATCTTCAACTAAGTGAAGCTAGGAAAAAAAAATAAAGTTTCTAGCTTTTCTAGCTTTATATAAAAAAGACATTAAATAATTTTATCTGGGGCTCAGTCAAACAAGCTTAGTCCAAAATTTAATGCTGCCTTTTCAAGACCAGAAAGTGAAAGTCTAAATTTCAGAGGCATTTATGTTGTTTTCATTGCATAGCCTAGTACCTCGGTCTATTGGAAAGCCATGTGTAACTAGCTTCTCTGTTGGGGAATGTAAACATTCTTCCAAGAATATGAAGTTCTTATGGATAGATTTGAAGATATCCTATGGTGGATTGTTCACAGTTTCTCCTGGTAACACTTTCTCAAATATATGGTCATAGTGTCTATGAACTCATAGCTCACCCATGAATATACTGAGTGTCAGGCTTTAAAGCTGTTTGGTCAATGAGCTCTTTCTACATGATTTAACATCTTTTGCACTTTACCTTTAGTTAATTTTATATTCATTTCACAGTACTCCAAAAAAGGCAGAAAACATTTCCCAGGAGATAGTTGCATCCAATGCCTCAAATGAAGCAAAATTTTGGAGAAAAATAGTATGTTGTTACAATGTTGAAGATTGACATGCAAATATTCACAAGAGGCTGACTTAAGATTTCAGACTTACTGATAAACATCAGGGCCAGCTAATAGAAAATGAAAAGAATGCATAAAAGCACACACACACTCAAGAACATTTGGACATATATGAAAACCAAATGAATTAAAATTACTTTATGACCACAGCAGGCACTTCAGTGTAGACTAATACCAGAACCAGGAACTGAACCTTGAGGTGCATACATAATAATCTGCCCTCAACACACACACACACACACCCACACACCCACACACACACAAACCACCATATGGGACTTTGGGGAAAAATCAGACTCAGCTTTGCTTCACAGACAAGACCGTGTTAGCATCTTGGGAGTTTTGTTTGCACAAATGAAGAATACACTAATAGTGAGTAATAGTCATCCTCTTGTGTATGTATGTGCTGATGTAGTGGTATATTGATGACATACAACTGAGAGGATATATACAGTTATGTCACATCAGAGTGTATTGTAAGGAAAGCAAGCAGTCTGTGTAGGTGACTTACGAAGTCAGCAGGTGAGTGGCTCTAGAATATTTAATAGGAGGAATCCAGTGATGTTTTCCGATGATGTTTCCTCAGACTTAAAGGAAATTCTTTGATTATTAATGAATGTAGTCCTACATCAGGCATTAAAAGTGACTCTGTCAATGATTCTGCAAAGTCTAAAAGCAATATATAGCCTCCCTACTTTTGCAATCATTATTAAAAACAGTATGAGATTTGTTCTCACTGCTGGAGACCAATATTCCAAACAGTTTCTGTAAAATACAACTATTCTTTCAGTGACAAATTTTGCACAGTATGTCCTGGTTATTTAAGTAAGATGTGGATTTTTCTTGGTCATGATTTCCAACAGTTTTAAATTGCTAGTTGATCTTGTAATACTCATGTACAAGATTATCAAATTTCTTATATCTGTAACTTTAAGCAAAATTGTAATTTATGATTCCATAATGCCTTGTAGGACTGTCCCATCAGCTAGTTCTGTTGAATAATAGCTTTTCTAACACAGTCTTTTGCTTATTTTTCAGCTATTTTCAGTGGTGTATAGAAATCTCCAAACATTTCCTTTGTTGATATTTAATTTAAATGCAATCTTCTATATTAATCACAGCTTCTGGTCTATCCAGTTAGCTAGAAAGCTTTCCCAAGTATCAGGCTGATCACTTATTTCTGTCCTTCTGCTAATGCTTCTGTATTTAAAATCAATTTCCCTCATGACAATTGGACTCAAGAGCTCCACCAGCTTTGTATCAGATGATGAGAATGCACAAGCAAACAAGCAATTATATACAATAGCCTTCAAGGACAGTTCTTTGTTTCTTAAAAGCTCCTAGGTCATGTCTTTCTGAATGAAACCTTTATTATTATATTATTATGATTATATTTTATTTTTTATTTTTTCCCTCTCATTGGAGAAATACAGCCCTGTTTCCCTCCTCATAAAGGGAAAGTTTCTATGACAAGGAAGAGGGTCAGTGCTTTGCTGAGGAAAAGCATGTATGTTTCTCAGTCAGAGCCAGTCACAGAGATTATGTTCTTCCCTGGTGTGCCACCTAATGCAACAATCACAGTTTAATCCTGGCCTGGGATAGTGTTCACTGTCAAAGGTAGCTGTGCCCTAGGGTTTATTAACAGACAGGAAGATGAGAGGGCCGAAGGAATTTGCTTTTTTGCAAATTGTTCCTTCTAGTTTTACAGTATTTACTTTCAAGGGTAAAGATCTCTTAGTCTCTCTGGATTCTTCAGCCATCAGTTTATCTAAGACCTTAACTGTATTAACCTGCACACAACATGTGTTCATGTGAACATGGACATAATATGCCCCTGAAGTCCTGGTTCACACCATCCACGATATCCTCTCTGGTATGATTCCCTTTGGTTGCACTATCAACTATTCTGATTTTTGCTTATTTTCTGTTTCAAAGGACTCGGTGACTTTGCTTTTTCCTCCAAAGAACAGGCACAGAGAATTCATGCCACATAACAGGAGCCACCTGATGGAGCCATCTGAACAGTGAGCTGCAGTGTGCCAACCTCAGATGGTTGGTGGAGAGGAATGGTGGCTCTAGCAAGTGCCTTTGTCTGTCCAGGGCCTGCCAGGTTTGAAACAAAAGGTCTCAGATTAAAAAGGCTGAATGTATTGTTCAAATAAGTCAAAACAAAGTGTTCCAAATTGAGGAACAGCTGCTTTTTTATTGACAAAAACATTTGTTACATTTGCCTGAATTCACAAATTCCATGAGCAGTTTTTCAACAAATGAAAGGTTTAAAGTTTTTGCTCTGCCTGCATTAATTTTATATATTTAGAGAAGAGCTTTACAGTTCTGAGGAAGTGAATTACCTCTCTCTGTTTTACATTGTGAAGTATAAAACAGATTTTAGCTCAATTTCAAGAAAAGAGATTGATATTTAAGCAGACATTTAAGGATGTTGTGGAATAAAAAGAATACTAGGGGCTTACAGGTGTGCCCAAAATGCTTTACTGAGCCAAGACTTTAATGAAAATAATTTAGAATTGCCTTATGCTGCAATAAAAAATTAGCCATGTACTTCTGATAGCTAGACTTGCTCAACAATTTTAACATTTTTTTTTAATTATTCAAGAGAAAGAAATTCAATATTTTGTGAGTAAAGAAGAAAAATCTTTTTACACTAAGAAGTAATAGAAAAGAATTAGAAAGGATAGGCATTATTTAAAAATATGAAAATTAACTAAAGCAGATTAGCATAAATCTGCCACAGTGTGATAAGTGCCCTCTGATTTATTTATTTATTTTTTAAAATTTCCTTTCTTTGATGTTATTACTGATTCTATCAGCTGAATCTCTGATATTTCCTTTCTTTCAAAAACAACCAAGAAAGCAAATGTTAGTGACAAGCCATGAGTAACTGCGATGATATTTTATTGCATGATCTTTGTGTTTGGTTGTATTGGATGCAATGTATTGCTGGGGAAAGGCAAACAGCTGGCAGGCTAAACAGAAGATGGTTTGCCACACAGGATCAGAGCATGGGGCTTCAGGGTCTGTGTGCTCTGTTCCCACTTGGTGTGCTGTTGTCGGCCATGAGAAACCACCCCCCAGGCAAAGGGGCACTTCAGTGTCCAAGATACTGTTTGCGAGTGTAGCAGGGGAGGAGGTGATGGGGGTCACCTCAGAGTCTCCAAGAGATTAAAATATTTCCATTTCTCCTCAGTGACACATTCCACTCTGTTTCAGCTGCACGGTAAGCACAAAACATTTTATTACAATGGGAATTTATATGCAGATGAGTTTCCCATTGCATTCAGAAGCAGATTCAAATCCCTGGGGTGCTTGGGAGACAGACCTTCAAGTCAGGTCCTCAGTGGCTTTTGGTAAGTGACATTCCTTAACACTGGGCTGATGTTGCTAATGCTGTGATTCTCTTCCCTCCCCAGACAGGAATAGGCTAATATTGTTACAGTTGTATAGTTTCTGCATCAGAAATGGCAGCCCAAGAAGAATCAACACTGTTCAGAGGTGATGAACAGGCTGTGTGTGTTCACTCTATATACAAAAAGTAGCATTGTCCCAGTACCTCTGCTTAGTTCTACAGCAATTCAACAAAAAGCTTTGATAATGAATATTCATTTGAAAATAGTTTTGGTGACTGACTCAGAGTGAATGGCATGAGCGTTGGTTGCTTGAAACATGACAACAGCACTTCTAGGTATTACCAAATTTCTGAAGAGAAGCCTACAAAGAATATCAGTAATTCCAAAATCTGACAAGTCCTCTTCCCAAACAGAGGCCATGACTACAAAATTATAGATATATTTCCCAAGCCATGCATAAACATCCTGTATCTAAATTACTTGAAAAAATAAATAAATAAATAAATAAAAATTAACTCTTCAACCATACTTTTTGCATGTCTACATGCATATAAATGTGTGACTTTCCAAATGCCCATGCTCATGTGGTTATCCAGCTTCAGTCTGCATACTTCATATAGAAAATCTTGAAAACAGAAAGATTCACAGTGCCTTACAACTGTTGGATTGATTCTGCTCACCGTGAACAAGATTCAGGATTTATAAAAATGGAAAGGTCACTGTATTACTCTGCTGCAGTGAAAAAGTAAAAACAATGTCAGGAGAAGAAGAGTAAAACAGAAAACATCAGCAGGACACATCATACTTTCATGCACTGTGTCTTGAAAATTGTGTGTAATTCTAGTGCAACACTATTTAAAAGATTGTAGAGGGCTTGAGAGTAACATGGAGAAGGGTGACTAGGATGATCACAGATCACAAACTGCACAAAGAATGACTAGACTTCTCTGACTGAAGAGAGATGAAGAGGGGTGGTATAGAAGAGGTGTGGGAAATCGCATGTGGTGTAAAGAAGCCAAAGAGGAAATAGAAGTGTGCTGTGCCTAGGTACCTTAGTACCTTGACATCTTTAATGTTATGGGTCTGCTTTTGCAGCTCTGTAACCTTTCACCTGAGCTGCCTGGAGCACCAGCATATTTCCCTTGCATTCCCATGCTTTTATTCTGGCACTGTGGGTCTCATGGCCCTGCAGCTGTAGCCCCTGGTGCTGTGCTTGTGCAGGGTCTCATGGGAAGCAGCTGCCATCGGTGTGAGAAACACCACTACTCACTCCTCTCTCCCTTCATTTCTCCTTTGGTTAATTTCAGCTTATATCAGGAAAAAAATACACACACTGTACAACAGAGCAGGTTACAGTTATTTGAATATTTGATGAACACTATCCAGAAATACATATGCATGAAGATTTAAAAGCTGATCAATAAAGAACACTGATGCCTCAACAGCGTGCTCCAAAAGCATTAATCACATGACAAGTGGGAACTCCAGTAAGCAGTTTGAGCTGATCCCATTGAAATATACAGTACTGGGGAAAAACATGGTGAAACTAGGGGAAAAACAATCAGGGACACAAGGGTAAAAGCAATGGGAGACTGGAGAACGTGAAACTTGGCCAAAGTTTTAAGGTGAGGAGGTGTAGTGGGTTTACGTGCAAGGTTTTGGTAGCAGGGGGGCCATAGGGGTGGCTTCTGTGAGAAGGATCTAGAAGCTGCCCCATGTTTGGTAAGGGCCCCACTGCTGACCGGAGCTGAGCCAATAAGTGATGTTGTTTTGCGCCTCTGTGAGAGCATATTTAAGACAGGGGGAAAAAAATGCTGCGCCACGCAGCAGCTGGGAGGGTGAGAGGAGTGAGAAACAGCCTTGCAGGCGCCAAGGTCAGTGAAGAAGGAGGGGGAGAGGTGCTCCAGGTGCCAGAGCAGAAGTCCCCTGCGGCCTGTGGTGAGGACCATGGTGAAGCAGGCTGTCCCCCTGCAGCCCATGGAGTACCACGGTGGAGCGGGGTTCCACGCTGCAGCCCGTGGAGGAGACCATGGTGGAGCAGGTGGACCTGCCCCGACGGAGACTGCGGCCTGTGGAAGAACCCTGCCAGAGCAGATTCCGGGCCGGACCTGGAGAGGAGCCCAAGCAGGAGCAGGTGACCCGGCAGGAGCTGCTGCCCGTGGGGGACCCAGGCTGGAGCAGTTTGCTCCTGAGGGATGGACCCCGTGGTACGGACCCATATATGGAGCAGTTCTTGAAGAGCTGCTGCCTGTGGACAGCCCATGCGGGATCAGTTCAGCAGGGACTGCATCCCGTGGGTGGGACCCCACAGCACAGGGGACGAGAGTGACCGAGAAGGAGCGGCAGACAAGAAGTGCTATGGACTGACCATAACCCTCATTCCCCCGTTCCCCTGTGCCACTCGGGGGGAGGAGGTGGAAGAGGGTGGATGGGGGGGGAGGTGCTTTTGGTTTCTTTCCTTTGTTTCTCACTTCTCTAGCTTGTTAGTAATAAGCAATAAATCTTACTATCTCTCTATGCTGAGTCTGTTTTGCCCATCACGATAATTATTGCACAATCTCCTTGTCCTTATCTCAACCCTTGAGCCCCTTCCAGAGGCCTGTGGGAAACAGACTGTACCTGTCACAAGTCTCTGGCCTGTCAAAACCAGCCACATCAACAGCATGAGCAATACTGGGGTAGGTCCACCAGGGAATGTTCACTCAATGTATTTTCCCCTTCAGAGCACACACAAGCTTAGCATGTAGCTAGCACTTCATTTAGTAAGGAAGCAGAAATAACTTTCCAACCTGTTCTTCTCCTGATAAACTCACAAATTTTCAAAGGAATTTGAAAGTTAACAGTCTCATTTAAAGCAGATGCTACTGTTGAAAGGCTTTGGGCATCTATAATGAGAGGTTGCATTACCTCTCTGTTCACAGTATTTGAGTAATATAGAGCCAGATCATCTCCAGCACGGAGTGCTATGAAGCGCATCATTGTGTGTCACAGGTAGATCAGTAATGTGCATGCATTAACACAGCATTGATGTGCTTTTTGTGTTCAGTGGTCTCTTTGGAAAAACAGAGTGTAGGATTTTTGTATGGATGTGAGAGGCTGAAGAGTGGCAACTCAAATTACTTCTGTGGACTTTCTCTTATTCCCTCTGTCTTGACTGGATTTTTACCGGACAGAATGATCTGAAACTTTACAATACAATCAGATTTTATCAGTATAGCAGGAGTCACCTGACCCAATGATACTGTGGCACACAGTGCATGACACTCGGAGCCTTGCTTAAAATGCTCCAGACCATGGCAGGAGCAGAGCTCAGCAACAGTAGCATGTGCAGTGCCAGTAGGTTGTCAGAATAAAGCTGGTGGGAGCTGTTGGCAGGGGGAAATGCTGGAGATCTCATTCTACATGAAATTGTGCAGTGCCCAAAACAGTTGCAATGAAACAGCATCTCCCAAGGATCCCGAGCTTTAATCATTATGAAAAAAACACTGGAAAATGCGATGGGAGATGGTGAAAGTAAATGAGCTAATCAGATGGCATGGTGATGTAGTGTGGATAGTGAGATATCCCCTCTGAATATCAGAGGGCAGTCTGTCATGCTATCTGCTCAACTGAGCATCATTATTTCCAGACCAGATAGACTGTGGCAGTCTGTGGCTTGTGTATGGGTTTTGTTAGATGCTGGAGGCTTTAGGTAGTTTCCTTTTTCAGGCAACAAGCTCCATTTTGAAAATCCTACTAGTCTCTTGCAATAGTTTTGAATATGTTAGGCAAAACAAGAGCAAGGCCTTTGGCATCCCAATATTTTCTTAAATTTATTCCATTATGAAGGGCCCTCTGATTCTCCTTTGTTTATGGATACACTTTAAATCTTAAACTTTAGGATATAACTTAAACCCCCCTATATCCCCACCCCACCTCCCCCAACTTGTGAAATGCAGATGAAATAGGAGGTTTTGTGACGGGAAAGGCAGGATTGTGAAAGTACAGAGACCAAAAGGAGATAAAATTGAGTGCATGCTCCATGCCTTGGAGGTAACAGGAGAAAGAAATAAACAGTAGCAATGGAAAAAGCTTTCTTTTATGTTCTGGGTACGAGCATTACTGAAAGGTAAAATGGCATATAAGCCAAGGAGCCAAATGTAACAAGGAGTTTTGCTGACATCTCTTACAGAAACACTAAAGGGGAATATGTTAGGAATACATTGTTTAGTAGAAACAAACTGCAACAGAAGGAAGTGAGGTGAAATTAATGGAAACAAAAGCTGTTTTAAAATCTGCACAGAGAACATGCATAAATGGTCACCGAGTGGGTAATCTGGAAAATATTGAATGTGGAGCTTCTGAAATAACAAATTCAAAAGAATCTCATAAGAAACAAGAAGTGTATGACATGGGAAGAGCACCAGGCAGAATGATACCTATTAAGGGATTCTCAGAAAGTTCAAAAGAGGCAAAGAATTATATTTATTCTGCTACTGTTGGATGTATCTAGCTCAGAGGTCAGTCTCCAAGGTCAATCACTTTCTTATTTTCCTTGATTCCAAAGCAAAAAAAAAAAAAACAAAAAAAAAAACAAACCTTATAAAACAGCCAATATGGAGAAAACTACAAGAAAGCAAAGCCTGTTTTACCCAGGGAAAGCTGGTGTTCATTGAAAACAGGGTCATTTTCACAGAGTGAGGCAGCTTCTCAAGAATGAAAGTTTTGATTCATGTTATTTTGTTTCCAGCCTGAAATTCAAGTGAAATGAAGCACAACACATGCTTATCCAAAAGTCAACACTTAAAGTTCAGTCAGAACAAAAAGCTAGCAGGGTCTCTAAGCACAGCTGCTCAGAGAGCATCTAAGAAAATGCATCTTCATTCCCATCATTTCAGTATTTTGAAAAAAAATCTATCTTAATTTTTTGCATGCTGGGTACTTCCTAAATTTTCCCTGTTTCAGGCAAGATACCTCAAGAAAAAGTGGTTTGTGTTGTTTGTCTGGTTTTGGTCTTGCATTTACCTGCATTTTTCTGTCAGGAAATCTAATTCTCATAAGTTTAGGAATTTATATAATAAATAGTGACATTTATTCTTAGAGAATTTGGAGGTTTCCACCAAAACATCATCTCCAAAACAAAGCCTATTGTCACTTTAGCTGAAGGAGTTATGCTGTAACAACTACCAAGGCTTAATAAAGTATATTCTGCTCTTGGAAGCACAGTAGTAGCAAAGAAGGCCATGAGTATTTGCTGGTTGCCTAGGTGGCCTGAAGTCACTGTATATGGTAAAACAGCTTGCATTCTCCACCCCTCTCAGACCATACAACAACTCCTATCTCCTCTCACTGAACTATAAGCCAGATTCACTGTAAATCATAATCCCTAACAACTCTACCAGTGGCTCCCTGACAGCACATCCCATGCGTTATTTCAGAACACTTATCCCTTAGGCTACGTTCCTTTTATTTGGCAGTTGCTGCCTTGCAACATCACTGTACAAAAGGCAAATCCTCTGATGCCTACTTCCAGTACACATCAGGTAGAGAAAGCTACACCATCAAGCTGGGTGTGTAGGCCTCATTTTGTTGGTAGTCACTGCTTATATTTCTCTATTCCTATTGCTCCACAGAGAGCTGCTGACATTTAACCATAAAGATCAGATAACAAAGTGCTTCACTTGGCAAACAGTAAAACTATGTTTGATGTCGGATTGCCACTGTCCAATCCACTAAATGCTCATAGCAGCTCAGATCACAGAATGGCTTGGTTTGGAAGGGACTTTTAAAGAACATCTATCCAACCCCCCTGCTATGGGCAGGCATGCCACTCACTAGATCAGCTTGGTTAAAGCCCCATCCAGCCTGGCCTTGAACACCTCCAAGGGTGGGGCAACCACAGCTTCTCTGGGCAACTTGTGCCAGTGCCTCACTACCCTTACAGTGAAGAATTTCCTTCTAATGTCTAATCTAAATCTATCCTCTTTTAGTTTAAGATCATTCCCCCCTTGTCCTATCATTATCTACCCAAGTAAAGAGTCCTTCTCCATCTTTTTTAATAAGACCCCTTTAAGTACTGAAAGGTCACAATGAGGTCTCCCTGGAGCCTTTTCTTTTCTGGGCTGAATATCCTGAGCTCTCTCAGCCTTTCTTCATAGGAGAGGTGCTCCAGCCCTCTGATCATCTTTGTAGCCCTTCTCCGGACTTGCTCTAACAGGCCAACATCTTTTCTGTGCTGGGGGACAAGACCTGGACACAGCACTCTAGGTGGGGCCTCATGATGGCAGAGCAGAGAGGGAAAATTACCTCCCTTGACCTGCTGGTCACACCTCTGTTGATGCAGCCCAGGATGAAGTTGGCTTTCTGGGCTGCAAGTGTGCACTGCTGGTTCATTTGAGCCTTTCATCCACCAGAACCCCCAAGTCTTTCTCTGCAGGGCTGCTCTCAATGAGTTCTTCTCCCAGTCTACTCCTGTATGGGATGGCCGTGATCCAGGTCCAGCACCTTGAAGCACTTGGACTTTTTGAACATCATGTGTTTCACATGGGTCAACTTCTCCAGCCTGTCAAGGTCCCTTTGAATGGTATCTCTTCCTACTTTGTTATCATCCACACCACTCAGCTTGGTGTCATCAAAGTCCTTGTCATGGGCATTGCCACAAAGTCCCTCACCACACAGTAGCAGAATCATATTGCTAACCTAGACCAGTCTAAAAATGAATTAATTGCAACTTCCCTGGCAGCCATGAAACATTCAAGTCTGAGTTTTTCTGGATGTTTGCATGGCAGTACATGTGTGTGCATGGATGGAGCAGTCTGCACTTGTTGCAGCTGCCTCTGCCCCAGCTTACATTCCCTAACTTCCTAAATAATAATATGATAATTTTCATGTATCAGAATTTCCGCTTGTCCTAAATAAGAAAAAACAAACAAACAAAACAAACAAACAAACAAACAAACAAAAAAAAAAAACAGTCTTGGTGTTCAAAAGTATTTAATTACCGTGTAGTTCATTCATCAAACCAGACCAAAATTCAGACAATGTAGCCATACCTCACTTCGATGAAGTAGATATAAGCGAATACTTCAAAAATATTCCATTAAACTTTTGGTTTTATAATGATAATTTGTTCTTCACTGTTCTTCAAAACTAGTATATATGAGACTCATTCCAAGTATTTCAAAGGGGATGTTTGGTGCTCTGTGAAATTCCTACAGACAAAGACAGAAGAACAGATAGATGTGGTGGTGGGAAGGGTTGAAAATTTTAAAGTTTTTTTTTTTTTTTTTTTTTTTTTTTTTTTTTTTTTTTTCTTTTTTTTCTTTTTTTCCCTAAGAACATAAATGCATTGTTTGCATTCAGTTGCTTATTTTTATTCACCTGCTGCTTTCAAGCCATTTCACAAATATTGTTGATACAAGATTTCTGGATAGTTAGGTGAGTATTGTTAGCTTATATTAGTAGCATTATTACTTTTTCCATTACATTAAAGATCACCAAAGTCTGTTTTTAAGACTTGCCTAAAGCATTAACTTTTGCACATAGTTATAATTCTCTGACAACTAATTCACAGGAAACCTAAGGAACATTGATTTCTGCCATGGCATTTTTACTTCAGAGGTTCCCACAAAAAGATACAACTGAGTGAAACACTTTAGATAATGTAGCAAATAAATCTATACACTATAATTACTGGATATTATGGTTCACCAACTATCCAAATTAAATACAAATACTTTGCTGCATCCTACTAGAGAGGGAATTGACTTGACAGAAGTATATTAAAACAATGTATCTCTGAATATGACAAGGAGTTGCAAAAATAAGTTCAATATCTTATGACAGCTAAACAATTTTAAGAGCTTCTGAAATAATGATACTTCAAAGCTTCACTAAAAAGATTTCTGACCACCTTGTAATTTTGACTTTCCATCAGTGTTTGGCAGTATAATGGCAATTAAGACATTATCAGGGGCTCAGCTTAAGGGCATGGATCAGAAAAAAGTAGCAATTTTCTGTGGAATCCTATTGTTCTTCAACTAACCCCAAAACAATGTTAATTCACTCTTGACCAGGAAGCTATAAACTTGTATTAATGATAAGTGACCGTATGTTAGATGGTAGGTTTATAAGCCTACGTGAAAGTAATGTTTGAACACATTATAGTGTTAGAATTATATAATAACTTTTTCACTAGTGTCTTAGAATATCAACTTAATGGCTGAATTTCCCAATACAAGTGTTTTAAGAAACATTCTCCTTGCAGTTTGAGGGTAGAAGAAAGTGTCAACTCAACTAGAGGACTAGAAGGAGAATTGACTTATCAGCTTATCAAAATCACTGGCAGATATCCTTTCTTTTGTTGAACACACTGCTTTGGGAGGTCAAAGAAAAGTCCATAGTGTGTGGACGCAAATAGATTGGTTATATTATTGTAAATTTTGGCATCAATGTACTTATGCACATACTAAAAGACTATTCAGATTACGATGGATAAATGAACTGAGACTGAATTTCCTTATAGTTTTATCCTTAAAATTAATTTTATTATATTTGTCTCACTTTTAATCCTAGTCACAGGATGTCTGATTTAATTATATAATCATAAGTTTGAAATAACATGAAGTAAAATACATTTCTGAGCCTGAAACACTGACATACCAGTACTGGAAAAGCTATGATACAGGTTGGATGTATCACTGAACCACCCTTTTCCTCTTCATTCTTTCAAATAATATACATCCCATATGGCTTTATTAAAATTCTCCAGATTTTTAATATGACCTAGGCTTGATTGATAGTCAATGGAGAGAGAAAAGGCATGTCCTGAAGACATAATTTCCCCTACCTCCAGGATCTTACTTTGTCATTTCTACTGGTGCAACAACTTGTTCAGGTGGAGCACATGGAGAGCTGATTTAGGTTAGACCTTTAGACTTTAGACAGTTCACATTAGGTTCTTCGACTTCCATCCTGAGCTACTAGCTTGTTCGATTCCTCCGAAAGCTGCAAAACCAGGTGAAAAGTGCTACACAATCCACAAATAATTTTGATAAACCATCCATTAGAGAGGATCAGAGGGAATAGCTTTTTGTGTGAGTACTAAAATGCATATAAATGTTTAGTTGGAGGCATGTGTATAATCATTTAACAAGGGAACAACATGTAAAATCTCATGAGGAACATGATTTGCTAACTGTTTTGCTTGGAAGTAATTGATGTTATTGCAACTATAACATGTATTATTTCCTCCTTGCGTTAGAGGTATTATGTGAATTGGAAAAGGATTCTATTTTTAGAGATGATATTGAACTATCAGAATCTATTTGTTCTGATTTTACAAAAAGGTTAGGATTTGATAATATTTTCTTAACAGTCCTCAAAATTTATGTGTTGGCCCAAATGTTAAGTTGGGTTGTGAGAAGAAATGCAGGATGGTGGCCAGAGCCTATTTTGTGGTTTAACCCAGCCAGCAGCTAAACACCACACAGCCGTTCGCTCACCCTCCCCCCTCCCTCTCTGGGATGGGGGAGAGAAACGGACAAGTGAAACGAGAGTTGAGATAGAGACAGTTTATTAAGATAGGAAACAATAATAATAATAATAATAATAGTGTATATGAAACAAGTGATGCACAATGCAATTGCTCACCACCCGCTGACCGATGCCCAGTCTATCCTGAGCAGCCGGCCCCCCCATCCCGGCTAGCCACCCATATATATTGTTTAGCATGACGTCAGATGGTATGGAATATTCCTTTGGCCAGTTTGGGTCAGCTGTCCTGGGTCTGTCCCCTCCCAGCTCTTGCTGCACCCCCAGCCTGCCCGCTGGCAGGACAGAGCAAGGAGCTGAGAAGTCCTTGGCTTGGTGTAAGCACTGTTGTGCAACAATTAAAACATCAGCATGTTACCAGCACTCTTCTCATCCTAATCCAAAACATAGCACCCTACCAGCTACTAGGAGGAAAACTGTCCTAACTGAAACCAGGACAGCCTATTATGTGCAAAGACTGGTTTTTGGTCCATAAAGCGTTAAGCAATATCTTGTTGTACATGACAAGCTAAAGAGTCATTTAAGAACAATCATCAAACAGGTTGAAGAAAGGCAATGTTTTTAATGAATCCAAATGGTGAATGAATAATCTTTGTCCCCCCCCCGCCCCCTTCATTTAGAGAGCATTATTAACATCTGCATTTTGACAGACTACTGTATCTTCTTCCTTCCCCATCTCCTTGTCAGACTTTGAGATAACACACATTACCATACTCCATCTCTGGAAAGCAAAGACAGCAGCTCTATCTCACAATAATTTCCTGCACTTTTTGAATTGCTCATTCAAAATGTTACAACTGTTTCCTAAATTTCATGTTTTACCTGGGCCTTAGTTAGAGATAGTGACAAATTGAATCAGAATTACAATTTTATAGAAGGCTTCCTTCATAGATTATAACAAAGCCACATGTTTAAATACTCCTGGGTCCAAGGGCTCATTATATTCCTGCAGTAAGCATGTCAAGGCACTGACCTTGCATAATGATCTCTTTTGGAAACACTTTGTCTTAGATACCTATTCACTGACAATTTGTCAACAGAACAGGCATTTTAGTCACAAGGGCACTTCACAAAATCACACCTGTTCCCTTACTTCAGCCACAGTAAGTTGTTTTTGTGTTGCAGTGGCATCTGTCATAAGCTAGGGTTATGGATGACCTGTTTGATCTTCATGTATGCTGGAGAGCAGGCATCTTGTACTGCACGAGATGGTGTTAATGGTGTTGGATGAGATGCTGCTGAGACTGGTTAGGAAGGTTGGGTGCTACTACATGTCCATCAGTGGAACCATGAGACATTGGAGCTATATGGAAAACTCCAGTGATGCAATTCACAGTCCAACAGGAGTGTTGAGGAAACAAGCGAGACTGAGAGTGGTGTCAGGGATGGTGACACAGGTGCATTGCTCTGCATTGCTTAGGCAAAACTCTACTGAAAAGGAATAAGGTAAAATGATTTTTGACAGCTGAGAATCCAATGCAGGTTATCCTGTTATTATTATAATGCTTCCTTTGAGGGAGACAGCCAATGTTTCTCAGGGGTGTTACGGCAATCTGACAAATGCAAAAAAGATTTCATATTCTGAAGATGAACATTTCCAGACCTACAGACAATGTCTCCTTACACCACTCCAGAATGAGAGAAGTGCCCTTGTTTTTCCATGATTTTGATGAGGTAAAGCAAAAATATTCTCCCTATGCACCTGCTGATACTGTGAGAGGTGAAGAACCATAGGAAACTGTTCTTCAAAGTGATGCCTTATACAGAAATATTTAAGGTCATTAAAAGCTAAGCATGGGAATTTCCCTGCCTGTGTAGGTAGTTTGGTTACATTATTAGCATTTTTAATCATTCATGTTATAAGTGATTAACTTAAGGAATAGGCAGAATTCATTTTAATTGGCATAAGAAAAAGCCTGCATTTATGACACAGAAAGACCCTCTTCTGACATATCAAAGATGCTTACCAAGTAGGATTGAAAAAAATTGAAAAACTACAAAAAGGTTTCTGCTGTACTACATACAACATGAACTAAATATTACCTTGAGCCCAATCCCACTGAGCCAAGTTCATTCTGGTGCAATGCTGCTGACTTCAGATGACTTATATTGAGTGTGAATTTAGTCTGATAACTTTGAGAAAACACAATGGTATCTAGAGGACTCTCAAAGAGATACTTCTCTATTTCCAGGACTCAGGCTTAAAAATCCACTTATATTTAATTTGTGAATTTCTGGTACATGTACAGGATTATATTGAAATACCAACATGGACTGTGTCTTACAGGTCTATGATTTAGTATAGGATATTTATGATATCAAAAATCAGCAGAACTCAGGTGATTTACATATGCTTCAAATTTAGAATGAAAAAATATTGAGTTTTTAAAGTAATCTTTTGGTCCTGTTCTCATTTCCATGGCTCCCTGTTGTAGCTCCTTGAGCTTCTCTTTCCAAACTCCAATCCCAGAATTTGCTTCATATAGCTATCAATGTTACTGCTTTTCAAATACCAAAATCTACAGACTTTCCCCAAATAAACTTCTGCTAAGACTGGTGGAATAAGATGTGTACAATGTCTACAAAATTCATCATGTATTCCTCTTTGGAACAATTTTCCATTATTAAGTGTTGCAGTAAAAGATAAGTGATAAGAAAATGTCGAGAAAAACTGTTATACTCTCAGTATAATAATAGCCTTTTGAAATCTGATGGTCCTGAGAAGTGCCCCATGAATGTTTATTTCTTTTGTACACAGGAATGCATCTTCAAGTATCTAAATTATTAACAATTCTGCTGACTGTAGGTCATATATATTTATAAATGACAATAAGACATGTTTCATGACATTGGATTCAAATTTCCTAAGGGAGGTTTTGACACATTCCTGAACAGGAGAAGAATGGAATGGAAAATGCAGTTGATAGCAAGAGGGTGTTCCCACTATCCAAAGTGTGAGAGAATCTCTTTATTTTGCATTGTGCTTTTCTTTCATTTCAAATAAATCTGCACAGCTGATGTTCGGATCTCTCTAGAAATGTACTCCTGACAACTGCAAGCAGATAACAATAGAACTTATGTTATTGTCATTTGTTCTGACAGTACCTGGAGGTATCATCATAAAATAAGATGACAGTTTGTTTACAGAAAAGTTTGGGTTTGCATTTGATGGGTTGTATCAAGGAGGCTGAAAGCCATTTTAATCCATCTAACATTCTTGAAGATGATGTTTGCTTAACACAAGACCAACAGGTTCCCCAGTATTTCATTTCTGAAGACAACAAAACAGTTTTTTTCAGGGATGTTTTCAATTTATACTGTTATTTACACCAGTACTATGCAAATTGAAATGAAATCAGTGTGTTAACGTTAGGCACAATAAGCAGTAATGTACAGAGAAAGAGGTATTGTGCTCATCCTCAGGGGGACATTATAGTTTTATGCTAATTTACACCAGATTAGAATATCTCCCATGACATATGGGTGTAACGGAAATATGAAAACATTGGCCCTGGACATAAAAGAGAGCATGTCTGCAAAAGTAATTTCCCTTTTCCTCCAGCTGAAAGATGACATCATTCTGAAAGACCTTTTTGTAAAGGAGAAAACCCAAGAATGCAACTTCTGCACCAATTTCAGACCATAGCAAATCAGTGCTTTTTCTTTAACAACCAAGCTTCTGCTATTGTTCCTCTCCTTCCCACATCAATTATGTTTTCCACAATAGAAACAGACCCACAAGTAGCTCCAGATAAGTGGTCCAGATTTGATTTACCTGTTATCGGTTGTACTGCATCTGTTAGCACACAGTTGTCAGCTTTCATGAAGTGGCTCTCAAATGATACGGCTAACTGACAGATAATCACTTCTATAGTTGTCCAGCTGAGAAAGGCTTTAAAACAGATGAGTTAGGTTCTCATTTACAGTAACAGTGTCTTGACCCTGTCCTGGCAACAAAAAAGTCTTGTCATTTTTGCACTACATCACCAGGGTCTTCAGTATGACTAAATGCAAATTAAGTGTTTATGTAGGGCAAACTTTGAGAAATCCTATTAACTTACAGCAAATATGTGCTGTAAGTATACTGTTTTATCAGTATTGAACAAGAAACATTATAGCTCATAAAAAATGTTGAAGGTGTTGGTGTCACAAAATATAAGGTTTATCACTTTTGTGCCTTTTAAATGTTGCAAAGTCCTAGCATGCTAATTCAAGAATCATTGCTTTCCCCTCATTTGAGAACTTTTCAGCAGATGTCAGAAATCAATCTGTTCATCAGAAAGGAGACATCCAAGGTCTTGATAACACCATTCTCAAGCTGATAAAGTTTACTAAAACAATTGCATTTGCTGCTTTTATTTTTTAGTATTGAGGTTAATTTTCTCTCAGAAGAACAATAGATTTTCAAAGGCTGGATTAGAAATATTAATTCAAAAAGATACCCTCCATTTTTTTTGTTTTTATTTTTATTTTTTGTTTTTATTTTTATTTTTTATGTTTAAGCAATGCCAAAACAGATAAATGAAAAGACATAAACTATGTCTAACATTTCTCATGGGAACTGTTAAAACCAGAAGGTTGTGTTAATCTGTTAATCTGCATTTTGAAGCATGTCCCAACTGAAATCAATAGAAACCATCATTTTTACTCAGGTCAATGACTTTTTTTTTTTTTTTTTTTTTTTTTTTTTTTCCTCCAAGTAAGCAAAACTGTTATGTGGAACTGTGATAAACAACAAAATCTAGGTAGAAACTTTCAGTATTTGAAACTGTGTTCGGATAACTTGGCAGAGATAGAATTCTTCCTGTAAGAAAAAGTCAGCTTTCCATTTGTTTCAGAGGGTAGTTCACGTAGCTCAGATACTCCTGGGTAAACTAGTATAATGTCATGGAATTACTGTAGGGGACACGAAAAGGGAGGTCACAATGAAATCAGCCTGTTCTGAGATTTGAATCAAGCCCAGAAGGGAAATGTTCTCCAATGTCTTGCATATTTTGTAGTCAATGGTCTTGTGCAATATAAGCATAAAATGGTTGCCCTTTCCATGTTTCAGTCCTGGTACAAGGATGTAAAATGCTGCTTTTCTCCAAGGCATAGTGAAACCATTTAAATAAAAGACTCAGGAAGAAAATACTTGTTCATCTTGCTACGAATTTCCACACTGGAGGAAAAAAAAGGCGACTTGAAATAAGAAAATACAGTGGATGGGTGTTATTTAAGCATAGAGTTTTAGTGCATCTCATGCATAGTTAACTACCATTCTTCTTTAATGTTTCATCCAAAGGACACAACGGGTAGTGCTGGGATTGTTTTGCAGCCACACATCACCTGCTGACAAATTTATAACGCTAATTTCTGGAGTCTGTAAGTCTCCCAAACTCACCCTGATAAAATATAGCTTCCTCTTTCTCTGCAGGCTCTGTTGCAGTATAGCCCCAGTATATACTTACACATTAAAGGCTAAAGTCCATACAGACTGTAGGCCAACTGTTGAAAAGCTTGGGAGGAAACAATAAGCCATTTAAGATCTAGGGGAAGGGGCCAAGTACCTGGTAGAGGGACCTGAAGGAATTTTAAGCCAGAACAAAATGGAGTTGTCAGGGGTTTGGGGTGATCCAGGGAGGGGCTGCCCATGCAAAACTATAAGGAGCTTTTCAGGCTGTTCAGGCCACTCTACTTTTCATAATATACAAAGCTGAGCAAGAAGGCTCCTGTTCCCTGCTTTGCAGCATGGAAGGGTGAGCTGGGAACTACATCCTCTTGAACGGCACCTTCAGTCATGGGACAAGGGCAGAGAAACATCTGGGAGGGACCACTCCATACCTCTCCCTTGGGGACACAATATTTAAATATTGTATGTTAAAATGTGCTCTCCTAGTGTTATGCTCCTCT
Organism: Nettapus auritus; assembly: GCA_011076525.1. NCBI lineage: Eukaryota > Metazoa > Chordata > Aves > Anseriformes > Anatidae > Nettapus > Nettapus auritus. Next base: position 22,820,691 of record CM021767.1, read on the forward strand.
GCAGCATGTCACTGTGGTAGCCACCAGCCCCAGCTTTATGCAGCCAAGGACACACCAGGAAAGCTCTGCAGAAAGAAAAGCTAAACTATTTATAAATATACAAAGATAAGGAAATATGAGACATTCATAGGAGATCCGGGGCCAGGTGTCCAGCAAGTTTTAACTGGGTTACTCCTACTAACTTCATCAATTTTTACAAGCTCTGGATCTGGTCCATTGACTTCTGACTGGCTGTCATAGCATATAAACACCCTGAAGTGACTGGAATGTGAAAAAGGAGTAAAAAACTGTCACTCTAATTGCTTTTGCTCATACCTTTAAGAACAAATGTTTCCTTCAGGTTTACATCTAAATCTTTTAAAATAGTAAACTACTCAACACACTAATTATTCTCTCCATGAAAAGTGATTTTAGTCCACTATAAATCTGCTGTTTTATAACTCACTATTTTATAATCTTTAATGGGAAGAGAATGGAAAGGAAATTAACTCATGTCAGTTGTGTTGTTTTCTTCTAAGAATCATACCTAAACCAAGAGAGAAAACAGATTAGCTGTTTCAGTACTGTCATAGTTTCAGTTAGGATGGAGTTAATTTTCCTCCTAGTAGCTGGTAGGGTGCTATGTTTTGGATTAGGATGAGAAGAGTGCTGGTAACATGCTGATGTTTTAATTGTTGCAGAGCAGCGCTTACACCAAGCCAAGGACTTTTCAGCTCCTCGCTCTGTCCTGTCAGTGGGCAGGCTGGGGGTGCAGCAGGAGCTGGGAGGGGACAGACCCAGGGCAGCTGACCCAAACTGGCCAAAGGTGTATTCCATACTGTCTCACGTCATGCTAAACAATATATATGGGTGGCTAGCCGGGGTGGGGGGGCCAGCTGCTCAGGGATACGCTGGGCATCAGTCAGAGGGCGGTGAGCAATTGCATCGTGCATCACTTGTTTTGTACACATTATTGGTAGTAGTACTATTATTATTATTATTTTCCTGTCTTAATAAACTGTCTTTATCTCAGCTCGCAGGCTTCACTTTCCCGTTTCTCTTCCCCATCCCAGAGAGGGAGGGGGGAGGGTGAGCGAACGGCTGTATAGTATTTAGCTTCCGGCCGGGTTAAACCACAACAAATACCTTGAACATTCTTTTTAATTTATTATCTTTCATTCTGCTTTAAAAAGTTGTGTCCATGAATGTGAAGGACAAATGCATTAAGCTGAGTGAGGCACAATTCATAAAGAAACCTAACACTGAGAATTAGATTTTCTGCTGAACCACGTCCATGATTTGTTGTCCTCATTCCTCTCCAGAGATCAGCATATTTTTACCATGAGGTCTTGATCTGTATAAGCTAGGACTTTGCTTTAGCACGTACAGGGTCACTGTGCTGATAGCAGAGGGTTTTCTGGGAAGGAAAACTTTGTATACAAGATTAGATCCAAGTGCATGGGTTTGCTCAGAGCTATGAAGAGCTGATCTTACATTGAGAGAAGTTGGATTACCCTTCATTTTTACAACCTAATTTCCTTTCTTCATGTTTGTCTTCTAGAACTCTTAAGAGTCTGGCTCACTTGGTATAAAATACCTGGTAGACCTTGTTATGGAGAGAACACCGGATACACAGCGAGAAGAGGTGGGTGCATCTGATCAATGTAAGGGAGGCCAAAATCAGTGGTTTATTACCTTACCGTGGCTTGTGGGGACACGTAACCTTTTGCATAAGCATTGTAAAAAGCAGCCATGGGTCAGGAGTCATGGGAGTTTCTTAAAAATTCTGGGTCCTGGATTCAAACACTTGCTCTTCAGTGGGTTGCTGACATTATTTCACGCCTTAGATTACCAGCAGGAAATGTTCCTTAGATTCCATTTGACAAATGAAAAGAGCAGTAGTAGCTTCTTGCCTCCTGCATGGAGATGTTGTAATGCTAATTATATCAAAGACACAGTGTGTCATTTCAGTGAATGGATAGTAATGGGAGTTGTGTAATATTTGGTCCTTACATCTGAGGAAATATTAACTCTTCCAGGATGCATAACCAAACTTATAATTATGGTAGTATTTTAATTAACCAGGTGAAATCTAATGATACTTTTGTAGTAATTAAGAGAATACCTTCTAGAGCATGATAAAAGCTACAACCTCTGTACTTGTCTGCTCTGCTCTGCTCTGAGCAGAGTTTCCTGCTGGCTGTATGACCTAATTTTTTATTCGTTCAAATTTCCATGCAAATCTTCTGGGCCACTTTCTACCATATCTCAGTCTCTTGAGATCCCCAGTTCTGTAACAGACAGGAGAAATCCTGCTTTGCTGCAGTAATTCCCCTGACAGCAACTAAAGAACATATGCATCAAATCCAGCCTTGATCTTCCCCGCTGCAGGCAGTGGCTGAGAACTGAGCTACTGCTCCCCATTGCTGATGTTTGCAGTCCTTCTCTAGGATGGCCTGTCATGTTTCCATTTTCCTTACCTATTCTCCCTCTTCTCTTGTAATGTCTGACTAAACCTTAAAATCAACAAATTGTTAAACTGGAATGCTGTAAATGTGAGACTTACAATGTTCTCCGATAATTATCACCTTTGGGAAATGCTATGTCATTTTGTTTTCCAATAGCAATGGAGGTTAGTGAAATCTGGCTGGAAAATGAACTTTCACAGAGGCAGTACACTTGAAATGAATGTGGCGGTGATGTTTATGCAATGCTATCACATATGAGGGTATTGCCAGATCTAAAAGCTAACCACGGAAAAGAAGAACTGTAACTGTCCAGGCAGCACATAGTGTCAGTCTGGCACAGCAGCTGATGTTTCTTAAAACAGGAATGAAAGCTGCCACTGCGTGCTGGCTCACAGCACGTGACATTGTCATTTTAAATCTTTGTTTTCATCCATCTGTTTTTTTAAAAAACTTTCACTTTCAAAACTGAATCTGTTAATGGTGGCTGTGTGCTAGAAGGGTTTGACAGTGTTGTGGATAAGCTTTCAAGTGTTTTTGAACAATGTCATCATTCACCAACGGATCTTGCTCAAGAAAGCAGAAGAAATAGAGTAATATTTTAAAGGAAGATATCAAAAGGTAAAGTCAAGCTGGAAGGCCATCAGCCTACCTGGGAGAAATGGGAAGAGACAGTGTCAACTGAAAGGTGAGGGACAGACCTGTGGGGCTGAATTACCCTCTCCTTCACCTGGTGCAGTTCAGAGCTTACTGCTTTTCTACCAGATCCCTCACAAGAGACATGTCTTTCCCTTAGTACACAGCCAGGCAGCCCAAAGGCTGCTAAGCCAAGAACCTTGAAGATGATATAGCCATTGGCCTTTTCTGGGTTTCTCCTAAAACTGCTTTGCATCACAGAACACTTTCCAACATAAAACAGCATGGATCCATGAGAGATGTCACCTCCTGAGTCATTTCTCAACATTCTATAGTAGAAGGAGGGAGCTGGCAGCTCATATGCAATTTCTCAGGAAAAAAAAAAAAAAAAAAAAAAAAAAAATTAGAAGTCAGACCAAACAATTTAAAAGCTATGAGAGACCCTTCTTCCCTTCCTTAGGAAACAGTGTGAATAGTTGAGAACCAAAGCCAATTTAGGGTTTTATATATGTGTATATATCCTTTTATCTGGTGTGCTTCAAACTTTACAGACAACTTCAGCCTTGGCTTGACAGTGCTCCTGTGAAACATCAGATGTATTTGCTTAACTTGGAGGAAACTCGTAGCATGGTATTCATCTGCTTTGTATTTAAAGGCTAGTTTAAACCTTCTGGAGGTACTTTTCATCTCACCATTTATTCATATGTGAATAATGAATTTAAATAATTCATTTTGAGCTGCTTCTGCAAAGGTATTACTTCAGTTCAAACTCTGTCCTGTTAATTACCTTCTCATTCTGCACATCACAAAGCTCTGGGCTGATGGTAATTCACTTGATCCTTGTGAAAGTAATAAGAGTGCTCTACCAGAAAAGTTTTCAAATGTGGACACTTTGCTGGCCCAGGAGAGTCTGCATTTTGCAGATAATATTTTAACTTATGATAGTTCCTGGTTTGGAGTTAAAGTGCTGGGTGAAAATGCACTGATTAAAATGCTAACTGAGTGTCTCCTCTGAAGTAATGATAATATCATCAAATTTCAGAACCATTGGGGCAGCTAAAGCTAGAGAATTGATTGATTCCTTTGCAAAGTGGCTCTAATTCAACTAATTAGATGTTGAATGGGTGTTAAAGTTCAGCTTGAGTGATTCATTGCTTTTTCAGCAACTGTACCTTTCTCATGTAAAGTTTCTGAAAGTTAAAAAATACCATAGTCATAGGTATAAACATGAAATAGCTTTGTGTTTGAATAGCTATTTGTAAAATACTGCCCCTGCTTTTTCACAAGGAATATAAAGCCTGATTATGCTTGTTCCACAGAAAAATCCCATGAAATAGGCAAATTTACCAATTTCCATAAAGCATTTCCAATATACAAGGTAGGAGCTATAACTTAAATCCTGGAAATAAAACCTTCAAATTGTGTGGTCCTGAGGATCTGCTGGCAAGCTTAATTGCAGCCACAAAAATCTTGGCTCATGTGCCACAGTGTATGCCCCCAACTTTTTCTCCCTCACCAAATCCAAGACCTTCAGTATATAAGTCATGCACCATTAGAACACCCCACAAGGCTGTCTTTCCTGTAGGGAAGAGGCCCAAGCATAACGCAGTAGTTTGGTAACCATCTCTAGCATTTTGCAGAGATTCAGGGCAGGCAGAGCCTTGGGCTGTAGTCCCACAGGGATTTCTTTACAGAAAATATTTTCTCAAGCAGGTCACTTTCACAGTTGCTTGTCCTTGCACTGGATCACAGTTTGGCTAGTACAGATAACTGGAGGGCTATGTAAAAAAAAAAAAAAAAAAAAAAAAAAAAAGGGGGGGGGGTGGGCAACAAAAAATGCACAATCAGGGTACTGATACAGCTGGAAATGAACCAATTTTCTCTTGTGAGGTTATTTTTCAATTGGGGCTGGTCAGGTAATTGTGTAGCTGCGTGAACTGCTGTGCCGGTGCTGTGGAAGGGGTGGTGTGGGGGTCCCCAGGCTCCTGCAGCTGGCATGGATATGCCTGCTATGGACTGCTGCTGCTCCAGGCACCTAATGAGGCAGAACTCCATCAGCCCTCCCATTTTAACGGTTTCTGAATTACACTGGGTACCATAAATGAACTATGAAAATAGCCTGAGTGAAAAATAGAACAAAACTAAAACACTCAGCAAAGTTTAAACTCCAGAAATTTGGTTTAATCAGAGCTTCATATTTTATCTAAATCAGCAGCTGCTAGTGGAGTGGAAACAAGCTGGAGGTGTCCTTATTCCTGACAATGGCCAGCTGTAACAGATATCATGGTTTTCAATTAGTTCTGGAAGAATAGGGGAACTGCAAACGTGTAACACTGATCTGAGAAACACAGCAATGCCTACAGAATGTATGTGTACTTAGAACGTGTTTTTAAGCAAAGTGCAAAATAGATGAAATCCTGGAAGAGTTTAATTCTGCTGTCACTGGTATCATGTTATTTATGAGGAGGAAAAGAAAATGAAGCCTGCAAAACAAACAAACAAACAAACAAAACTATGCTCCTAATATCTGAGGGGACAAAGCCACAGGCTCAGCACTGGGAGCCCTGCAGTTAAGCCCACAACATCTACCAAGCAAAGGGATGCCCCTCTCCAGATGGGCACCAAAGAAGGGCAGACAGTTCCTTCACCCTACAAGTGTGATGGGGAACCCAAAATGCCATACAGAGAGGCCACAGAGGTTATGCTGGAGCCTGAAGAAAGCAGTGCAGAGAGTGGTTTGTGTCTGGGAGCACCTGGGAAGAGAGCTGTGAGCAAGGATGGAGGGCATGGCTCAGCTCATCTGCAATCACTGGCACAGCATGCACAGTAGGTGACAGGACAGCAGCAGCATGCTTGGCTTAGAGGAATTCATCCCCAGAGACGTAGTTGTAGTAGCTGGCCTGATTATTGGCTTGAAAAGAAATGGAGCACTGACTATTTTAAGCTGGACAAAGGTGCATTAGCCAAGCAGCTGCTGGGAACAGAGAAAGTCATGGTAAGAAAAAAGTAGCAGCACTTGAAAGTAAAAGGGTGAAGCTGAAAGCAGCAGCGGGGAGGTTGTCGACTGTCAATGGGTGTTTGAACAGTGAGTGTACGAGTTAAGAATACAGAAAAGTTTGTAATGAGATCAAGTTATAACTCTGTCAGCCCTTACTCTATTATTGTCCATCTGACTAGAAAAGCAGGTCAAAACTCTATCGCTCTGGAATATTTCACAGGCATGTGCCTCACTGTCCACTCACCTAACCCACGCTTCTTGAGCTTGCCTATGAAGATGTTATGGGAGACAGTGTCAGCAGTCTTACTGAAGTCAAGGTAGACAACATCCACTGCCCTCCCCTCATTGAACCAGCCAGTCATTTGCATCACAGAAGGCTATCAGATTGGTTAAGCATGATTGCCCATGGTGAATCCATGCTGACTATTCCTGATGACCTTCTTTTCCTCCACATACTTAGAGGTGACCTCCAGGATGAGCTGTTCCATCACCTTTCTAGGGATGGAGTTGAGGCTGACTAGCCTTTAGTTTCCTGGGTCCTCCTTTTTGAAGACTGGAGTGTTGCTGGCTTTCTTCCATCTTCTTTCTTCTGGCCTGTCCCTTTCTCCACATTCTGTATATTTCCTTCTTCTGTTTGACTTTTGCTGAAAGCTCCTTGCTGTTCCATGCAGGTCTTCTGCCCCCTTTACTTGGCTTGTAGGTGTGCACCAATCTTGAGCTTGGAGGAAGTGATGCTTGAATACTAACTAGCTTTATTGGACTTCCCTTCCTTCCAGGGCCCTAACCTATGGGATTCCTTCAAGTCAGTCCATAAAGAGGCCAAAGTTTTCTCTCCTGAATTTCAGGGTTGCAGTCCTCCTTATTGACCTGCTTCCTCCATGCAGGATTCTGCTTCTCATGAGCAGATTTCACCATCTCATGGGCACTGCAGACAACGCTGCCTCCAACCTTCACATCTCCAAGCAGCCCTTCTTTGTTTGTCAGTACAAGGTCAAGCAGCACACCTCTCCTCACTAGCTCATCTCCCATCTGTGTCAAAAAGTTATCATTAATACTCTGTAGGCACCTTCTAGACTGTGCCTAGCTGTGTTCTTTCTAGAAGGTAACAGGGTGGTTGAAGTCCCCCAGATGAACCAGGGCCTGTGATTGTGAGGCTGCTTCCAGCTGTCTGTAGAAGGCCTCATCGACTTCCTGATCAAGTGGCCTGTAGCAAACATCCACAAGCTTTGCTTTTTTTGTACCTTCACTCTGATGAGCTGCAGCACAGCATGTAATGGTTCCATTTTGACTGACCCAGTTGTAAGACACTCTTTCTTGATCAACAACCCTCATAGTGTCAGAAAGCTTTTTCTGTTAATTCTATAAAATCTGCCACACTGTCTACACACTTTGTTTGATTTTTCAATTATCTAGCCATGTTTACCTGCCACTGATGCTTCTTTTAAACTTGAATTAGTACCAAAAGCCAATTTTCCTTGATCTACCATCATTCATGAATATAACTGATGAGCAAAAGAAATGACAGAAGACTCAGTGTAACATATCCTTTTCAAAACATGGCTGTTGAACTTTTATTTATTTTCCCTGCATCTTGCCTGGCTTTAGACTATTGATCTGTGAGCCTCTCCTCCATGAACTTGTTTAAAAATAATAAATTTAACTGGGTAAAATTTGTAGTGCTGAATCATGTGAAAAAAACTAATGTTGATTTTAATGCTATTCCAGCAAACACAAACATGAAGATATTAATATGCAAATATTTATATTGTTGATAATTATGCTTGGTTCATTTATTCATAAGTGGAAAAAAAAAAATTAAATATTCTGAAGTTGTAAGCCTAATTAGAGTCAGTTGTGATAGGGAGGGACAAATCTGGTAACCTCCATACAGAGTTAAGGCTGCTGCAGCTCTATGCCCCAGGTCCAGCCAGTAGTAAGGCAGACTGCATATTCCCTGGAGGCACAGGCACTCAGACCCAGGGGTACAGTACATACATGTGTGTTCTTACAGGAGGACTGGACAATAGGAGGGTTAAGCATAGAGATTATAAAGAAATGGAGAAAAAAATATAGACATACTAAAGGCTCCTTTTAAAAAATGAAGAATGCTTTCCTCTGACAAAAGATATCAGTCATCTACTACAAACTCAAACCTGACCATTTTTCCTCACATTTAATATCTTCATTACTGTTATTACAGAAAATTCTCCATGTCAGTAGAAGTAAATAATTACATGTTGGTTGCAGAAAGGAAAGAATTTCACTGTGTTTTAAGTTTTCAACCTGTGTCACTGTCTGTGTTTCTAATTTGCCACGCACATATTGCACTGTTGAACCATGACAATTTGAGAAATCTGAAGCAAACAGGCCCATAGCTGCAATTTAAAACACCAATGTAAGTTTGGGAGCATGGTGGTTCATTGCCATTGTTCAGATGTCAGGTCTCAGGCTCCCTGAAAAATGAAGTGGGCTTTCAAATGTAATTTCTAAAACAATCTCTTCAAGGTTCTCTCTGTTATGATCCACTAAAGGTGAGGTAGCCAAGGTTTTCTATACAACCTTAAAGGCAGGATGAGCTCTGTCACTCCCTTGTTTCCCTTCTCTTCTCTCCCTGACTTCTAAATAGCTACAGTGGGTTTCTTAGCTTTGTCCATGGACGGAGAATCTGAAGAGAATAGGAACCACTATTCAAACATGCATGGGCATGGCAAATGTGAAATTGTTAGAGCTGATAACTTACAAAAGAACCTTTCAGAGGAGCAAGAAAACAAAAAGATAATTTTGCGGTAAACAAGGTTTGTTTTAGTTGGAGGGAGTGTGTTGGTACATTTTCAAGTTGCTATTTTGCCTTTCTGAAATTCTCTGCTCCAATGTGATGCCTCCAGAAAGGCAAGAACATCCTTTTGGGGGTTGTACAACCCCAGAAGTACCCCACAACCCCATTGTGTAAGGATGGAACAGGGGATGAGCTGAACAGCCCTTGTAGGAAGTCACTGGTTCATATTACAACTCTGATAGGGATGCCATATTTTGATGCACAGATATGTGGGGGACCATCATTTGTGCAACATCACCTTTAAAATACACAAGCTGTAGGAAGAGGTCATATCTTTCTTCATGTACCTCACCGGTGGCTGGAAGGATGCAGACAGATGATTTTCTCATTATATCACAAAATACAGCTAATCTTGTCTTCTGAAGTGTGGTATAGCAGAGAAAGTTTGCTGCTGAAAGTTTAGGATTTGCCTAAAATTTAATCTGCCTTGCATCCAGTTACTGTCATAGTTACTCAGTGAAGGGTGTTTACACTTTTTGATTGCCTTCTCTGGGGAGACGCATTTTCTTCCTTGTGGTTGTTTCCTTGCTGGTCTGGCAAATGGGCAGCATCTTATGGTGTCTATATTTGCCCCAGAAGCAACCACGAGGAAGAAAATGTGTCTCCAAGGAGAGGCCCCATCAAGCAAATCAACCCTGCAGAAGCAAACTGTCACCTTCAGGGCACCCAGAGCCAACACTGCTCTGGAGACCTGGTGGAACCATGAATGGCTGCCCCAGTTTTCTCCCTCATCATCTCTCAGACAAATGAGCAAAGCTGCTGCATTGAGAGGGGGTATCATTTTATCCCTTTCAAAGACAGTCACAGACCTCACAGTCCTGTGTGGAGGTAACAAAAAGGTAGCCCATCTTTCTTTTGCACAGCTCACAGAAGTATACTTTCACACACAATATTAGACTCAAGTGAACCCCAAAGATAGGTTTTTTTTTTTTTTTTAATTATTTTTTTATTTTTTTTTAATAAGGTAAAGTACATTTTTTTCTCACAGGAGTGCAAAATCTGAGATGCACGACACCAAGTGAGAAGAAAATAAGGCTTTAAATCTATATGTTAACTATGGTCATAAAAAACCCCACACAGAATGGACCACAAGTTACTGATTTAGCCATAAAGTGGAACCGTATATCTAAAATTATTTATTCATTTTAATTATTTCAGGACAAAATTGTGGGGACAAGGTTTATAGTTATTAGACTCTATTGGAAAATTGGATAATGCATAAAAGAACAAGATAATAAATGTTGCTGAACACAGGAATGAGCAAAGCTGTAATACTCAGGTAGTACTAGAGATTATATTTATATTATAGATGAACATACTATTCAGTAATGATACAAGCTTGTCGGAATGTCATCACAATGAGAACGTCACTGCTAATGACCTGTCCATAAAAGCCCCTGATGACTATTTATTTAAGCACAAAGGGAAAACTATATTTCTGCTGTAACTCCATGGAAAATCTCTATCATGCCTAATCTATAAACTTTCTGATGACATAATTTGAACATTTTGCCACATATCTTTCCTTGATGGAATTTTTAATGAAACTTCTCTGATAGCCCTAAACACAAATACCAACAAGCCTTGTTTTGTCAGAGATTCTCTTACCACGACTGAAGACAACTCTTGATTTGAACTGTCAGATCATCCTGGGAAGAAAAACATCAGAAACTTCTATCTTAGAAATGTAAGCTATAAATGCAGACAATTACATAAAGACACTGATGAAACCACAAAATCTGTAACATTCATGAACAGATATTCTTGTGCCCATGTTAATGAGATATAATCGCTTTGTAGAGCTCTGTCATTATTTGAATTTATGTGTTGACATGGATGCAAAATAACTTAAGATTTGTTTATCACTCTTGATATATATATTTATAATCATTATAGATTTCACTGCATTGCAGCTGATTGCAGAGAGCAAATAACAAGAACATAAAAATACAGCAGGATGGCTAAACAGTTCTTCAGCACAAAGGTGCTGAAAATGCAGAGAAATACTTATTGTATTTCAAGAATCAACATGAAGTATGTGATTTATTTATTTTTTTAAGTGATACACAATTTTTTGTTTTGTTTTGTTTTGGAGGAAGAAAATATTTCTCACTGACTAGTGCCGAGAGAGTCTGGTTTTACAAAAGGAAAATCTTATAACTGGTCTGTCAGATGGAGAAATGGTGTTGGGAATCAAAACCCAGCTGACTAGCAGAGTTACTAATTAGCAAAATGTTAGAAAAATAAAGCAATTTCTAATTGACTGCTTGGTATCAGTTTCCAGGTGACAAGTCTGACTTTTTGGATCAAGGTTAATTTTTAGCAAGTGAAACAGGAGTGAGAGGAGATCAAAGAGGATATGAAGAGAGTGTGAAAAAGAAAAAAAAGAGGTGATTAGCATAACCAAAAAGGAATATACCAAATTACTTTCTGCCTGCTGAGTTGTTGCCCCAAAGTATTTTCAGTTTTTCTTCTAAACATTAAACAAGGGAAACTGATCGTCTAATTTTAATTTTTACATCACAGCACATTAATCCAGTCAATGTACAAAAATGCAGTGATTAGGGTATGTATTTTTCTTAGTCCATAAAGATCCAGAAGGCAATGTGGGGCAGCAACTCCCAGTAGGTTTTGGTGGTGCTTTTTGTCATGAATCTGTCTCTATTCTAAACCAGTTATTAGAAGAGAGTGTAGTGCAGCTGTCTGTGGGACTTGTGATGGATAACTGCATTGGTTGAAAAGCAGAGACAGTAAAACCTATGTTAGAATGCAAACTTCTCTAAATTAAGCAGGGCAATTCTGTAAGGAATGAATGCTGCTTGGACAACAAAACAGGAGACAAAAAGAGAAGTCCCAATATTTAGAGCAAATTAATCCATACAATATTTATTTTCTACAAATTTGCAAAGAATTCAGCAATTTATTTCTTTGGTTTTGACCTTGAAATCTCCAGGGATTTTCACAACAAGTTTCAATCTCATAAAATTGGGTTAACAGGACATCATTCAATCTGATGGCAATATGCTAGAAGCCAGATTTTCAACTGCATGAAGGCTGTTTTACATCACAACAGATAGAAAAAGGAAGAGACAACTTTTAAGAAAGTGACTACATTTCTAACTCATTACATTGACAAAGAGTCTCAAGTACAGTGTCTGGAAGATGATTATTACTGAGAGTTTTTGGAGTGGAGAGCATGAGTATGGCTTAGGAATTGTTCTTTGGGCTAACAGAATGCTTGGCATGAGCATAAACAATACCTTACCATACATATTTTTCATACTTCCTCTCTGTGAATTTGCAGACAAGTAGACCTCTAGGTACCTATTTCAGTTTTATAACATCCCTGTCCCCTCAGAACACCAGGAAGTTTTTGATCATTCAGACAATCAAGGTGCTGTACATTCTCTCTTTAAGTAAATTATATTTGTGGAAAAGGTTGGGATATAATTAATTGAACTTTAAATGAATAATTGTGCTTAAAAGACTTAATGATTTGAATGGCTTTAGAATTTATCCAAACAAAGCATATAATCGATTTTTTTAGCACACATTAAATTCCAAAACTGTGCTATAGCTGAAACCAACACAATAGCCTTGTTCAAACACAACTAATTCCTACAATTTTTGGAGAGAAAAATAAAGGGTTGGGGTTATGCATGGGATCAAGTAAAATATCAGTGGGAATTCAGGGGAAAAGTGCTCTGTCCTAAATTCTGAGGTATCAGAGATCTTCAAAGGTACAAATTTACACTGTTGTCCATGAAATCTGCCTACCATTTTTTTTTTTTTCCTAATTACTTATTTTCTAGCACTGTATTGGATTTTGGATATATTTGATCAGCTTTGAAAAATTTGAATGTTGTTTAAACACTTCTGTTGATTACTCAAGTTATAGTAGACTACAAACCTAAGAAAAGAGGTTCTAGATATTTTTTTCCCTAAGATGCTTTGTGAATAATCATTAAAAACAGTTGATAGAGGAAGATAGTCACATAAATGTGCTTCTTTAATTTTAACTTTAATTTTAATTTTAATTGTTGTTGTTTTAAATAAAGAGAATAACAAAACTTACCAGTTTTGAGAACCTGACTAGCTCTCATAACCAGTTTTGATTTCATATGTAATGGTTCTTAAACATGATGAAGTCCTTGTTCAGAGAGAACCATATTCTGTTCCCCTTGTTGTTTGTGATGCTCTTTCATAGAGGATATGAGTAGAAACAACAGGGACTGGTTTCTCTGACTTTGGTTACACTACAATGCAATAGGCACCAGCAGAAACTACACAAAAGAACTACAAAAAGCAGAGAATTTGCAGCTTTATTGGAAAGAATTTTCTTCCTCCTTGCAATTTGGGAACTCCCTGTGTTACAGATGCCTACATTAAAGAGGATGTTTGCAAGTGCTGCTCCTTTCTCTCTCCCTCTCAGAACACAACCATTTTGCTAAGTAGGACCCAGGGAACAGCACAATTGTAGCTGCTGCTGAAGGATGCTTGCTTCAGATCAGCTATAGCCAAATTCCCTGTGCCAGCAAACAGCCCCATGAGAGAAAAGGCTTATAGTGCATACGAGTCAGAAGGGATGGATGCTTTCAACTTATCAGGACGCAAGTCAGAAGCAGAAATGATTTTTCTGCCTCTTGCAGATGCAGAAGCTTCCTGCAGGATGGGGTTGTTCAGCAGGCAGTGCTGGGAGTAAATGCCACGAGTTCACTGGACAGCAGCAGTGATGCAAGGAGCTCTGAGAACGAAAAATTAAAACTGCCAAACTGAACCTCAGACAAAATAAAACTTCTTCAAATAGTGTCTTGAGTCATGCTGAGTGTCATGAAGAGAGAAATTCATCTAACAAGCTGGTATCCTTAAATCCAGATTCTCTCATGGCTGCTTGTTCTCAGAGCAGCTGGTGCCTGCATGCCAAAGGGGATGTTTTCTCAGCAGGAGCTGTTTAAATATAAAAGAACTAAGCTTCCTCTACAGTTTTAAACTCATTAGTCAGTTATCAAGGATCTGGAATATTTGGGGGCTCTACCAGTGAGGTGAAATGGACCATTTCCCACAGTTCAGGAAAGACATTAACAAGTACCTCTGGGCCAGATCCAGAATAGTTAGCAGAGTTGTTATAAGAAGGATTCTTGCCCTGCTCGCATATTCTGATTTATGGAGACGCTGGGGACTGTCCACCCTTCTTTTCCCTGAAAGCTCACCGCCTGTTTGCTCTAGTCTGTCAGTTCTCAGACCCACTGGGTGAGAGTAATGCTTTTGGCCACTCCCCTGCTGTAATGCCTGATATTGGACATTCACAGCAACATGGCCTCTCTGCAGTCCCAGAGATCCATGTCTGTCTGGCCAGTGACCTGCTACACCTACAGTATGCAGGAGCTAGGCCATGGGGAAAGAATGGCCACGTCAGTGCCATGGGCTGAGAATAGTTGTAGCTCTCAGCTTCTCACCTGAGAGAGGGTTGTGAGGATACCTCAGAGGGGAACAACGTCTCTCATATCATAGTAAATAACATTTGACAACTGCTTCTTGCCTGATATCCATCTTTTTTTTTTTTTTTTTTTTTTTTTTTTTTTTTTTTTT